>CM056057.1:12250920-12898819 GCA_029574335.1 Rana kukunoris
ATCAGTTCCTGGGGCAAGGCAAGTCATTTGCGCCTCCCTGACTCATGGACTTGCCTATTTTCAGCTAGCTCCAATCTGGTCACATGATCCACTGTGTGAGACAGCGGTGGCTGTAGGGAAGAGGAAAGAGTGCTTGATAATGACTGGTAAAGCCTGGAGTAGTGACATTATGCATATGTTCCTATGTTCCATTTGTTTTTGGTGCTCCCTCCTCTCCACACTCGTGACAGCGCCCCTCTAAATTTTGCGGCCGGGGCGGTGGCCCCCCTGGCACCCCCTACACTATGCCACTGCCCAGAAGACAATGCGAGGATGAAGACCAGCTGCGCACTAGGAAGAGGCAGATTAGGAAGATCTGCATAGCAACCACAATTTCTGGCAAGTAAAATATTTTTTTGTAGAATGTTGACAGTGTGGAGATATTGGATCACCACGGAATCCATCTGTACTCTAAAGTAGAGTCAGTCCAACAGACATCTCACACGGTTCATGTATTTAGGATAACTAGGTCACTGTGTAGCATTCTGTAACATCACAGCAAGAGAATCTGGGTAGCTTGACACCATAACAAGCAAGATTCTTTCAACATTTGTTCAACCCCCTGTAGGGGAACCTATAATCAACAATATTTCGAAAAAGGTCTAGGTTAACCAAAAGAAAAAAAAGGGGGGGGGGCAGGAAAATTGTGGATGCAAGGTGCCAGAGGGAGGAGAAGAAGAAGAGGGAAGAAGAGGGAACGGTGGGTCCATCCGGGAATCCTTGGTCGATCGGCTGAAGAGATAACTTTATGTCTCAGGGGCCTGTAGGTAGGTGAGCCAAGGGGACCATGTTTTCTCGAAAAGGGGTTGTTTAGAATGCTCACTATATTCTCGTTTTACATGATCTAATTTAATTTGCGTCTTAACAATGCTAAGTCTACAATAGGGCTTTTCCAAGCCCAGTCTCTTTCTTATTGTTGAATCATGAACACTGACCTTACCAGAGGCCTGCAGTTCTTTAGATGTTGTTCTGGGTTCTTTTTATGACCTCCTGGATACATTTTTTGACATACTCCCCTGCTACATTAATACACTTATCTCAGTGTTTAACTAATGCCTGGAGAGTTTCAACATAGAAAGATTTGTCAGTACGCCTGAACCATCCTAGGTTCATTCATGGTTAACCAACCATGCTTCACTTCATCATCAGTGCTGAAATGCTGACCTCGTCTTCTGTACAATTTCACAACAGGTTATGCGTCAATTATCCAGGATAAGGCATTCCACGCTCTAAATATTCACAGGAATGAGCTGTGGGCTGGGAACCACTCTGGCCGGAATCGTCACCGACAGACATACAGCCATCTTTGAAATGTTTACACCATTCAAAAGTCTTCCTGTGGCTGAGCTCTCATCACCATACTGTGCTTGAAGTCTTCTGTTGATATCGGCGGGTTTAACATCTTCGTTCAATAAAAAACGTCATCAACACACGCTGTTCCATGTACGCACCAACACTGTTGTCTGCCATCTTGATTAACAGTCTCTGGATTGGCCCTTGACTTGTGCACTACCTATCAGTAATAGGACACACTTGCCACTTACTATTGCGTGTAGTACACTAGCCCCCCTTTTGATACCAGTAAAATGGAAGGTCCCAGTTTGACGCTTCTTGCACATGAACATGAAATTGACCCTTCTTTCACATATATAGTAACAGCCACCACTATGCAGTAAAGGCTTTCCACAAGATTTTGGAGTGAGTTTGTAGGAATTTGGTCAAAAGAGCATTTGTGAGGTCTGGTACCGATATTGGATGAGCCAGCCAGGCTCAATCAGCATTCAGATTCATCCTAAAAGCATTCAGTAGAGTTGAGGTCGGTACTGATGTTGGATATGAAGACCCAATCCCAAAAGGTGTTCAAGTAGGGTTGAGGTCGGTTACTGAAGTTGAATGTGAAGATCTGATCTAAGAGATGGTCAGTAGGGTTGAGGTCAGGTACGGATGGTTAGATGAGAAGACCTGGATCACAGTCAGCATTCCAAATCACTCCAAAAGGTCATCAGTATGTTTGAAGTCAGGGCTCTCTGCAAGACACTTGTGTTCCTTCACACCAAACAAGTTTTGTGACGGGAGTCATTTTGGATGGGGGGCGTGGAACCCAGAATCCATTGGGAACCCTTGTTTCAGTTTCCCATGCACCTCCTATGTCTGAGGTCCAGTGTCTTTGGAAAGCAACCACAACCAGCGTAGACAAGCCTGTCCCCTGTCAGGGTGCTTTAGAGAACTCTAGTGTGTTCTAGGGACCACCCTCCGCAGAGGTCTCACAAACCCATCCTTCTGAATATACTGGTTGAGCCGAAACATGCAAGGAACTTGATATCCAATGCGTTTCGGGGGCCTCACTCATTCCACTATATTAGGGAGTTAACCACTTGACCTCCAGAAGGTTTTACCGCCTTTAAGACCAGGCCATTTTTTGCATACCCATCACCAGTGCAATGCAGCACAGCGTCATCATATGACTGGTATGGTGGTAATCAGGTATACCGACTGGTGACAGTATGAAAAAAAAAATGTACAGGCTCAATCAGCATTTTGATTCATCCTAAAAGCTTTCAGTAGAGTTGAGGTCGGTACTGATGTTGTATATGAAGACCCAATCCCAAAAGGTGTTCAAGTAGGGTTGAGGTCAGATACTGGAGTTGGATGTGAAGACCTGATCCAAGAGGTGTTCAGTAGCGCTGAGGTCAGATACTGGAGTTGGGTGTGAAGACCGGATTCCAGAGATGGTCAGTAGGGTTGAGGTCAGGTACTGATGTTAGATGAGAAGACCTGGATCACAGTCAACATTCCAAATCACCCCAAAGGTCATCAGTATGTTTAAAGTCAGGGCTCTCTGCAAGACATTTGTGTTCCTTCACACCAAACTAGTTGTGTGACGGGAGTCAGTTTGGATGGGGGGCGTGGAACCCAGAATCCATTGGGAACCCTTATTTTAGTTCCCCATGCACCTCCTAAGTCTAAGTAACACTGTGTCTATTAGGGGCACAGGGTGACAGAGAACCCCAGTCTGATCTGTACTAATTGGACACAACCACACTGGAATGTTGTGTGTGTGTGTGTGTGTGTGTGTGTGTGTGTGTGTGTGTATATATCTCATACTATGGTATTCCAGTGTTCTATTGTGTCTGCCTGCCTTGGGAGAATCCTATTATGGGATGTACATGTCTCTGTGGATTGCCTGTGTGAGGGGAGGGGGGAGGATTTCTCCAGCAGCCCCTCCCAAAGACAGTCTACTGATGAGAAGTTTGAATCCACCTGTGTCATGCTACTGGTGGAGGTAAATGTTTCATCTCCATGTGCCCTGCCCTGCGTCTCCATGTGCCCTGCCCGGTGTCTCCATGTGCCCTGCCCGGTGTCTCCATGTACCCTGCCCGGTGTCTCCATGTACCCTGCCCGGTGTCTCCATGTACCCTGCCCGGTGTCTCCATGTACCCTGCCCGGTGTCTCCATGTACCCTGCCCGGTGTCTCCATGTACCCTGCCCGGTGTCTCCATGTACCCTGCCCGGTGTCTCCATGTACCCTGCCCGGTGTCTCCATGTACCCTGCCCGGTGTCTCCATGTACCCTGCCCTGTGTCTCCATGTACCATGCCCTGTATCTCTATGTACCATGCCCTGTATCTCTATGTACCCTGCCTTGTATCTCTATGTACCCTGCCTTGTATCTCTATGTACCCTGCCCTGTATCTCTATGTACCCTGCCCTGTATCTCTATGTACCCTGCCCTGTATCTCTATGTACCTGTGTTCAAATAAACAGTTCCACAATCAAGCTGTGTAACTGAGCTATGCTCGTCTGGTTCTTGGTTACAATATATGGGGCTGTAATATCTGATGTTCAGACTGGAGGAGGCTGTGTACTGACGGAAAGCACTCAAGAGGTGTGTGGGACGAGATTCATTACACTGGTCAAACCACACCTTTATAGAGCCTAGGCTTTGTACACAGGAGCACAAAGTCACAAAGAAACAGAAAAGGGTCTTCTTCAAACTGTTGTCACAAGGTCGGAAGCACACAATTGTCTACCTATCACTGGAAACTCCTAAACTTCATTGTGCATAGGGGCGTCTACAGGCCCGGATTTACTCCCTTTGCCGCCCCAAGACCGGGTCCTTCAATGCCGCCCCCCCCCTGCCAAAAAAAACTGGAAGCGTCCCAACCCGACAGGTGAAAAGAAAGAAATCCTAAAAAAAATGAGAACAAATGTAATCATCACATCTAAGAATAGCTGCAATATAATAAATGCTTTGTACAATCAGATTGTGTGCAGTGATCATTAAACTATCTCCATATCTCATTGATAAAAAAAAAAACCTTTGGCAAGTTGTAGTGAGCAGACATGTCCTGGGCAGAGGCACAGATACAGATATCACACACCTTACAGGGCAGAGCCCCCCCCCCCGCACTAATATAACACCCCAATACATGGGGGGTGTCTGAATTCTGCTCATTGAAATGGATGGACACAGCCAGGTGATGAACATCTCCAGGAGGACCCCCCTCCCCTTATATCTTCTATGTGGGGGGGGAGGATTATACAATCACTGATGACAGGGATCGGGGGTGTCATCTCCATGCTGGGTCACTGAACCCCCAGAATCACCGGGACGCTCCTACACTGACAGTACAGGCAGCCTGACACCCCCCCCCCAACCCCCCCTCCATCGGGGTGGGGGAATCAGAATAAGGAAGACAGAGCCCGGAAGTGAAGACAAGTCTCACCAACGGCGGCTCCAATGGCGGCGAGCTGTGTGTCCACCTTCTCCCATTGCCTAGAGTTGTTCTGTTTCTTTTCCCTGTGCCGCCCCTGCACCCACTGCCGCCCCGAGGCCTGGCCTCGGTGGCCTTGTCTGGAATCCGGCCCTTTGGTGTTAGGTAGGTGTGATGACCACAAATATTTGACCATAGAAGTATAGACATGGAGAAGGTCTTTAGAAAAGATAGCTTAAAATGATTAATATATTTTCATGATTTGGACAATAGAGTACTTTGTAATGTAGAAAAGTGTTACCTTGCCGACTTGCTGCTGTTGGGGTGCATAATCCAACAAGTCGAAGGAGGGCTGGGATGACTTCAACAGCTGACTAGGCAAATACATCTGCACATCTAGAAGGGGAATTACATTCTTTCAGTATATAACATACATGTTTACATTTATGTTGACATAATTGTTGCGTTCATGAAAAAGGAGCAAATCTAAATGTCGTCTCTCACAAAAAGACTGGTGCTGGTATATCATCTTTGTGATTAACCACTTAAGGACCGCCTCCTGCGCATTTACGTCGGCAGAATGGCACAGGCACGTACCTGTACGTCCCCTTTAAGTGCCCAGCCGAGGATCCGAAGCTCTGTGACCCGTGGACCCAAACGCCGCCGGTGTCCCGCAATCGGTCACAGGAGCTGAAGAACTGGGAGAGGTGAGTGTAAACACACCTTCCCCGTTCTTCACAGTGGCAGTGTCACTGATCGTCTGTTCCCTGATATAGGGAAAGGTGATCGCCTGACGTCACACGTCCAGCCCTGCCCCCCTACAGTTAGAAACACATATGAGGTCACAGTTAACCACTAGGGGGCGCTGTAGGGGTTAACTCCTAAACTGCAATGGTCATTTTCACAGTAATCCGTGCTTTTTATAGCACTTTTTGCTGTGAAAATGACAATGGTTCCAAAAATGTGTCAAAATTGTCCGATGTGTCCGCCATAATGTCGCAGTCACAAAAAAGAATAATAATAAAAAAAAAAAAAAACGCTGATCGCCGCCATTAGTAGTAAAAATAAATAAACAAAAATGCCATAAAACGATCCCCTATGTTGTAAACGCTATAAATCTTGGCGCAAACCAATCAAACGCTTATTGCGATTTTTTTTACCAAAAAGTAGAAGAATACGTATCGGCCTAAACTGAGAAAAAAATATATATTTTTTATATCTTTTTTGGGGGTATTTATTATAGCAAAAAGTAAAATTTTTTATTTTTTCAAAATTGTCGCTCTATTTTTGTTTATAGCGCAAAAAATAAAAACCGCATAGGTGATCAAATACCGCTAAAAGAAAGCTCTATTTGTGGGAAAAAAAAAAAAAAAAAAGACGCCAATTTTGTTTGGGAGCCACGTCGCACGACCGCGCAATTGTCAGTTAAAGTGACGCAGTGCCGAATTGCAAAAAACGGCCAGGCCCTTTACCTGCATAATGGTCTGGGTCTTAAGTGGTTAAAGAGCCATTATGCATCGCTGCAAAGGGTTCCCTCCAAACTTCTTATACTTACCTGGGTCCTTCATTTGTCGCAGCCAGCACTGGAAACAGGTCCAAACAAAATCATAGGAAGGTGGTCACATGTTTCCCCATACCTGGGGTGGCAGGTATAATTATAAGGTGGTTGGGGGGCAAGGTCTCTTTCTCATAAAACATACTTTTGGGAGTCATGTGACTAGAGTGGATGCTGCTATTCCAGCCAGCCCGTGTAGTATAGAGATGAGGAGCGACCTCGGCCTACGCTTCTCCATAAACCATCCTCTCCCAACGCATTTCACCTCGGCCATCCGGGCTTAGTCATAGAGGTGGGAGCTTGAAGCAGAACCAAGGTTCTTGATGCATAAGAACCTCAATTCTGCTTCAAGCTCCCACCTCTACGACTTAGAGGCTGCTCCTTATCTCTATACTACAAAGGGCTGACCAGGAGTGTGGTGTCCACTTTATTCACATGCCTGTCACGGTTTGGATGACTTCATTAAGATGTCGGCACCCTGTCTTCTAAGGATAAAGGGAAGGGTCTCCTCTTCAGCTTAGAATGGCGCAATGCTTTTCACGTACTTCTGGGAGTGTTACATTCATGGGTCCCCCCTGCTCTCTGTGGTTCCATCTAGTGCCCCCCCCCCCCCAATCACTTGTAGGCAGGTGAAACTGCAGACCACAGGAGGAGGGATGCTCCAAAAAAATCCATTACTAAGCCATGTGGATGGGGCGAAACATGTGGGCTGGATGGAGTCTAGGCTGAGTGTCCTGCTAGTTACATGAGAATGTAAGTGTGTTGTGCAGCTCCTGGGACTTCTTTTCCTTCTTCATGCCCTAAAGGAGTCTAAGATGCAGATGCTCTTCAAGACAAGAGGCATGGTGAAGGAGAGGTACGTTTCATGACTCCGCTGTTGCAGAGGGCATTGGTGAGTTGAGAAGGAAATTGCAATAAAGCCTGTTGTGGTCCAATCAAAACAGTCACCTGTTGCCCCTGCCTGACAGGCTTTTTTGCAAACTCCTGAACGCTACAATTTTACATAGAACCCCACATAGGATCCAGATTTGGGACCCCCATGGCATAGAGAGGAACCAACCTCCTCTTGGATGCAGACAGGTTTCTCTCCACCTGCATACTTGCAAGGTTGCATGGTTCCCCTCCCATAGGATGATTGTGGCCTCCACAGATGTACAACAAGTCATTATCCAATTTTCATTCTTTCCTATGATTGAATTGTATTTGAGCCATTTTTGAACCAGTTGGTTATACTATAGGGAACTTCCCACCTCCCTCTTCCTGATGGACATCATGGGGTACATCAGAGAGCCCCAACCAGCCCTTTAGTACCAAACACTTCAGAACTTAGTTGACCACCACATCCCAGATCTGAGACAACATGGTCACTTTAACAAAAATAAAATGTAAACGTCTAGAGAGATAAAAGTATAATTAAATTATATTAACTATAAGGTGGGTAGAATGTAGCGCTGAAACCTGTTAAACAATAAAGTGCACAAAGGAAATATTCTAATACTCATTCAAAAATAGGAAGTGAATCTAAAAGTCCCACATGGTGAACATATGAATAGTCCGATAACATGAATCCAAAAAGCACATTCACATTCCACAAATGAAGATCTTCAGGTAAGTGAAAATTTGAACAGGTAAATGGGACATCCAAGGTGGTGTATCTTCACTAATTGATGAGAATAAATACTCTCACCACGACTGGTGGACCCAAATGTCTGCGACATCGAGTCATTAAGGCATGGAAATCCAGATGGATGAATGGCCCCAATGCTTGAAGGAGTCTAGGATCTCTGATGGTATCTCGGAGGGATCTCGTGGGTATCAGCCAAATTGGAAGCAGGAGTGACCAAATTGGACAGCCAAAAACTCACATCAAAGCAGGGTATGTGGAGGAAAAAGGCTCCAATAGTCCAGGTCAAAAAAGGAAGGTTTATTATAAAAACCAACATGCGGAAATAAAAGTGATCACTAATAAAAGGCAATGTGGTGAGCGATGAACCTTACCCTACGCGTTTCGTCCTACTAGGGCATCTACAGGGGAATCTAACTGCTCCCCCACATTGCACACACATATTATATATATAAAAATAACTTACAAATTAACAGATCCAATCAGAAACGATCAATTAGTATACAAAGTAATATTATGGCTTCCGATAGGAGGGGAACCGCTTTGTATACCAATTGATCGTTTCTGATTTGATCTGTTAATTTGTAAGATTATATATATGTGCGCAATGTGGGGGAGCAGTTAGATGCCCCTGTAGATGTCCTAGTAGGACGAAACGCGTAGGTCAAGGTTCATCGCTCACCACATTGCCTTTTATTCGTGTTCACTTTTATTCATGCATGTTGGATTTTATAATAAACCTACCGTTTTTGACCTGGACTATTGGAGCCTTTTTTCCTCCACATACCCTGCTTTGATGTGAGTTTTTGGCTGTCCAATTTAGTCACTCCTGCTTCCAGTTTACCCGATACCCAGGAGATACCATCAGAGATTCTAACTATTTCCAGCATTGGGGCCATTCGCCCATCTGGCTTTCCATGCTTTAATGACTCGATGTCGCTGACATTTGGGTCCACCAGTCGTGGTAAGAGTATTTACTCTCATCAATTTGTGAAGATACACCACCTTGGATGTACTATTTACCTGTTCTTCACATTTTCACTTACCTGAAGATCTTCATTTGTAGACTGAACAGGGCTGGATTTGCACTCCCTGCCGCCCCAAGGCCAGGTTCCGCAATGCACCCCCTCCCTGCCAACCGAACCACCCTCCCCCAAATCAATGGAGAATGGCAACCGGATGGCAGGCGTGTCATGGTTAGTTCAAATATTTTTTGTTTATTTTTTACTTTATCACCATTTTTTTGTAGCTCGTCGTTTTTTTTTTGTATCATTTCCTTTTTATTTTTAATATTTTTTGTTTCTTTACTTTTTAATCATTTATTTCATTTTATTAATTTAATTATTTCTTCTTATTTTTTTATAAATTGTTTTCACTTAACTTTATTGCTATCACACAGGAGAAAACAACAGCAATTGGAAGTGACAGGTTCTCTTTATTGACCCTGTCACCTCCAAAACAGAAGTCCTAGCACTGTGCTAGAACTCCTGTCACAGCTGAGATGGGAAGAGCACAGCTCACCCCTCTCACTGTGTACATCGGCGGCAGGGACAGGAGACAGTTTAGGCGGCCGGGGGGGAAGGACGGAGTCCTGAAGACACAGCCAGCAGAGAGAGGTGACATCACCACAATCACTTGTTAACGAGCGAGCGGATTCCCCCACACTACATTTAGTCCAGCTAGAAAGCAACTTACCGCCCTTAACTGTGTACTCCGTCCGTCGGGGGACTCTATGCCGCTGCCGCCCCAAGGCCTGGCCTCGGTGGCCTTGTGGGAAATCCTGACTGTGAATGTGCTTTTTGCTTTAGGTTTTGGATTCATGTTATCGGACTATTCATATGTTCACCATGTGGGACTTTTCGATTCACTTCTTATTTTTGAACGAGTATTAGAATATTCATTCCCTTTGCGCACTTTATTGTTCAACAGGTTTCAGCGCTACATTCTACCCACCTTTATACTTGAATATTTGTCACATTCTTATGTAGCAGCTGTATATTATTCATATAAACTTGTGTATATTTCTATCACCTTTAATAATTATCGCAGTCATTTTCCAGATTTTTACATATATTAAGTTAAAATTAAAATAAAACCTCTTACCCTGAACATTGAGACTTCTAGCTTTTGTGCGAAGGGATATGAGATCCCGCGTACTGTGAATGGCCGCTTTGAAGCGATGCAGTCCCCCTTTCTGAGTGGCTGGTGCTGGTTTAGGTGCACTGGTGCTCAAAAGATGGCTGAGATATTGAGCCAAATCATCCTCCGAGTCTTCTGTAGTGAGGAAGCGGGATTACGAGAGATGAGTATGACCCCTTTCCAGGGCATCCATCAATTACATCCCAGGAACCCAACAGACGAGACTTATTCCTAGCGGTAATGTGGTTATAGTTGGTAAAACCACGCAAGACAACAACGTATTAAAACCATGCATTGCACCCCAAACAAAATGTAATGTTTTGGTTAAATCCACTCTAACCGGATTTGTTTCAACAATATTCCTGGAAAAATTTAAATCTTAAAGACGAATCGACTTAAATCCGTTATATACTGCACGTTCCAGGTACATCAATACAAAGGGGTAAGGTCCAGTGTCTTTGGAAAGCAGCCACAATCGGCGTAGAAAAGCCTGTCCCCTGCCAGAGTGCTTTAGAGAACTCTAGTGTGTTTTAGGGACCACCCTCCGCAGAGGTCTCACAAATCACTCCTTCTGAATATACCGGTTGAGATGAAACATGTGAGGAACTTGGTTCCCCAACGAGTTTCGGGGGCCTCGCTTATCCCACTATATTAAGGCTTTAACTACTTGACCGCCAGAAGGTTTTACCTCCTTTAAGACCAGGCCATGTTTTGCTATTCAGCATCACCAGTGCAGTACAGCCTCATCATATGACTGGTGTGGCGGTAATCAGGGATACCGATTGGTGACAGTATGAAAAAAATAAAAATTAAATGTAAAAAATGTTATTACGTTTTTTAAAAAAAATTTATTGTTATTTTAGAATGTTCTTACATTTCTAAAATTCGAGTAGTTCATTGTCACCACAGTGACAATGTACTACTCTTGGGGGGGGGGGGGGGCACAATAGTTTTAAGATTGTTTACAGCTAATCACATGGTACAGGTAGCTGGGTATCATGTGATTGCTGTGGGCCAATAACAGATCACAACCATAACCAGCTTGCTTATAGTTGTGTTCGTTGATTGGCTACAGCTTAATAACATGGAACAGGTAGCCAGGTACAATGTGATTGCTATGAGCCAATCACAGATCACAACCATAAACAGTTTAGTTACGGTTGTGATCTGCGATTAGATATAACCAATCACATGGCACAGGTAGCCGGGTACCATGTGATAGCTGTGGGCCAATCACAACCATAAAAAGCTTGCTTATGATTGTGATCTGTAATTGGCTACAGCTAAATTACATGGTATATGTAGCCAGGTATCTTGTGATTGCTGTGGGCCAATCACAACCATAAAAAGCTTGCTTATGATTGTGATCTGTGATTGGCTACAGCTAATCACATGGTATATGTAGCCAGGTATCATGTGATTGATATGGGCCAATTATAACTCACAACCATAAAACAGCTTGCTTATAATTGTGATCTGTGATTGGCTACAGCTAATCACATGGTATATGTAGCCAGGTATCATGTGATTGATATGGGCCAATTATAGCTCACAACCATAAAACAGCTTGCTTATAATTGTGATCTGTGATTGGCTACAGCTAATTACATGGTACAGGGTAGCCGGGTACCATGTGATTGCTGTGGACCAATCACACATCACAATCATAAACAGCTTGTTTATGGTTGTGATCTATGATTACCTACAGCTAATCACATGGTATATGTAGCCAGGTATCATGTGATCTGTGATTGGCACACAGCAATCACAACTATAAGCAAATTGTTTATGAATAGAAATCCATTCATGACAGTTTATTGGTGTCATACGATCGCTATGACTAATCACAACGATCACATGATACCTGGTAATTGTAACCCAATGTGTCTGTACAGAAGCGGTGCGCAGCAAGCACTAAACCAAGCTGGATGTCATGCATGTACATCCAGCCTGTCCATGCCGCCCACCTGAATTTAATGTACTGGGGGCGGTCCGGATGGAGTTAAGAGAATGGCTGTAGCTAAAATCTGGAAGATGGTGTATTAGAAGTTCTCAGTCGCCTTCAGAAACTGGTAGGTGCTGGTTTTGGACCTCTGCATAGAGACCAGTGTTAATTTAGTCAACTAAAACATTTTAATTGACTAAATGAAAACGATTTTAGTAGACTAAAATACGACTAAAACAATTGAGATGTCTAAAATACGACTAAAATGGCATTTTACTCAAAGAACTAAAAAAATGGGGCCAAAACTAAAATGCCACATACACACGATCGGAAATTCCGACAAGAAAAGTCCGATGTGAGCGTTTGGTCAGAAAATCCAACCGTGTGTATGCTTCAATGGAATTTTTCTGTTGGAATCTTTCAGAAAAAAAAATTTGAGAGCTGGTTCTCAAAATTTTTTGATGGGGAAAAGTTCTTGTCGGAAATTCCGATCGTCTGTATGCAATTGCTGCATAGAGACTACTGCTTCCACAGAGAATAAGAGGGCATGTTGGACCTCTGCGTAGAGACTACTGCTTCCACGGAGAATAAGGGGAGTGTGTTGACCTCTGCATAGAGACTACTGCTTCCACAGAGAATAAGGGGGTGTGTTGGACCTCTGCATAGAGCAGGGGTCCTCAAACTATGGCCCTCCAGTTGTTCAGGAACTACATTTCCCATCATGCTCAGTCATGTCTGTGAATGTCAGAGTTTCACAATGCCTCATGGGATTTGTAGTTCCGCAACAGCTGAAGGGCCGTAGTTTGAGGATGCCTGGCATAGAGACTACTGTTTCCACACAGAGAGTAATGCCGCATACACACGGTCGTTTTTTGCGATGAAAAAAAAACGACGTTTTTTAAAACGTCATTTAAATTGATCGTGTGTGGGCAAAACGTCGTTTTTTGTCAAACCAAAAAAAAATTCCAACATGTTTGAATTTTTTGTGTCGTTTTTCAAAACGTCGTTTTTTGTTTCACAAAAAGTCACCGTGTGTAGCAAAAACGTCGTTCAAAACGACGTTTTTCAACCCGCGCATGCCCAGAAGCTAGTTATGAAGCGAGCTTCAATGGAAAAGAGTGGTGAACGTAACCTCGCTTTTTGTGAAAAAACGATGGTGTGTATGCAAAATTGTCTTTGAAAAGTGACGTTTCAAAAATGTCGTTTTTTACTTCACAGAAAACGTCGTTTTTTTTCATCGCAAAAAACAACCGTGTGTACGCGGCATAAGGGTTTCTACAATGCTCTTAAAAGGGTGACTATGCATTTGAAATAGATGGAAAGGCAGTAAAGACTGTTTACCCTTACACAGGAAGCACAACTTTACTGGCAGGATCAACAGGTGTTTTTAGCAGTAAGACTGTAAAAATAAAGTAAACTTAATTGCCTGTACAAACAATTTGGGGTGAAGTTAGAGTGACTTTAACCGTGGTCAGGTCCATCATTTCCAATTAGGTCATTTAATGATTTTTTTAAAGATGAACTCCAGGCACAAAAATCTTTAAAATATATTCTTCAATAACCACAAAGAATATAAATCCACTTTGCAAACCTAGTTATAACCTTGTAAAAATATCAGCGACACCTCTGCTGTATATATAGCCTGTGTGGAGAGCACAGCTATGGGAGGGGCCCAGCAGCTCCACCCACTACAGGCCAACTGTATAGAACTACAGGAGGGGGCGGAGTCCAGACCAGTCATCCTGCACAATGAGAGGGAGCAGCAGTGAGCGGTCTTTTTTTACAGGAAGCTCCTTTACAGAGGCGAAGAACACCCATGCCTCTTGTATTTAGACAACATTGGATAATCTTGGAGTTCAGCTTTGTGAAATCCCACCAGCAACAACCGGGAAACCGTGACAAGACACTTCCAGTGGCAAAGATGGACAACAGTTGAAAGAAGTTCTATCAGAAGGGCGTCCAACCAAGACTGCAAAGATTTGGGCTTTGCATCAACCAGGACACATTTTTTGATGAGCAAAAAAAACACTCACACAGTCGGGACCTCCGTTTCTTGGACAGCGAGGACTGCAGTGAAATAACATTTTCACAAAAAGTAAAAAAAAAAAAAAAAAAAAAATTCTCTCCCGGTGTTACCATTAAACAGCTTTGCCACTTTTGTTTGCACTCCCCAGTTCTCCAGACTCTCCTTCCCCCTTACCATCATCGGCCGGCAGAGCCACATGCACGGGCTGGTCTGGCTCCTGCACAATGATTGGCTGGCCCATGTGTGAGCCACTCCCCCAGGCACACAGCTTACCCTCCACACCGGGGTCCATGAAGCTGAGATGTTTGCAGCACGATGTGGTGAGGAAGTCAGACAAGCGACCCGTCTGTGTCCTGGAAGCACCAAGGAAAGGGGAGTTAAAGGGGGGGGGGGGGGGTCCATTGTCATTCATCATTTATCGTTCGTCATCATCCATCAACATCATGATCCTCCATCAACATCAACCAATAATTAGTCTTTGTTATCAATCATTCATTCTTTATCATCATCAATTCTTCATTACCATCAACATTTATAAAGATGTATCATTCATCAACATCATTATCATCAACCAATAATTATTTTTTGTTATCAATCATTCATTCTTCATTACCATCATAATCATTCAATAATAAAGATTTATCATTCATCATCATCGCCCCATAATCAATTATTCTTTGTTATCAATCGTCATTCACACTTCATTATCAATTCATTCTTCATATCATCATTCATTCCTTATTACCATCATCATAAATCAATTCATCATCATGCATTCTTCATTATCACTCTCATTCATACTTTATCATCAATCATCATTCATTCATTATTATCATCGTCAATCATTGTCATAATCATTCATTATCATCAACCATTCTTCATAACCAATCATCATTCATACTTCATTATCATCAAATCAATCATCATTCATTCTACATTATCCTCATCATCGATGCTACATCATCATCGAAATCATCCAATCATCATTCATACATTATCACCATCATCAATCATTCTTACAATCATTCATTCTACATCATCAATTCTTCATTACTATTATTCATTCTTCATCATCATAATCATCCAATTATCATTCATATATATCATTATCACTATAATTCATCCTTCATTTCCACCGTTCATTCTTCATTATCATCATCCATTCATTGTTATTCAATCATCATCATCATCATCAGTCATCGTCGTCGTCAGTCATCCTTTATCATCATCAACTATCATTGTCGTCAGTCATCCTTTATCGTCAGTCATCCTTTATCATCATCAGTCATTCGTCGTCATCATCATCAGTCATTCGTCGTCATCATCATCAGTCATTCGTCGTCATCATCAGTCATTCGTCGTCATCCATCATCATCATCATTCATTTGTCATCATCATCATCATAAACATCAGTCATCATCATCTACAGTCATTTGTCATCATCATCATCATCCGTCATTTGTCATGTGTCATCATCATCTACAGTCATGTGTCATCATCATCAGTCATACTTCATTATCATACAATCATTTATTCTTCATCATCATCATCCATCAACATCATGATTATCCATTATAATCATCATCAATAATCATTCATACTTCATTACCATTATTCATTCTTCATTATCAATAATTCTTCATTATGACCAGCATTCATTATCATTAATTTGTCATCATCATTATGAGCACTCATTCTTCATCATCATCAATAATTCTTCATCATCGTGATCATTTATACTTCATATCATTAATCATTCTTTATCATCATCCATCAACATCATGATTATCCATTATAATCATCAATAATCATTCATTCATTCATCAACATCCACCATCAATCAACACCATATAGCTGGATTATCACCATTCATTATCATTATTTCATCATCAACAATATGACCATTCTTTCTTGATCATCAATCATTCTTCATCGGCATCATGGTCATTCATACTTAATTATCATCAATCATCATTCATTCTTTTATCATCATCCATCAACATCATGAATATCTATTATAATCCTCATCAATAATAATTCATTCTTCATCATCCACCATCAATCAATCATCACCAGATAACGTATATGGCTGGATTTGAGAACTTCTATTATTTCCAAGTTGAGGATCTCTGACCCCCCCCCCCATGCTTCTTCCAATTGGTAAACACCACACTATTAAACTTTGTAACCAAGAGACATCACACGTGGTGGAGTATTAATACCACACCTGGCACCTCCAAAGTATCCATCCTGGAGTTTCCTGAAAGTAGCTAGGACAGCTGGATCCAAGTCTTTGCCGGACTCATCTAGGAGGAAATGCAGAGGAGATGAGAGTTCAGGGACCGTGTCTTTAGGTGTAGCTCATGATTACATGTATGACAGAGGTTGTGTAGTTAGAAGAACCCATACTGGTTGGCCATCATCGCTCTCCTATACTACCATGGTTTTATCCCCCCATACTGGATGGCCTTCATTGGTCTCCTATACTACCATGGTTTTATCCCCCCATACTGGATGGCCTTCATTGGTCTCCTATACTACCATGGTATTATCCCCCCATAATGTATGGTCATCATTGGTTTCCTCTACTACCATGTTATTATCTGCCCATACTGGATGCCCATCAGTTTCCCATACTACCATGATATTATCCCTGGATGATCATCATCAGTCTCCTATACTACCATAGCATTATCCCCCATACCAGATGGCCATCATCGGTCTCCTTTACTACTATGGCATTATCCCCCATACTGGATGGCCATCAGTTTCCCATACTACCATGATATTATCCCTGGATGATCATCATCAGTCTCCTATACTACCATAGCATTATCCCCCATACCAGATGGCCATCATCGGTCTCCTTTACTACCATGGCATTATCCCCCATACTGGATGGCCATAATCGGTCTGCTATACTACCATGGTATTATCCCTCATACCGGATTGGCCATCACTGGTTTTCTGTACTACCATGGTATTATACTCCATACCGGATGGCCATCATTGGTTTCCTATACTTCCATGGTATTATCCTCCAAACCGTTAGCTATCATTGGTTTCCTACACTACCATTGTATTATCCTCCATACCGGATGGCCATCATTGGTTTCCTATACTACCATGGTATTATCTGCCAAACCTGCCATCGTCCATTTCCTATGCTCTAGCAAAACTTGATCAGCAAAAAGCTTCTATATTAAGATATATTACCAAGCATGGTTTGAGATACTGGAAAGGTGATGGTGGGCCGCCCAGTCATTCTCCATCTGCTACACAAGTAGGATAAGTCCGTACGCAACATCTCTACGATCATCCGGTTATCCAGGGCAAGATAAAACTGTTGCTGATCTATAAACTGTAGAGGAGATAATGAAATAAATAAGTTAAAGGTTACCAAAATTCAGTAAAAAAAAAGACAAACATTCAAAGCTAGACATAGAGGTCTAGTGCTAGAATTATTGCTCTCGCTATATTGTTCGCAGCGTTACCTCACATGTGTGGTGCGAACACAGTTTACATATGCGGTCACGGCCTATGTATGCCTTTGATTCTACGACCTAGCACGAGGGGACAGGAAGCTTCTTTTTTTTTTTACACGGTTTCTTTATTTTTTTAATCACTTTTATTTCTAATCACTAGAAATGTAAATATCCCTTGTGATAGAAATAAGGCATGACCGGTGTCTAAAACGCCCCAAATCTCTCCTCTACCCTGGATATCTTGAGATAAAAAATAAAATAAAAAATGATCTCTGCTTTCCAGGAAAAAATAAATGGCCGTGCTTACATCTGGCAAAACCAGAAGTGACGTCATGACGTCGCTTCTGGCCTCCCAGGAACATAGAGATGGCCAGGGACCAGGGTGGCTTTTACAAAAAGGGAATCGCTGGCTAAAAGCTGTAGGCATCATTCTGGTATAAACCACTTCAACTTGAGGACATCCTACAGTTGGGAAGTGGTTAAATATACCAATTCTCATTTGTATGTGTCTCAGTTTCCTAGCACAACTCCCTCCCTCCTTGTAGGTCATAGACTTTCCCCCTTACAGGAGTCTCCAAATACTGTCTATGCTGGCCCAGCTCATTCAGTCCTCTCCTCATCTCCCTAGCTTATTATGTAAAAGCCAAGGGAAAAACAAAGGGGGATATTATTAAGCAGCCTCTCAACCTATTTACCCCAGAAGAACCCTTGAAATTATTTTCGGGTCTCAGGGAACCCCTGAAGATTAGTCCATCAGGGATCATTGGTAAAGTACCCCTTACACAAGTGCAGGTCAGTGGAGGAAATGCTCCAGTTGTAGCGATGTCACCCTCACACTGGCCTATCCAGGCGGCATTGGACCTGTAACTATGAGGGCACCATAAGATGGAAGGTCATTTAGCCACCGCTCAAGGAACCCCCTAAGATTTCACAGAACCCATTTTTGAGAATCGCTGGCCTAAAGATTGCCATGGGTTTTTTGAGTTCTGGCTGATTGACCTCCCATTTGATAAGGTTTGCATAAAATCTGAGACCAACACCCCTTGGCATAGCAATGGCATGTACCCAATGACCTTTTTAGCTGTAAGGACATCATTCTGACCACCGCTGTAAGCAGGCCATTCTTCCCACTACCCACCAATGGATTGGTTTTAACAAGCGTTCAGCCAGGACCTAAAAATTATTTAATGGGTTCCATTGAAATGAAAAAAGTTGAGAATCGCAACCATAAAGGCCACTTGAGTGACAGCCTTGAGCCTGCTGGGGCTGCAGACATCACATCCAAGATGGCGGCACCCAGCAGCAGTCCCACACTTGTGGATGTCCACATAAGGAAGACCTTTACAGGTAAATAACATAAGATTTATGTATTTAACGTATGTTGTGCATATTGACATGTCATCTGATTTTTCATGGTACCTGAAACAAGCATTCAAGCCTTCCAGTGTGGGGAGAGCCCTATTTCAAGGGTCATTTTTTTTAATCTTCTCTGGAGTTCAGCTTTAACCACTGCACGACCATAGGACATCCTTAGGTTGAAGAGGTTACACCTGCAGCTACACGCATCATCCCGGTATCCTCTTTTCAGCCAAATATACCCTTTTTTTGCAAAAGCTATGCTAGTGGCCGATTAGCCGCTGGATGGCTTTTACAGGCATCGGGAGGGGACATGCCCCGCCTCCTGCCACCCACCAACTCCTCCATGTTTGAGGAGCCAGAGATCCAATCTGGAGATTCTGCCAGGTTGCCACGGAGCCAGATGTGGACTGGATGGTCCCTATCATCTCTATGCTCCTGGAGGCCGAAAGTGATGTCATGATGTCACTTCTGGTTCTGGAAGATGTAAACACTGCCATTTTTTTCTGAAAATCTGAGATCAAAGTTTTGTGGTTCCCACACCTCTCCATAAAGAGTACCTGTCATACCCAATTTCTATTTCAAGGGATGTTTACATTTCTTGTAAAGGGAATTCAAGTTTAAAAATAAAATAAAATAAAAAACATTACAGGAACGGTGTAACTAAAATTATTATTATTATTTTTTTTAAGATCCACACACACACACATAGGTAGCATCCGCAAATGTAAATGGTGGGTGTTCACACCACACATGCAAAGTATCGCCACAAACATAACGAGAGCAATAATTCTAGCACTAGACCTCCTCTAACTCTAAACAGGTAACCTGTAAAAAAAAAAAAAAAAAATCTCCACAGGTGAAGCTTTTACAAGTACTGTAGTTTGCCACCATTCCGTGAGCGTGCGCAATTTTAAAACATGACATTTTTAGGTATCTATTTACTTGGTGTAACATCATCTTTTAACAAAAAATTGGGTTATCTATTGTGTTTTTTTGCATTAGAGGTGTATTTTTTCCCAAAAAAGAAAAAAAAAAAACAGTTGCGCAAATACCATGTGGCATAAAAAATTGCAATACCCACTATTTTATGATCCATATATACACACACACACGTTTAAAGGTTCCAAGTAATTTTCTAGGAAAAAATATATTTTAACACGTAGGAGAGAAATGTCAGAATCGGCCCGGTAGAGAAGTAGTTAAGTGGCACACAGCATAACCCTAGCACAGTACTTATGTAATTTATTATTCTGTATAACTGATTATTTTAGTTCAGTTTACTAGATATAGTGTCAAATACCTGGGGTGTGAACGCAAAAATGTTCTGTCGGATGCTGTACAGTTTGGAAGTTCCCAAGACGCCCATATTTCTGTATGGCCTTCCAGTCAGGTGCATCTTTTTATTGCGTCCTTTGTGGAAATAAAAGCATTTATTAGATAGAAGTCCCATGGTAAACACAACTATCGTTCTTTAACTCTGTACGCTGTGTATTGGCACGGATAAGTGCTTGAGAGGACCTAATGTAGAACAATGGTCTCCCATTAACCACTTTGGCCCCGGACCATATTGCTGCCCAATGACCAGAGCACTTTTTTTGTGATTCGGCACTGCGTCGCTTTAACAGACAATTGCGCGGTCGTACGACGTGGCTCCCAAACAAAATTGGCATCCTTTATTTCCCCACAAATAGAGCTTTCTTTTGGTGGTATTTGATCATTTCTGCGCTATAAACAAAAATAGAGCGACTATTTTGAAAAAAATGCAATAATTTTTTACTTTTTTCTGTCATAAATATCCCCCAAAAATATATATAAAAAAAGTTTTTTTCCTCAGTTTAGGCTGATACGTATTCTTCTACATATTTTTCGTAAAAAAAAAAAAAAAAAAAATCGCAATTAGCATTTATTGATTGGTTTGCGCAAAAGTTATAGCGTTTACAAAATAGGGGGTAGTTTTATGGCATTTTTTTTTTTTTTTACTAGTAATGGCGGCGATCAGCGTTTTTTTTCAGTACTGCGTCCTTATGGCGGACACTTCGGACACATTTTTGGGACCATTGGCATTTTTTTAGCGATCCATGCTATAAAAATGCATTGCATTACTATAAAAATGCCATTGGCAGTGAAGGGGTTAACACTAGGGGGCAGGGAAGGGGTTAAGTGTGTTCCTGGGTGTGTTCTAACTGTATGGGGGGGGTGGCCTCACTAGGGGAAATCACTGATCTTCTGTTCATACATTGTATGAACAGAAAATCAGCCTTTCCCCCGCTGACAGGAACGAGAGCTGTGTGTTTACACACACAGCTCTCGTTCCCCGCTCTGTAACGAGCAATCGCGATCGTACCCGCCGGGCACGCGAGCGGGCCACCGGCGGCGCGCACGTGCCCCCTAGTGGCCGCATTAGTCCCGACGTAGTAGAACGGGCTCTCGCTGGTCGGCTAGTGGTTAAAGAAAAATATGTACCTAAATATCAGTGCATCTCTACTTATGGTTTATAGTATATAGCAGTCTTATGATTTCTATCAGTGTCTGGTTAAAGCTTGTAGGATGAGTTTTAATTCTACACTGACTGCCTTATGAGGCTGTGTGATCCCTAAACGTCTGTCTGGACAGTGCCGATTGGCCCTGTGCTGATCACAACCCCCCCCCCCCCCCAAAAAATAAATAAAAATTAACTCTCCAACAATACACTCCAAACTGAGCATGTGCAGAGTGCCTCCAAGGCTCTGTGCTACCAGCAGATGGATTGGGGACTGTAAAAGAATGGGTGTACACTGTACCCTGAATATATCTGCAGATGTTCATTAGACATGTGCAATTTGTTTAGTTCAGAATTTGTTTAAAAAAAAATTCCGAACATTCGTTAATTCAAAAACTCGAAAATCTTAAATAATAACTTAACCAATTATCGTATATACTCGAGTATAAGCCAAGACACCAAATTTTACCACAAAAAAAAATGTGAAAAGATATTGACTTAGGGGTGAGAATGCAGCAGCTACTGGGTGCCCATTTGCACGCCTTACTGTGGCCATTTGCATGCGTCACTGTGCCCATGTCAGTGTACCTGAAATTCTTGACAGGCTGCGGGCATCCATTCATTGTTTAAAAGCCGCAGTCTCCTCCTTGTCCCTTCCGTGATATGCGTTTCCCAGCAAACACAGTTCTGCCTATCACCGACGTTCTCTCATCCTCGGACATCTTTTTATCCTTGGACAAGACGACGTCCGTGATTGGCGGAACACTGAACACAGTGTCTGCTGGGAAACCAAGTCCGAGAGAACGTCCATCATAGGTGGAACTGTGTCTGTTGTGAAACGCCTCATACGGAAGGGACCAGGAGGAGACGGCGACTAGTAAACAATGGACACCCGCAGCCTGTCAAGAATTTCAGTGCCTCTGTTTAGTGTTCCGCCTATCACGGATGTCCGCTCGTCCGAGGATGAGAAGGCATCCGTGATAGGCGGAACACTGAACAGAGGCCCTGCTGGGAAAATGAGTGTTCCGCCTATCGCGGAACAGTCTGAGGAGGAGGCGCTGCTTTTAAATCATGGATGCCCGCAGCCTGACGGAGACTGTCATCTGCGTTTAAGACGTCCCCCGACTTTGGATGCATTTTTTTCCATCCAAAAGGTCGTCTTATACGTCAGAAAATACGGTAATGTAATGAATAAATAACAATAATAATAACATTTTTTTATTATTATTAATTAACTCTGTTCCATTTGTTTAGATCATTCGTTATTTCAGATAATTCGTAACTTCGGATAAATTCGTATTCGTTACGTTCACTAACAGCCAAATTTGAAAGGAAATTCCAATACCTAAAAATCGAATAGCTAGTTATTATTTCAAACAAAGAAAACAAACAAAAGTGAAGGAAATACATTTTTTGGCAGTGCACACGTCTAATGTTCATTATACTTGCATCTTCTCGCTTATTGTAAATGTAACTTTTGTTCCATATGTTTGAAAACTTGAAATAATAAAATAAGATTGAAACAAAGAAATCCCACAAATACAGGTTGATCCTGCCAGCAAAGTCTGCCTAATGAAGCTTCCATGGATGAGGTGGCAACAATGCTGCACTGCTCCTGAATTTACAGCAGAGTTGCCACTCTCATGTAGGATGTGCCTGCCCTACAGTGGGATGAGAAAACGTTCCAATAGTCAGGACTATCAACACTGTGGCTTCACGAGCCAATTAGCACCCAGACACACCTAGTCCCACACATTGCTTTCTTGATTGACAGGTTTCTGAAACAATTCCACCGTGAGCTGCAGTGCCTGGGATGGGGGAGTGTGCGTGAGACACAAATGATTGAGGATTTGGCCAAGTCAGGAGATAAATGTTTTTTGGTTACCTTATGAGGGTGTGCATCACATAGTAACTAGATTTGGTGATTGTACTTTAGCTCCCAACTGAACCCTCCTAAAGTACAATTCCAGTCTAAACCTAGCTAGTCTTAACCACTTGCCCTTTGAAAGAGTTACCCCCTCCCCCCCCCCCACCTTCATGACCAGGCTATTTTTGCTCTACGGCGTTGCGTTACTTTAACTGACAATTGCACGGTGTTCTTTTTTTTCCCACACAGATGGATCTTTCTTTTGTGGTATTTGATCACTACAGTTTTTATTTTTCACACTATAAAACGATAGAAGAGCGACAATTTTTAAAAAAAACAAACAATATTTTTTACTTCCATAACATTTTTTCTTCGCCAATTTAGGCCAATATGTATTGTGCTACATATTTTTGGTAAAAACAATCCCAATAAGTGCATATTGATTGGTTTGCGCAAATGTTATAGCGTCTGCAAACTATGGGACATATACAAAATAAAAAAATACTAGTAATTTAGCGGGACTGCGATATTGCGCAGGATAGTCTGACACCAAGAGACACTTTTTGTGAACCAGTGACACTAATACAGTGATCAGTGCTAAAAAATATGCACTGTCACTGTACGAATGAGACTGGCTGGGAAGGGGTTAAACATCAGGGGTGATCAAAGGGTTAAATGTGCGCCTAGCCAGTGTTTATGTGTACTGTGTGAGGTGCTTTAACTAAAGAATGTGCTGGATTTTCTTTCCCTGCAGAGCAGGGAAAGAATATCCAGCACATCCCCGTTATCAAGACAGAGCTCTGTATTGTTCATGAATGCAGAAGTCCGCCCTGTGTCTCTTCTCGCCGATCAGCAGATGTTGGTGGACATGTATTGATCGGCACCCGCTCATTGGCTTCTGCTTTGACTAATCACAGCAGAAGTGGCCTGCCCCCTACCCGTATTTAAATGCGATTCTGCACAGCATGGCCACCCTGTAGCAGTAAATCTGCTATCGGGCAGACGGCAGGTGGTTATTGTAATACTGTAATGTAGTCAGGTTGCATATAGAGTAATAAATATGCCTTTTTTATGTCATCTGCTAAGTGCAGCAGCGGGGGGTACAGTATCCTTTATAAACTCCTGCCATAGTGCTGATCTATAAGGATATAGATGCCTCCTGCATGTATCCTTACCTGTCAAATGTCTCCCCTCTGTCTGTTATCAGACCTGAAAAACTGCAGATTCTGTGGGTGGATCTGTTGTCTGGAGCTTGGTGGGTGGAGTCGTGATGTCAGTAGACTTCCCGCCCGCCTCTACACTCCCCTTGTCAACATGCATTTTTTCCTGTGTATTCCTTACACTGAATTCTGCTATGATCACTAACATCCAGTAAAAATCCAGAAAAGTAACCACATGACTTCAGAAAAGGAGTGGGGGTGGGAATTAAAAAATAATGCCGGTCTCCAGGCTAGTGCATGAGATATGTAAATAACCTGTCACTCAGAGCAAGGGGCGGAACGAACTAAGGTTTTTCTCAGTAAGTTTGTTTTATTTCACGGAACAATAAAAGAGGATTGCTCAGAATTGGATTAACTCTTTGTGGCAAGACTGGGCACAGATGGGAAATCTTTTACTCTACATTGTGACAGCAAAAATAAAAATTGGGTTTACATCCACTTCAATTTTTTGGTTGCAACATGACGAAAATGTGGCACACATGGGCTGTCTGTCATGGACATGCAATAATGTCTGGCAGCTCACCTTCTCCTCATGTGTCCATTAGAGGCCTGACTCTGTTCTGGCTGCCTTTTTATCATCTCTCCTTCCTGTATGGCCCCACCCCAGGAAGTCTATATTAACTGTTGCACTGCAGATCTGCTTTGCTGTTCAACTTTGTTTGTTGGCAGATAGGAACACAAGCTGTGTGATACATTAACCTTTCTGTGTACCGATTTCGGCTTGTCTCTGACCACTCCCGTTTGCCTGTGACGCTGACCTTTTGGCCTGTCCCTTGGTTACCCGTGTCTGCCTGTTGTCCCCACCTCGGCTTACCCATCACTATCCCTTGTGTTCTCAGTGGCTGCTTCCCCTCTCTCCCTACGGAGTGTGACCTGGGGGACCCCAGGAGCCGTGACCTTGGTTCAGTTGCAGCAAAGGTCATCCTCACCACTAGAGGCTCTGGTGAACACCTGCTGGACCTTAGACTCCACACCCTGGGGAATCTTGGGCTCACGTTTCCTGTCCATCTGCAGGAATCAGCTATTAGGTTCACTACCTTGTGGTGAACCCCTGTCTTCAACAGGGTGCATCTGTCTCCTGGCCACAGGTGACCTGACACTGTCCCACGGGAACAAATCTGGGCTGCATGTTAATTGTGGAAAATTTCAAGGGGGTATGAATATTTTTTCAAGACACTATGTATAAATATGGTCATTATAATGCAACCTTGACAGGCCTTTATGGAAATAATTACCTCTCCTGCAGAGATCAGGAGTGTCAATCTGCTGCATTTAGTGGCTCCACCCACTGACCCACTAAACCACGACAGGAAATAGTAAATTCACTCACCCAGCCTGGCATAAATGTGACTCAGGATCCTGGCGGGTTGGACTCTGATGGGACTCACGCTGGCCATCGTCTCCACTTCTATACCATGTCTTTTAAGGATATCATAGATCTCGTCAGTCTCTGCCAGGATGCACACTATAAAAAGGGACAGAGAACAAATCACTTCCATGGTATTTCACAAAAGGTGCACTTTAAAAACAGAACTCCAGAAGACCCAAACGAATGAATACACCACTAAATGTAATTATATAAATGCAAAAGTATTTGAATTTGACTTATTATCAATCTCTGGCAGTCCTTGTACAGCAGGGCATGGATCTTATACAACGTTCAAAAAGCTTTAATGCACAAAAAACATCACAAGAAGTGCAATGTTTCGAGGCCGCATGGGACCTCTTCGTCAGGCAAGTGATGCCTGATGAAGAGGTCCCATGCGGCCTCGAAACGTTGCACTTTTTGTGATGTTTTTTGTGCATTAAAGCTTTTTGGACGTTATATACGATCGGTGGTGTGCTGGCGAATATGTTCATGTGGTTGATTCTTCAGCGCCCATTTTTATATTTATGAGCCGTTTCCCCAGGAAGGTGTTTGCGATTGGAATATTTATTAGACTTGTACAGCAGGGAGCTTGGAAAAAGGATGGGAGAAGCAGCACAAAAATCCAAGCAGAGTGACCAAGAGATACGCTCATCAGGAGCGAACCTGTCCATTGTGGGCACACAGGGGCCGTCCCCTATATCCATGCCGCCGCCCTCCCTATCCATGTGCCTGGCCCCTTTCAGGATGCCGGGCTCATGAATTCCGATGGGCAGCGGTGTGTTTTTTGAAGCACCGATTAGAGCCAGAGGATTGCGTCCGGAGCCCACCCAAGACCAGGTGTGTTGCAACAGCAAATTAATATTTGCTGTTGCAACAATGATCCTCTGCCTGGTCAATCGGGAAGCAGGTCTGATACATGTCATCCGTTTGGCTGAAAGGACAGGCCATTCTATTAGATTCCTAGGAGAAGAAGGGAGGAGCCGCAAAGACGACACAGGAGCCCACCGTAAATAGAAGCCCCGCTGCCGCCGGAGACTGCAACCCCGACGAAGCCCGCAACCCGCCGAAGCCCGCAGCTGAAGCCTGTAACCTGCCCGCCAGGGCCCCTGCTGGGGTAAGTGCGTAGGGAGGCAGGGGGTGGTGCTGAGATGCCACTGACCGATGGGGGGGGGGGGCAAAAAAAACAAAACAAGGCCGCTTCTGTTTTCACTGTCCAGTCACAGGATAAAAGTTTGCAGGAGACCTGTAAGTAAAAGTGAAACTGCAGCAGAGACAGATCAGGTCTCTCTTCCTGCTAGATAGGGTTGTACTCCATGTCAGAGCTGTGGAAATCCCAGGAATGCATATACAGGAATACAAATCTTTTAGCAGGTAAAACTGCTCTCTTGTATTTATTTCTTCTGTGTGTTTAGCGGTTTGCTCGGAGTTCAGCTTTAAAGAGAACACTGAATGCACTGAACCAAATCCATACAGGACCCGCTAAACCATGGAGATCAAGATGGGAGAAACAAAAGAATTACATTTTTAATCATTAAAAGGAAATATAAATGTAATCTCGTACAAGTTTTCATCTTCACAGTTTATTCATAATAAAATGGACACATTCCTATGTTTCTTTACCTTGGACGACCACATCTGGTTTGGGAACGGTAGAAAATCTCCTGTTTAAAGGATCAATCTCTCCTGGAGCAAGGAAACCCTGGACAACGAGAGAAGCGGGGGGAGAAAAATGATGTGGGTGTTCTTTGGAAAGGAAAAAAAAATACAGGGAGAAGAAAAACGAAAGGAGAAGAAAAGAAAAGGGAAGGTGAAAAAAAAATGCAAAGGAAAGGAAGAAATTGTGTTTTCTTGGGAATGGAAAGGAAGAAATGGGACAAAAAGGAAATTTTGTTGTTTTTTCTAGGGAAGGAAAGCAAGGGGAAAGAGAGAAAAGGAAAAAGTAAAGGGGAAAGGAAGGTAGAAGAAAAGGAAGGGTGGAAAGAAGGAGAAGGAAAGGAAGGGAAAGGAAAGAAAAGGAAGGGGGAAAGAAATGTGGGTATTCTTTGGAAGGGAAGGAAAGGAGAAGGAAGGGGATGCAAAGAAAAGGAGGGGAAAAAAGAAGGGAAGGAGGAGGGAGGAAGGGAAAATAGAAGAAAAGGAAGGAGAAGGGAGGGAGGGAAGGGGGAAAAGGCAAAGGAAGCGAAGGAGAAGGAAAGCAAAGCAAAGAAAAAAAAAAAAAGAAGAAAAAGACTAAAAGGAAAAAGGGGAAGGAAAAAATAAAAAAATGAAAGGAAAGGGAAAGGAAGGAAAAGAAAATGAGGGGGAAAAAAAGGGAAGTGGGAAGGGAAAGAAGGAAATAGGACAAAAAGGAAAAAAATGTAGGTTTTCTTGGGAAGGAAAGGGGAAGAAAAGGAAAATGAGAAAGAAGGGAAGAAGACGAAAAAGAGCAAAAAGGAAAGGAAGAAAAAGATAAAGGGAAATAAAAGCAAGAGGAAGGGAAGAGAAAGGCAAGGAAGAAAAGGAAATGGAGGGAGGGAAGGGGAAGACAAGGGAGGGAAGGAAGGGAAGGGGAAGACAAGGGAGGGAAGGAAGGGAAGGGGAAGACAAGGGAAGGAAGGAAGGAAGGAAGGAAGTGAAAAGGGAGGGAGGGAGGGAGGAGAAGTGCAAAAAGAAAGGAATAAATAAATAGATAAAAAGGGGAGGAAGGGGAAAGCAAAGAAAAAGGGAAAAGAAAAAGAACGCAGTGAGGCGAAAGAAAATGTGTGCTTTTAATGGAAACGATAGATAGATAGATAGATAGATAGATAGATAGATAGATAGATAGATAGATAGATAGATAGATAGATAGATAGATAGATAGATAGATAAAAAGACAGACAGAGAACAAGAGAGAGAACAAGAGAGAGAACAAGGAGGCAGAGCGAGAAGAGGAAAAAAAAAAAAACAGTCAGAGAAAAAGAAGCAGAGAGAAAGAGCTTCTGCAATAGATGTAGTAAAAGACAAAAAAAAGGGAGAGACATAGTGAAAGAAAGTGGTACAGAGAGAGAACCAGGGGGGGAGAACAAAAAAAAAAAGGGGGGGGGGGGGGAGAGATGTTGAAAGGAAAAAAAAAGTGGAACTGAAGAGCAGGGGGAAGTGAAAAATATGTGTAGTAATAAAAGGCAAAAGATAAAAAATAAAAGACAAACACATGAAGTGCGATAGAAGGAAAAAAAGAAGGGGGGGGACACCTATGTGGAAAGGCAGAATGAGAAGGGGGGGGGGAGATGTAGAGCGATCCCCAGACAAAGGTAGAGGAGACATGCGGTTGATTACCTCGGACATCAGACATCCTAAAATATACAGCGATTGCCCCCACATATGTGGAAGTTTCCCCATGGCTATTCGGTCTACAGAGTGCGGATTTCTATACTCTTCTTCCACCTGAAAAAGAGAAAATCTCCGTAATTCCCAGAATATTTGCCCTCTCTACCTTTAATACTGGCCCATCTATTTCCATGCCGGCTGACCTTCTCCTCGGGAACACTGTACAATTCTGGAACTAGGCGGACGCCGTGCTTCCCCTTGATCAGGACGCCTTCCAGAGCCTCTCTGTATTCCTGCACCTGGGACGAGGAAAAACACAAATAAAAAATAAAAGGACGCGTTCGCTTCCGGTTTACCGAGTCACAATATTACACACCAACCAGGCCTCACCTGTTCCATATCACCAATGAAAATGCCATCGAGGATTAAATACGTCCAGAACAGAGGCCACTCACACTCAATATTCTCAAAGAGCTTCAGCTCCGCCGGCTCATAATACAGCCGGGTCGGATCCTGAAAAACGTTCATCAGAAAAAAAAAAATGTAGGTATACAAAAAAAACACAATAAAAAATTATTACAGTAAATAAAAACAATAAAAGGAATATCCCGTCACTTTTTAGATCTCACAACAATAATATTTGGGGAGGGCTTATACCTCTTTTGGAGTACGATATCCGTCACGCAGAAAGCGACAACAACCATACCGGCCCTGTGCAGTAAAAACATCACAAACGAGAAGGACAATAAAATTTGGGTACACCATATTAATACAGCAGTGAAATAAACACAGGAAGAAGGATGGAGGACAGGCAGCTGAAGCAGTTGAAGAAAATTAAATCTTAAGAAGATAAATCTGGTCACTGGATAGGAAGACAATCCAAATCACAACATTTCTGTGTAGTTTATTTTTTTACTTATTGCTATATTATTATTATTATTATATACTCCGATTCCTTGTGTATTGAATTGTATTGGAACTGAACTGTCTGCCTTCACTTTGTAAGGAGCCGCAAAACTGTTGACACTAAATCCTAAAATAATACATTTTTATTTATTGTATTACTTAATTATTATTTATTATATTACTTTTAACTTTTTTGGACTTCATTTGCTACATATATATTTTATTTATTTTTTTATTCCCTCACCCCTTGCAAACTAACAAAATCCAACAACTGCCCCCTCCCCCACGTTTTGTTTTTTTTAAAGAAAATTCATCCCTATGTCAATGCTACATGCTCTCTGGCAACTCTCCCTCTATTTTCTGCTCTATACTCACTCCCCTCCCCCAATCCACACGATTTACTCCACAATTCTCTCCTGGACACATAGGCCCAGATTCACAGAGAGTTGGGCGCACATTACGCCACCGTAGCGCAAACGCCGTACGCCACAGCGTGGAGAGGCATGCACTGTATTCAGCAAGCTATTGCTCCCAACGCTGCGTCGGCGAGGTGTATTTTTCGAAGGCGCAGGCTGGCGGAAGTGGGGCGTGACCCCATGCAAATGATAGTCCGAGCATGCTGCAGTGTTTTACGCCCGGCATATCACGAACTGCGCATGCGCCGTGACGTAGCCATGACGTGGACGCATGAAACTGCACCCTTAGGCCCTGTACACACGATCAGACATGTCTGATGAGACTTGTCCGACAGACCGTTTTCATCAGACAACTCTGAACTTGTCTGTTGGTCTGATGTGTGTACACACCATCGGACCAAAATCCGATCAGACCAGAACGCGGTGACGTAGAACACAACGACGTGATGAAAAAACGAAGTTCAATGCTTCCAAACATGCGTCGACTTGATTCTGAGCATGCGCAGGTTTTTGGTCCAATGCTTTTGTGTACTAACCATCGAATCTGTCCGACGGACAGGTTTCCATCGGACAGGTTTTAAAGCATGTTTAAAAACGTTTGTCCGATAGGCCGTACACACCATCGAACATGTCCAATGAAACGGACATGTTCCATCGCGTGTACGCAGCCTTATGCGCATGCTCACAACCACGCCGGCACAACTGCCTAAGCTACACCAGATCACCACGTACGCCGTGAACGTAACGTACGCCCAATACGCCGGCATGTGTTCTCTGGTGCAGACCTTTGCATGTCTGTTGCCGAGTTGCGCCTCATCTATAGGGAAAAACGTTACGCCAGACGTACAACTTACGGGCACCTCGCGTAGCATGCGTCGGGCGCACACACGTTCGTGAATCGTCGTATTTCCCCCATTTGCATGTTTAAATGCCTAAACAATGGGAGCAGCAACATGCTTCCAGACCAAAAGTGCGCCCACTCTACGCCGGCGTATGTCAGCTACGTCGGCGTAGGGTGGCCAGTTTTTAGGCGTATGTTGGGCCATACTGCTTGCAGTAATACTTTCCTCAGACGTCTCCTATTGACATTTGCACTGCCCTCCTCTTCTATAAATGCGGTCATACCCTCTACACCCCTCTCCTGTACATACTGCCCACTGTCCTACCCTCCACGCTCCTCTCCTGTACATACTGCCCACTGTCCTACCCTCCACGCTCCTCTCCTGTACATACTGCCCACTGTCCTACCCTCCACGCTCCTCTCCTGTACATACTGCCCACTGTCCTACCCTCCACGCTCCTCTCCTGTACACACTGCCCACTGTCCTACCCTCCACACTCGTCTCCTGTACATATTGCCCACTGCCATACCCTCCACACCCCTCTCCTGTACATATTGCTCACTGTCATAACCTCCACACCCCTCTCTTGTACATACTGTCCACGGTCATACCCTCCGCACTCCTCTGGTGTTCAAAAATCTCACTGTCATACCCTCCACACCCCTCTCCTGTACATACTGCCCACTGTCATACCCTCCACACTTCTAGCCTATACATACTGCCCACTTTCATACCCTCCGCACCCCTCTCCTGTACTTACTGCCAACTATGATACCCCCTGCACTCCGCCCCTATACTTACTGCCCACTGTCATCTCTTCCACACTCTTCCCCTATACTTACTGCCCACTATCATATGCTCCGCACTCCTTTACTGTACATACTGCCCACTGTCATACCCTCCACATGCCTCTCCTGTACATACTGGCCACTATCATACCCTCCACACTTCTCACCTGTACATATTGCCCACTGTCTTACCCTACAAACCCCTCTCCTGTACATGGTGCCCTCTGTCATACCCTCTCCATTCTTCTTCTATAGATACTTCCCACTGTACTATGCTATGAAATCCTCTCCTGCAGATACTACTCACCATCATCTCCTACTCCTCTATAGATCCTGACCAAGATCATGCCCTTCACACTCCTCTCCTGTACACATACTGCCTGATGCCATACCTTCAATATTCCCTTATGGACAATGCCCACGGTCATACACTTTGCACTCCTGTCCTACACTCCGATTTCCTCCTTCACTACTAAAAATTGTACGCTTTGTTTACATTTCTTATAGATTGGGATTTTGTTTCATCTCTGTAGTGCAACTCAAGCGTATTCCTCATCCCAAAGGTTTAGAAGGTATAAGGAGTTGCATCAAAATAAATAGTATGGACATGAAGCTGGAAAGGAGAACCAATGCAACCCTACCAAATCTGGTAAAATAGAATTATGGAACCAAAGGATAAGGATGTTCATGTGTACAGAGGTTCAGATTTCAATGAAATGATACCTGCAATTTGTTAATGATTTCCTGTTTTGTGATGTCCACCAACTGAGCGTCCTCCACGGCAAAGGCTGGAAAGGAGATGACGGAAAAGACCCCGGCATCTATCTCCTTGGATGTGGAAGCTCTTGGAAGCATGGACTGAAGAATAGACTATAAAAGAGGAAAAATGGTTACTAAGGGGCAGAAACAAGGATAAAACACAAGTACAGGGTGTCACCATACCTGGCAGTGCTGGATCTCATCAGACAACACATGGATAACAGACTGGGGGCCACCTTTAGCACCAAATAAATTCAGCTCATCCAACGCTTCCAGGGCAGCCTGGGGAAGAGATGGATTTTATCATAAAGCCATAAGATGTGTAAAAATCGAGCATCAGAAAGCTGAGATAAGCAACAAGGGAGCACCACCTCGCTCACCCGACCAACAAGGGAGCACCACCTCGCTCACCCGACCAACAAGGGAGCACCACCTCGCTCACCCGACCAACAAGGGAGCACCACCTCGCTCACCCGACCAACAAGGGAGCACCACCTCGCTCACCCGATCAACAAGGGAGCACCACCTCGCTCACCCGACCAACAAGGGAGCACCACCTCGCTCACCCGACCAACAAGGGAGCACCACCTCGCTCACCCGACCAACAAGGGAGCACCACCTCGCTCACCCGACCAACAAGGGAGCACCACCTCGCTCACCCGACCAACAAGGGAGCACCACCTCGCTCACCCGACCAACAAGGGAGCACCACCTCGCTCACCCGACCAACAAGGGAGCACCACCTCGCTCACCCGACCAACAAGGGAGCACCACCTCGCTCACCCGACCAACAAGGGAGCACCACCTCGCTCACCCGACCAACAAGGGAGCACCACCCCGCTCACCCGACCAACAAGGGAGCACCACCCCGCTCACCCGACCAACAAGGGAGCACCACCCCGCTCACCCGACCAACAAGGGAGCACCACCTCGCTCACCCGCCCAGCAAGGGAGCACCACCTCGCTCATTCATCTTTACCCAACTAGCAAGGGAGCAACACCTCATTCATTTGGCCAACAAGGGAGCACCAGCAAGGAAGTCCCCGCTTGCTCATGCCAGCCAGCAAGGAAGTCACCACCTTGCCCATGCCAGCCAGCAAGGAAGTCACCACCTTGCTCATACCAGTAAGCAAGAAAGTCACCACCTTGCTCATACCAGCAAGCAAGGAAGTCACCACCTTGCTCATACCAGCAAGCAAGGAAGTCACCACCTTGCTCATACCAGTAAGCAAGGAAGTCACTACCTTGCTCATACCAGCAAGCAAGGAAGTCACCACCTTTCTCATGCCAGCAAGCAAATGGGCACCACCTTGCTCATCCCAACCAGCAAGGGGGCACCACCTTACGCATCCCAACCAGCAAGGGTGCACCACCTTACGCATCCCAACCAGCAAGGGTGCACCACCTTACGCATCCCAACCACCACCTTACTCATCCCAACCAGCAAGGGGGCACCACCTTACTCATCCCAACCAGCAAGGGGGCACCACCATACTCATCTAAACCAGCTAGGGGGGGGGGGGGCCCAGATTACTTATCCCAACCGGGACGGGGGCACCACCATACTCATCCAGATCAGCAGGGGGAGGGGGGGGGTGACACCTTGCTCCTTCAGCTAGCAAGAGATTGACATTGCTCATGGTGTCACCAGTGATAAGATAGCCATGACACTTAACTTCTATTTAGTGTTTTATTTGCATTTCAAATGGCATTCCAAGTACTTTTTTGACCCAATAGTGAAGTCAGGCTTAAATAATGAAGCAATTTTGAGCAGTGACGTGTATATGAATTATTAATAAGAAGGCAGAGAGAATATATTCTGATTGTGAAGCAACATGCAATAAAAAAAAAAAAGGACCTTTATGTGTACAGGAATTATTTTACCTTGGCCATTCCAATTGAACTGGCGTTCAGCTCGGCGATCCCTTGATTTGTCTTATCGCCACGTTCCCACATCCCGAAGTCCTGCAGGAAATATACCGCTCATATTACAAATAAAACGAATGGCAGATCATTTTTTGGTGAGTCACACCCCACAATCCTACATATGCTGATCTTACTTACCGCCGTTTTATAAGCTGCTTCAATGTAAAATACCAAATTTTGGACAAAGGTAACCTCATCCAGAGTGTAGACTATATGAAGACCTGGCGGAAGCAAGGGAATCATTATTACCACGGCAATCAAGACGATATACAGTTGTGTTCAAAATTATTCAACCCCCCAATGCTGTAAAGGGTTTTAGGGAATTTAGTGTACATTTGTAATTGTATTCAGAATGAAATCCTACAAGGACTTCTTAAAGAACCATATGCAACTAAAATGACATCAATTGGTTTTGTAATACAGTAGTAAATGTTTCTTTTGTGAATTCTTCATTTACACAATTATTCAACCCCTTAAAGACTACCACTCTAAGGAACAGAGGTTCACTGAAGTGTTTTCAGTCAGGTATTGAAAACACCTGTGGATGTCAGGGAGCAGCAATAAAGCCTAATAAGCACCAATTAGGCAGCTTTAAAATCACTGTAAGCCCTGGTTCACACTGGTGCGTTTTGACATGCGATTTGGCATGTCAAATCGCATGTCAAAACGGCGGATTTTGCCGCAAATTGCCGGCAATGGCACTGTCCTAATCGGCGCGACGCTGCATCTGCGGCATTGCACCGATTTCAAAAAGTAGTCTCTGTACTACTTTTTGCGATTTCAGCCTGCGATTTACATTGACATCTGTGCAGAAACCTGCACAGATGTCTCTGAAATCGCGGCTGAAATCGGGACTGCCGGGCGGGAGTGAAATCGTGCGAGTTCAGCTGAACTCGCACTGCTTCACTCCCGCAGCCCAGTGTGAACCAGGGCTGATACTCGGCTCCTTCTAGACATTTACTGGTGTGGTTACAAACATGGTGAAGTCAAGAGAATGGTCAGGAAGACAAGGGAAGAGGTGGGTTACTCTTCATAGGAAGGGCAATGGCTATAAGAAGATTGCAAAGATGTTAAACATACCAAGAGACACCATAGGAAGCATCAGTCGCTAATTCAAGGCAAAGGGCACTGTTGAAACGCTACCTGGTCGTGGCAGAAAGAAGATGCTGACTTTGACTGCTGTGCGCTACCTGAAGCGTAGAGTGGAGGAAAGTCCCTGTGTGACTGCTGAGGAACTGAGAAAAGATTTGTCAAATGTGGGTACTGAAGTTTCTGCTCAGACAATATGGCGCACACTGCGTAATGAAGGCCTCCATGCCAGAACTCCCAGGCGCACCCCCTTGCTGTCTCCAAAGAATAAGAAGAGTCGACTGCAGTATGCAAAAATCATGTGGACAAACCACAGAAGTTTTGGGATTGTGTTCTGTGGACTGATGAAACAAAATTAGAAGTGTTTGGGCCCATGGATCAACGCTATGTTTGGAGGAGAAAGAACAAGGCCTATGATGAAAAGAACACCTTGCCTACTGTGAAGCATGGCGGGGGGGTCAATCATGCTTTGGGACTGTTTTGCTTCTGCAGGTACAGGGAAGCTTCAGCGTGTGCAAGGTACCATGAATTCTCTTCAGGACCAGGAGATATTGGATGACAATGTGATGCAGTCCGTCACAAACCTGAGGCTTGGGAGACATTGGACCTTTCAACAGGACAATGATCCCAAGCATACCTCCGAGTCCACTAGACCATGGGTGCAGATTAAAGGCTGGAACATTTTGGAGTGGCCATCGCAGTCACCAGACTTAAACCCGATTGAGAACCTCTGGTGGAGCTTAAAGAAAGCAGTTGTAGTGCGCAAGCCTAAGAATGTGACTGAGCTGGAGGCTTTTACCCATGACGAATGGGCGAAGATACCCGTAGATCGCTGCAAGACACTTGTGTCAAGCTATGCTTCACGTTTAAAAGCTGTTCTAACTGTAAAAGGATGTTGTACTAAGTACTAAGATTGAATGTCACTTGGGGGTTGAATAAAACTGATAATGATGTGAGCACAGAAAAGACATTTGTGGTTATTTCATAATAAATGTTATGTTATATTTGTCTGACCTACACGTGCCTCTTTGATTTAATTGTAAGCAGGATGACTGAATGATCAAAATCAATGTCAAACTGGCCAAAACAATCAATTTCAGTGGGGGTTGAATAATTTTGGATACAACTGTACTATTAAAACAGTTCCATTATATCTGTTCAATACGTGAAAAAAAAAAACTTGTTAAAGTGGTTGTAAAGGCACAAGGTTTTTTACCTTCATGCATTCTATGATGCTCTTCTGATGTGGGGTCATTATACCACCTATTATGGAACCTTCCAAGAATCCAAGGATTTTGGACACGAGTTGTACAATTTCTACACGACACTTTGGGATCCCCCCTAACACTGCACCCTAAGCCACGTCATTTCCTGAACCAGAAATAGACACATTTACTAAGATCTTTTTGCATGAAACCCTATTTTCTGCTAGGAAGCTTATCGCCAGACAGCGATGTCGCCAGCAGTATTGATGTACCCGTTAATATAGCGGTTTACTTTCCAAGGTGAATGCTTAATGTCTTGTAACATCTCGTTCCTGTAAGGGATGCAAGATTCTGATTCTCACTCACTTTATTGTCAATGTGTACGAAATACAATATTTGTATCCCTTTACTTGTACAGCTTTTAAATAAAAGTTACTGTTTGAAACGAAAAGAGGGGGACATCGCCGGGGAGACCGTCACAGCGAGGGGGTCCTGCACAGGGAGACCGTCACAGCGAGGGGGTCCTGCACAGGGAGACCGTCACAGCGAGGCAGAGGCATATCTAGTGAAAATGGCGCCTATGGCAAGCACTGAAACTGCGCCCCTGTCAAAACATTTAAAACCTTTCAGATAGCCAGACAGGGAGGGACGCAGTGCGATGAGGACAGAGAGGGACACTGGGGACCACTGGTGGCTGGTACTCGGCCAGGCATCGCCCATCATGGAGGCACCTGTCACTCCCATTCCCAGGCCAAGTAGCAATATTAGCAATTGCTGGGCCAGCCCCTCTCTTCAGCTACATTAGTGCCGGAGACGGCCGAAAGAGGACGGGTGAGTTTTTTTCTATGTGGGGGTAGCTTTTTGCCGCCCCCCTCCCCATTGTGCCCATGGCACTTGCCATGGCTGCCATACCCTAGATACGCCACTGCAGCGAGGGGGTCCTGCACGAGGAGACGGTCACAGTGAGGAGGTCCTGCACGGGGAGACCCTCACAGCGAGGAGGTCCTGCACGGGGAGACCGTCACAGCGAGGAGGTCCTGCACGGGGAGACCGTCACAGCGAGGAGGTCCTGCACGGGGAGACCGTCACAGCGAGGAGGTCCTGCACGGGGAGACCGTCACAGCGAGGAGGTCCTGCACGGGGAGACCGTCACAGCGAGGAGGTCCTGCACGGGGAGACCGTCACAGCGAGGAGGTCCTGCACGGGGAGACCGTCACAGCGAGGGGTCCCTCGGCAGCGAGCCCCTCACCGCCAGGGGTCCCTCGGCAGCGAGCCCCTCACCGCCAGGGGTCCCTCGGAAGCGAGCCCCTCACCGCCAGGGGTCCCTCGGCAGCGAGCCCCTCACCGCCAGGGGTCCCTCGGCAGCGAGCCCCTCACAGCCAGGGGTCCCTCGGCAGCGAGCCCCTCACAGCCAGGGGTCCCTCGGCAGCGAGCCCCTCACAGCCAGGGGTCCCTCGGCAGCGAGCCCCTCACAGCCAGGGGTCCCTCGGCAACGAGCCCCTCACAGCCAGGGGTCCCTCGGCAACGAGCCCCTCACCGCCAGGGGTCCCTCGGCAGCGAGCCCCTCACAGCCAGGGGTCCCTCGGCAGCGAGCCCCTCACAGCCAGGGGTCCCTCGGCAGCGAGCCCCTCACAGCCAGGGGTCCCTCGGCAGCGAGCCCCTCACAGCCAGGGGTCCCTCGGCAGCGAGCCCCTCACAGCCAGGGGTCCCTCGGCAGCGAGCCCCTCACAGCCAGGGGTCCCTCGGCAGCGAGCCCCTCACAGCCAGGGGTCCCTCGGCAGCGAGCCCCTCACAGCCAGGGGTCCCTCGGCAGCGAGCCCCTCACAGCCAGGGGTCCCTCGGCAGCGAGCCCCTCACAGCCAGGGGTCCCTCGGCAGCGAGCCCCTCACAGCCAGGGGTCCCTCGGCAGCGAGCCCCTCACAGCCAGGGGTCCCTCGGCAGCGAGCCCCTCACAGCCAGGGGTCCCTCGGCAGCGAGCCCCTCACAGCCAGGGGTCCCTCGGCACCGAGCCCGCCATTGCGCAGACCCAGTTACAAGGGAAGGTTTCTGTGCGGACCTAGTCATATGGAACCGGTCATACAGAGAGGTCTTTGCAGGGACCTGGTCATACAGAGAGCTCTATACACAGACAATCAGAGAGAGGAGGTCTCTGCATGAGTAAAAATGTATTTATATCTACCTATATACACACACATACATACCAGACGCAGTCATCTGTGCCAGGAACAGTAGGAAGATTGAAGTGGCATCAAGCTGTAAATGACCCCATTGATCATCCCCAACGACGGTAGAACAGGTGCTGGTGTTATACTTGGCATGGAGGGAATCCCGGGTGCCCTGACTGTACTTAAATTCTTCCACTTTGGGGACCTGTAGAAAAGTTACATAATTAATGAGCCTCAATCAGGTCAGGCATTTCCGCCATGTTAATGGAAAAGCCAAAGTAACAATTTTGCGAAGCCATTTGTAGGCCGTCAATATCAGAGCTTTTATAGGCTACTGTTGAGCAAGCTGTGGACACGCTTACCTGTCTCATCATACATTGCAGAAGACCCCTCATAAGCTTGACCACATTCTGTTGGCGAAATAAAAGAAGGCATGTAATTGGCTGTACCCAACGAGCAAACATTCTAAAATACAATCCCATGCTATATCTACAGTTGAAGGATCGATTAACTTTGCTCCAATCTATTCAGACTACAAACATGAGTTTGGGGGGCATGCAGTATGGCATGGGTGCTTGTACATTGCCAGGCTGGGGTTGCCTCTCGAGATACGCCACGTAACTTCAAAGATGCGCCGGCGTATCTATTTTCTGTATTCAGAAAACAAGATACGCCGGAATTTTGCTTAGATACGACCGGCGTAAGTCTCTTACGCCGTCGTATCTTAGTTGCATATTTACGCTGGCCGCTAGGTGGCGCTTCCGTCAATTTACGCGTCGAATATGAAAATGAGCTAGATACGCCGATTCACAAACGTACTTGCGCCCGGTCGCCGTATTTTACGTCGTTTACGTAAGCGCAAGTCCGGCGTAAAGTTACCCCTGCTATACGAGGCGTAGGTGAGGCGTACGCAATGTTAAGTATGGACGTCGGGACAGCGTCGAATTTTCCGTCGTTTACGTAAATCGTTTGCAAATAGGGCTTTGCGTAAGTTACATTCACGTCAAAACCAATGAGTACTTGCGGCGTAATTTTGAGCATGCGCACTGGGAATACATCCACGGACGGCGCATGCACCGCTTGGAAAAAGCATCAATTACGTGGGGTCACGATTCATTTACATTGATCACGCCCCCCTACCTGCCTATTTTTATTTAGGCGCGGTTACGCCGGCCCATTTACGCTACCCCGCTGTAACTTTGGGCGCAACTTCTTTGTGAATACGGCACCTGCCTCTCAAAGTTGCGGCGGCGTAGCGTAAATCAGATACGCTACGCCCGCACAAAGATAGGCGTCCCTACGAGAATCTGGCCCATAGCGTCTACAAAATAGGGAATAGTTTTATGGCATTTTTATTAATATTTTTTTTTTAATAGTAATGGCGGCGATCAGCGATTTTTATCGGTACTGCGACCTTATGGCGGACACTTCAGACATTTTTGCCAAATTTTTGGGACCGTTGGCATTTTTATAACAATCAGTGCTATAAAAATGCATTGATTACTGTAAAAATGTCACCGGCAGGGAAGGGGTCAACACTAGGGGGGCGAGGAAAGGATTATGTTCCCTGGGTGTGTTCTAACTGAAGGGGGTGGGACTGACTAGGGGAAATGACTGATCGCTGTTCATACATTGATCAGACATTTCTCCCCCGACAGGACCGGGAGCTGTGTGCTTACACACACAGCTCCCGGTTCTCGCGCTGTAACGAGCGAATGCGGGTGCTTGGCGGTGATCGCGCGCGTCGGTACCAGGGGGCCTGTGTGTGCGCCTCCGGCGGTGCGTGCCCCTAGTGGCTGAAATGCGAAATCACTTTATATTACGTGATTTCGCGCAGCTGCGCCGACCTGCCACCGGCGGCTGGTGGTTAACGTTTATACACTGGTGGATCCCCAGCCATCCCAGCTAAATGAGCTTGTTGGACGTCCTATTCCAAAACCATGGAAATTAAAGTGCCGTTTGCCTTAGAAGGATTTCCACAAGATTTTGGAGTTTGTCTATGGAAAGGATCCAAAAGAACATTTGTAAGGTCAGCTACTCATGTTGGATAAGAAGACCCGGCTTACACTTGATGGGCCAGATCCACAAAGATCAGCGTATCTTTGTGCGGGCGTATCGTATCTTCTTTACGCTACGCCGCCGCAACTTAGAGAGGCAAGTGTCGTATTTACAAAGCACTTGCGTCCTAAGTTACAGTGGCGTAGCGTAAATGGGCCGGCGTAAGCCTGCGTAATTCAAAGTAGGCTTGGAGTGGGCGTGTTGTATGGTAATCAACCATGACCCCATGTAAAAGACGTTTCTAACGAGCGGCGCATGCGCTGTCCGTGGACGTATCCCAGTGCGCATGTGCAAAATTACGCCGCAAATACTCTTTGGTTTCGACGTGAACGTAACTTACGCAAAGCCCTATTCGCAAACGATGGAAAATTTCTACGCTGTCCCGACGTCCATACTTAACATTGCGTACGCCTCATATAGCAGGGGTAACTTTACGCCGGAAAAAGCCTTACGCAAACGTAGAAAAAAAAAAAATGCGCCGGGCGCAAGTACGTTCGTGAATCGGCGTATCTAGCTCATTTGCATATTCGACGCAGAAAATATACGGAAGCGTCCCTAGCAGCCAGCGTCGTATCTTGGTAAAATTTAGGCGTAACTGTCTTTCAGAATCGCGTAAAGATGCGACGGCGGAGATTTGAAATTACGTCGGCGTATCTGGAGAAAGTTTTGTGGATCTGGTCCGACGTTTCAATCTATCCCAAAAGGTGTTCAGGAGGGTTGAGGTCGATTGGATAAGACTTGGTCCCAAAGTTGTTCAGTAGGGTTGAGTTCACGTACTGATGTTGGATGAGAAGACCTGATCCCAAAGGTGTTCTGTAGGGTTGAGGGCAGGTACTGATGTTGGATGAGAAGACCTGATCCCAAAGGTGTTCTGTAGGGTTGAGGGCAGGTACTGATGTTGGATGAGAAGACCTGATCCCAAAGGTGTTCTGTAGGGTTGAGGGCAGGTACTCATGTGGAATGAGAAGACCTGGCCCACAGTTGGCATTCCAATTTATTCCAAAAGGTGTTCAGTAGGGTTGAGGTCGGGTACGGATGTCGAATGTGAAAACCTGATACCAAAGGACTTCAGTAGGGTTGGGGTCCGGTAATGATGTTGGATGAGAAGACCCGATCCCAAAGGTGTTCAGTAGGGTTGAGGTCAGGTAACGATTTTGAATGACAGCGCCTGATCCTAAAGCGTTCAGTAGAGAGGTTGAGGTCAGGGCTCTGTACAGGACACTCAAATACCTGAACACCAAACTGAACCCATTTGTTTTTCCAGCAGGAAAGTGGGGGGACGCAGTTCTGGCACCTCCAGCACTGAATGTATCTTAGGGCAAGGGGTGCTGGAGGACGGATCGATACTGGCTGCTAAGGGATTTATTGTCGTGGGGAGCCTGTGGTTGCTGGGAGGTCTATTGTTGCTGAGGTGGGATATTCTATTGCTGGAAAGTTGATTGTTGCTGTGAGGGATCTTCTGTTGAAGGAGAGGTTTATTGTTGCTGAGGGTATTTTGTTGTGGGGAGTCGATTGTTGCTGGGGGGGGGGGGTTACTGCTGGCTGCAGAGGATATTAACTGGCATTTTGTTGTTGGGAGTTGATTTATGCAGAGGGGTATTTTTTTGAGGAGAGTTGATAGTTGCGGGGGGGGGGGGGGCAGATTATTACTGCTGGTTGTAGGGGATCTTTACTGGTATGTTGTGGAGAGTTGATTGTTGCTGGAGAGCCTACTGAAGGGGGGGGGGGGGCAGATTGTTACTGCTGGCTGTAGGGGATCTTTACTGGTATGTTGTGGAGAGTTGATTGTTGCTGGAGAGCCTACTGAAGGGGGGGGCAGATTATTACTGCTGGCTGTAGGGGATCTTTACTGTTATGTTGTGGAGAGTTGATTGTTGCTGGAGAGCCTACTGAAGGGGGGGGGGGGGGGCAGATTGTTACTGCTGGCTGTAGGGGATCTTTACTGGTATGTTGTGGAGAGTTGATTGTTGCTGGAGAGCCTACTGAAGGGGGGGGGGGGGGGGGGCAGATTGTTACTGCTGGCTGTAGGGGATCTTAACTGGTATGTTGTGGAGAGTTGATTGTTGCTGGAGAGCCTACTGAAGGGGGGGGGGGGGGGCAGACTGCTGGCTGTAGGGGATTACTGATTGTTGTGGAGAGCCTACTGGCTGTAGGGGATCTTTACTGGTATGTTGTGGAGAGTTGATTGTTGCTGGAGAGCCTACTGAAGGGGGGGGGGGCAGATTGTTACTGCTGGCTGTAGGGGATCTTTACTGGTATGTTGTGGAGAGTTGATTGTTGCTGGAGAGCCTACTGAAGGGGGGGGGGCAGATTGTTACTGCTGGCTGTAGGGGATCTTTACTGGTATGTTGTGGAGAGTTGATTGTTGCTGGAGAGCCTACTGAACGGGGAGGGGGTTTCAAAAAAATATTAAATATTTACACAAAGTGTGGGGTGTACTAACTTTTGTGAGATAGTCCAAGTTCTTGCGTCCAATTTGGTGGTAGCTCTCGGTTTATCCCGGTCCCTCTGACACAGGATACGGGGAATGACCTTTAGCAGGGACACACTGCGCGAAATATTAGACGCGGCTCAGGACCGCAGAGCCTTTATTAGCAGCCACAAGAAATGGAGGTTGGAGAACACGAGGAGCTAAATCCAGCAGACATCCCCCCCGGTGTATAATAAGTATATAACAACATGAGCGCATGGCAATGCTGAGCATACGGAGATTGTGACCCCCATGGGACGTTCCCCCCCCCCGCCTTACCTGCTCCAGCTCATAAGCCTTTGCTTTGTCCTCGTCCCGGTCGGCGTTCTTCCTGTATGCCAGGCTCAGACCCCACACCGCCAGGACGGTGTACACATTGTCGCGCACCCAGGCGTCTTTATGTTCGCAGCTGGCTGGCAGCAATCCCGTGACTGGATTCTGAAATAAACATCCACACATTGAATTCAGAGCGTTTAACGTTCTCATTTCTTTAAAGTGAACTCTGACCCTAATAAATTATTTAACCCCTTCCATACCGGGGGGCACTTACGCACCTTCCTGCCCAAGCCAATTTTCAGCTTTCAGCGCTGTCGCACTTTAAATGACAATTGCGCGGTCGTGCTACACTGTACCCAAATAACAATTTTATCATTTTGTTCCCACAAATGGAGCTTTCTTTGGTGGTATTTGATCACCTCTGCGATTTTTATTTTTTTGCGCAAAAACTAAAAAAAAGACCAAAAATGTTGAAAAAAAATAAAGGTTTTTATTTTTTTCTGTTAATATTTTTGGTAAACAAGTAAGTTTTCTACTTCGATTACAGGCACCGATGAGGTGGCACTGATAGGCAGCGGTGAGGCGGCATTGATGGGAACTCATAGGTGGCCCAGATGGTTACTCATAGGCTGCACAGTAGGGTGGCACTGGTGGGTACTCATGGGTGGAACAGATGGGCACTGATAGGTGGGCACTGATGGAAACTGAGGGGTCCATGTTGCCAGTCAGTGCCCATTTGTGGGCACTGATTGGTATCTTTTTTTTTTTTTTTTACTGCCCCTTTTTTTTTTGGCCCTTCCCTGGTGGTCCAGTGTGGGCATCCGAGGGGGGGCTGTGCTGATAAACAATCAGCGCAAACCACCCGTCAGGAGAGCCGCCGATCGGCTCTTTTCTACTCGCGTCTGTCAGACGCGAGTGAGGAAGAGCCATCAACGGCTCTTCCTGTTTACATCGTGATCAGCCGTGATTGGACACGGCTGATCACGTGGTAAAGAGCCTTCGCCGGAGGCTCTTTACCAAGATAGGAGATGCAGGGAGTCAAACTGACACCCCGCATCACCGGGGGCGCTTGCTGGCATGAAATCCTGCAGGACGTCAATAGACGTCCAGTCAGGATAACTGAACCACTTCCCGGACGTCAATTTTTCATTGACTGGGTGGGAAGTGGTTAACCCTGTGACAGACTCCCCCCGGGACAGGGGCTTTGGGAGGGGACTGAATGTTCGCCTCTTGCCTTGCGATCACGGGCCCTGGCATTTGGGGGGGGGGGGCGGTGCTCTTTGTGAGCTGTATGCATGGGACCCTGTATATGCCATATTAGAGTGACTGGTTGGGACATACAGTGTAAGGAGATGCTAATGCCATCACCTCCGGCCATCTGTGCCAATTGACTCTGCTATTGTGTGAAGAAGTCCTGTGTTTACACTTATGATGTGTGTTGTATAGCAGGTGAGCGAGGAGACGCGACGTCTACCCTGAAAGGTCATATCTATGAGTCACCTAGTCTGGGTAAATGATTAGTTAATTAGCTCATGTTAATTTATGTTCTGGGTACCTCCTCTTTAACTGTATATAAGTTTGTATTCTTGGTTCCATTAAACACTCCATGTTCAGCAGACAAACAAGTCTCATCTCGTTGTGTGCTTGAGAGCAGCTGGAATATCTGATATCTATATCCAGACCGATAGGAAGCGGTATATGACGGAAGCACTCAAGCGGGGTGTGGGGCGTTCCGTTACAAACCCTTTTTTAGCAATTTTGCATTTAAAAAATAAGTCTCAAGATTAGTTAAAACCCCCAAAACATTAAATACACTATGTTACCAAAAGTATTGGGACACCTGCCTTTACACGCACATGAACTTTAATGGCATCCCAGTCTTGGTCCGTAGGGTTCAATATTGAGTTGGCCCACCCTTTGCAGCTATAACAGCTTTAACTCTTCTGGGAAGGCCGTCCACAAGGTTTAGGAGTGTGTCTATGGGAATGTTTGACCATTCTTCCAGAAGAGCATTTGTGAGGTCCGGCACTGATGTTGGACAAGAAGGTCTGGCCTCGCAGTCTAATTAATTCCAAAGGTGATCTATCAGGTTGAGGTCAGGACTCAGGGCAAACTCACTTATACATGTCTTTATGAACCTTGCTATGAGCACTGGTCCAAATCATTTATTGGAGGAGGGATTATGGTGTAGGGTTGGGCTTGGCCCCCTAGTTCCAGTGAAGGGAACTCTTAAAGCGGAGTTCCACCTAAAATTGAACTCGCGCTGATCGGAACCCTCCCCCCTCCGGTGTCACATTTGACACCTTTCAGGGGGAGGGGGGTGCAGATGCCTGACTAAAGACAGGTATTTGCACCCACTTCCGGCCCAGCATTCTCGGGCAGACTGCGGGCATTACGTCACATCCCGTCGCCCCCCCGTTGGGTGCGGGGAACACTCGGCTCCCAGCACACAGCTGGAGCCAATCGGCGGGCGCAGCGTGACTCGTGCATGCGCTGTAGGGAACCGGGCAGTGAAGCCGGAGCGCTTCACTTCCTGGTTCCCTCACCGTGGATGGAGGGGGGGAGCAGCGATCGCTCGTCTCTCTGCTGCGGACGCCGCTGGACTCCAGGACAGGTAAGTGTCCTAATAATAAAAGTCAGCAGCTGCAGTATTTGTAGCTGCTGGCTTTTAATTTTTTTTTTTTTAACGGACATCCACTTTAAGCACTCATTGTCCCCTACATGTCACATTTGGCATGTAATATTTTTCTGGGGTGGGGGCTTAGTTTTGAAGGGGACTTCCTGTTCCACTTCCTCCTTCCACCTACGGGCTTCCTAGGCGACAATATGACTGCACACCAGTGCACAAAGCAAGGTCCATAAAGACATGGATGAGTGAGTTTGGGGAAAAGGAACTTGACGGGCCTGTGCAGAGTCCTGACCTCAATGTGATGGAACACCTTTGGGATGAATTGGAGTGGAGACTGAGCCAGACCTTCTCGTCCAACATCAGTGCCTGACCTCACAAATGCGCTTCTGTTCAAACATTCCCATAGACACACTCCTAAACCTTGTGGACGGCCTTCCCAGAAGAGTTGAAGGTGTTATAGCTGCAAAGGGCGGGGCCAACGCAATATTGAACCCTACAGACTAAGATTGGGATGTCATTAGGGCTCATGTGCGTGTAAAGACAGGCGTCCCAATACTTTTGACAATATATTGTATGCAAATTCAATCCTGCTCATTTGTTCTGATTGGCACTTTAAGTGTTGTTCCTGTTAATGAAAAAACCCTGGGTGGTAACGAGCTGCAAAGGGGGGGGGGCTCAATATTGAACCCTACGGACTAAAACTCCATTGGCACCTGTGACTGGACCGCACTTTGCTGCACCAAAACAGCTCCGGTACCTTTTTTTGTCGCGCAGACAATCGCGTTTTACATTCTGCATTTTGTTGCCTGACATAAAGTGGGGCTGCTACCCGTGTATGGAGTACCTTTAAGAATTACAGTAAAACCTTGGCTTGAGAGCGTTTTGCAAGACAAACTATTTTTTTTATAAATTTTTGCCTTGATATACAAGCGATGTCTTGATATAAGAGTAGCGTCATGTCACCAGGGCCGCCATCAGGGGGGGTACAGGCAGTACACCTGTAAGGGGCCCGGATGGGAACCCCCTCTTTGTTATTTATTTTTTTATAAAAAAAAAAAAATATATATATTTTTCTTTTATTTTTTATTAAAGGGCCAATTTTTTTTCTTTTATTTTTTTTTAGAGGTCCGGAGGTCCCCAGATGGCAACCCCCCTTTTTTTATGTATTTTCTATTTAAAAAAAAATATTTTGTTAATATATTTTTATTTTATTTTTTTATTAAAGGGCCATTTTTTTAGGGGTCTGGAGGTCCCCAGATGGCAACCCCCCCCTTTTTTTATGTATTTTCTATTTAAAAAAAAATATTTTGTTAATATATTTTTATTTTATTTTTTTATTAAAGGGCCATTTTTTTAGGGGTCTGGAGGTCCCCAGATGACAACCCCACTTTTATTATGTATTTTCTATTTAAAAAAAAATATTTTGTTAATATATTTTTATTTTAATTTTTTTATTAAAGGGCTATTTTTTTAGGGGTCTGGAGGTCCCCAGATGACAACCCCCCCCCCCCCTTTTTTTATTTATGTTCTATTTAAAAAAAAATATTTTGTTAATATATTTTTATTTTATTTTTTTATTAAAGGGCCATTTTTTTAGGGGTCTGGAGGTCCCCAGATGACAACCCCCCTTTTTTTATATAAAAAAAAAATATTTTTTATATATTTTTTTATTTTTACATTATTATTTTTTATTAAAGGGTTTAGAGGTCCCCATGTGTCAAACCCCCTTTTTTATATAATTTTTTTTTTTTTTTAATTAAAGGGCCCAGAGGTCCCCAGGGCCCTGGAAGGCAACCCCCTTGTTTTTTTTTTTTTATATAAAATGTTTATTTCTTTTTTTATATATATATATATATATTTTTTTATTCCTTTTTATTAAAGGGCCCAGAGGTCCCGAATGGAAAGCCCCCTTTTTTTGTAAATGCTTTGATATACAAGTGCTTTGGATTACAAGCATGTTTCTGGAACCAATGATGCTCACAATCCGAGGTTTTACTGTAATGACACTGCAAATCACATCTTTAGAACGTTTCCAAAAATATAGACAAAAACCCCCGCCTCGGTGTGAATGTGACCCAACATTTCTCCCTGGTGGGTGTTTCTATCTATGAGCGGTGTTAGGTGAGGGACTGTCACCGCCTGCCATTGCTGAGTCATGTCCAAGTCATCTGGTGCCCTTGAAATAGAGTCATTCTGGGAAGGAGCTGTGAGAGGCAGGAAGCTGGCACAGGTCGGCATGTATCCCCTCCTCACAGCGAGGCGGAAGGGGGCACCTTGTAACACATTACTTGATGTATATCAATATCCACAATCATTAAAGCAGAACTCCGGAGGCAAAAATCTTTCCTTGAATGCGGTTCCAAAGCCTGAAGGTTATCGTATACATTTTCTGCATGAACGTAAAAAAAAAAAAAAACGTAGGCAGGCAGCTCCCCAGCACCCCCCTTCTATGTACCCCAGTCCGATCTCGATCCAGCGATGTGCCCAAGATCAGCAGCTCTCTTGGCACTCTCTCTCTCTCTCTCTCTCTCCACATTGGTTTAGAGCAGGGGTCTCAAAGTACCGGCCCGCGGGCTGGTTAAAAATGGCCCGCAGGCAAGGCCAATCCAGGGCTTTTTTTTTTTTACTGCTCATGCTCCGCAGAGGCGGAAGGTGCCCAACAGTGTTGCCTCGCTATCTCCTCTGTTCTCTCCGCTGAACGCTGCTGCAGCCCAGAGAGAGAACAGAGCGGAGGAAGGATCCGCCCATCGCCCCGCCCATCGCTTCGCCCACCATGCACTGATGATTGATCGGAGACCCGGGGAGTCCAGGGTCCTGCTGCTACCTCTGCGTGTGTTCTCTGGGTGCCCGATCACAAGGCCTCTGCAAAAGCCACGAGGGGAGGACTCGGGCAAACGACCCTGACTGCCAGGAGAGGTGAGCGAGCGGGGAGTATTTTATGGAGTGTGGGAGTAATTGTGCAGTGTGGGGGGTAATTGTGCAGTGTAGTGTGGGGGGTATTTTATGGAGTGTGGGGGGTAATTGTGCAGTGTGGGGGGTAATTGTGCAGTGTAGTGTGGGGGGTATTTTATGGAGTGTGGGGGGTAATTGTGCAGTGTGGGGGGTAATTGTGCAGTGTGGGGGGGTAATTGTGCAGTGTGGGGGGGGGGGTAATTGTGCAGTGTGGGGGGGGGGGGGTAATTGTGCAGTGTGGGGGGGGGGTAATTGTGCAGTGTGGGGGGGGGGGTAATTGTGCAGTGTGGGGGGGGGGGGGGGGGGGGGGTAATTGTGCAGTGCGTGTGTGTGGGGGGGGGTAATTGTGCAGTGTGTAGGGGGGGGGGGTAATTGTGCAGTGTAGTGTGGGGGGTATTTTATGGAGTGTGGGGGGTAATTGTGCAGTGTGGGGGGTAATTGTGCAGTGTAGTGTGGGGGGTATTTTATGGAGTGTGGGAGGATTTGTGCAGTGTGGGGGGTAATTGTGCAGTGGGGGGGGTAATTGTGCAGTGTGGGGGGGGGGGTAATTGTGCAGTGTGGGGGGGTAATTGTGCAGTGTGGGGGGGTAATTGTGCAGTGTGGGGGGTAATTGTGCAGTGGGGGGGGGGGGGTAATTGTGCAGTGGGGGGGGGGGTAATTGTGCAGTGGGGGGGGGGGGGTAATTGTGCAGTGGGGGGGGGGGGGGGTATTTTATGGAGTGTGGGGGGTAATTGTGCAGTGTAGTGTGGGGGGTATTTTATGGAGTGTGGGGGGATTTGTGCAGTGTGGGGGTAATTATGGAGTTTTGTGGTAATTATGGAGTATGGGGGGTAATGCTGGGGGTTAATAATGCGTTTGCTGACACCAGTGCTGGGTATAGTATATTATTGCTGGTATAGTTTGTTTTTGAAGTTTTGAAAGTTTGCATGCGGCCCCCCATGGGATTTGAAAACTTGTCATGTGGCCCTCAGGCAATTTGAGTTTGAGACCCCTGGTTTAGAGACATCAGCCAGTGAGAGCAGGGGGCAGGGCCAAGTCATGCTCTGTGTGCTAATGGACGCACAAAGTGCGGCTTGGGAGCAAGCACACACACACACACACAAGTGCCCCCATAGCAAGTGGCTTGCTATGGGGGGGGGGGACCTGAAAGAGGAGGATCAGGGTTGCACAAAGCAGGCAAATATAACATCTTTGTTATTTAAAGAAAAATTGAATTCCCAGTTTTCATCAATGTATGTAATATGGCAGCGGGTCCCACACTGCCCAGCCTGCGGGAGAGGGTCCGAGGCGGCCCGCGCTACTCCAGAGGGTCCGAGGCGGCCCGCGCTACTCCAGAGGGTCCGAGGCGGCCCGCGCTACTCCAGAGGGTCCGAGGCGGCCCGCGCTACTCCAGAGGGTCCGAGGCGGCCCGCGCTACTCCAGAGGGTCCGAGGCGGCCCGCGCTACTCCAGAGGGTCCGAGGCGGCCCGCGCTACTCCAGAGGGTCCGAGGCGGCCCGCGCTACTCCAGAGGGTCCGAGGCGGCCCGCGCTACTCCAGAGGGTCCGAGGCGGCCCGCGCTACTGCAGAGGGTCCGAGGCGGCCCGCGCTACTCCAGAGGGTCCGAGGCGGCCCGCGCTACTCCAGAGGGTCCGAGGCGGCCCACGCTACTGGAGAGGGTCCGAGGCGGCCCACGATACTGGAGAGGGTCCGAGGCGGCCCACGATACTGGAGAGGGTCCGAGGCGGCCCACGATACTGGAGAGGGTCCGAGGCGGCCCACGCTACTGGAGAGGGTCCGAGGAGGCCCACGCTACTGGAGAGGGTCCGAGGAGGCCCACGCTACTGGAGAGGGTCCGAGGAGGCCCACGCTACTGGAGAGGGTCCGAGGAGGCCCACGCTACTGGAAAGAGTCCGAGGCGGCCCACGCTACTGAAAAGAGTCCGAGGCGGCCCACGCTACTGGAGAGAGTCCGAGGCGGCCCACGCTACTGGAGAGAGTCCGAGGCGGCCCACGCTACTGGAGAGAGTCCGAGGCGGCCCACGCTACTGGAGAGAGTCCGAGGCGGCCCACGCTACTGGAGAGAGTCCGAGGCGGCCACGCTACTGGAGAGAGTCCGAGGCGGCCCACGCTACTGGAGAGAGTCCGAGGCGGCCCACGCTACTGGAGAGAGTCCGAGGCGGCCCACGCTACTGGAGAGAGTCCGAGGCGGCCCACGCTACTGGAGAGAGTCCGAGGCGGCCCACGCTACTGGAGAGAGTCCGAGGCGGCCCACGCTACTGGAGAGAGTCCGAGGCGGCCCACGCTACTGGAGAGAGTCCGAGGCGGCCCACGCTACTGGAGAGAGTCCGAGGCGGCCCACGCTACTGGAGAGAGTCCGAGGCGGCCCACGCTACTGGAGAGAGTCCGAGGTGGCCCATGCTACTGGAGAGGGTCCGAGGCGGCCCATGCTACTAGAGAGGGTCCGAGGTGGCCCATGCTACTGGAGAGGGTCCGAGGTGGCCCATGCTACTGGAGAGGGTCCGAGGTGGCCCATGCTACTGGAGAGGGTCAGAGGCGGCCCATGCTACTGGAGAGGGTCAGAGGCGGCCCATGCTACTGGAGAGAGTCACATACTACAAGCATGGCCACATGCTGCAGTAGGACTGTCAAAGACTGGGCATACATTGTAATTGATAGTAAAAAATTTAAGTAAAAAAAATATATATATATTAAATATGGACAAAAAAAAAAATACAAAAATATTACACAAAAATAGAAGAAAAAAAAATAAAAAAAATGGAGGAGAGCACAGAAAGGAATGAAAGAATGAACCAATGTAATTTGTTAAAAGAAAAATAGTTTAACGAATATGCCTCTAAATGAGCACCTGGGCAGGGAACACTCCCCACTGACTGCTGGGGCACAGGAGCCACACAATGGGCCCCAAAGGGCTACTTCAGTGGCCAGTTAGGCCCCGGGGCATACACTAATGTTCCATGTTCCTGCCACCTTCTATACAAGTTTAGGATTCTCAAAATGGAATTGCAAAGATCAGCACCGGCCCCAAAGTCCTGCATATAGCGTCCTGTAACTGAATACAGACGACCCTCGATCGGTTTCACACGGAGCTCAGCTCTGCCCGGCGGGCGCACCTCCAATTGTGCCAATTAAGGCTCAAACCTTCACCGAGCCTTGGGAGCTATTTTGGAATTGTGGCCTCCGTCACCCCCTCTAATCTTACACACTTATCTCCCAAATCACTAGTAATACTCCCATCCCCCGTCCCAGACACCCCCAAGGAAGGAAACCGGACCAGAACAGAACTACAAAAACGCACAACCTGCAAACTACAAAACACTCAACCTGCAAAACTCAAGTCATCAAGGTGCGCGTTTCAGTCTCTTGCTCCTGTGCTTACATGTAATCATTCTTCCATTAAAAACACAAACTCGCCAATTAAAAATTCTCACAGAAATCAAAATGGTACTCAAAACACTTTTTCAAAAAAATAAATAAAAAAAAAAGGACTTTTGTAATGTTTTAATGCTGTATTTTATAAAAGTAAGTACACCCCTCACATTTCTGTAAATATTTTCTTGTATCTTCTTATGTGACAACACTGAAGAAATGACTCTTTGAAAAAAAGACCGACCGACCCTGAAAAAAAAAAAAGACCAACCGACCCTGAAAAAAAAAAAGACCGACCGACCCTGAAAAAAAAAAGACCACCGACCGCCCCGGAAAAAAAAAAAAGACCGACCGACCTGAAAAAAAAAAAGACCGACCGACCCTGAAAAAAAAAAAGACCGACCGACCCTGAAAAAAAAAAAGACCGACCGACCCTGAAAAAAAAAAAGACCGACCGACCCTGAAAAAAAAAAAAAAAAAGACCGACCGACCCTGAAAAAAAAAAAAGACCGACCGACCCTGAAAAAAAAAAAAAAACGACCGACCCTGAAAAAAAAAAAAAACGACCGACCCTGAAAAAAAAAAAAAAAACGAAAACCGACCCTGAAAAAAAAAAAAACCGACCGACCCTGAAAAAAATAAGACCGAACTACCCTGAAAATAAGACCGAACTACCCTGAAAATAAGACCGAACTACCCTGAAAATAAGACCGAACTACCCTGAAAATAAGACCGAACTACCCTGAAAATAAGACCGAACTACCCTGAAAATAAGACCGAACTACCCTGAAAATAAGACCTACCCTGGTTTTCCAGGAGGGCCGCAATATAAGCCCTACCACGAAAGAAAGACCTAGTTTGAAGTGGTTGTCTCCTCCTTTACTCCTGCGGATCTCGACCCCCCCCCCCCTCCCTCTGCAATGCTCAGTCAGCTCAGACAGGCTATGGAAGCCCAGAGTGGCGCTATAATAATATACCCAGAGCTTTTTTTCTCAGAAAATAGGTGCAGGAACTCAACCACGACCCGTTTAGATTTCACAAACAGTAGAAGGGTCTCAAAGGGGCATTAAATACCAGAATTGCATTACATACAGTGTGCAGAGTTCAGGGGGTTACAAAGATGTCACAAGTGATTGTGGTGAGCGGGCACCAAAGGGTCTGAGCCAAAGGTGGTGGAACTGAGTTCCCCCAAGTTCCCCCTGAAAAAAAGCCCTGAATATACCTGACACAATACACACACCTTTCCCACCATATAATACTGCAATAGAGAGGGATCTAGCAGGCCACAACTACCTTTTACTTTATTTCACACAGGGGATTCCCATCAGGGAGGGAGTGAGAAGAGAGAAAACAGCACACTAAATAGCAAGCCCTTCCCCCGAAAATAAGCCCTACCGTGTTTTTGGTTGCCAAAATAAATATAAGACCTGGGCTTATTTTCGGGGATTTTCTAATTTTAGGAGGGATTTCCTTTCACTTCCTGTTGTGGCTATGGGACAGGAAGTGAAGGGAAATCTCCCCAATGGGGACGCAGACGAGTAAAAATAAATGGCGGTTAGAACTCTCTGATACTCCATCCAAAATGAAAAGTTTGCCTTTAATGCCACCTTAGAAAAAAAAAAAAAATATGTGAGAACTTTGGCTGCACTATGGTAAACACATAGCTGAGTCAGCATGAACATTTGCCAATTTAAACAAAAGCCAACGGCCACACATGCCAACAATGTAACCCCGGATGTACTCTGAAGGCGTGCGCTTCTTATATACATTAAGGTAATAACAAAAGGCAACCGCAAGCAAGTTACAGCTAGCAGACGATACCAGATTCCAGAGGACTTCTCGGTTCCCCTAGGACAACGCATTTTATTTAAAATTGAACCCAAATTTGACTGTTTTTATTTTGGTAGAGCAGCCAAGTATCAGTACCCCTGCCAGGTATTTATTGTTATCTGTGGTGCCACCGGGGAGATGCACCCCTCTATGTGTTCTGGTCACCATTGTTTTTGGGACAGGGAGAGAAAATACATCAGTCTTCCTCTGTGGGTGGCACTGGCTCCTGTCCTAAGACACACCCCACCACTGACACCAAGGATTTGGGGGCTATGCTCACCTAGAGACCACTATTTAACTGACACCAATGATTTGGGGCTATTCTCACCTAGAGACCACCATTTCATGGACACCAATGATTTGGGGGCTATTCTCACACAGAGACCACTATTTTACCGACACCAATGCTTTGGGGGCTATTCTCAGCTAGAGACCACTATTTCACTGACACCAATGATTTGGGGGCTATTCTCACGTAGAGGAGACCACTATTTCCCCGACACCAATGATTTGGGGGCTATTCTCACGTAGAGGAGACCACTATTTCACTGACACCAATGATTGGGGGCTATTCTCACGTAGAGGAGACCACTATTTCCCCGACACCAATGATTGGGGGCTATTCTCACCTAGAGACCACTATTTCCCCGACACCAATGATTGGGGGCTATTCTCACCTAGAGACCACTATTTCCCCGACACCAATGATTGGGGGCTATTCTCACCTAGAGACCACTATTTCCCGACACCAATGATTGGGGGCTATTCTCACCTAGAGACCACTATTTCCCCGACACCAATGATTGGGGGCTATTCTCACCTAGAGACCACTATTTCCCCGACACCAATGATTGGGGGGCTATTCTCACCTAGAGACCACTATTTCCCCGACACCAATGATTGGGGGCTATTCTCACCTAGAGACCACTATTTCACCGACATCAATGATTGGGGGCTATTCTCACCTAGAGACCACTATTTCCCCGACACCAATGATTGGGGGCTATTCTCACCTAGAGACCACTATTTCCCCGACACCAATGATTGGGGGCTATTCTCACCTAGAGACCACTATTTAACCGACACCAATGATTGGGGGCTATGCTCACCTAGAGACTACTATCTCACTGACACCAATGATTTGGGGGCTATTCTCACCTAGAGACCACCATTTCACGGACACCAATGATTTTTGGAGCGGTTCTCTCCCAGGGACCATTATACCACCATCACTAAGAAACCGAAGGGGAATTCACCCCCTGAGGGTCATGATCCCACCAACACCAATGATTTGGGGGCTATTCTCAACTGGAGGGACATAATCCCACGGATACCAAATAATCAAGGTGCTTTTTTTTTTTTTTGCCTAGAGGCCACCACCCTACTGACACCAATGATTTAGAGGGGGGCACTATCCCACTGTCACTAAGGGTTTGAGAGCCTATTCTCCTGCAGGGTCCACTATCTCATTAGCATCAGTGGTTTGATGAACATTTTTTTCCTAGGGTTTGCTATTCCACTGACACCAATAGTTGGAAGGCTTAAGGGGGGGGGGGGGGGGCACAATCCCACCAACGCCAATAATTAGGGTGGCTGTTTTCCCTTAAGGGGGGCCATAATCCTGCAGGCCATTATTAACTGTGTGATTGAGGGGGGGTCTGTTCTTCTCTTGTGGCCACAGTTTCACTGACACCAATGACTTGGGGGGGGGGGGGGCTATTCTCTCTTCAGGGCCCCAACCCCGCTTATAACAATGATTTGGTGACTAATATTCCCTGGAGGCCAAGATCCCACTGACACCAGTGATTTGGGGGTATTCTTCCCTAGTGGCCACAATCTCACTGACACCAATTATTTGGTGGGGGCTATTCTCTCCTGGGGGCCACAATTGCCCCAATACTAATTTGAGGGACTCCTCCAAATACCATTAACATAAATGGTTTGAGGAACTATTTTTTACTGGTGCTCGCTATCCCATTGACACCAACAATTTGGAAAGCTATTTCTCCAAGGTGGTTACTATCCCACTGACACCAGTGACCTGGAAGGCCATTTCCCCCTAGTGAGCCACAATCCCACCAACACCAGATATTTGGGTAGCTCTTGGATCTCTGGGGACATAATCCTGCTGATATCAATGTTTTAGTGCTAATATTCCCTGAAGGCCAAGATCCCACTGACACCAGTGATTTTTTTTTGTTGGGGGGGGGGGGGGGGGGGCAATGACACCCATAATTTGGGAGGTGGGTATTTTTCCCTGGAGGCCACAATGACAATGATTGGGGGGGGGGGGGGCTTATAATCCAGTAGATACCAATGGTGGGGGGGGTCTATTCTTTCTATGAGACCAATATATAAAAGGGCAATTCTCTTTTGGGGGTTCACAATCTCAATGACATCATTGATTTGTGTGTGTTGGGGGGAGGGGGGCTATTCTTTGTCATGGTCATCATACTTTTGACTGATCACTCCCTAAAGTGGATGTAAACTCACTCTCATCCTTTCTAAACTCCTGCCATAGTGCCGATCTATAAGGATATAGATGCCCCCTGCATGTATCCTCACCTGTCAAATGTCTCCCCTCTGTCTGTTATCAGAACTGAAATACTGCAGATTCTGTGGGTGGATCTGTTGTCTGGAGCTCGGTGGGTGAAATTGTGATGTCAACAGACTCCCCGCCCACCTATACACTCTCCTTACACTAAATTCTGTTATGATCACTAACATCCAGTCAAAATCCATAAAAGTAACCACATGACTTCAGAAAAGGAGTGGGGGTGGGAATTAAAAAATAATGCCTGTCTCCAGGCTAGTGCATGAGATATGTAAATAACCCGTCACTCACAGCAAGGGGGCGGAACGGACTAAGGTTTTTCTCTGCAAGTCAGTTTTATTTCACTGAACAATAAAAGAGGATTGCTCAGAGCTGGATTAACTCTGTATGGCAAGACTGGGCACAGATGATAGGAAATCTTATATTCTACATTGTGACAAAAAAAAATGTGGGTTTACATCCACTTTAAGCCAGGTATAGTCTTGATCTACCAATCCTTAATACATAACATGGGAAGAAGGACAACAAGGGAATGGGGAAGTTGGTGAACGAACCTGGTGGCAGAGGATGGTTTGCTGGACCAGCTTGGCATATCGATCGAGTCGGACACCAGAATTGCTCCGGCTTCTCATTGCGACCTCTGAACCCTGTAAGAGAATGAATCCTACATTATCAAAACATTATCAAAAGCTGGTCTCCAGGCAGATACATTAGACACAAATAAATAGAGCTCTGCAATCATTATTATATAAGTACAAACGGTGTCAATTCCATAAATTTGGTCCAATATCAGCCTCTTGTAGTCCCATAACAGCAGGGCTGGATTGAAAGAACAAGAAACAGCACTGCAGGAGGAAGCAGGGTGACAGAGAGATGAGATGACCGCTTTGCTGCTTTTCCTTTCAATGTCCAGTCACAGGCTGGAGGAATGTCCAGGATGACCTGGGCTCAGAGGTAGTGGACTGAATGAGGCTGGCCAATCGGAGGACATTTATCAGCGAAAAAAATACTATGGGGAAAAAATCTCTGGATAAAAAGTAATTTTTTGTAGCAAAAGCAGGTTTTGCATTTGGTCTTTCAATGGGTTATTCATTTTCATACATTTTATCTTTAGCCAATGTTCTCCTTTAACCATTTAAGCCCCGGACCAAAATGCAGCTGAAGGACCAGGGCCCTTTTTGCGATTCGGCACTGTGTCGCTTTAACTGACAATTGCGCGGTCGTGCGACGTGGCTCCCAAACAAAATTGGCGTCCTTTTTTCCCCACAAATAGAGCTTTCTTTTGGTGGTTTTTGTTTACCTCTGCGGTTTTTATTTTTTGCGCTATAAACAAAAATAGAGCGACGATTTTGGAAAAAAAAATATCAATATTTTTTACTTTTTGCTGTAATAAATACCCCCAATATATATATATATAATTAAAAATAATTCCTCAGTTTAGGCCGATACGTATTCTTCTGCCTATTTTTGGTTAAAAAAAAATCTCAATAAGCGTTTATCGATTGGTTTGCGCAAAATGTATAGCGTTTACAAAATAGGGGATAGTTTTGATGCATTTTTATTTACTAATGGCGGCGATCTGCGATTTTTTCGTGACTGCAACATTATGGCGGACATTTCGGACAATTTTGACACATTTTTGGGACCATTGTCATTTTCACAGAAAAAAATGCATTGAAAATGCATTGCTTACTGTGGAAATGACAATTGCAGTTTGGGAGTTAACCACTAGGGGGCGCTGATGGGGTTATATGTGTGTGTGTATGAAGTGTGTTTACAACTGTAGGGGGGTGTGGCTGTAGGTGTGACGTCATAGACTGTGTCCCCCTATAAAAGGGATCACATGATCGATGACGCCGCCACAGTGAAGAACGGGGAAGCCGTGTTTACACTCACCTCTCCCCGTTCTTCAGCTCCGGGGACCGATCGCGGGACTCCAGCGTTGATCGGGTCCGCAGGTCCCGGAGCTTCGGACCGGGTCGTGGGAGCGCGCCGCGACCCACGGCTGGGTACTAGTACAGGACGTACCTGTATGTGCATCTGCCCAGCCGTGCCATTCTGCCGACGTATATGTGCAGGAGGCGGTCCTTAAGTGGTTAACCCCTTCAATACCGCATTTTCACCCCCTTCCTGCCCAGACCAATTTTTAGATTTCAGCGCTGTTGCACTTTGAAAGACAATTGCCCGGTCAGCTATGACTAAGCACTAGTGTTAGTGCGAAACGCGTCAGCAGTTGGGTTTTATTTTATTTCACTTTGCTGTGACTTGTAGTGCTGTCCTTCTTTCAATAAAGGCTACAATTTGTTAAGTGTGCGGCTGTCCAGAGACAATTTCTTTTTCCTGCATTGCGCGGTCATGCAACGCTGTACCCAAAATGAAATCTTTATGTTTTTTCCCCCACAAATAGAGCTTTCTTTCGGTGGAATTTGATCACCTCTGCGGTTTTTATTTTTTGCGCTATAAACAAAAGAAGAGCGACAATTTTGAAAAAAATTCAATATTTTTTACGTTTTGATTTAATAAATATAAACAAAAAAAATGTATTTAATTTTCCTCAGTTTAGGCCGATACGTATTCTTCTACATGTTTTTGTTAAAAAAAAACGCAATAAGCGTATATTGACTGGTTTGTGCAAAAGTTATAGTGTCTACAAAATAGGGGATAGGTTTATGGCTTTTTTATTTATTTTTTACTAGTAATGGCGGCGATCAGCGATTTTTATTGTGACCGTGACATTGCGACGGACACTTTTGACACATTTCTGGGACCATTCACATTTATACAGCGATCAGAGCTATAAAACTGCACTGGTTACTGTATAAATGTGACTGGCAGGGAAGGGGTTGACACCAGGGGGCGATCAAGTGGTTAAATGTGTTACCTAGGGAGTAATTCTAACTGTAGGGGGGGAGGGGACACACAAGGGGAGAAGACTGATCAGTGTGCCTCTGTACTGGGAACACACATAAGTCTCCTCACCTCTGACAGGAGGTGGATCTGTGCGTTTACACAGGGATCCTCAAACGACGGCCCTCCAGCTGTTGCGGAACTACACAACCCATGAGGCATTGGAAACCTCTGACATTCACAGACATGACTGGGCATGATGGGAATTGTAGTTCCTGAACAACTGGAGGGCCGTAGTTTGAAGATCCCTGGTTTACACAGATCCACGATCCTGCTGTGATCACGGCCGCCGGGCACGCGCACCAGGTCCCAGGCATTGCTGCGCGCACGACCCCTAGACGGCCAGGAAGCCCAGGACGCATATGACATCCACCCAGGATGGGAGATCCCTCCTGTGGACGTCATTTGACTATAGGCGGGTACTGAAGTGGTTAAAGTCAACCCTACGGTTATAGGGCCATTTCTGAACAACTGGCTGTTGCACCTACATGAGCTTCTTGAACATCCCATTACAAAACATGGCCTACAGTACTATGCAGTTCCCCACATTGTGCCCACTATTCTAAGGTGGCTTTCCACGAGAATTCGTGCCATTGTCAGCCAAAAGTACATTTGCTAGGTCAGGTACTGATGTTGGGGGAGAAGACCTGACCCCAAAAATGTTCTGTACGGTTGAGGTCGGGTACTGATGTAGGATGGGAAAGAACTGGCTCGTTATTGGCCTTCTAATGCATCCCAAATGGTGTTGGGTAGGTTGAGGTCAGGGTTCTTCCACACCAGACTCATCTAATCAGTTTTATGGAGCTGGCTCTGTGCCATTCTGACTATAGTATCTTCAAAAAAGGACAATGCTACAATAAAGCCATTGTCTTTCGGCCCTTTTATCAGTATGGAATCTCTTTTGGCATCTGCCGTGATATGGTCATCAAAACAATACAACAAACACACAAGCCGGTGTTCTGCAGATGAGTGTGTGTGTCCCCCCCCCCCCCCCCGGATTATGCTACCCTCTGCCTCCGAAAATAGCCGAACATGCGGGGCCTGCGTGGACCTCGCTGTAAGTGGACAGCCGGCCTCACGTCCTCGCTTCGCTCGGCCTCCTGGCTCTTTTTTTTAACATCCTTCATGTACACAGGGATGGTAAGGAATGAGCCTGGATATCAGAAGTGTGCGCAGGCGCCGTCTAGAGCTACATGTTCGTCATTTTTCTGAGGCAAGAGCCGTGCCTGCGCAGTACAGACACCGACACCCAATAGGATGGAGTGGTTTAGGTAATGGAAGGGCCTACATCAGGGGTCTCCAAACTTTCAAAACAAAGGGCCGGTTTACTGTCCTTCAGACTTTAGGAGGGCCGGACTAGGACCAGTGGGAGTAGAAAATGTCCTGGTGTCCAGTTAGAGTAATCAATGGCCTATATTTGGTGTCCGTGGGAGGACTAGTGACCCCCCCCCCCATCGTTGGTGTCCGTGGGAGGACTAGTGCCCCCCGCCCCCATCATTGGTGTCCGTGGGAGGACTAGTGACCCCCCCCCCATCGTTGGTGTCCGTGGGAGGACTAGTGACCCCCCTCATCGCTGGTGTTTGTGGGAGGACTAGTGCCCCCCCCCCCCCATTGTTGGTGTCCGTGGGAGGACTAGTGCCCCCCCCCCCCCATCGTTGGTGTCCGTGGGAGGACTAGTGCCCCCCCCCCCCCATCGTTGGTGTCCGTGGGAGGACTAGTGCCCCCCCCACATCGTTGGTGTCCGTGGGAGGACTAGTGCCCCCCCCCCACATCGTTGGCGTCAGTAAAAATAATTGTGTCCATCATTGGTGTCTGTGGGAGGAATTGTGTCCTATTGTTGGTATCAGTGGAAGAAATTGTGTCCCGTCGTTGGTGTCTGTGGGAGGATATGAGTTCTTTCTTTGGTGTCAGTGGGAGGAATTATGCCCTATTGTTGGTGTCAGTGGATGGGATAGTGCACCAGGGGCCGGATAAAGGCAAGCAAAGGGCCGCATCTGGCCCTAGGGCTGAAGTTTGGAGACCACTGGCCTAGGTAGATGTGGATTGTGATGTCAGCTACCCTCAACCATATTTTTTCAAACAACTCCTGGCCATCTATCTCAACTTAGAGATTGGTTAATCAAGTAGACGAGGAAGTGAAGGGTTGGAGGGGTTGCATTTCTCCAGTGTAATACTAGTGCCTTTTGGCAAAGAAGAAAACATTTCAATAAAACATCTCATGGAGGTGCACATATTCTGTAAGGGTTTCAGCACCAAATTCAGTGACCTCAGAGCAAATGGATCGAAATAGTAGACAGAACACAGCAACTTTACAAGCTTTCCAGACAATACACCCTTCACTAATGGACAGCCAAGTTCCAGGGTCACCAGTGACACCAGGATGCTGGTGTTTGAGGAAGAGGAGGTCATACCCGAAACTGGCAAATCAAATTAAAGAGATAATAGGCAAAAATGGTATAAAAGATGGCGGCGTCTAAAGCCTTGTACACACGATCGGACTTCTCTGTGGATTTTTATCTAAAGGGACGTTGGCCGTGAACTTGTTCTGCATACACACGGCACAACATTTTCAGCCAACATTCACCAAATCGCGTGGTTTTTCAGCTCTTTACCACCACCCTTTGGGCAACTTCTGCTATTGTCTGATCTTTAGCATTGGTTCTGAGCATGCATGTTTGTACTTTGGACTTTAGTCCAATAGACTTGTGTACACACGGTCGGATTCTCCTCCATCAGACATTTGTTGCCGGAAAGTTTGGGAGCATTCACAGCGAACATTTGTCCGTTGAAAAACTGAAAACAATTTGGAGCATACACACAGTCGGATTGTCCGATCAAACACGTCCGTTGGACCGCTGTTGTCAAAAAGTCTGATCGTGTGTATGGGCCTTAAGTTTGAGGTGCTGGATCAGAGTGGACCTGAATTTAAAAAAAAATTAAATTGGCTTATTGGAGGCATAAAAAAGGTTAGTTGTGCCCAAGTGGTTCCCCTAACCCAACTATTGCCTTGAATTCCAAGAGCAGTGCACATCCTGTGGCCCTTTGCTTGCTTTTATCTGGCCCTTGGGGCACTTTTTTATTCCCCGATACCAACAATGGGGCTAATTTCCCCCTCCACTAACACCAATAAAAAAGGCACAATTCCTCCCAATGACACCAACGATGGGGCACAATTCCTCCCAATGACCCATTAAACACCAACAATTGGGTCCAAAGCCACCAACAACGGGACAAGAATCTTCCCAATGACACCAACAATTGGGACCAAAGCCACCAATAACGGGACAAGAATCTTCCCAATGACACCAACAATTGGGTCCAAAGCCACCAATAACGGGACAAGAATCTTCCCAATGACGCCAACAATTGGGTCCAAAGCATAACGGGACAAGAATCTTCCCAATGACACCAACAATTGGGTCCAAAGCCAAAAATAACGGGACAAGAACCTTCCCAATGACACCAACAATTGGGTCCAAAGCCAAAAATAACGGGACAAGAATCTTCCCAATGACACCAACTATTGGGTCCAAAGCCACCAATAACGGGACAAGAACCTTCCCAATGACACCAACAATTGGGTCCAAAGCCACCAATAACGGGACAAGAACCTTCCCAATGACACCAACAATTGGGTCCAAAGCCACCAATAACGGGACAAGAATCTTCCCAACGACACCAACAATTGGGTCCAAAGCATAACGGGACAAGAATCTTCCCAATGACACCAACAATTGGGTCCAAAGCCACCAATAACGGGACAAGAATCTTCCCAATGACACCAACAATTGGGTCCAAAGCCACCAATAACGTGATAAGAATCTTCCCAATAACACCAACAATAGGGAAGAACTCCTCCCACCGTTTTTCCCTGCAAACGTTGGGGCCTTTTCTACTCCCAATGGCCACAGATCCAATACCCCCAAGTCCGAAGAATGGTAAACTGGCCCCTGGTTTACAAAGTCTGGGAACCCCTGACCTAGAGTAAGATTTGGTGATGCTACAATTGAGCTGCTCATTGTTCTCCTTGCTGGAGAGGAAGCTGTACCTGTGGACCTGCAGTGCAAAGATCTCCCTGCTTCTGCATCATTCATTCTGTGGATCTGGGCTTCTACCAACCTCTCCTGCTGCTTTTTCATCACAACCCCACCACCAGCATATACACCAGTTATCTGGGAGGCAGCTCTGTTATAAAAGGAAGAAAAGCCCAGCCGCTACCAAGATGGCCGCCCCCACACAAAGACACAGTGCAGAACAGGACATAGTAAATCAATACTGGAGGAAAGATCAGCTGCATGGAGACCACAGGCAACCCTGGTGTCTAGTCCTTTGTCCTCTGCTTGTCCAGTACAGGCCCTCTTTAAAAAGAACATTCCTCCTTCGAGGACCAGGTTTTATATTTAGGGTGCATCACGAAGCATAAAAATCGCATACAGCATACCCAAACCAGTTGTGGGGTCCATGATAGTGGAGAATCTGGTTATTTTCTAGTGCGGTTGTGCACGGCTCAGCCACATCATCCAATGTTTACCATAATCCCATCTGCCACTGTGTGGGGACGTCAGTGCAACTCCAGTCCAACCACATTTCCTCCGCACAGACCTGGGGCTGGGGGGGGGGGGGGGGGTAAATCACGCAAGAGCCTGTGCACTGCACCCGATCACAAGGGCAATGCTTTGGAGGCTTTTGTAGTCAATGCACCTTGATCACAAGACAAGTGTTACCTTTCCTACTGTTTGTAAAAAGTGGACTGTGCCTTTAAGGGGAACATGTATGAAATGAAGAGCATGTGGAAGGATACTGGAGGAACCCAATACCTTCTATCAGATATAGAGCTGCATGGTGATGATAAGGTGGGAGATGTAGACAGAGTGAAGAAACAAGGAATTAGAGCGTCCGCCACCCTTATTGTACAACATCCCCCCTGTGCACAACCCCCTATGGCAGGGGTGTCCAAACTTTTTTCAAAGAGGGCCAGATTTGATAAAGTGAACATGCGTGAGGGCCGACCATTTTGCCCGACATTCTTTGAACCATTAAAATTGTGTTTGTTGGATCACTAATACACTGTCCAACAAGAATTAGGCACACACACACACACACACACACACACTTACACATACAGGCACACACTTACACATACAGGCACACACTTACACATACAGGCACACATACAGGCAGGCACACACACATACAGGCAGGCACACACACATACAGGCAGGCACACACACATACAGGCAGGCACATACACATAGACACATACAGGCACACACACTCACACACATACAGGCACACACACACTCATACACACATACAGGCACACACACACTCATACAGGCACACACACACACACAGGCACACACACACATATACAGACACACACAAACATACAGGCACACAGACAGAGCCGGCCTTAGGTGTTCAGGCGCCCTGTGCGAGCTAATCCTGTGGCGCCCCCCCCCATCTTCACCCCTCACCACCTGGTCACCTAAACATACACAAAGAGGCTGTCCAGGCCCCTCTATCCACTGCCAGGACCCTGGGGAGCGACAATGAGGAGAAAGAGGTGAGGCAAGAGTCAGCGGCGCCCCTAGGTAGCAGTGCGCCCTAGGCGGCTGCCTTCCTAATCCGCCTAGTGGTACCGTCGGCCCTGCTACCACTCACATTCTGCAAGCTGTGATGGCCGCACGGCGCCCCTGTTGGCCATGGCGCCCTGTGCGGCCGCACAGCTCGCACACCCCAAAGGCCGGCCCTGCACACAGACACTCACATGTATGAAGCCCTTTTAAAACAAATCTGGGTTTCTAGCACAGTACCTTTCAGTTTCCTTGTTCAGTCGGGTACTGCACTCTAGGGGGAAGCAGAGAGCACAGCACAATCCCCTGCATTTACTTTTACTTTTGAGGCTGATGAAGCTTCTTACAGTGCCGATGGGGATCAGGAGATCGGGCTCATACGACAGCCCTTATCTCCCCTGATAGCGCGGCACACCTGAGAACCAGGCAGGCCGCCCAAAACCGGCCCGCGGGCCGCGATTGGCCCGCGGGCCGGACTTTGGACATGCCTGCCCTATGGTCAACAGCTGATTGGTACAAATTGTATCATGCTGTAGCATGGACTGTATAGTATAGAGGGGTCATCATCATCATCACCAGATGTCAACCCAGACCAGAACTTCACCATAAAGTCAAAGAAAAACTCCAGGAAAAGCTACAGAATGCAAAGGATCCGTGTTGATAAATCAGGAGGATGACAGCAGGAGATCCCGATACTTCCAAAGACTTTCTCAAGCAATCAGGGGTCACAGAATGCAAATCCTGGTCAGCCAATCAGTGGGAGCCCAAGAGGGGTGACCCCCATTGGATTCAGAGATGTGGTCAAACAATCAGGGACACAGAATGCAAATTCTTTACAGAGGGAGGACAGTAAGGTGACCTTAAAGGATCCAGAAGGCCAGGAGGTGATCTCCGATCTGATCCAGAGACTTGCTTAAGCAATCAGGGGTCACAGAACATAAATCCAGGTCAGCCAATCAGAGGAAGGTCAGGAGGTGACACTAATGGATCCAGAGACTTACTCAAGCAATCAGGGGTCAAAGAACATAAATCCAGGTCAGCCAATCAGAGGAAGGTCAGGAGGTGACACTAATGGATCCAGAGACTTACTCAAGCAATCAGGGGTCACAGAACATAAATCCAGGTCAGCCAATCAGAGGAAGGTCAGGAGGTGACACTAATGGATCCAGAGACTTACTCAAGCAATCAGGGGTCAAAGAACACAAATCCTGGTCAGCCAATCAGTGGGAGCCCAAGAGGGGTGACCCCCATTGGATTCGGAGACGTGGTCAAACAATCAGGGACACAGAATGCAAATTCATTACAGAGGGAGGACAGTAAGGTGACCTTAATGGATCCAGAGACATGCTCAAGCAATCAGGGGTCACAGAACACAAATCCTGGTCAGCCAATCAGAGGAAGACCAAGAGGTGATCCCCGATCTGATCCAGAGACTTGCTCAAGCAATCAGGGGTCACAGAACATAAATCCAGGTCAGCCAATCAGAGGAAGGTCAGGAGGTGACACTAATGGATCCAGAGACTTACTCAAGCAATCAGGGGTCAAAGAACACAAATCCTGGTCAGCCAATCAGTGGGAGCCCAAGAGGGGTGACCCCCATTGGATTCGGAGACGTGGTCAAACAATCAGGGACACAGAATGCAAATTCATTACAGAGGGAGGACAGTAAGGTGACCTTAATGGATCCAGAGACATGCTCAAGCAATCAGGGGTCACAGAACACAAATCCTGGTCAGCCAATCAGAGGAAGACCAGGAGGTGATCCCCGATCTGATCCAGAGACTTGCTCAAGCAATCAGGGGTCACAGAACATAAATCCAGGTCAGCCAATCAGAGGAAGGTCAAGAGGTGACCCTAATAGATTCAGAGAATTGCTCAAGCAATCAGGGGTCACAGAACACAAATCCAGGTCAGCCAATCAGAGGAAGGTCAGGAGGTGACACTAATGGATCCAGAGACTTACTCAGGCAATCAGGGGTCAAAGAACGCAAATCCTGGTCAGCCAATTAGAGGGAGGCAAGGACTTGACCCCCAACGCATCCAGAGACTTGCTTAGACAATCAGGACAACACACGGGGCAAACCTTGATCAGCCAGAGGGAGGCGAGGAAGGTGCTCCAACAATCAAGGGGACACAGAAGGCAAACCTGCACACTGTTAGCCAATGAGAAGACCAGGAGACGACCCCAATTGAATCCAGAGACTTGGTCAAACAATCAAGGGGACATAGAAAGCAAATTCTAGACGGACAGTAAGGTGACCCTTAATGGATCCAGAGACTTGCTCAAGAAATCAGAGGTCACAGAGGGCTAATCCTTGTCATCCAATCAGAAGGAGGCCAGGACGGTGACCCTAATTGATCCAGAGATGCTCAAGCAATCAGGGGGACACCGAAGGCAATCCCAAATCAGAGTGAGGACGGAAGGTGATTCCCCCCCCCCCCCCACTACATACCAAGAGCCCAAAAAATAAATTGTGTGTAATGGAGTTGCGTTTATTACTAGCCCCCATATCAGATGGTGACCCCCAGCCTAGGGAGACCCCACAGGACTCCAAGACCCCAATGTGGGATCCCTCTGCAGGACCCCCTTTAGTGAATGATGAATGGGAAAGAACTCAACTATACTATACTCACGGGAAAGTGGGGGTGAGGGGCACTGAAGGGTGTACAGTACAGCAGCAAAGGGACACTGACAGTGCGGAGAAGTTTGAGTGGCAACTTATCCTGTTTCCAATTCTGCCACGGGGCCCAGGCATGGTAAAAAAAAAAAAAAGTGTCTGTCCGCAACAATGTCTTAAATTTTCTTTTCACTCTAGAAGGCAGGCAGTAACGTCCTAGCAACGCAACAAGACAGGCAACGTCCTAGCAACGCAACAAGACAGGCAACGTCCTAGCAACGCAACAAGACAGGCAACGTCCTAGCAACGCAACAAGACAGGCAGCGTCCTAGCAACGCAACAAGACAGGCAACATCCTAGCAACGCAACAAGACAGGCAACGTCCTAGCAACGCAACAAGACAGGCAACGTCCTAGCAACGCAACAAGACAGACAGCGTCCTAGCAACGCAACAAGACAGGCAACGCCCTAGCAACGCAACAAGACAGGCAACGTCCTAGCAACGCAACAAGACAGGCAACGTCCTAGCAACGCAACAAGACAGACAGCGTCCTAGCAACGCAACAAGACAGGCAACGCCCTAGCAACGCAACAAGACAGGCAACGCCCTAGCAACGCAACAAGACAGGCAACGCCCTAGCAACGCAACAAGACAGGCAGCGTCCTAGCAACGCAACAAGACAGGCAGCGTCCTAGCAACGCAACAAGACAGGCAACATCCTAGCAACGCAACAAGACAGGCAACGTCCTAGCAACGCAACAAGACAGGCAACGTCCTAGCAACGCAACAAGACAGGCAACGCCCTAGCAACGCAACAAGACAGGCAACGCCCTAGCAACGCAACAAGACAGGCAACGTCCTAGCAACGCAACAAGACAGGCAACGTCCTAGCAACGCAACAAGACAGACAGCGTCCTAGCAACGCAACAAGACAGGCAACGCCCTAGCAACGCAACAAGACAGGCAACGCCCTAGCAACGCAACAAGACAGGCAACGCCCTAGCAACGCAACAAGACAGGCAACGCCCTAGCAACGCAACAAGACAGGCAACGCCCTAGCAACGCAACAAGACAGGCAACGTCCTAGCAACGCAACAAGACAGGCAACGTCCTTGCAACGCAACAAGACAGGCAACGTCCTAGCAACGCAACAAGACAGGCAACGTCCTAGCAACGCAACAAGACAGGCAACGTCCTAGCAACGCAACAAGACAGGCAACGTCCTAGCAACGCAACAAGACAGGCAACGCCCTAGCAACGCAACAAGACAGGCAACGTCCTTGCAACGCAACAAGACAGGCAACGTCCTAGCAACGCAACAAGACAGGCAACGTCCTAGCAACGCAACAAGACAGGCAACGTCCTAGCAACGCAACAAGACAGGCAACGTCCTAGCAACGCAACAAGACAGACAGCGTCCTAGCAACGCAACAAGACAGGCAACGCCCTAGCAACGCAACAAGACAGGCAACGCCCTAGCAACGCAACAAGACAGGCAACGCCCTAGCAACGCAACAAGACAGGCAACGCCCTAGCAACGCAACAAGACAGGCAACGTCCTTGCAACGCAACAAGACAGGCAACGTCCTTGCAACGCAACAAGACAGGCAACGTCCTTGCAACGCAACAAGACAGGCAACGTCCTTGCAACGCAACAAGACAGGCAACGTCCTTGCAACGCAACAAGACAGGCAACGTCCTAGCAACGCAACAAGACAGGCAACGTCCTAGCAACGCAACAAGACAGGCAACGCCCTAGCAACGCAACAAGACAGGCAACGTCCTTGCAACGCAACAAGACAGGCAACGTCCTAGCAACGCAACAAGACAAGCAGCAATAAGATAAAGGGAAAACCGCCGCTCCAGACGACACTCTTCAGTGGTGAGTAAAGTTCAAAAACCCAAATGGGTGCAGGCAATGCATGGTGCAATATAAGGAAAGAAAAATGGACAGCCGCACTCCAATGGATGAAAAGACTTAAAAATAGTGCCTGTTTATTCCAGTCAAAAAACTAAAACAGCAAAAACAGCAAACAGTGGGGTAACAAAAGCTGACGCGTTTCACATCGACAACCGATGCTTAGTCATAAATAATAATAACTATAATAATAGGAGGCAGCTGCATAATAATAATAAATATAGGAGGCAGCTGTATAGTAATAATAATAACTATAATAATAGGAGGCGGCTGTATCCCCTCCTGAGTGCCTATTGCCTGTGTGCTATATGGTGGAGCTGTGTAAATCTCAGGACGGGATGGACACAAACTCCAATAGTAATATATAATAATAATAATTACAACAACAATAGCAGCAGCAGTAGGTGGTCGGGTTCCCCTCCCTTGTGAATAAGCCTGTAAGGAGGTGGCCCCGGTCTATGTGATGGGGCTCTGTGTGCTACATGGCAGAGCTGTGTAAATCTCAGGACTGGATGGACAGACAGCCCAATCCTTTGGCAGGTGACTCCGCTCCCTTATATGGGTCTCCTCTGATTGGCTGAGTCTGGATTTCATTCTGGAGACACGTGTCCTGACAAATCTCCCCCAATCACACACACAGGGAGGGATCTGGGGGTGTCACTCATTAGATCTGCCAATCAAAAACACAAAAACAACAACAGGAAAAAAACAAAGAAAACTTTCCCAGCATGCCCCACACACTGATACATTGTAAGAAGTTCCATCTCTCCACACACTGATACATTGTATCCAATCCGCACACACCCCGCACCCCGTGTTACATTGTATCCACACTCTCCTCTATGGGAAGAACATTACCTCCTCCGGATCCCACCAGCGGGGTCACTCCGGTCCTTCCTTCCTTCCTTCCCCCAACTTCCACCACTGAGAGCCCGAGCACCCTGCTACACACACTCTGCCTGCCGGGACACGCCCCCCGCGCCTGCCATTGGCGGGGCGCTGAGAGAGGGGGAGATCCTGGAAGGGAGGAGGTGGGAGGGGCGCGGCTGGGTGTTGGATTGACGAGGAAGGGCGGAGCTAGGTGCTTGATTGATAGGGAGGGGCGGAGCTGGGTGTTTGATTGATAGGGGGGGGGGGCGGAGCTCGGTGCTTGATTGACAGGGAGGGGCGGGGCGTGTTGTAGTCAGGGGTAGAGGAGGGATTTGCAGGCACAGAGGGGACGTCCAGGAAGGGTCCCAGGGATCTGATTGGATGTCCTCTTGTGACTTTTAAAATGTAACCCCTTCATGCCCAAGGCTTTTATTTTATTTATTTTTTACATTTGTTGTTTACAAGTTTAAATCAGTGTTTTTTTTGCTAGAAAATTACTTAGAGCCCCCAAACATTATATATATATATTTTTTTTATTAGGGACCCTAGAGAATAAAATGGCGACCGTTTCAATATTTTATGTGACGCCGTATTTGCGCAGCGGCCTTTCAAACGCATTTTTTTGGGGGGGGGGGGGGGGAAGACACTTTCACACATTAGAAAGATAAAATAAAACAGTAAAGTTAGCCCAATTTTTTAACATAAAGTAAAAGATGATAGCGCCTGTAAAGCGCTCCGGTGTGAAAGGACCGTAGGCTGCATTCACACTGAATGAATGAATGAATGAATGAGAACTTATATAGCGCGACACATGCGAACTGAATCGCCTCTGGGCGCTTGTTGTTCCTGTCTCCTTTGATATCAAAAGAGAAAAGTCTTGACCTTTTTCCTAAATGCTAGGTGGTTCTCCTCCAACCGAATGCTGGTTGGTAAAGCGTTCCATAGTCTAGGACCTTGGATCGCAAATCTTCTTTCTCCTTTGGACTTGAAGTTGGCTTTCGGAACCTGGAGCAGGTTCTGATTCGTGGATCGCAAAACGCGATTGGGATTATGAGCTTTTATTATTTCGCATAAATAAATGGGGGCATTCCCATGGATACATCTATGCGTTAGACAGAGAGCTTTGAAAGCAATTCTGTCTTTAACTGGCAGCCAATGAAGGGCTCTCAGTGAAGGTGAGATGGATTCCCAGGGTTTTTTCCCAGTCACAAGTCTGGCGGCCGTATTCTGAACGACTTGCAGATGAGCGATTTGGTACTTGGGGAGTCTGAGGTAAAGGGCATTTGCATAATCCAACCTGGAGTTTACAACTGCTCCCACCACGACCGCTAAATCTTCTTTAGGGATGAACGGAGTGAGTCTGCGTAGTAGGCGCAGCAGATGGTGAGATCCGCTGACTACTGACCCTATTTGTGCGTCCATTGTCATAAAGGAGTCAAAAATGACCCCGAGACTTTTGACTTTGGCGCTAGGGGTGATGAGCTTGCCCAAAATAGGCGGGGGGGTCCACGCTGTTGAAAGTTGATTCCTGCGCTTGGCGTGAAACAGAAGAAGTTCTGTTTTCGCTCCGTTGAGTTTAAGATAACTCTTTGTCATCCAGTCCTCTATCAAAGAGAGACAGGTCTCTAGATTGAGGTGATGATCCTTTATGTTGCAGATGCGGAAATACAGTTGCGTGTCGTCTGCATATGAGTGGTAGAGCAGTTTTTGGCTGCTGATAATCTCAAAAAGAGGACGAAGATAGATGTTAAACAGCACTGGTGACAGAGGCGATCCTTGAGGGACTCCGCATGTTACCGTGCGTTTTTCAGACGTAAAAGGTCCTAACTTCACTGTTTGCGATCGGTTTTCCAGAAAAGAGGAGAACCAAGATAAATCGCCTTCTGCGACCCTGGCTACTTCCGCAAGCCGAGTCAGTAACAGATTGTGGTCTACAGTGTCAAAAGCTGCACTTAGGTCCAACAGAACTAGAAGACAAGATTCTCCTTCGTCTGCGGCCTTGAGAACATCGTCCCATACTTTCAGCAATGCTGTTTCCGTCCCGTGTCCGGAGCGGAACCCTGATTGCAATGGGTCAAGTAGCTTGTAGGTATCTAGATGCAGTTGCAGCTGTTGTACCACTACTTTTTCCATTATTTTAGAGAGTACGTTGAGGCTTGTTATGGGACGGCGGTGGAGTGGGTCCTTGGGGTCCAGGGAAACTGCAGCGTTTGGAATTGGGGGCAGATTTGCCGGAAATCTGCCCGCGATTTGAAAACGCCGAGGTGCGAACAACAAATCCTGAAACTCGCATTTGAGACGCCGTTCATTTGAATGACACCTCATATCGCGGTGCAGGTCTGCCACGATTTTCGCGTGATTAAAACGTGGTGGGCACTGATTGGCAACACTGATGGGAACTAATAGGTGGCACTGGTGGGCACTGATCAGGAGGCACTAATAAAGAGGCACTGGTGGCACAGATTTTTTTTTTTTTTTACATTTTTCATATTTTGCTGTAATATTTTGCAAATAGGTAATTTTTCTCCTTCACTGATGGGGTGGCACTGGATAGCATTGATCAGGAGGCACTTATAGATGACACTGGTGGGCACTGATAGAAACTAATAGGCAGCACTGGTCAGGAGGCACTGATTGGCCACACTGATGGGAACTAATAGGTGGCACTGATCAGGAGGCACTGATGATGAGGCAACGATTGGCAGCACTGGTGGACACAGATTTTTTTAAATATTTGGCTGTAAAATTTAGCAAATAGGTAATTTTTCTCCTTCACTGATGGGGTGGCACTGGTTAGCATAGATCAGGAGGCACTGATAGATGGCACTGATGGGAACAAATAGGCAGCACTGATCAGGAGGCACTGATACGCACTGATTTGCACAGATAGGCACTGATAGATGGCACTGATGGGCACAGATTTTTTTTTTTTTTTCAAACAGGTAATTTTTCTCCTTCACTGATGGGCACTGATAGGCGGTACTGGTGGGCACTGATCAGGAGACACTGATAGGCACAGATTTGCAACACTGGTTGGCGTTCAGGGGACAGATGTCCCTTTAAGTAAGAGATGCCGGTTACCTTTTTTTTATTATTTTCTTCAGGTGACAGCCGGTAACAGGGTTCTGTTTACTACCGTTATCAGCTGTCATTGGCTGACAGCTGATCACGTGATAAAGGGCCCACTGTGATTGGCCCTTTACCCTGCTCTGTGATCAGCCGAGACCAACAAACTCAGTGTACACAGAGCGCCCCCCCCCTGGGATATACGGGTGCGCAGGCAACGCAAGGATGTACATACCAGCATCTGAGGTCCGCGCCTCGTCTTTCCGCTATAGTGCGGGCATTAGGTGGTTCATAACGCTTTAATGGTCCCCTTTCAGTGTCATTTAACCACTTGTCATCTGCCCACCGTCAAATGACGGCGGGCAGACGACTCCATTATCCTGACATCATGTCATATGACGTGATGTCCCTTTAAAGCCGCGGGCGGGCGCGCGTCGCTGGCGGCGTGCGCACGCACCCGCCGCTCTGCGGGGATCCTGTGCGAGTGCCCGGCGGCAACGATCGCCGCCGGGCACACGCGATTGCTCAGTAACTGAGCGGGGACGTGCAGCTTTGTATGTAAACACAGAGCTGCACGTCCTGTCAGGGAGAGGAGACCGTTGCTGTGTCCCTTGTACATAGGGACACAATCGGTCACCTCCCCCAGTCACCCCCCCTCCCCCCACAGTTAGAACACTCATAGGACACACATTTAACCCCTTCCCCGCCCCCTAGTGGTTAACCATTTCACTGCCAGTCACATTTATACAGTAATCAATGCATATTTATAGCATTGATCACTGTATAAATGTAAATGGTCCCAAAAATGTCAGAAAAGTGTCCGAAGTGTCCGCCATAACGTCGCAGTCCCAATAAAAAAATCGCAGATCGCCGCCATTAATAGTAAAAAAAAAAAAAAAAAAATGCCATAAACGATCCCCTATTTTGTAAACGCTATAAATTTTGCGCAAACCAATCGATAAACGCTTATTGCATTTTTTTTTTACCAAAAATATGTAGAAGAATACGTATCGGCCTAAACTGAGGGAAAAATTTTGTCTGGGCAGGAAGGGGGTGTAGGTGCACAGTAGGCAAGTGGTTAAATTTCCACAAATGGAACTTTTTAAAACATTCCCCCCCACCTCCCCTTTTAACAGTCCCTTTAAAAGGGACCTTGCAGAAATGTTAAATTAATAATCACAGACATGAGGACGCCCAGCATCATTTAGCACTTTCCTCCCCAGCCTTCCTGTCCCCGCCCCCTTTCATTCATTTTAATTTCAGTTCTTTCAATCATGGAGGCGGAGCTTGGCACAGGGTTACTGGTCGTACCTCCTTCTTCACAAATGATATCACGGCTTTATTTCTGCACGGGACATATTGGAAGTTACATTATCTCCGCCTATCCAGGAGGCGGGGGGAGGGGAGGGTATATACTTTCCATTGAATGAATATATTATTCATCGAACAATTATGGACCCTGCGGATTTCAGACTTTTTTTAAAGGTTGCAATTTATGATACATGTGATGTCATACGGGGGGGGGGGGGGGGGGGGGGGTGGGGGGCGGATTTATTTACCAGCAGTGGAATTTTGTTTTTTATTTATCCTCAGCCAGGAATTTGTAACGTTTTTGTTTGTTGTCTTTTTATTTTGAGTGAATAAACAATATAATAATAGATTTTGTTTTATATACATTTGATCATCTTAGTGCATTCTACATATAATATATTTCACATGCAGAGGCACTATTCCTCCCACTGATACCAATGATGGGACACTATTCCTACTACTGACACCAATGATGGGACACTATTCCTCCCACTGACACCAATGATGGGACACTATTCCTCCCACTGACGGGACACTATTCCTCCCATTGACACCAATGATGGGACACTATTCCTCCCATTGACACCAATGATGGGACACTATTCTTCCCACTGACACCAATGATGGGACACTATTCCTCCCATTGACACCAATGATGGGACACTATTCCTCCCAATGATGGGACACTATTCCTCCCAATGACACCAATGATGGGACACTATTTCCCCCGCTGACACCAATGATGGGACACTATTCCTCCCAATGACACCAATGATGGGACACTATTTCCCCCGCTGACACCAATGATGGGACACTATTCCTCCCACTGATACCAATGATAGGACACTATTTCCTCCACTGACACCAATGATGGGGCACTATTCCTCCCATTGACACCAATGATGGGACACTATTCCTCCCAATAATGGGACACTATTCCTCCCACTGATACCAATGATGGGACACTATTCCTCCCACTGATACCAATGATGGGACACTATTCCTCCCACTGATACCAATGATGGGACACTATTCCTCCTACTGACACCAATGATGGGACACTATTCCTCCTACTGACACCAATGATGGGACACTATTCCTCCCACTGACACCAATGATGGGACACTATTCCTCCCACTGACACCAATGATGGGACACTATTCCTCCCACTGACACCAATGATGGGACACTATTCCTCCCATTGACACCAATGATGGGACACTATTCCTCCCATTGACACCAATGATGGGACACTATTCCTCCCACTGACACCAATGATGAGACACTATTTCCCCCGCTGACACCAATGATGGGACACTATTCCTCCCACTGATAGGACACTATTCCTCCCACTGATACCAATGATGGGACACTATTCCTCCTACTGATACCAATGATGGGACACTATTCCTACTACTGACACCAATGATGGGACACTATTCCTCCCACTGACACCAATGATGGGACACTATTCCTCCCACTGACGGGACACTATTCCTCCCATTGACACCAATGATGGGACACTATTCCTCCCATTGACACCAATGATGGGACACTATTCTTCCCACTGACACCAATGATGGGACACTATTCCTCCCATTGACACCAATGATGGGACACTATTCTTCCCACTGACACCAATGATGGGACACTATTCCTCCCATTGACACCAATGATGGGACACTATTCTTCCCACTGACACCAATGATGGGACACTATTCCTCCCATTGACACCAATGATGGGACACTATTCCTCCCAATGATGGGACACTATTCCTCCCAATGACACCAATGATGGGACACTATTTCCCCCGCTGACACCAATGATGGGACACTATTCCTCCCAATGACACCAATGATGGGACACTATTTCCCCCGCTGACACCAATGATGGGACACTATTCCTCCCACTGATACCAATGATAGGACACTATTTCCTCCACTGACACCAATGATGGGGCACTATTCCTCCCATTGACACCAATGATGGGACACTATTCCTCCCAATAATGGGACACTATTCCTCCCACTGATACCAATGATGGGACACTATTCCTCCCACTGATACCAATGATGGGACACTATTCCTCCCACTGATACCAATGATGGGACACTATTCCTACTACTGACACCAATGATGGGACACTATTCCTCCTACTGACACCAATGATGGGACACTATTCCTCCCACTGACACCAATGATGGGACACTATTCCTCCCACTGACACCAATGATGGGACACTATTCCTCCCACTGACACCAATGATGGGACACTATTCCTCCCATTGACACCAATGATGGGACACTATTCCTCCCATTGACACCAATGATGGGACACTATTCCTCCCACTGACACCAATGATGAGACACTATTTCCCCCGCTGACACCAATGATGGGACACTATTCCTCCCACTGATACCAATGATAAGACACTATTTCCCCCACTGACACCAATGATGGGGCACTATTCCTCCCACTGATACCAATGATAGGACACTATTTCCCCCACTGACACCAATGATGGGACACTATTCCTGCCATTGACACCAATGATGGGGACACTATTCCTCCCACTGATACCAATGATGGGGCAGTATTTCTCCGATGGACACCAATGATGGGACACTATTCCTCCCACTGATACCAATGATGGGACACTATTCCTCCCATTGACACCAATGATGGGGCACTATTCCTCCCACTGATACCAACACGTACTATGTACCAGTTGATTACATGGGTCTAGAGGCAAAACAGCAATTTCCCCCAAAGTTTTAATACGACTTTAATCCGATCACCAATGAATGTATCAGAGTTTATTGTTGTAGAATAGATGAGGAGTTGTGAAAGTCGATCAGTAGAAGTCTATGGGGATCGGCTGAGTGGGAGGAACCTGAAGGAAGTAAGATTTGCATCAGGGGCGGCATATGAAAAAAATCAACAAAAAGTTTGGTAAATCTTTATTTATAACCTTCCCAGGAGACAGAAGGCTTTTCCTTCTATCTGGGATGAAGGGCCAACTCCGTGGTGACCGCCATGATTGTGAAATGGGAGGTCCAATAAGGTGCGATGGTCAGGTGACCACAAAGTGCACTGAGCCCCGCATCGCTGGACTTTCATACGGGGGAACGTCATTGTAAAATAAGTTTTATCTCCGAAGGATCCATCTCAGCGGCTTCTAAGGCTTCCCACAGCTGTTGGATGGTGGCCTTGCGCCCCATGTGCCGCTTCCATTTCACCAGTCCCTCCATGACCTGCGAGTGCAGGCTGCCTGGATGTTCTACTTTACACCTATAGAGGTCGCTGTGGTCCAGTCCTAGGTGACCCAGAACCTGCTCCCACTCCGCTCCCAGTTTTCCCGCCAGAAGGTTCAGTTGCCGGTCGTTGGGACAGTTCTGTAGGACGTTGGCGGGCAAGGCCGAAGGTGTGCTCTCCGGTACGGGAGGGCGCTTTGGGCAGCGCAGCTTTAAATTCTCCTGGACCCAAGGGAATTCCGCCAGCGAGTCTAAGAAAATGTCAAAGGCCTCGGGCCCCCGAGTGGGCAGGATGTCCAAGAGCTTCATGGCTCTTCTCTGACTGGTGGCCTGTCCACATATGTCCTCCAGCTGCGCCCGGGTGATGATGCCTTCCTGGAAGAGATACTGGGGGACCAGTCCGTCGGCCACGGCGTGAGAACACAACTCAACACGAAGGCTTCGGAGGAGCTCCCTGTGTATAGAATCCATCGTTCACCTGTGTAAGAGGGAATTTATTACTATACATTCCACTGATACCAACGATGGGGCACCATTCCTCCCACTGACACCAATGATGGGGCACCATTCCTCCCACTGACACCAATGACGGGGCACCATTCCTCCCACTGACACCAATGACGGGGCACCATTCCTCCCACTGACACCAATGATGGGGCACCATTCCTCCCACTGACACCAATGATGGGGCACCATTCCTCCCACTGACACCAATGATGGGGCACCATTCCTCCCACTGACACCAATGATGGGGCACCATTCCTCCCGCTGACACCAATGATGGGGCACCATCCCCTCCCCTCACTGACACCAATGATGGGGAACCGTTCCCCCCACTGATACCAATAATGGGGCACCATTCCTCAAACAGACATAAGTCTTTCTATACAAAACGTTGGGGTCTCGTTGACACTGAAAGCCAAACTTCAGACAGATATAAAAAAAAGCTCTGTATTATTTCATCAATAAAATGATATTTAAAAGGGGGGGAGGGGGCGAGACAGGAAGTAAAGTGAAATCTCCTCAATGGGGTCAAAAGGGAATCCGGGGACTTGTTCTAGCTGAATTAAAAAGAAAATAGCAGCCAAATTTATTTTTTTTTAATCGGTCTAGAGTTCAGCTTAAAAACCACTAGCCGACCAGCCGCCGCCGTTATGCGGCAGGTCGGCTCGGCTGCGCGAGATCTCGTAGCTATACGTCCTTTCGCATTGCAGCCAATAGGGGCGGGGGCACGCGATCGCCACCGGGCACACGCGATCACACGTTACAGAGTGAGAACTGGGAGCTGTGTGTGTAAACGCACAGCTCCCGGTCCTTTCAGAGGGGTAAATGACTGATTGTCTGTTCATACAATGTATGAACAGCGATCTGTCATTTCCCCATGTCAGTCCCATCCCCCCCTCCAGTTAGAACACACCCAGGGAATATAATTAACCCCTTTCCCGCCCCCTAGTGTTAACCCCTCCCTTGCCAGTGACATTTTTATAGTAATCAATGCATTTTTATAGCACTGATCGCTATAAAAATGCCAATGGTCCCAAAAATGTGTCAAAAGTATCCAATGTGTCCGCCATAATGTCGCAGTACTGAAAAAAAAAAATGCTGATCGCCACCATTACTAGTAAAAAAAAAAAAATATATTGATAAAAATGCCATAAAACTACCCCCTATTTTGTAAACACTATGGGCCAGATTCAGAGAGCGATTACGCCTGTCTAACTGGTGTTAGACAGGAGTAATTTCAAATTTTGCGCGCCGTATCACTAGTTTGAATCCTCAAACCATGATACGGCGGCTTCGGGCTTCGATCCGAGAGGCTTACGTCTTCGTAAGCCTTCGGATCTACGTTGCGATATTTTTGCGGCCGCTGGGTGGAGTCCGCGTCGTTTTCACCGTCGGGGTATGCAAATGAGTTTTTACGGCGATCCACGAAGGTACGAGTGTCCTTCGCAATCGCCTACGTCATTTTTTGGCTACGTAATGTTAGAGGAGCTTTTTGCTCGTCTAACGGTGCGTAACCCATGTTAAGTATGGCCGTCGTTCCCGCGTCAAATTAAATTTTTTTTTTTTTAATGTAACTCGTTCGGGAATAGGAATGTAGGTAAACGACGCTACTACGACGTAACAACGTGATTTCGCGAAATGCACGGCGGGAAATTTGGGAACGGAGCATGCGCAGTTCGATCGCCGCGGGAACGCGCCTATTTTAAATGCTTCACGCCCCCTACTCGCGTAGATGGATTGCGCCGGGAGAAATACACTACGCCGCCGTCGTTTACTGGACAAAATCTACCGGGATTCCACGTAGAGCCAGGTAAAATACGGCGGCGTAGTGTATTTCGGAAACGCTACGGTAATCTAATTCTCTGTGAATCTGCCCCTATAATTTTTCCGCAAACCAATCAATAGACGCTAATTGCGATTTTTTTAAATGAAAAATATGTAGAAGAATACGTATCGGCCTAAACTGAGGAAAAAATCGTTTTTTTTTTATATATTTTTGGGGATTTTTATATTATCGAATTTTTTTTAATAATACGCAAAAAATAAAAACCGCAGAGGTGCTCAAGTACCACCAAAAGAAAGCTCTATTTGTGGGGGGAAAAAAAGGACGCCAATTTTGTTTGGGAGCCACGTCGCACGACCGCGCAATTGTCAGTTAAAGCGACGCAGTGCCGAATCGCAAAAAGCGGCCCGGTCATTGACCAGCAATATGGTCCGGGGCTGAAGTGGTTAAAGGAACCTATTTAAAAAATAAAAAACGAACCTTTACAACCCCTTTAAAGAAAATACTACTTCTATGACTACTACTAATACTAAACATGAATGAAAAAAATGATATTTATAGTAATAATAATATTTGTATTAGTAAATATTAATAAATAAAATACTACTACTAAGTTAATAACACTAAAGGAAAACAATATTTATAATAAAAATAATATTATATCCACAACAATAATAAAATAATCATCTGATCACTCCAGGCATGCAGCTTCCTGCACAATGAACTGTCTGAGCCCCCCCTCCCCCCATGAAGCACAGTGATTGGTCGGGAACATATGGGAATAGCCGCATAGCCCTGAATTTATAAGATCGTATTTTGCACACAAATACACCATACCGTCCTTCCTGCTGTCACACTTTGTATTTGGTAACTTCCTGTCTCCCAGAATGCACTGCAAAGGGCCACAGGTCATGTGATCAAAGCAGAGTCGGCCATCTTTAACACTGGCACTGTGAAAATGGTGAAAAAGGGGAGCTCACTAGTAGAGACAAACATATTTAGTAGATACCATAGACGTCTGTCTCTCTGTAGTGCATCGGAGCAACACCAACAGACGATAAAATTATCCTTTCTATGATTTCCCTAAATCTGACGCACACGCCAGTATTTATAATTAAAAGGGCATAATGACGGTGACATACCTCCCAACTTTTTGAGATGGGAATGAGGAACACCTATCAGAAACAGTATGCAGGCTTAGGACACACCCCCTTGCCACGCCCCCTAAAGGAGAATTGTATAAAAAACAAGATTGGTTAAAGCGGAGTTCCACCCAAATTTGGAACTTCCGCTTATCCCACTCCTCACCCCCTTACATGCCACATTTGGCATGTCATTTTTTTGGGGGGGAGTGGGGGCTTCAGGAGGAGTGGGACTTCCTGTCCCACTTCCTCCTTCCGCCGAGGGCTGGTAAAGCGATTAAGCTTAATCGCCTACTGCAGCCCCTCCCCTAGGCGATCGTCTAGGACACGTGACAGGTCCTAGACGATCGCCTGTCGAATCAGTGGCGAGCCGCGCCGTGCGCGCATGCCGCGGCACCCCCCCCCCCCCGATCAACAAAAATGTCCCGCAGTGGAGTCCTAACTAATACTAAATGTTGGGAGGTATGCAGATGTGTGTAAAAGTGGCGGGAGCGCGCACAGCTACAGCTGAATTAAAGCGGTTGTCATAGGCGTGTGCGCACAGGGTGTGTCAGATGTGCCCAGGCACACCCTAAACAGCACAGATTCCCCCTATTTTCGTTGCTCCCTCCTTCCCCGTGCAGTGCTATCAGCTTCCCTCCTCTCCCGCCAGCTGTTGCTGCAAGGATGTTTTTGGATGAAGGAAGGGGCTGGTAAATATGTAATTGACCATCCCCTTCCCTTCCTGAATAAACATCATGAGTGATCAGTAGTGTGTGTTTGAACTTTGGGGTGCACACCCTAATGCAATAGACTGCGCACACCTATGGCGGTTGTATACCCGCGATTAATATTTACATTTTTTTTACCTGAAAAGGCAAAAGCCATATTGAGCACTTACCTGGTCCACGCCGAGGTAGATATCATCTTGGCATGTAATTTTTTTTTGCGGGGGGGGGGGGGGGGGGCTTCAGGAGGAGTGGGACTTCCTGTCCCACTTCCTCCTCCCGCCCAGGGACCGCCTAGGCAATACGTCACATCGCCTACAGCAGCCCCTCCCTGTAGGCGATCGCCTGACCAATCAAAGTGCTCAGCGCCGCTCGCGCATGCGCAGTGAGTGCCCGTCCGTTTAGCCTAAAGCAGTCACGGCTGGGTGCTCACACTAACAATGAAGACGCCAGCCAAAGAGGGGGTGGGGGGGGGGGGAGCGAAGCTCCAGCAGTAAGTGTCTGTTTATTAGAAGCCAGCAGCTGCACTTTTTGTAGCCTGCTGACTTTAAATAAACATTAAAAAACGCCTAGAACTCCCCTTTTAAGGAAATGCCTATAGCTGACCATAGACTATACAATCTGATTGTACAATTTCCTGAAAGTGTGTCTATACCAAAATAAATAAAATGAATATTAAAGCGGGGGGTTCACCCTAATCTATACACCGTTACATCCAGCATACTGCTGACATCGACATTATGCTGGATTTTTTTTACCTCTGTACTTACCGTCTTATCGTTGTTTTCACACAGCTTCCGGGTTCTCGCTCCCCCGGGAGTAGGTGTTCCTAAGACGAGGCGTAGATGATTTACGTGCTTTACCCGCAAAGCGCGTCACGCCTTCCGAAAATATCCAAGCCGGGACTCGGCTCTTTACGGCGCCTGCGCAGTCAGCTCTACACGGCAGGTGCAGGCGCCGTAAAAAGCCGAGTCGGATATTTTCAGAAGGCGTGACGCACTTTACCCGCACGTCAAACACCTACGCCTCGTCTTAGGAACGCCTACTCCCCTCAGGAGTCAGAACTCGGAGCCGGATGAAAACAACTATAAGACGGTAAGTAGGGTTCCAACCTTTTCTTCAATTCAATTTTGTTTTCCTAGTGTGCAGAAACTATGCATAGATGTTGCTATTAAATAATATTTCTAATCATATGAGGTTAATCACAAGAGTTGCCCCTTTACATCAGAGTCCCCAGAGTTGCCCCTTTACATCAGAGTCCCCAGAGTTGCCCCTTTACATCAGAGTCCCCAGAGTTGCCCCTTTACATCAGAGTCCCCAGAGTTGCCCCTTTACATCAGAGTCCCCAGAGTTGCCCCTTTACATCAGAGTCCCCAGAGTTGCCCCTTTCGATGCAAGGGAGAACTCTGGGGACTCCGATGCAAGGGAGAACTCTGGGGAGTGGGCGTGAGGGACACCTACTAACAAACGTATGTAGGCATAGGGCATACCTCCTGCCACACCCCCTTAAAGGAGAATTAACCGAAAGAGTTTAACCCTGAAAAATGTTAAAGATGCATGTCTTCATATATTCCTCCACAATATGAAATCGTCAATGTAACCTGTTTTTCTTATTTCCACAGAATAATCTGGCCTTTGTTATGGAGTATCTGAGCGGAGGAGACCTCAATGCCATGATAAAAGCTTCAGCTCCAGTTCCTCTGAAGACCTTAAAGCGGAGCTCCACCCTGAAGTGGAACTCCCGCTGATCGGAACCCTCCCCCCTCCGGTGTCACATTTGACACCTTTCAGGGGGAGGGGGGTGCAGATATCCGTCTAAAGACAGGTATTTGCACCCACTTCCGGCCACACGTTTCGGGCAGACAGTGGGCATTACGTCACCTCCCGCCGCCCCCCGTTGTGTGCTGGGAACACTCAGCTCCCAGTACACAGCTGGTGCCAATCGGCAGGCGTAGCGCGACACGCACATGCGCCGTATCGCTCCGACTTCACTGCTCGGTTCCCTCACCAAGGATGGTGGGGGGAGCGATGGCTCGTCCTCTGCTGCGGACGCCGCTGGACTCCAGGACAGGTAAGTGTCCTAATATTAAAAGTCAGCAGCTGCAGTATTTGTAGCTGCTGGCTTTTAATATTTTTTTTTCAGCGGACATCCGCTTTAAGGGAAGTTTGATTTCGGGGTCACTTTGAAGGGGAGGCTGACCACTGAGGACAGGCAGTAGCGGTGCGTCCATACAGGGCACCGGAGCGCCGCCCCCTCTTGCTCCCGCACCACCACTGAATGAGGATGGCTGACCCCTGAAAGGTCAGTGTGGGGCGGGGGGGCTAGGGGGCAGCATTTTACAGGGCACAGTGGCAACACTTAACAGTGGTGATAAATGATGGCACAGTGGCGACAAAAAAAAAATTGAGTACCAGACGCCACTGGGCAGTAATCTAGCCAGGCCCCTCCAACTGATCCTGTCCATCCATATTCCTATGTACTATAGGAAGAAGTCACTTCATCTTTACTATAAACTGGGCTTTGATGATTTTTGATGCTAATCCATGAATTTCTTTCTCCATCAGAAACCTAACAGCGGAAATTTGCGGCCTGCAATTCCTGCACGCCAAAGAGATCGTTCACAGAGATATAAAGCCGGGAAACATCCTCTTAGACAACGCCGGCCACGCTAGAATAGCGGATTTTGGATTGTCAGTGAAGGGAGTCACTGAGTCTAAGAGAATTAAAGGCCGTGTGGGGACAACAATCTACATGGCTCCAGAGGTAAGTATGAGCCTGATATCAGACTTAATTATAACATTTATCAAGATATACCAATTATTATGATTGGCTATAGAGAAGACATAAAGGGGTGTTCCACTTCCACTAAATGGAGAATGTCTCCACTGGCGCCCCGGTTGCTTTCAGTGGGTTTCCAGGCCAGAACAATACCCCCAACAAAAGGTGGGACATTCTGAGAACTGGCGCAGTGTTGGGGCTTCTTTGTAGGGGACATTGAGGCTGAGTGTAGATGGATTCATCTGTCCGGCCCGTTTTATACATACAAATGGGGTAAAATCTACAGTAACCTGCTTTTTCCCTTCTCTTTAACATGAGGAGCGTTTGTGAACATTGAGCTATTGGGGTCTATACCCCAATAGCTCAATATATATACCGTTATCCACCTACTTTAAAAGGGGCAAATAAAGGGCACTTCTAGGCAAAGCCCTGGAGTGTTTCTCTTTTTATTCCATGCAAAATGTAAACAAAAAGGGTTTTGACTATACATCCCCTTTAAGCCCCACCTCCAATATTCACAAGCTCCGCCTCAGTTTTAAACCTTTTTTAGTCCTCCACGAGCTTCATACATCACATAGGTCACTAGCGGCCCCCGTCATTCGCATCAGCGCGGGCGGAATAGCGGCCCCCGTCATTCGCATCAGCGCGGGCGGAATAGCGGCCCCCGTCATTCGCATCAGCGCGGGCGGAATAGCGGCCCCCGTCATTCGCATCAGCGCGGGCGGAATAGCGGCCCCCGTCATTCGCATCAGCGCGGGCGGAATAGCGGCCCCCGTCATTCGCATCAGCGCGGGCGGAATAGCGGCCCCCGTCATTCGCATCAGCGCGGGCGGAATAGCGGCCCCCGTCATTCGCATCAGTGGGCGCCCAGAGGCGATTCAGTTCGCATGTGTAGCGCTATACAAGTCATTCATTCATTCATTCAATAGTGCCCCACTACTGGCATCAGCGGGTGGGAAAAATGCCCCAAAAGGTGAGTTAAAGGGCCAGCATTCTTGAAGTATCTAATTCTATGTTATGAGTGCTGCCTGTCTGCTAACCATCTCTTTCCACAACTTCTGTTCCCTGCGTTGCAGCTACCCCTCATTCTAAAGACTACATATCCCATGGTACCTTGCTGCCCTGCAGGCAGTGATTCCTACACCGACTCCGCCTCCTCTCAGCACCTCTGTAGATCAGAAGGCAGGGCTCTGAAATGTGTAACACTTTGTTGTAACTCTGTCCAGAATACAAGGAAGTAAACGTGTGCAGACCGTCACAAAATCACTCTACAAACACCAAGATGGTTCAGATAATAGGAGAAGGCACAATATAATGGAAGTACAATGTAGCGATGAAGACATTACATTTAAATGGTGACCATAAATATGCTTTACATCAATGTTGTAACTAATATGATCCAAGAATAAAATACAAATAAACCACAGAAGAAGAATCCCGTAGATCACTCAAAACTTTATTGATGCAGAACATCAGATAACACCTCTTGGATTTGGTCCTCAGTCCGCCATTGGTCGGAAGGCAATATTCGGTCTTCTCTGGGACTTTCTAGAACCAGTTGTGCTGGAGGTAGGTGCAGTGTCCTCGTCTGAAAGTCAAACATACGAGAAGGAATACAGTTGTCAGATCACAGTTGTCATTAAGCCCTTATCTACCAAGATACGTTTATAAACGTTGTGGTCTTCAAGGGGTGGAAGCAAACTCATGCCTTCTTCCATAGCTGTGGGCTTGGTGTTGACTTACTTGATAGTCGATCATCGACTCAAAAAAAAAAGTATTAAGGCAGATCTAAAGTCGTTTGTGGGACTTTGAAACTGCCACCTCCCCACCAACGAGTTTCCCGGGCTCTCCTATTTCTCTAGGACTGCAGTAAACACACTCAATATTAAGAACAGGAGGAGATCATTGAACATCGGCTCCCCGATCCCCCTTCGACCGATCAACTTAGAAGCATCATTTATTACATAACTTCTGGGTTCACAGCTGTTAATCCCTGGATTCAGGGGAGCAGCTAATCAAACATAATCTGTGCTTGGTTAGCTGCAGTGGAGGGCAACAAAGACATTGGGAGCCTAATAGACCCCTGATGCCTTCATACCTGCCCATGCTATGATATAGGAGCCTTATTAAGTTAACCACTTCAGCCCCGGAAGATTTGGCTGCTCAATGACCAAGCAATTTTTTTGGCGATACGGCACTGCGTCGCTTTAACCAACAATTGCGTAGTCGTGCGACGTGGCTTCCAAACAAAATGTACGTATTTTACGTATTTACGTATTTTTTTCCCCACAAATAGAGCTTTCTTTTGGTGGTATTTGATCACCTCTGCAATTTAAATCTGCTATAAGACAGAAAAAAAAAAAAAGTGACAAGTACCCAAAATATTATGGGCCAGATTCTCGTATTTTGGCGTATCTGGCAGCAGGGCGTAGGGTATCGTATTTACGCTACGCCGCCGGAATTTTGGACGCAAGTGCAGTATTCTCAAAGCACTTGCGTCCTAAGTTAGGGCGGCGGAGCGTAAATGTCCCGGCGTAAGCGCGCCTAATTCAAATGTGGCAGTGGTGGGCGTGTCTTATGTAAATTACTAGTGACCCCACGTATTTGATGTTTTAACGAACAGCGCATGCGCCGTCCGTGAACGTAATCCCAGTGCGCATGCGTCAGATAGTATGCCTAAGATACTTAGAAAACTGCCTATGACGTGAACCTAACTTACGCACAGCTCTACTTGCGAACGATTTACGCAAATGACGGAAAATACTTAACATTGCATACGCCTCACCTACGCTAAGTTACGCCTCATATAGCAACTTTCCGGTTACGCAAACAACGTAAAATACGACGACCGGGCGCAAGTACGTTCGTGAATCGGCGTATCTAGCTCATTTGCATATTCAATGCGTAAATCGACGGAAAGCGCCACCTAGCGGCCAGCGTAAATATGCAACTAAGATACGAGCGGCGCAAGAGACTTACGCCGCTCGTATCTAAGCAAAATTCCGGCGTATCTTGTTTTCTGAATACAGAAAATAGATACGCTGGCGCTTCTTAGAAGTTACGCGGCGTATCTCGAGATACGTCAACATAACTCGTCTGAGAATCTGGAGAGATAGATAAGCGTATATTGATTAGTTTGCGCAAAAGTTATAGCGTCTACAAAATAGGGGATAGTTTTATGGTATTTAAATTTTTTATTTGTAATGGTGGTGATCTGCGATTTTTATCGGGACTGCAACATCGGCTGCTTTTGACACATTTTTGGGACCATTAGCATTTATACAGCGATCGGTGCTTTAAAAATGCTGCACCGATTACTGTATAAATGACACTGGCAGGGAAGGGGTTAACACTAGGGGGCTATCAAGGGGTTAAATTTGTTCCTTTGGTGTGTTCTAATTCTAGGGGGGAGGGGATGACTAGGAGGAAGAGATTACATTGTATGAACACACAATCAGTCCCCTCACCCCTGAGATAACCGAGATTTGTATGTTTACACACACATCCTCGTTGTCACTCTAACGAGCAATCGTGCGTGCCCCGGCAGTCATCGTGACCAACGGGCACTCACATGGGCTCCCGAGACACTTCGGGCACGCACGTACAGCTACGACGGCTCGCAGAGGGAAGCCAGCCTGCCGCAGTATAGTGGCGGCGACTGGTCCGGAAGAGGCAAGATAAAAAAAGTATATAAAATAAACAGTTATAATAAAATGAATAAAATACTTCTCCCTTCTCAGTACATGTATAAATGCAAACACAGCTTTGGGTGCTTATACTATGCAAATTGCACCATGCATGCAAGGCAGTGATGGTGAACCTTGGCACCCCAGATGTTTTGGAACTACATTTCCCATGATGCTCATGCACTCTGCTGTGTACTTGAGAATGATAAGAAATGTAGTTCCATAACATCTGGGGTGCCGAGGTTCACCAATCACTGATGTAAGGTATCGACGTGAACGTCGGAGTGAGAACAATAATTCTAGAGCCTTAGTTCATGGTTAAAGCGGAGGTTCACCCTAAAAACATGTATATAACATTACATTCAGCATACTTCCGACATGTACAGTATGCGGTTTGTTTTTGTTTATTTGCTGTACATACCGTATTATTCTTTTACACCCGGCTTCCGGCTACTCGCTCCCGTGGGAGTAGGCGTTCCCATGAAGAGGCGTAGTGTCATGTGGGACTTCGCCCAGATGATTGACGTGCTTGATAAGAACTTCCCCCCAGCGGATAAGGCGCGTCACCACTTCCTAAGGTAGCTGAACTGGGAGTCGGCTCTATACGTTGCATGCGCAGTCAGCTCTACACGGCTCCTAGTCTGTGCGCAGGCGCCGTATAGAGCCGACTCCCAGTTCGGCTACTTTCGGAACTTGTGACGCGCCTTATCCGCTGGGGGGAAGTTTTTATCAAGCACGTCAATCATCTGGGCCAAGTCCCCCATGACACTACGCCTCTTCATAGGAATGCCTACTCCCGCGGGAGTGAGTACCCCGGAAGCCGGGTGGAAAAGAATAATACGGTATGTACAAAAAAAAAACAGCATACTGTACATGTCGGAAGTATGCTGAATGTAATGGTATATGCACGTTTTTAGGGTGAACCTCCGCTTTAACTCTAAGGCAGGGGGCTCAAATTGGTGGCCCTCCAGCTGTTGAGAAGTCCCAAGTTTAAAGTCATTTTATAGCCAACATGTGTGCATACATTTAAAAAAAAATGTGATCAGGAAATACGATAGAAAGACACTCCAAAATGAACTCTTGGAATTAAGACAACCTATCCTTGCAGTGGGCCTGGACTGTAAGGGTTAAATACTCATTTGGTCTAGAGGTGTAGGGGTAAGGTGTAATACTTTATTGCCCTCTTTTCTAAAAGCAGCCAGAGTAGAAAAGCCTGTCCCCTGCCAGCATGCAGCAGAGAATGAGTCTTGATCTCTGTGTAGAAGCAGTGGTCTCGCCCGGGCCGATGATACTCCTGTACTGGGCCCGGGCACTATTAGTTTTGGGGGGGGGGGGGGGGTAGGCCCCTGAAGGGACGGCTGTACCGTCTTATTGCAGTCATCAATCCTCTTCTGCCTCCTCCTGCAGTGCTGCCACCCTCTTCTCTTTCTCCTTCTGGCTGCACTGCAGGAGGGGGGGGGGGGGGTTGGTCTTAGCGCATGTGCCCATCTGCGCCGTTCTCCCATAAGAAACTGGCAGCTTCCCTCCTCTCCCTCTGGCTGCACTGCGGGGGGACTGGTCCTAGCGCACGCGCCCCCTTCTATCTGCTGTCCGAACCCCCATGTGCCTCTCCCCCCCCCATAGAGCTTCTGGCTTCCCTACTCTCCCACTGGTAGCTGCTACTGGCACACATGGGGCAAGTTTCAGGATGAAGAGCAGGGGAAGGGGCCAGTAAATATGTAATTTGTTGGCCCCTTCCTTTTCTTGAATGAACACAGTGACGGTATCACTCTTGCGTCCATACAACACTGAAGCCTAGTAAGCTGTGTTTACTAAGCTTCAGTTTGTAAATGCGCAGGAAGCCTTTAGGGTGCTTCCTATTCATTCATCTGTGCAGCTGAGGTTGTAAAGAAAGGGGCTGATAAATCTATAACTGAATGGAGAGGGCGCACCAACCTTGCTCATTACCCAATATTTATTAAAATCAAAAAGAAGGAAACCTACACAAACAAGGGGATTATAAAAGTGTATCAGAGTCCACAATGGACAAAAAGCAAGCAGGTCACCAGTCCTGTGTACAACACACCGGAGGACCTTCCAGATGGCTGACGGGTTTCGAGGGCGACCCCCTCTTCTTCAGAGCCCAGGTCCTCCGGCGTGTTGGACACTGTGGACTCCGATACACTTTTATAATCCACTTGTTTGTGAGTAGGTTTCCTTCTTTTTAATTTTTATTACTTGGGTAGTACACAAGGTTGGTGTGTTCCCTCTTCATTCTTTTACAGTGTTTCCATTGGGTATCCCCCCTGACCCCTGGAGGGCTGCAAGGCCTGTGCATGTACTGGGAGCCATTGGAATTCCAGACTTCTTCCATTGCTATCGCACTACCGTTGAGCGCAGGAGATTTAGTTTGACACTGATAACCATGTTCCTTAGTCACTTTTGGCCAGAGGGGGCCCTGTCAGGTAGGCTGTATGGGGTCCCTGTGATTTGTAACAGCAGCCCTGGGTCTCTCTGCAGAGGATTCAACGTGGCCATTGATATTGCAGGGCTGTAGGTTTGACCTAAGAAGAGCTCATGCCTTATGCTGATTGGAGAACTCTAGCTCTGACTCAGAAGGGGGGGGGGATCTCTGTAGAAAGACCACTGCTTCCACACACAGGGGTGAAGGATATGGTGACCAGATTTTTAAAATGAAATCCGGGGAAATATTTTTTCTTTACTAGTAATGGTGAAAATCAACGACTCTCTGCCCGTCCCACAGCCTGTCAAGTCTCTCTCTGGTCCCGGCTACTACTGGATGGGGAGCGAAGAAAGATCACTCCGCCAGGGAAGGCAAGGAGATAGGCAGGTGGCTGGCCGGGACTTGTGCCAAGGCAGAAGAACATGCGAGCGAAGCTGAATGGGCATGCGCCTGAAACTGAAGAAATATTCCCTCCGCTCCGACCAACACATGATCATCAGGAAGGGGCACAGATAATGGAAAAAATACACCCCCTAAGCTAGTAGGAGTGGCGAAGCGGGGGTGTGTAATTTTAAATCAGATTTTGTTTTTATTTGTATTCTGCACTGACTGTCTTTGAAATTGCCCCAGCCCCTGTTCAAATCCAATCCAGGGACAAAACCGGGGACAGACTTGGTCCAGGGACAGTGTCCTCAATCCGGGGACTGTCCCCTGAAACTGGGGATGTCTGGTCACCTTAGTAAAGGATCCTTTTCTGCAGCATTGCTGGCAGGGGGGGAAGTCTTTTATACTCAGGCTGTGGCTGCTTTAGAAGCAAAACAAATATTACAGACTTTGCACACATTTAGGGTTCAATCGCACCAGAGGTCAAAGTAGATGTCGCCTGCTGGTGTGCTTTGTGAAGGAAGTGGGTTATACAGCACTCCTGGCAGACTTATTCTTACCTGCAGACCTTGGTGGTACATTCTAGCCCCTGCTGGCAAAACGCACCGACGGGTTTGTTACCAACTGCCCTCCAAAAGGGGGTCATTCTGGGTCCTCGTCGCTGGGGCACTTGGGGCCAATCGCTCTTTTCTTCCGTCGGAGGGCATTTTCTTAAAAACAGTTCATGGTAAGCGCAGGTGGGTTGTGGATAAACCTTCAATAAAAGAACACCAAAGGTAATATCGGAAGATTCCGTATAGCGCCAATAGATATACCAAGGTAAGAATTTTAGTAACATAATATATTGCACCTTCCCCAAGTGTACATTTATACCTCGCCCCAAAGGGAACATTACCCGTTCAATGTTTTATAAAGGCCTAATAGAGAATCAATCTTTTGACGACGCTGCCCTCTAGTGGTTAATTAAAGTAGATGCAAATCCTAAGGGCTTGTTCACAACAGCGTTGCCCAATGTATCCCCAACGCAAGAACAAGGTACTTTGCCTTATGTCCCATCACATAAGGGTTAAGGTTCTACTGCATTGCACTGAATCAAAGTAGGACAGGCTGCATTTTTGCACCGTGCCTTCTGACATGTTGTAATTCATCAAAGCACCCCGCAGGGCATAAGATTTACAAAAAAAAAAAAAAAAGTTGTGTTTTTGTTTTTTAGCAGCTCAATGAACCAAACAGTCTCCACCTTTGCAAAAATATATATATATATATATATATATATATATATATATATATATATATATATATATATATATATATATATATATATATATATATATATATATATATATATATATATAATTTTTTTTTTTTTTTTTTGATGAATGATAAATACAAATATTTATTATTTTTATTTATTATTATATTTATTATTTTTAAGTATTATTTTTATTAATTTTATTTATATTTTAAATTATTTAAATTTAAGTATTATTATTATAATACTTAATAAATAATAATACATAAAAATAATAAATATAATACTAAATAATAATAATAATTAATTTTACAGCCAAATCATTTTAGCCCAGGGGTTCTCAATCATGGGCCCCTTCTTCCCTCCGACCAGGGTCTCCAGTTTGTTGAAGATCCTCAACCCCCCCCCCCCCAAGGGGCCTCCTAGCTACCATTCTGCCCCCCGAACCTTCCATAGTAGACTGCAGAACCCCCCTCAGCCCCCACAGTGCCCCCACCCCAACCTCCCACAGTGGACTGCAGAACCCCCCCCCCCCCCAGCCTCCCATGGTGTTCTTCAAACTTCCAAAGTGCCCCCTCCCAGCAGCACCTTTCAGTCTCCCACAGTGCCTCCAACTTCCGTCTTCACTCACCAACTTCCCACAGTGCCCCTCAGCCCCCACGATGATCCACAATCTCCCATAGTCCCCCCAATCCCCTATAATGCCATCCAACCTCTGTCAGTGTGCTACATTGGCCTCCCCCCCCCCCTACTGCCTGTCATGCTCTCCAACCTCCCATAGTGCTCTCCATCTTCCCACAGTGCCACCCCCAGTCCCCTACAGTAAGGTGACCAGATTTTTAAAATGAAATCCGGGGACATATTTTTTCTTTACTAGTAATGGCGGCAATCAGCGACTCTGCCCATCGCCGCCCGCCTCACAGCCTCTCAAGTCTAATGCTGGCCATACACGATTTGAGCGAAGCTGAATGGGCATGCGCCCGAAACTGAAGAAATATTCCCTCTGCTCTGACCAGCACATGATCATCAGAAAGGGGCACAGATAATTTGAAAAATACAACCCCCCTATGCTAGTAGGCAAGGCAGAGCGGGGGGGGGGGGGGGGGGTTAATTAATTTTTATTTTATTTTAATTTTGCACTGACTGTCTTTGAAATTTCCCCTGCCCCCTATTAAATCCAATCTGGGGACAAAACCAGGGACAGACTTGGTCCGGAGACAGTGTCCTCAATCAGGGGACTGTCCCCTGAAACTGGGGATGTCTGGTCACCCTACCGAGTCATCATCCCCCTATAGTGTCCCCCCACACGTCCTCAACGCCTCCAACAGTGACTACCATAGTAGCCCTCATAGTGCTCCCTAACCTCCCACAGTGTTCTTCAGCCTCATAGTTCCCCCCAGCCCCCTGCAGCGCCATCAGCCTGAACAGTGGCCCCAACATCTAACAGTGTACCACACTGCCCCCCCTCCCCAACCTACCACCATGTTCTCCAATCTTTCAGTGCCCCCTGCCCTTTGGAGGGCCACCAGCTTCCCTATAGTCCCTCCCAAAATGGATTTCAACCTCCTACAGTGCTCCCCCCAGCCTCTGCTGCACCCACCAATCTCCAGCAATGCCTCCAACTTCCAACAGTGCCTCCCACAGTACCCCACAGCCCCCATGATCGTGATCCCCAACCTCCCATATTTTGTAACCGCTCAGTGCCCCCCCGGGTCTCCTGCAAAGGTTCCAACCTCTAAAAGTGCACCCCCCAATCTCCTATTATGCTCTCCAACCGTATCCCCCAGCCACCACAATGTCCCGACCCTAACCCATATCAATGACCCACACCAACTCCAACCTCCTACAGTGCCCCGGAAAAAAAAAACCTGCACCACCCAATTATCTCCTGCAATGCCTCCAACAGTGTCTCCCATGGTACCTCTCAGTCCCCATAACCGAACACATTGCTCTCCAAACTCTCACAGTGCCCCCCCACCCCACCATAGTGCCCACAACCTATAGCATTGACTCCAACCTGCAACAGTGCACAGGCCCAAAGTTCCCAGCCTCCTAGAAAGACTCCAAAACACCTAAAACATTCCCATCTCCAGCTTCTCCAGCCCCCTCCAGAAACGTCATCTCCTGTAGGACCACCAAGTCCATCGAAGAGAACCCCCTCCGGAACCCCCACAAGGCCCCATCCGGATCCTCCCAGCATTTCAATACACATTTTGCATTCCCATACCTATTGTGACCATAAACTGAAGTTTTCTCTTGGGGCATGGAAAGTTTTGGAATAATTTCCCGGGCTCTTATCTCAATAAGGTTGGGAACCCCCGATTTAGCCAAAATCAATGTTCATCCCAGCCAAATACTGAAATGTCCCATTTCAGTGGATCAACCCCTTCAATCGTTTCTGAAAAATGCCCCCCTGTGCTCCTCTATGGACAGCCAAAGTTGCTGGATAGGATGCTCACCTGGGTGTTACATAGAAGTAACATAATGCACAGAGGTCCTCCTATGGACGCCATGTCTTTCCGTTCACCTGTGAAAGAATTCCTGTCTTCCCAGCAGGCAGATTGGACTTATAAAGGGCAGATCATCCCTATTTTCCTAACCTACGTCAGAATCCTGACCGGTGGCACAAATAGAAGCGGCGAAAGGCTGCAAATATTTGAAGAACATTTACGAAGATGGAATCCTCCATCTCAAGAATCCAGCCTCCATTCCCTTGGGGATCTTAGAAAGTAAAAAAATAAAATAAAAGTAAAGAAAGATCAGAAATAAAAATATGAGCATTTTATCATTATAAATGTATGACCCCTTACAGCCCAGAAATGGCCATAAACTCCACTGGAATTAAGGAGAATTATTGAGTGGCTATGTGCGTGACAGTCTGTAAAAGAAAAAGATTTCCAAATATATATATAAATTATAATATAAATTATATATATATTTATATATGTTTAAAAAAAATTATATTATATTATATATATACACACACATAGTGCCTTGCAAAAGTATTCACCCCCTTGGCTTTTTACCTATTTTGTTACATTACAGCCTTTAGTTCAATGTTTTTTAATCTGAATATGTGATGGATCAGAACACAATAGTTTAAGTCGGTGAAGTAAAATTAGAAAAATAAATACATAAAACTATTTTTCAGAAATAAAACACTGAACATTGGCATGTGCGTATGTATTCACCCCCTTTGTTATGATGCCCATAAAAAGCTCTGGTGCCACCAATTACCTTCAGAAGTTACAGAATTAGTGAAATGATGTCCACCTGTGTGCAATCTAAGTGTCACATGACCTGTCATTACATAGACACACCTTTCTGAAAGGCCCCAGAGGCTGCAACACCTAAGCAAGAGGCACCACTAACCAAACACTGCCCTGAAGACCAAGGAACTCTCCAAACAAGGAAGGGACAATGTTGTTGAGAAGTACAAGTCAGGGTTAGGATCTAAAAAAATATCCAAATCTTTGATGATCCCTAGGAGCGCCATCAAATCTATCATAACCAAATGGAAAGAACATGGCACAACCGCAAACCTGCCAAGACACGGCTGCACACCAAAACTCACGGATCGGGCAAGGAGGGCATTAATCAGAGAGGAGCAGAGAGACCTAAGGTTACCCCGGAGGAGCTGCAGAGTTCCACAGCAAAGACTGGAGTATCTTTACATAGGGGGACAATAAGCCGTACGCTCCATAGAGTTGGGCTTTATGGCAGAGAGGCCAGAAGAAAGACATTACTTCCAGCAAAAAACAAAATGGTGCGTTTTGAGTTTGTGAAAAGGCATGAGGGAGACTCCCAAAATGTATGGAGGAAGGGGCTCTGGTCTGATGAGAGACTAAAATTCAACTTTTTGGCCAAAGAAAACGCTATATCTGGCGCAAACCCAACACATCACATCACCTCAAAGAACACCACCCCCACTGTGAAACATGGTGGTGGCAGCATCATGCTGGGTTTTTTTCAGCAGTCAGGACTGGCAAACTGGTCAGAGTTGAGAGAAAGATGGATGGTGCTAAAGGGATATTCTTGAGCAAAACCTGTGATTTGAGGCGAGGACGGAGGTTCACCTTCCAGCAGGACAATGACCCCAAACACACTGCTAAAGCAACACTTGAGTGGTTTAAGGGGAAACATGTAAATGTGTTGGAATGGCCGACTCAAATACCAGACCTCAGTCCCATAGAAAATCTGTGGTCAGACTTAAAGATTGCTGTTCACAAGCGCAAAGCATCCAACTTGAAGGAGCTGGAGCAGTTTTGCCAGGAGGAGTAATGGGCAAAAATCCAAGTGGTAAGATGTGGGAAGATCATAGAGACTTATCCAAAGAGACTCGGAGCTGTGATAGTCACAAAAGGCGTCTCTACAAAGAAATGACTTTAATAATAGTTATGCACATCGACTTTTTCTGTTATTTTGTCCTATTTGTTGTTTGCTTCACAATAAAAAAATAAATACAAATCTTCACCGTTGTGGGCGTGTTCTGTAAATTAAATGATGAAAATCCTCAAACAATCCGTGTTAATTCCAGGTTGTGAGGCAACAAAAACACAAAGTGCCAAGGGGAGGGGGGCAAATAATTTTGCAAGACACACACAAACACACACACACACACACAATGGGCCAGATTCTCGTAGGGCGGCGTAACCTCGAGCGGGGCGTAGCGTATTTACGCTATGCAGCCGCAACTTTGGACGCAAGTGCCGTATTCTCAAAGCACTTGCGTCCTAAGTTACGGTGGCGTAGCGTAAATAGGCAGGTAGGGGGCGTGCTCCATGTAAATGAATCGTGACCCCACGTAATTGACGCTCTTTACAAACGCTGCATGCGCCGTCCGTGGACGTATCCGAGTGCGCATGCTCAAAATTACGCAGCAAATACTCATTGGTTTCAACGTGAACGTAACTTACGCAAAGCCCTATTCGCAAACGACAGAAAATTCGACGCTGTCCCGACGTCCATACCCAACATTGGCTACGCCTCATAGCAGGGGTAACTTTACGCCGGACATATGCTTACGCAAACGACGTAAAAAAAAATGCGCTAGGCGCAAGTACGTTCGTGAATCGGCGTATCTAGCTTATTTGCATATTCGACGCGTAAAACGGCAGAAGCGCCACCTAGCGGCCAGCGTAAATATGCAACTAAGATACGACGACGTAAGAGACTTACGCCGGTCGTATCTTAGCAAAATTCTGGCGTATCTTGTTTTCTGAATACAGAAAAAAGATACGCCGGCGCATCCTAGAAGTTACGCGGCATATCTCGAGATACGCCAACGTAACTTCTTTGAGAATATGGCTATATATATATATATATATATATATATATATATATATATATATATATATATATATATATATATATAAATAAATAAATCTTGTCTCCAGAGTTGTTCAATACCACCTGCCCAGTAAACCCAGCATTGCCCCGTGTGATCTGCTGCTGCATGTCTGCTGTCTCTCATAGCTAGCTCACCGATGATGCACAGCTGCGCATGCACAGTAGTGTTTCTGATCCCAAAGCCTCTCAGGAATGCATGACAAGAGTGTCCCAGGAAGCTAAGGGCAGCTGGGGGCTACATCATTCTCTACTAGGTGAAAAAAGGTAAAAGCAGGTTTTATTTAGAATAAATAGTGATTATATTACAGCGTGGGGAGCTGCATTTACATGGAAAAACAAACAAAAAAAAAAAAAGGTAAAGATAATTTTTGAATTTTCTTATTTTGCAAAAAAAAAAAAAATATAAAACATAAGTGAATGTCAACAAAATTGCCATTTTTGCAGTAATAGATAAAGATGCTTTTTTTTTTTATTATTGTACAATGTGCTTTAATAAATGAGGGTTAGAGAAGCTCTTTTATGTTTAAAGATTTTTATTGGGATTTACAAGTTCAGAACAACAAAGTCATACAGTGGTGAGCATGAAAGAATCATATTATACATATATCACAAGTGACAACTATCAGGCTAAAGATTACACCGGCAAAATAATCAAGGAAATAAGGCAGCAACAGCAGTATGCTGAAGACCTTGCCTGAGAAGTACAGAGGCCCGAGCATCCCCAAGGAGAGACCCTCTGAAGCCTGTCCCCCACACCCCTGTAGGGAGCTAACTGTGCAGGGGGGGATGCAGGAGGGCACCGCCACAGAGTATATCAAAAGTAGCCTGAAAATAGGGGTCTCTGTATCCTAGTGAGAAGCCGTAAAAGGCAGACGGTTGTACCGTGACCCGACATAAGAACCCACCACCCAACATTAAACAAAAAGAAAAACAAAACAAAAATGGAACAATGCTCAGATTTGTTGAGCTCTATATCAAAACGGTGAGAGGGGCAGCTCCCGGGGCATAATCCCAGGTGCTTCCCAAAAGGGGTGTCAGGTAGAAGGGGACAGTCAGAAAGAAAAGGGGAGTAAAGAAGGAGGAGACAGAGGAGGAGTGCAGCGACAGAAGGTTGAAGTCTAAGCCAGGGCCTCTCAGCAGGACAGGAAAATGGAATAACCAATCCCCATGTAGGTGGCCCATGGTTCCCAAATCTCCCGAAACTGCGGGAAAGTGTCTAAGATAGAGCTCACCATCTTCTCCTGCGACATGAACCAGGATATCTTTCGTTTAGCTGCTGTAATGGAGACTTTGGGACGTTTCCATGCTCTAGCTAAGGTGATTTTGGCCCCCAAAAAAATGAAGAAAACCAATTTACGGGTTGGCTGTGTTGCCCGGGGGAGGCGCTGATTAAGCAGGGCCGTCAATGGAGACCTGGGGATCGTTAGACCTGAGACCAAGGACGCTATCCGGAATATTTTGGTCCAGAAGCTTCTGATTTTGGGACATTCCCACCAAACGTGCAGCATGGTGCCCCTCATCTGGCACCCTCGAAAACATAAAGGGGAGGCTGAGGGGAACATAGCTGCAAGCCGGGTAGGAGTGAGGTACCATCTGGTGAACACTTTCAAATTGGCCTCAATGAGAGAGATACTGGAGATCCCTTTAAAAGATGAGAAATACGTTTTGTGCCAAGTGTCCAGGTCCCACGTCACCTGCAAGTCATCCTCCCAGGCCAGCATGTAGGCCGTCTTACGGTCATTAGTGGCAAGTGACGAGTATATTCTGGAAATCCCCCCCCTCTGCTCCAAGAGGTCTCCACACCACTGTTCATACGGTGTGAGTTGGGGGGCTCAGGGTTCCTCGACCAGAGATCGAAGAAAGCAGGATAATTGATGGAACCGGAATCGTTCAGATGAAGGCATTTTCAAGATCTTAACACAATGGGTGAGGGAAAGGGGACCTGAAGGCGAGAGGAAGTGCCCGATCCGATACATCCCCTTATCCAACCACCACCTGAATGCCCCGATGTCCATCCCCGGGAAAAAATCAGGATTGTGGAAGATGTGTGCTAAGGGCCCACAGGAAGAGACCAGGAGAGGGTTGTTCCTAAGCCTATCCCAGATTGCAAACGTATGTGATAGGGATGGACAAAGGATAGGCGGTCTAGCTTTTGGAGGTGTCCAGAGGAGGAAGTCAAGGGTAAAGGAAGGGACCGCCTGCCTCTCCATGTCCACCCAGTCAGTCTTGGCCACTTTACTGTATATCGTGGACAGCTGAGCTAGTCTAGCCGCCTGGAAGTACCAAAGTAGGTTGGGTAATCCCAATCCCCCTTGGCTTCTAAGCCTGAAAAGGGTGTGTCCAGACAGGCGATGGCCCGACCCTCCCCAAACAAACTTGATTAATTTAGATTGGAGTGCATTTAAGTGATCCTTCCTGATCGAAATCGGGAGGGAGCGGAAGACCTATAGGAGTCGCGGAAGTAGGGTCATTTTTACGGAGTTGATCCTACCCAGCCACGACAATTGATGGGGGTGCCACTGTTTAAGATCTAATTCTAGTTTCTTGAACACAGGGGGATAATTGGCTTGATAAAGTAGTTCGAATTTAGGGGTTAAATTAATTCCCAAATAGCGGATATACGTGTCACTCCATCGAAAACGAAAGGAGTCCTTCAGCTGGGCAACCACAGGTAGAGGGAGGGATATGTTGAGGGCCAGAGATTTGGCATAATTGACCCGTAACCCCGAAACATCCGCAAAATCGTCCAATGTTTTGCAGATCACTGGTAGAGAGGTGACCGGGGAGGTCACAAAAAGGATCAGATCGTCCGCAAACAGACCACATTTGTGTGTAGAGGAACCGCAACGGACTCCCGCTATGTCTGGATTAGACCTAATGGCAATGGCCAGAGATTCAATAGCTATGGCGAAAATTAGCGGTGAAAGGGGACAGCCTTGGCGAGTGCCTTTCCGTATTGCAATGGGGTCCGAGTACAAGCCCAGTAGTTTGACTCTGGCTTCAGGGTTGGAGTATAGGGATCGGATAAGCCCGGTGAACCTGGGGCCAAAACCCCAGCGCTCCAGTATTGTGTTAATGTAGGACCATGAGACAGAGTCGAAGGCCTTCTGAAGATCCAACGACAGCAAAATCCCCGCCTGGGCCCCTCCACCATCCCAACCTGATTGTAACAATGACATAACATCGACCACCCTTCTAATTTGGTCTGGCCCCTGACGACCGGGTATAAACCCGACTTGGTCTTTGTGGATGTAAGTTCCGATAAAGGACGCTAAGCGGTCAGCCAAAACCTTGGTCATTATTTTGAGATCGTTATTGATGAGGGATATCGGCCTATAGTTACCGACCTCTCCTGGGTCCTTGTCAGGTTTAGGGATAACGGAGATGAAGGCGGCATTCAATTGCGCACCCATGGGCTCTCCCTTAGCTTTAGAGTTGAAGAAGTTTGCGAGATGGGGGGCTAAGATCGGTACGAAGGCCTTGTAATAAGGGGTGGAAAACCCATCAGGTCCCGGGGCAGAAGTGCTCTTAAGGCCTTTAATGACCTCCAAGATCTCTTCCGTGGATATTGGCGCCTCGAGTCTGTCTCTGTGGTCCCTCGATAGAGTGGGGATGGGGAGGTCGTCCAGGAACTTAGTCCCGGCGAGGTCCCCCCCTGCCCGGGGATCATTGTAAAGATTCGTATAGAAAGTGTGAAATGCCTGCAATATTTTGCTAGGGTTTGCCGTGGGGGGACACCCTGCTATGTTGATTTTAGGAAAGGCGTACGTTCGGGGACGCAGGGTCAGTTTGGAGGCCAGGAGAGGCCCTGGTTTGTCTTTCAAGCGATAAAATTTTGCTCCTTGCCATCACAGGCTGGACTTGGCCCTAGCCGTGAGTGCCAAATTCAGTTCCAGGCGGGCCAAATCAATGCGAGATGTGGGACATTGTCCCGGGTCATTTTTATGTGCCTTACAGAGGTCCTGGAACTTCTCTTCCAGGTCCTTAATTTCCGCCCTACGTGCCCTATTGATCCGTGCTTTAATTTGGATCAGTCTGCCTCTGATGGTCGCCTTGTGGGCAGCCCATAAAGTCTCTGCCGAGATGTCAGGGGAGCTGTTTAGGGTAAAGTATTCAGAAATGGCCATTTCAATCTCAATTTTATGTGCTGGGTTAGACAGGATCGCTTCGTTAAGGCGCCAAAAAGGGGATGCCGAGGGTGCAAGGTGGGTGGTCAAGGACAGGCTCACTAGAGCATGGTCTGACCAAACTGTGTCTGTGATCCGGGAATCACCGACCACCGGGATTAGGGTATTAGAGACCAGGAGGTGATCAATCCTGGCATAGGTTTGGTGTGTGTGTGAGAAATGCGTATAATCTTTCCGGGTAGGGTTCATTTCCCTCCAAATGTCCGTGAGGCCCCTTTGGAATAATAGTTTGGCAATTTTGGAGCCAAGTCTAGTGGGGCGTACGTTCTGTGCAGAGGGGGAGGCTTGGATTTGTCAATGCTCTGGTCGAAAGCGACATGTGAGTCGCCCCCTAGTATCACCGACCCCTCCAGCATGGGATCTAGAGTTTTGAATAGATCAATAAAGAATTTGAGTTGGCCCACGTTGGGGGCATAGTAAGAAACCAAGGAGTACAGGTGACCATCAACAGTGCCTTTGACCATGACAAACCAACCCCCTGGGTCTTTATATTCTAAGTGTTGGGAGAACCTACAATTCTTCGAGATGAGAATTGCTACCCCCTTGGTTTTATCCTCAGCATTGGCTAAAAAAAATTGCGGGAACTGGGCATGGAGGAAGTTGGGTTTGTATCGGATCGGGAAGTGGGTTTCCTGCAAAAAGAGGACATCCAGGTGACGGGACTTTGCGAAATCCAGAACCTTTCGCCTTTTGGAGGGTGAGTTTAGACCTTGTGTGTTATGGGTGGCTACTTTCAACTGAGTAGCCCTAGGAGTGGTGCTAGCCATGGAGCAGAGGAGTGAAGAAAAGCTGCAGAACCCCGCCACTTACCAGAATGAAGAGACCACAGTCGTCCTGGTGCCCTGACCTCTGTAGGAACTGAGGGTGTCCTGGATACAAAGAGCTGACGGCAAAACTATGACCTCCTGTAAAGAAAAGAAAGGTTAGAGAGGAAATGGACAGACAATAAAGAAGAGAGAAAGGGAGGGGTAAGCGATCCGAGCTCGCAAGGAGCCCGGGGGGGTGAGGGGTAGTCAAGCACCCCTCACCAAAAATCTCATTCAAGTCGTCAGTACCCAGCAAGCTGGGCAGACGCCTAACCCACGGAGAAGGCATAACCAAATCCGGGAGGTAGGTGGAGGCGCAGCCACACCGCTCTAACCCTGGCGCTGCAAACAAAAGAAAAAAAAAAAAACTTAACCAGAGCATAAAGCCCTGTGAACATTAGCGGGGAGGCACGGAGCCCCAGAGGCCACCCCCCCACGGGCCCCCCCTTCCGCGGAAATCCAGCAGAGGAGGATCAGGGCCCCCGGGGGGAGACCACCAACATAGCCAAAATAACACATTATGTAGAACAGCAGTCCAATGTATATATAAGGATTAACCGTATCGATCGAGACTATCAACTGTATAGTTTTAGATCAAGGCTGAAGTAGAAATCGTACTCGCCCCAAGGGGCATGAACTAGAACAAATTCAAAAACACAAAGGGGGGGCAAATCAGTTCCCCCAAAAACAAAAGGGAAGACTCATCAAAAAAGAGTACTTCACAAACTGTTCCCGGTGGAGTCGTCAGGAGGAATCAAGGGGGTCTGGTGTCCCTGGTCTTCTTGAGTTTAGGCTTTTCCCAGGTGTTTGCCAGAGGGCTTGCAGGTGATGGTGTTATGACTATCTTAACTATGCACGTAAATAATTAATATAAGCTATAAAAACCTTCTTGTCTATATAGAAATTAAAAGCAAACGATAGGGGTGTGGAAAAGAGAAAGGATTACATTTATTGATAACGAGAAGACACTCGTATTATTCCAATATTTACAACCATAACATAAATGATATTACTTTAAATCGAAGTGGATACAGCTGATCCACATACAACATACAAGTAGTGTTATAACATATAAGATACAAATAATAATGATAATAATGGCTGGAAAGGATTCAACAATCAGTAATGCTAAATTGTAGAAAGATAGACAGACAGAGAGAGAGAGAGAGAGAGAGAGAGAGAGAGAGAGAGAGAGATAAAGAGAGGGAGATAGGGAGTAAGGGGGGGAAGGAGAGAAAGAAAGGAAGAGAGGGGGATAGAGGGAGGAAGATATATTTACTTGTCTTGCTCAAGTCATCGTCTGCAGGAAAAAGGGCCCAGCTATTGGATGGCCTTCTAATTTTATATCCTCCACTTGATCCCTGCCCTCTCTTTACAGGATTCAAAATCCTTAGGATGCTATTGGTGTAAAGTTGCCTTACAACCAGATTGGTTTAATCTCAAGTCTAGATATTCATTGGTTCAGAGTATCAATCCGTATCTGATTGGTCGCATTTTCAAGCCTTTAAACAAATGTTTCTAGCATGTACAAACTCACTGACTGGTTTGTCAGGAAACCGTTTGAAGTGTAGATTGACCAGCTGTCTAATCTGACTAACTATGTTACATTAGCATTCTAAAGGCCCCTGCTGTGATGTGGTCCTTTAGCTTCCCTTCAAGACAAAAGGACAATTTAGCTAATGTGATTATCACCTGGGACCTTTATCAGAAGGAATGAATTTCTTAAAGAACAGCTGAGCTATTAATCTATCATATTACACAATTCAACCAGTCCAGTAAAAACATACATTCATCTTTGCACTGGTTACCCTGGTATAAAAAAATGAAGATCAATCTCTCCACCACAGTCCCCCCTGAAGTTCATTCTTGAACTTATGTCCTCCTTCAATGATCCGGTACCCACTCACAGCGGCCCAGAACCCCCGACCCTTCCCCCCACCACTGCGGCCTCTTCCTTTCTTGAACTCGCCGTAACTCATCAATGTAGCCTTGAGACAGTCTTGGTGCCTTTTGAGGCTTCAGATCCAAACCATGAGTGCCTGTACTGCAATGTTTCATCACCCCTCTGCATTGGAGGAGTGGAACTCCAACATTGATGGCGGGATCCTTACATACTTAGTCCTGTATCCTGGAAATATGGTGTTATAATTGTCACAATTGGATCGGACCGCGAGACAGCACTTTTTCAGCATGATGAAGGAAAGTTCAGGAGAGTCTTCTCCGTGGCACGTTTGTCTCAAAAAATAATGACTTGGTTTTCGTTGCTTCTTCAGGTGGTGGTTGGGTGGGCCTCCGGACAGTCATGTATGAATACAAAAGGAGAACGTCAGTGTACAGTTTCTGGAGGAATGTCAGATAGGAGCAGTGGGGTGGCTATAAAGCTGTAGGTAGACTAGGGGAGGTAGAATTACATTTGGGAGGTAAAAAAAACAGAAATGCCCAGGGATAGTTTGGTTTCTCTGGGTGTACAATATGGCACTGGCGGGCGGGAATGCTCACGCCTCTTATAAAAAAAACAAATTATATGACTGATATCCTAGTTACATTATCCTGAGAAGATGGATAAAAGAAACCAAAATAACAACTTAGAGAGTATACTATTACAGAAGGAAAGGACGAGAGGTGAGTAATGACAAAGAATAAGGAAAATAGAGGAGAAGAAAAAAAATAATACACCTAAACGTAAAAAACTACCGATTTAATGCTGCTCCAACCAAGATCTTCAGTTTACATCTCACTTTAGGTCGTTAAAGAGCATTGAATCGGTATTCAAAAAAATTAAAATACCTAGTTTTCCTGCCAACTTTAGCTGATAGTGAGAAAAAAAATATTTTCGTTAAAAACGACTCCTCTCTCATACTAGTAATTGGTGGTATTTTTGCCGGTCAGGTAAACAGATAATAACGAGAGAGATGATTAAAATTTGTAGAATTTAGGTAAACCTGACGCACTTTATTATTACAAATTGAAGAGGCTTATCCCTAGAACAACAAGAAAATAAATAAAATATAGTTCTAGGGTCCTCTCTTAAAAGAGGAACAAAAAAATAAAAAATAAAATAAAAATAAAAATAAAAATAAAATTAAAATTAAAAATAGACTCCTTTCCCTTATTAGTGATCAACAGGTGAACATGATACTGGTCAGGATTGGAACAGGTTTCTTCAGAAATTTGTTTCTGTAGATGTATGGGGTGTCAGGTTTGATATCAAGCCTTTTCTCTGGGGTAACAAGGGTGCGTCCTTGTGTCTCGGCTATATCTATTCCCAGGACCGGGGAAGACGTACAGTATACTCCCTGAGGTAATGTACCCCGCGGAGTATGGTTCAACTCGTAGGCAGAATATAGGGCATCATTGGACATCTGATACCAGCACCAACTTCCTTGCCTCGGTCCCGTAATAGTGACCTGCATCGGGAACCGCCCCCTGGGTGCAGTTTACTAAAGTTTTTGGCCCTAAAACATCCTGATTTCCATCTCCCCTGTTACCCCCTTCCCTGCTCACCCTGAGGACTGCTCCAGAATCTCTGGAACTCCTCACCCCCTATGTTCAGCCAGGCGCTACCCTTTCCACACCTAGGTGTCCCTAAACAAACCTATTTTATTCCGGGAATAAAATGTTTTCTCAGCCTGCTCCATATCAGAGAATTCCCAGTCGTTATTATTTTTGTTCCACCCCCTTCCCTTACATTATAAACTTAGAGATGGGCCTTTCTATTCATGCCTTGCACAACCTTTTGGCACCATTTAAATCATGTTGCCCAATCTTACCTACCCAACTTCTAACTCCTCCCCATATCCCAACGGAAGTTTCAGTAAGTGTAAAGAGGATGTCGGGTTTGCCATAAAACCTTTCCTCCGGGCGACTCGGGGTGCGACCTGGGATTCCTTCTATATCCATCCAAAGGACAAGAGAATAGGTACAATAGACTCCCCGAGGTAGTGTACCCAGTTGAGTACAATTCAACCTAATGCTGACAACAGTGCATCACTAGACATGTGATACCAGCACCTGTACCCCAACATTCGGTATTGAGTCCAACAGTTCAAGAATCACCCTAGTTCCATGACTAACACCCCATCGGTATCCTCCAGGACAACAAAACAAAACTTGCCTATGTCCTACATAATACCTAGGTGTTTTCTCCCTCACAATGATCTCCCCATTCAGAATACAGAGTGAAATACCTTCCCAACATTCCTCATTCACCACCGTGTATTGACCTGAAATGTAAAAGACATCGTGGTCATGCTTCTGACAGAGGGAAATATCAACCTGCCCCCAGCTTCCGTACCCTCTAAACACATGTGGGTCACAGCCACAGATGCAACAACATGGAATCCCCAGTCAGTAAGGCCATTGATGTCCACAGATCTATAGACCGAGTCCGCACTTCCATCCATGGGATCATATAGCACCTCACCTTTCACAATCCAAACCAGTACAGCCCATCCAGGCATTTGACCACTACTTTGGATTCGTATAAGTGATGAGTTGTGTTAAAGTCTTACTGAGTGGTGACGCCAACTCCTTAGGCTACTGCCCTTCATACAGATATTTGTATAATCAGCTTGATACTGGTCGATAACTCCGCCTGCCCCTGCATGTACACCAGAGCCAATGACATGTTTTTGTCTTATACTCTATCATACCCTCTTTCAATCTCTTAACATGGTCAACGAAATCTCGAGCCATATTAAACTGGGTATTTATGTAACTTTGTTGCATGTTGTCACGAATGTCACCAATTTCTCTGAGCAACAAAGCCGTGCTTATTGTCTGAAGCCATGGCTGCGAGTTTGTTCCTCAGGAGACCACCTTCCATCCTGTTACTAACACCCCTCCTGGCTCCTATTCCCCCTATATAGTGCTGAATACACCCCTGCTCTGTTGGGTTACTCCTCAGAGATAAGCGTCCTGCGTGAACCTCAGTCTGTGTCTGCACGTTTCTGGGAGCAAGCCACTGGTCACTTGAGTTAGTGTATACTCAGCACATACAGGGTAATAGGTTTCTTATCAACCACTGTGAGATGCTGAAGCGACGTGTTACCGGCCTACTGTACCCTGTTAGCCAGCGTTTATTCCCTTCTTTTAACAGGGCATGTTCCTGTATGTAGTTACTCACCTTACTCGTGTCGGGATTCAACCTCTCAGGTGAGACATCAACTAGGGGTACCTCACATGTCCAGTAAACAAGAGCTTCTCTGTAGGACTGCTAAGCTTGAGACCCTACCTCTGCGAGGAAGTTTTCACCCCCTTGATGTATCACCTGGTATCCTCTAGTTTGGCCAACAGACACCTTATTATGCAAAGGTGCCAGTCTCCTGGGTACCTGCCCCACATACATTTAGGTTATCGTAGTCACCCATTCAAACATTTCCTTCTTTCAATTCCTGCCTGGATTCAAAACCCTCAGAACAGGATGGACTCCAGGGTTTACCCCAATAGGGTCTGATAGCTTAGTACCCAAGTTGACCGTGACATATGCACAAAGTTCCGTCTCTGCCCAAAGTTCCATCCCTGCCCCTAGGGATGGGAATAGAACGAGTTGGATTACCTAACCCCTCCCGGATATGTAGCCCAGGGTCTCCCAATGTGTTCCTGATTATCTCCAGCTCTATAGTAATTACGGTACCCAATGACCCACCTCCCACTCCAAAGACAGTTGCCCTTGAGCCTCTCTTTTTCCTAAGTATGGGAAATAGTCTGGATACCCAGATTGAAAACCACCTGCCACCAGGTGCACCCACTACCTCCTAGAGGCTGCACACCTTCTCCCCCGCTCTATCAGTAATTAGACTATGTTATCCTCCACCCCTACAAAACAAACTGCCTTCACTATTCAGACAGGACTCACATGAAAGACAGGAGTCTAGTGTCACCCTGGGGTACTGATCTTCGGTAATAAGAAAACAGATATGCCACGGATCTATGGCTGATCCATTTCAAACTCTGGAGGATACCCCAAAACTCTTTTATCACAAAAAAACAGTACCCCTGAACGCTACTTATCCTAATATATGTGTTTGAGTGCCAATTATCCCCTGCCGTCTTACTCAACTTTTCATTAAAAAAATTATTACGTAGACTTCAGTTAGTTGGTTCTGCTATTCAGTGGATCAGAACATACCATCCACGTTAGGTGGTCCAAAAAACATAGGGCCAGATTCAGGTAGATGAGAGTATCTTTCCTCTGGAGTAACGCTTCTCATTTACGTTACTCTGAAGACCCTTTCAGCGCAAGTCCTGTAATTCACATAGCAGTTGCGCGTAAACTTGCGCCAGAGTAACGAGAATGCGCTGGCGTAACCCGACGCAAGTGGAAGTGGGTGTGATCATATGTAAATGATGGGCGGAGCCCAGCGCAGAGGCTTACGTTCAGCGCATCATCCACGGAGCATGCGCGGTGAGTGCGGCTCCACTCGCCCCCTTGTGCGCATGCTCACAACTTCCGTCGGCACCACTTCACGGGAAACGTCAGCGCAATGCCATCCATTGGGCGTTTAAATGCGCCCGTAGAAGCGCCATTTCGGCACTAAAGTATATCCTGTTCCCCCTCCCCGCAGTGATGTTACTTTTGTTTTGAGATGGCTGCTCCCGTTCCCCGCAAACACACAGGAGAAAGCTGAACTTTAATGGCCAGGAGCTGTTAGCCATAATCTCGGCTATGGAGACCTATGATGTCTTCCTCCATGGCTGTAAAATTTGACAGACAAGCATGGACAGAGGTGTTGTCCTGCAAGTGGGGGTGCTCAGCTAGCTCTTATCGTCGGTAACGCTGCTGTAGCTGCTCTCCTGCTGACCTGTGGCCATCTGGAGTAAAGATAAAGCAGCCTTTTGTAGAAATAACTTTGCGCCGGACGGACGAGATACGCGCGGCGCATGTAGCCAGCGTATGGTGCTAATCCGTTCGTGAATTGGGAAAAATCCCTCATTTGCATATTTGCAGGGGAAATCAATAGGCGCGACTGATGCGCCCAGCGAAATTAAGCGCTGACGATACTCTGGCGTCGGAACGTTCCGCCGGTCGCAAATGACCCGTTATTGGGCGCATCTAGTTTGGTGGGTACGGGCACATAGAAACGACGGCGCATCATCACAGTTACGCGGCGCATATCCAAATACTCCAGCGCAAGTGTTCGTGAATCTGGCCCATAGTCCGATGGACTGACAACTAGACGGTAGTGGTCATGAAAACCTAAAAACATAGTGAAACCTGACTGACTGACCAACTTAAAGTTGTCTTATTCTCAAAGACTGGAAACCCAGTTATCAAATCTGTAAAACACAAAATAAAAGTTAGTAATAAACATTCAAAAACAAAAAAAAACATTCTTATCCTGGAAACAAATCAATGGTTATTTACCGGTAACAATACATTAGCATATGAAACACAAATTTTCATTACATTACATTCCCTGTGCACTTTTTAAAATACCAAAAAATTGTTGAGCTCAACTTTTCATTTATATGTATTATTTAATACATATAGACTGCCACGTGGACTTCGTTTATATATATATAAAAAAGGAGTAAAAGAAAAAGATGTTTTTCTTTTTTCCTTTTTTATAGTATACTAATAGTTCCCCCCCAAAAAAAGAAAAATGTATTCACCATGGTTAAAAATGAGCAGCTCAAAACAAACACAAAAACAAAGTGCCCCCTTTGTCTGGCAAGACAGTTATACTTTACCATACTGAGCACACTGAAAAACTTCAAAACAACAAACTGTTTCTTCTATGGAAGCAAAGTTACAGTTAATATTAGGAGGCTTTTTACTTTTGTTTTACAGTTCAATTGTTTGCATGACAATACAGCTGTTCACACATCCTCACAGACCTGGAAAAAAGGGGGGGGTCATTTGGGCTGTCAGCAGCTGAGAACACACGTCACACACACACCATTCAATGTGTCAAAGAAATAGGTTGAACTACAGAACACCATTCATAATTTTAAACTTTAACAAACACAAAACATTACGATCCATGGATCTCACACACTTCCGCACAACACACTTAGCCAGGTCAAATATGACCTCAAGACCATACACAGATCATCCTGTTCTTTATCATACTTGAATCCATAACCTCTGTTCCTCACTACTACATTTTAGTGGCTGACCCTGCTTGTCCGTATTAGAAAATACTCACCTCATCAGTTCTGTTCATCCCTGTACTTCAAGCATCCTTTAAAATACCGTTTCCAGTCCAGCGATTCCCAATATTGCATATTTCACAACCCAAGGTCCACATTTATCTATCATTTCTTCCTTCCGGGTCAAGTGGTAAGGTTCCCCACGGTTAGACCCTGGAAACGATTTGATTTCCCATCCTTTTATGGACGAAGGACCTTGAGTTGCTCCCGCAGACCTTTTTTACCAGTCGCATTCCCCAAAGCTTAGCTAGAGCTTTGATCAATAATTGGGTCGACAGGTACCGCCCCTGCCGCCTTTGCCTCCTCTTCTTCACTACTTGTCATCAAGCGACTATAGCCCTTCGAAAAAGTTAGCCCGGAAATTTTCCAAACTAAATAAGTTTAATCTCCCCGTGGACTTTCCATTGTATTTTAAAAGAAATGCTTACTTACCACAGAGCTTCCCAAGCATTAAGCTTGATTAGACCCTATGATTGTTTGTAGGGTAGGAGGCAATTCTAACTGACGCTCAATGATCTTTTAGCAGTCACAATACAGCCAGTGTTTGCAGATCTAATTACACCGTTAGTTTACACAGAAAGATAGATTCACATACATCCAGATAATTCAGTGTGATTTAGTCTCCGTTTCCCCTGATGCGATTTGCCATGTGACCTTGGACCCAAAGTCGCATTACAAATCGCAGCCTACTGTTTTCAATAGCCCCCATTCCAATCTATGTGGCTCAAAGCTGCAGCGACTGTTAAGGTACCTGCAGCATTCTGATGCGACTTCTGGATCAAAAAAACGCATGCAAGGCCACACCATAGTCGCACTACAGCTGCATCTCACAATCGCATCCTGTATCAGGTGACTTTGGAGTTGCATTAGGGGAAACGCAGCCCAAAAGCATAGGTGCGTTTCACTCACAAGATTGGCCTAATATTCAAAGGGTTCACTGAAATTTATTTTTGGCAGAGACACACTGGGCCAGATTCCCGTAGATTTGCGGTTTCCCGGCGTAGCATGGCGTATTCCATTTACGCTACGCCTCCGCACCTTTTACGGGCAAGTGCTGTATTCTCAAAGCACCTGCTCCGCAATTTGCGGCGGCGCAGCGCAAATAGGCCGGCGCAACTGTGCGTACTTTAAAGTAGGAAGGAGGGGGGTGTGCTGTGTCTAAATTAAGTGCGCCCCCCGCGCCAAACGAACTGCGCATGCGTTGGCCATAAATGTAGCCCACTGCGCATGCTCCATAGTACGCTGCAAATAAATTGGTTTCAATATGAATGTAATTAACGTACAGCTCCATTCGCAATGAGCTACGTAAACAACGGAAAAACCAGACGTTGTCCATACCTAACATGGTGTACGCCGGACCTACGCAAGGTCACCCCTCCTTCTAGCAGGGGTAACCATACGCTTACGCAAACTACGCTAACTACGACGATGGCGTGCAATTACGCTCAGGAATCGGCAAATAACGCTCATTTGCATATTCGTCGCAGAAATCGATGGGAACGCCACCTAGCGGCCAGCGTAACATTACGACTTAGATCCGACGGTGCAAGCGACTTACGCAAGTCGGATCTAGGCAAAATCCATGCGTAACTGATTCTAAGAATAAGTCGCATAGATACTGAGGGCCAGAAACATAGACACAACGTTGTATCTGGAGATACAGCGTCGTACCGCGCTGATAATCTGGCCCACTGTCTTCAAGATTCCCAACAGCATCCTTTATTATTCGCACTGACACCCTGCTGCAATTTCATTTTTATATATCTACATTATTCAAAATCAGTCTCATCAACATATTCACATAGACAAGAAGTAAAAGGTTAAGTTCTGAAAAGTTAGTTTGTTAGGTAAAAAAACAGGTTAAAACATAAGAACCAGCTCTGCCTACCATAAAAAGAAATCATATTTATCCAAACTTTAAACTCTCCTCACATGGGGCACCATTTGTTATGACTATCTTAACTATGCACGTAAATAATTAATATAAGCTATAAAAACCTTCTTGTCTATATAGAAATTAAAAGCAAACGATAGGGGTGTGGAAAAGAGAAAGGATTACATTTATTGATAACGAGAAGACACTCGTATTATTCCAATATTTACAACCATAACATAAATGATATTACTTTAAATCGAAGTGGATACAGCTGATCCACATACAACATACAAGTAGTGTTATAACATATAAGATACAAATAATAATGATAATAATGGCTGGAAAGGATTCAACAATCAGTAATGCTAAATTGTAGAAAGATAGACAGACAGAGAGAGAGAGAGAGAGAGAGAGAGAGAGAGAGAGAGATAAAGAGAGGGAGATAGGGAGTAAGGGGGGGAAGGAGAGAAAGAAAGGAAGAGAGGGGGATAGAGGGAGGAAGATATATTTACTTGTCTTGCTCAAGTCATCGTCTGCAGGAAATAGGGCCCAGCTATTGGATGGCCTTCTAATTTTATATCCTCCACTTGTGGTCGTTTGGTTGATCCAGGATTGGAGTTTGAGATATCCATTGCTGCTTCCTGGGAGATGAGGCGCAAGTGCAGGAGAAGGCGTTCCCCCTCATGAAGACTGTGAAATGAGTGCTCCTTGCCTTTATACTCAAATTTCAGGGCGAAAGGGAAGGCCCATTTATATTTAATGTTGCGCTGTGACAGGACCAGCAAGAGAGGTTTCAGGGCCCTCCGTTTTTGGATGGTGGTTGGGGAGAGATCTGCAAACACTTGTATGTTGTGACCTCGACAAGTGAGAGGGTTCTGGTGCCTACAAAGCTTCATAACCTCCTCTTTAACTGAGATGAAGTGGAGTTTGACCACTATATCCCTGGGGACCCATCCTTTCTGGGGGGTCCCAGGGTTCTGTGAGCACGGTCGATCTTGAGCTTATGTGGAGGGATGTTGGGGATAAGTTGTTTAACAAAGTCCTGGACAACTGAGAAGGTATCAGTGATCGATTCAGGGAGCCCCCTGATCCTAAAATTCTCTCTCCTGGATCTGTTCTCCAGGTCATCAATCCGGGATAAAGCAGTGTCTAATTGATCCTGCAGAACCTGTATCTGGTCAGAATTTTGTCTAGTTGAGGCTATAGTCTGATCTAATTTACTTTCAATCGATTCCATCCTTGCACCGATCATGTGAAAGTCCCCCCTTAGGTCATTAGTAATCCTTGCAGCTGTCTGCGCCAGCCCTCTGTCCAGTAATAAGGACAATTGTGTAAACAGATCAGCAGTCTGAGAAGCACTGTGAGGGGAGATAGCCGCCATGACAGGCCCCACTGTCGCCTGAGGTGAGGCAGGCCCCAGGGGAGAATTCATCAACTCAGCCATGGTCTGCTCTAATAATGACTCTGTGGATGCTGGAGAATGTGCCAGGACCGATAGGGGGCTGGCCGGGGCCCCAAGAGTGTGGGAGCCGACTATGGCAGCATATGATGGCTTGGAACCCGGGGATTCCTCCTCTCCTGCGTGAGGTGTCTGTGTGACGCCCGCCATCTTGGATTCGAGCGCCCCGCTTACCGCGCTGAATCGTGGCTCCGGGCTTCTCCTCACGGGTCCCTCCGACATGAGCCGATGCCCCGACAATCCCCCCACCCGATGGTGTAACGGTGGTGACCTCCTGGGATCCCACTCCCCCGCTATTACCGCCGGTCAGTCAGAGCGGTGCGGAGCTCTCAGGTCAAGCTGCCATCCCCGAGCAGTCCGCGCATGCGCCTTCTAGAGAAGCTCTTTTAATCTACTCTGTATAAAACAGCTCATTCATTTTATTATTTTACTTAGGAGGGAATAAAAATTTAAAAACAAGTGCAAATAAAATTATTGATATATAAAATCATTAAAAAAAAATAAAAAAATAAAAACAAAACACAAATCACAAAAAATCATTAAACCCCCCTCACCATCACCACAAATGCGAAGTGAAATAAAAACTCCAAGACATCTATGTGCTTTCTTTACCCCAAAGAAACGTTTTCTTCCATGCTTTTTGTGTTTAAACCCAACTCTGTGCAATTTTTTAAATTTCTTGAAATATTCAAGACTTTTTTCCCTGCAAAATTCATGACCGGCGGAGGACTGAGCCTGGCAACCTTATGTAACCCTGTCCCCTAACCCACCAAAAACCCCACTTAACCCCACAACTACCAAAAATAACGCGGACTAAGTTGTGGAGAAATTGGCCTTAAGGCCTACTTTATTTATTTAACAAATAGAATTTAATATAGAATTTAATATAAATAACATTATAAATAACTTTTAAATAACCGTGTAAACTATAACTCTTGGTGGTCAAAAAGCCACACCTCAAACCTGGTCACTGGAACAAAATTCTTCCCTAGGCCTCAGTCGCACAGCACCGACTCGGAGGCAGTATGACGGTCCACAGTGACCTACAAAACTTTAACCCCTTCCTGGTTAACCTGCGTCAACCGGAAGGTACGTAATACTCCCATACCACGTATGGGTACAGCCTTTTCTACCCAAACTTTATTCCTGTACTATTCTTTCCGAGCCCGAAAAGAACCGCCCCCCAAGGAACCTAACCCCAGGGAGGGTGGGTGGGCAGCTTGTTCCTAGTGAAATGGAGGAGTGACGAATCGTCACTTCCTCCAGCTAGACTAGGACCCTCCCCTTCCCCTTAAAGTAAACTGGCCAATTGCTGAGCCAGTCCCGCCCTGTCATGCCGCCCCTCCCCTATGCTGTGCTCTGTCCAGGGCTCTCTCTTTTAATCTGTAGAATATGCAGCAGGTGCACTTAACGGGACTTGCAGCAGGAGGAATTGCCCACCTGTTGCATGTAACTGCTTAATATTCTCATTTTTCATTGATTGCACCCAGACCAATACCTCTACAAGAGTCTGTGGTGGCCCAACTCTACACCACCTTTAATCTACAAGTACCTAAATAATAATAAAAATAATAATAATAAGTAAATATAACCAACAGTACCTCTTCTTGGCCACAAGATGTCCTCGGTCTGTGAATGCAGGGTGTTTATGGCCCTGCCCCTGAGGGGCACCATCCGGACACTCTTCATTTACTGCAATGACCACCCACCACCCAGAGAGGAAGTGACAGAACAGACCAGCCTGGAGACCGAAAACATGTATTTAAATATCAAAAACATAAAAAAGCCACAGTGGGGGAAGTGCAGCGTCTGGAGTTGGGCTTTAAGCAGATTTCACTTAAGCGGCTCATTGAGTTAAAGAGAACATTTCTGCTTTGGTCATATTTCAGGCACGGTAATAGCAATAAATTGTGCAGTGATATCAATTTAGCCATCATGACCCTCGTTTCTAATCTACGGGTTCTTTAGCCTCTTTCAATGCATTCAGCAGAGGAGTTAAATAGCAAGGAACACATTTCATATGTATGAAGGTGTAATAAATCTTTGTATATACAAAAAGGCCATGCAGAATACATTCATATTTGCGATGCGTTCCAAGGTTTAGCTATATTTAGCCGTTCACGTATTCTACCCACAGCCAAAAGCAAAAAGGTCAACAAGAGCCCCTTCAAAGAATTTCCTCTTTCAATTGCATTGCGTCATTTCAAGAAAAAAAAGAAAGAAGGTTAGATTATTTGTGAATAATTGTTTATATATATACACACTGGGGTAGATTCATGTAGATCAGCGGATCTTTTGATCCGCGTGATCTATCTGTTTTACGATCCGCCTGCGCCAGTTTTTGAGGCAAGTGCTGTATTCAGAAAGCACTTGCCTCGTAAGTAGCCCTGGCGGATCGTAAATCCCCCGGCGGAATGCAAATTCCGCGGCTAGGGGGAGTTTACTATTTAAATTGCGCGCGTCCCCGCGCCGATCGTACTGCGCATGCGCCGCCGGCTAAATTTCCCAGCGTGCATTGCTTTAAATGACGTCACTAGGACGTCATTGTGTTCGTCGTTAACGCTATTAACGTATGGCCGTATTCCCGGACGACTTACGTAAACGACGTAAAAAATTCAAAATTTGACGCGGGAACGACGGCCATACTTAACATAGGATCCGCCGCACTTACCCCGCATATAGCAGGGGTAACAATCCGACGGAAAAAGGCGAACGCAAACGACGTAAAGAAAAAAAGTTGCCCGGGCATTCGATTCTGAATCGGCGTTTCTGCTCATTTGCATATTCGGCGCGAAGAAGAACGGAAGCGCCACCTAGCGGACGGCGGGAGAATGCAGCCTAAGAATCGACAGTGTAACTCAGTTACACCAGTCGGCTCTAAGGGAGATCAATGCGGAACCTGATTCGAGGAATCAGCCGCATAGATCCGAGCGTCGGATCTCACAGATCCGACGGTGTATCAGTAGATACACCGTCGGATCTCTACATGAATCTACCCCACTGTATATATCTATACATACACGCACACTACATTGTCAAAAGTATTGGGACACCTGCCCAAGGCCGATCCTGGGTGCAGAAATATTTTTTGGGCGCCCCCACATGGGCGTGGTTATTTTACCAACTCCTCCCCTTTACAAATGTTTCTACGGCAATGACTCAACCACAGAGATGCTCCCCCACAAAGTCTTCATTACCCTGGGATCCTTACATGATCTCTTAACGATAAACAAAATACAGGAAGAGATGGACACAGAGAGGGCTTCTGTTAGAGAGTCTATTAGAAAGACCCCCAGACATGCTATAGACATGATAGAGGAGACGGTCAGAGACTGCAGACATGATAGAGGAGACGGTCAGAGACTGCAGACATGATAGAGGAGACGGTCAGAGACTGCAGACATGATAGAGGAGACGGTCAGAGACTGCAGACATGATAGAGGAGACGGTCAGAGACTGCAGACATGATAGAGGAGACGGTCAGAGACTGCAGACATGATAGAGGAGACGGTCAGAGACTGCAGACATGATAGAGGAGACGGTCAGAGACTGCAGACATGATAGAGGAGACGGTCAGAGACTGCAGACATGATAGAGGAGACGGTCAGAGACTGCAGACATGGTACAGGAGACGGTCAGAGACTGCAGACATGGTACAGGAGACGGTCAGAGACTGCAGACATGATAGAGGAGACGGTCAGAGACTGCAGACATGGTACAGGAGACGGTCAGAGACTGCAAACATGGTACAGGAGACGGTCAGAGACTGCAGACATGGTACAGGAGACGGTCAGAGACTGCAGACATGGTACAGGAGACGGTCAGAGACTGCAGACATGGTACAGGAGACGGTCAGAGACTGCAGACATGGTACAGGAGACGGTCAGAGACTGCAGACATGGTACAGGAGACGGTCAGAGACTGCAGACATGGTACAGGAGACGGTCAGAGACTGCAGACATGGTACAGGAGACGGTCAGAGACTGCAGACATGGTACAGGAGACGGTCAGAGACTGCAGACATGGTACAGGAGACGGTCAGAGACTGCAGACATGGTACAGGAGACGGTCAGAGACTGCAGACATGGTACAGGAGACGGTCAGAGACTGCAGACATGGTACAGGAGACGGTCAGAGACTGCAGACATGGTACAGGAGACGGTCAGAGACTGCAGACATGGTACAGGAAACGGTCAGAGAATGCAGACATAGTAAAGGAGATGGTCAGAGACTGCAGACATAGTACAGGAGACGGTCAGAGAATGCAGACATAGTACAGGAGACGGTCAGAGAATGCAGACATAGTAAAGGAGATGGTCAGAGACTGCAGAGTTCTGGATGGACACACACCTATGCTCAAAACACTAGTTCTGGACGGACACAAACAAGGAGGGAGGGGAGAACTCTGCCACTTCGGCACCCTGTGCACCCGGCCTAGGATCGGCCCTGCACCTGCTTTTACACGCGCATGAATTTTTAATGTCATCCCAGTCTAATGCCGTGTACACACGATCAGAATTTCCGGCAAGAAAAATTCGATGTGAGCTTTTGGTTGGAAATTCCGACCGTGTGTAGGCTCCATCTGACTTTGTCGGAATCTCCGACAGCAAAAATTTGAGAGCCGGTTCTCAAATTTTCCAACGGGAAAAGTTGGTCGGAATTTCCGATGCACAAAAAAAACATGCATGCTCGGAATCAAGCAGAAGAGCCGCACTGCCTATTGAACTTTTTCTCGGCTCATCGTAGTGTTGTACGCGACCACGCATTCTTGACGATCGGAATTTCAGACATTTGTGTGACCGTGTGTGTGCGCAGCACAAGTTTGAGCCAAAATTCCATTGGAAAAAAATCCACGGTTGTCTTGTCTGAATTTCCAATCGTGCGTACGCAGCATTTGTCAGTAGGGTTCAATATTGATTTGGCCCACCCTTAGCAGCTATAACCGCTTTAACTCTTCTGGGAAATGTGTCTATGGCCGGAATGGGCAAACTACGGGCCAGCGGACCTTTTAATCCGGCCCTGGGTACAGGGCAGAAAACTGACCGAGTTTTTTTTTTTTGTTCGTCGTCGTGTGTCTGTGTACAATCTATCTGCATTGCATTCAGCCATGGGAAGTGCCATCGGCGCTATAGGGGGGAGGGGCGCCAAAAAAAAAAAAGATTCCCACAGCTGCCTCCCGCAAGCCCTGGCGGCGGCACGGCACGTCTTCACATTCCAACAAAAGCTCAGCAGTCCCCTGGTGTCTGGAAGCATGGAGGAGCCAAGTGTGACTGACTCCCCCATGCTTGGTGAAAAGTGTGACCGGCCAGAACAGCTTGCTTCATTCACCTAACCAGATAGCATAGGCGGAGCCTAAAGCTCTGCCTACCCTCCTCTGCGCGCCTTCATCTCTTCCCCAAGCGGGTCGATGAGCAACGTGATGGGAAACCGGGAACCCCAAAGCCAGGCCCAGGCAGCCACAGCAGCACACACTGCAGCAGCAGGTGAGGCCAGGTACCTACATGTATGATCATGTGTATGTTGTATCACCCACTTGCACGTTGCCATAACATGGACCAGATGTAATGTAAAGGGGTCCAGAGGTGCAGTGCTATGTAAAGTAAAGGGGTCCAGAGGTGCAGGGTGCTGTGTAATGTAAAGGGGTCCAGAGTGCTGTGTAATGTAAAGGGGGTTCAGAGGTGCAGTGCTGTGTAATGTAAAGGGGTCCAGAGGGGGGATTATGGTGTGGGGTTGTTTTTCAGGGGTTGGGTTGGCCCCTTAGTTGCAGTGCAGGGAACTCTTAAGGCGTCAGCATACCAGCATACCAAGACATGTTGGACAATTTTATGCACCCAATTTTGTGAGAATAGTTTGGGGACGGCCCCTTCCTGTTCCAACATGACTGCGCACCAGTGCACAAAACAAGTCCATAAAGACATAAAAATGTCCATAAAGACATGGATGAGCGAGTTTGGGGTGAAGGAACTTGACTGGCCTGCACAGAGTCGTGAACTTAACCCGATAGAACACCTTTGGGATAAATTAGAGAGGAGACTGAGCCAGACCTTCTCACCCACCTCAATGCCTGACCTCACAAATGCACTTCTGGAAGAATGGTCAAACATTCCCATAGACACACTCCTACACCTTGTGGACGGCCTTCCCAGAGGAGGTGAAGTTGTTATAGCTGCAAAGGGCGGGGCCAACTCAATATTGAACCCTACGGACTAAGACACATTTTTAGAGTTGTGAGGGAAAGGACATGTTAAATATGGGCCAGAGATTCATCAGTGGCGCCTGTAGGCACACAAGCTTTGGCCACTCAAACACTTAAGCTCCAGAAAGGTATGACTGCGCCATTTTTTGCCATTTAGCACTATGCGATTTTAACTGGCAATTTCATGGTCATGCACCCCAACGACATTGATATTTTTATCACACAAATATAGCTTTTTTTGGTGGCATTTGATCACCACTGGGTGATTTTGGCCAAAATGTATTCTGCTACACACCTTTTTTTTAACCAGTGTATATTGATTGGCTTGCATGAAAGTTACAGCACCTAAAGCTATGGTATATACTGGAATTATTTTTTGTAAACTAGTAATGTGCCACTTATAATGGGACTGCCATATTGCGGCTGGCAATCCGACGCTGAAAATAGCCAGTTACATTGATGGCTCATGGGACAAATGCTACTTAATAGCAGTGGTCAGATTATTATTCTAATAAATACCTAAAAAGATAACTGGCACCATGTCACTGGTTCTGCCAAGTATTCTGTCTTCAGAATTATGCAGGAACAATCAAAAGGGTAAAGCAATCAGTGACAGCTCAGAAAACCCCTAGAAACCTCTAGAAGAACCTTAGTATTTCATGAAGCCCTAGTTGAGAACGGTTGGTGTAGAATAATACAAGTCCACATGGTCCAGTTATGTACTTTACACATCTAGTGTACCCCTTAAAGAGCCGCTGGTGAACTTGGTCCTAATCCCCCCCCCCCCAGATAAGGCATACACAGCCAGGCACACAGCATTTTGTTCACCCTTTCATTGGCCATAAGAAAAGCTAGGGGTGTCTTTCTGGCCTTTATTGGGAACCGTTGAACTTGGATGGGGTTGTGGGGGAACATGGGTTACCCAAAAAGAAAGAACTGGACAATCTGAGGATTCCTCACCTATCTTGCCGAACTGCACCAAAACGAATGTCCCACAGAATCTCTATGTTGATGGTGACCTTGACTTTTCCCAGAGATCAAAAGATACAGTCATTGGCTTTCCACCACTGGGTCACACTGAATAATCGGTTGCCTCACTCCAACATCTAGCAGGCTCTTCTCAGTGAGGGAGATACATGTTCACCATAGGACAGTTGGAAACTGTCCCAACTGGATCTCTTCAGTGAGCTTCTCCAGACCCAACTTGACTACTGGACTTAAGCTTATGAATAGCACCCCCAGACCACCCAGCTAAGCCAGGCTTTGACATTGATGCCTTCACAACGGCACAGAGGTCTTCTACAACAAGACTGGGCGTAGGAACCCAGCCCTGCTGCCTTGGGCCTCAGACTATTTATGGCCTCTCTCACCAACTGCTGGACACCTCCCCAGGGATTGGCTGGAGTCACATCAATTTCCAGGCTGCCTACCATGTTCTTCCTCCTTGCTACTCTTCAAGCTGCCTAAAGGCCCGTACACGCGGTTGGACTTTTTGCCAACAAACTTCAAAATGAGCAAGTTTGCCAAAAAATCTGACTGTGTGTACGCTCTATGGGACAAACTTTTTTGTTTTTCATCGGACAAAACTTCGCTCTGCAAACGGACAAACTTTTGGGCAACAAAAGTCTGATGGTGCCTAGTCCGACTGTGTGCACCGAAAGCCATCTGAATTTTGTACAAAGTACAAATATGCATGCCCAGAACCAACGTTAAAATCAACCAACAATAGCAGAAGTTGACCAAAGAGTGGCGGTAAAGAGCAGAAAAACCACGCGATGTTGGGAAAGTTTTAGGAAAGTTTGCAGAAAAGTCTAAGCGTGTGCCCGGCCAACTCCCTTCGGACAAAAATCCACGGAAAAGTTTGTTTGAAGTCCGATTGTGTGTACGAGGCTTAAAGTGGATGTAAACCCCCCCCCCCCCCCCAAAAAAAATTGGGATGTCACAATGTAGAGAAAAGGATTTCCTATCATCTGTGCCCACACTTGCCACACAGAGTTAATCTAGCTCTGAGCAATCCTCTCTATTGTTCAGTGAGATAAAACAGACTTCCAGATAAAGACCAAAGTCCTTGCTTGAGTGACAGGTTATTAACATATCTCGTGCACTAGCTTGCAGACATTCTCCTCTCCTCTCCTCTCCTCTCCTCTCCTCTCCTCTCCTCTCCTCTCCTCTCCTCTCCTCTCCTCTCCTCTCCTCTCCTCTCCTCTCCTCTCCTCTCCTCTCTTTGATTAAATGTTTTCAAAGTATGGGGTGATCCACAGTTCAGTGTGAACAGCCATCAGAATATACATAAAGAAGCTGTGCATGTCTGCAAGCTAGTGCACAAGATATGTAAATAACCTGTGACTCAAGCAAGGACTTTGGTCTTTACATCCACTTTAAGATTACCCAATATCCTAAACTAGAGGGTGCAACACACAGCATGTATGTGCCAGGAACGGTGGTGGTCTGAACCAATTTAGGTACGGAGATCCGCACATCAGGGTTACAAAAAGTGAAAAAATACAATTTATTTGAAATTTGGGGTAGGCAAGGAAAAGGGTACACGAGTACAAGACAGACATGTTTTAAGCTCACATCTATAAAGGTGGACTCATTATATTACAACACACATATTTACACATACATCTGCTTTCAAGAATATTAAAGTGTTTTTTTTTTTTTATAAAGTGCTTAATTTATTTTTATATTTTTTAAACATTCACCATCATGACTGGAAGTCCTATCGACAGGTGCAAGACTCTGCCATCATATTTTCATATTCCTTATATAGAATATTGCCGCCTGGCTCAATCATAAGAACACTGATGGGACCGTAGGAGTAAGGGACACAAGAAGGACGTGGGACGTTCCCATCAACCACTTGACTGATAAAGTTCTGAATAATGGCATGGTTTGGTGAATTGTACCCCGAATGAAGAACTTGGGGGCAATCCCCCTTACAGAAGCCAGGGTTGTACCTATGTGGAGCAATGATCCAGTGGTCCCATCCTAGCTGGTGGAAGCTGACCCAGAACGGATGAAGTGAGCAGTGATTCTTGGATGGTCTACCTGGTTTGGGAATCTTCGGAAGCTTAATGTCGATCGTCTCTACTCGACGTGGTTTCCGAACCAGCCTTCTCTCACCTGGATTCAAAGAGATTGTGCCCTCTTTGGATCGATTGTGAACAGTGTAATTGTAATATATTAACAAGAAGGGAATGTGGGCTGGGGAAACGGCCAATGAAACTAGAGGGCGTTTCCCGTTATGCCTACATGACAGCTGAATGTGCAAAACTTGGCCGGGATGGTCCACCAGTGGTTTGACGTAGGATGTGAGGTCTGTCTCAACCCACTTGTGCATTCCTCTGGGTACTCTTGTTTGAGGGGCGACACCAATATTTGGCATGAGATCCACCTCACATAAATTGTCCTTCAAATGAAGTGCTCTTGGGTGCATCAATGTTGCTCTTTGAAGTTCTTTTGCTTTTACAGAGTGAAGGTTGAATTTCAAGTCTTGGATCCACCAAGACTCTTCTGGAAAACAAAAAGAAAATAATCATACTATAACATAAAAACCAAAATGTTTGGGCTTGTATAGAGTAGGAAATGGTTGACACTCCTGCCAGGTATTTTTTTTTCTTGCCATCTGTGCCCCATTGAGGACATTAGAATTACTTTAACTTCTTGACCTCGAGACAGAAGAGGACATCTCTCTAAGATAGAAGACACCTTAGACCAGCTTTTCTCAACCTTTTTACCCCAGAGGAACCCTTGAGATAATTTACAATTCTCGGCCCCTTACATTGACGGTAAGTGGTGAGAAGGCGGCGGCCCCTTACAGTGGCGGTCAGTGGTGAGAAGGCGGCGGCCCCTTACATTGACGGTCAGTGGTGAGAAGGCGGCGGCCCCTTACATTGACGGTCAGTGGTGAGAAGGCAGGGGCCCCTTACATTGACGGTCAGTGGTGAGAAGGCAGGGGCCCCTTACAGTGGCGGTCAGTGGTGAGAAGGCGGCGGCCCCATTACAGTGGCGGTCAGTGGTGAGAAGGCGGCGGCCCCATTACAGTGGCGGTCAGTGGTGAGAAGGCGGCGGCCCCATTACAGTGGCGGTCAGTGGTGAGAAGGCGGCGGCCCCATTACAGTGGCGGTCAGTGGTGAGAAGGCGGCGGCCCCATTACAGTGGCGGTCAGTGGTGAGAAGGCGGCGGCCCCATTACAGTGGCGGTCAGTGGTGAGAAGGCGGCGGCCCCATTACAGTGGCGGTCAGTAGTGGTGAGAAGGCGGCGGCGGCCCCTTACAGTGGCGGTCAGTGATGAGAAGGCGGCGGCCCCTTACAGTGGCGGTCAGTGGTGAGAAGGCGGCGGCCCCTTACAGTGGCGGTCAGTGGTGAGAAGGCGGCGGCCCCTTACAGTGGCGGTCAGTGGTGAGGCGGCAGCCCCTTACAGTGGCGAGGCGGCAGCCCCTTACAGTGGCGGTCAGTGGTGAGAAGGCGGCAGCCCCTTACAGTGGCGGTCAGTGGTGAGACGGCGGCGGCCCCTTACATTGATGGTCAGTGGTGAGAAGGCGGCGGTCCCTTACAGTGGCGGTCAGTGGTGAGAAGGCGGCGGCGGTCCCTTACAGTGGCGGTCAGTGGTGAGAAGGCGGCGGCCCCTTACAGTGGCGGTCAGTGGTGAGAAGGCGGCGGCCCCTTACAGTGGCGGTCAGTGGTGAGAAGGCGGCGGCCCCTTACAGTGGCGGTCAGTGGTGAGAAGGCGGCGGCCCCTTACAGTGGCGGTCAGTGGTGAGAAGGCGGCGGCCCCTTACAGTGGCGGTCAGTGGTGAGAAGGCGGCGGCCCCTTACAGTGGCGGTCAGTGGTGAGAAGGCGGCGGCCCCTTACAGTGGCGGTCAGTGGTGAGAAGGCGGCGGCCCCTTACAGTGGCGGTCAGTGGTGAGAAGGCGGCGGCCCCTTACAGTGGCGGTCAGTGGTGAGAAGGCGGCGGCCCCTTACAGTGGCGGTCAGTGGTGAGAAGGCGGCGGCCCCTTACAGTGGCGGTCAGTGGTGAGAAGGCGGCGGCCCCTTACATTGATGGTCAGTGGTGAGAAGGCGGCGGTCCCTTACAGTGGCGGTCAGTGGTGAGAAGGCGGCGGCCCCTTACAGTGGCGGTCAGTGGTGAGAAGGCGGCGGCCCCTTACAGTGGCGGTCAGAGGTGAGAAGGCGGCGGCCCCTTATATTGATGGTCAGTGGTGAGAAGGCGGCGGCCCCTTACATTGACGGTCAGTGGTGAGAAGGCGGCGGCCCCTTACATTGGTGGTCAGTGGTGAGAAGGCGGCGGCCCCTTACATTGGTGGTCAGTGGTGAGAAGGCGGCGGCCCCTTACATTGGTGGTCAGTGGTGAGAAGGCGGCGGCCCCTTACAGTGGCAGTCAGTGGTGAGAAGGCGGCGGCCCCTTACAGTGGCGGTCAGTGGTGAGAAGGCGGCGGCAGGGCCGTCTTAATAGCATCATGGGCCCCTGGGCAAGGTAATGCTCTGGGGCCCCTACAATGATGACAATGCAGGTAAACAGACATCAAGTAGGTAGGAGGCAGACTGCCTCCCCTGTGTATCCATCACTCTCAGTGCCATCATGGGGGGCCCCCAATTACGGGGCAGTGTGGGCTCAAGGACAAGCTGCTTTGGGGAAAGTGCAGGGGCCCCCCATGCAGTTGGGGCCCCTGGGCAGTGCCCAGGTGTGCCCTCTCATTAAGACAGCCCTGGGCGGCGGCCCCTTACAGTGGCGGTCAGTGGTGAGAAGGCGGCGGCCCCTTACATTGATGGTCAGTGGTGAGAAGGCAGCAGCCCCTTACAGTGGCGGTTAGTGGTGAGAAGGCGGCGGCCCCTTACATTGACGGTCAGTGGTGAGAAGGCAGGGGCCCCTTACATTGACGGTCAGTGGTGAGAAGGCAGGGGCCCCTTACAGTGGCGGTCAGTGGTGAGAAGGCGGCGGCCCCATTACAGTGGCGGTCAGTGGTGAGAAGGCGGCGGCCCCATTACAGTGGCGGTCAGTGGTGAGAAGGCGGCGGCCCCATTACAGTGGCGGTCAGTGGTGAGAAGGCGGCGGCCCCATTACAGTGGCGGTCAGTGGTGAGAAGGCGGCGGCCCCATTACAGTGGCGGTCAGTGGTGAGAAGGCGGCGGCCCCATTACAGTGGCGGTCAGTGGTGAGAAGGCGGCGGCCCCATTACAGTGGCGGTCAGTGGTGAGAAGGCGGCGGCGGCCCCTTACAGTGGCGGTCAGTGATGAGAAGGCGGCGGCCCCTTACAGTGGCGGTCAGTGGTGAGAAGGCGGCGGCCCCTTACAGTGGCGGTCAGTGGTGAGCCCCTTAAGGCGGCGGCCCCTTACAGTGGCGGTCAGTGAGGCGGCAGCCCCTTACAGTGGCGAGGCGGAGCCCCTTACAGTGGCGGTCAGTGGTGAGAAGGCGGCAGCCCCTTACAGTGGCGGTCAGTGGTGAGACGGCGGCGGCCCCTTACATTGATGGTCAGTGGTGAGAAGGCGGCGGTCCCTTACAGTGGCGGTCAGTGAGAAGGCGGCGGTCCCTTACAGTGAGTGGTGAAGGCGGCGGCCCCTTACAGTGGCGGTCAGTGGTGAGAAGGCGGCGGCCCCTTACAGTGGCGGTCAGTGGTGAGAAGGCGGCGGCCCCTTACAGTGGCGGTCAGTGGTGAGAAGGCGGCGGCCCCTTACAGTGGCGGTCAGTGGTGAGAAGGCGGCGGCCCCTTACAGTGGCGGTCAGTGGTGAGAAGGCGGCGGCCCCTTACAGTGGCGGTCAGTGGTGAGAAGGCGGCGGCCCCTTACAGTGGCGGTCAGTGGTGAGAAGGCGGCGGCCCCTTACAGTGGCGGTCAGTGGTGAGAAGGCGGCGGCCCCTTACAGTGGCGGTCAGTGGTGAGAAGGCGGCGGCCCCTTACAGTGGCGGTCAGTGGTGAGAAGGCGGCGGCCCCTTACAGTGGCGGTCAGTGGTGAGAAGGCGGCGGCCCCTTACAGTGGCGGTCAGTGGTGAGAAGGCGGCGGCCCCTTACAGTGGCGGTCAGTGGTGAGAAGGCGGCGGCCCCTTACAGTGGCGGTCAGTGGTGAGAAGGCGGCGGCCCCTTACAGGCGGCGGCCCCTTATATTGATGGTCAGTGGTGAGAAGGCGGCGGCCCCTTACATTGACGGTCAGTGGTGAGAAGGCGGCGGCCCCTTACATTGGTGGTCAGTGGTGAGAAGGCGGCGGCCCCTTACATTGGTGGTCAGTGGTGAGAAGGCGGCGGCCCCTTACATTGGTGGTCAGTGGTGAGAAGGCGGCGGCCCCTTACAGTGGCAGTCAGTGGTGAGAAGGCGGCGGCCCCTTACAGTGGCGGTCAGTGGTGAGAAGGCGGCGGCAGGGCCGTCTTAATAGCATCATGGGCCCCTGGGCAAGGTAATGCTCTGGGGCCCCTACAATGATGACAATGCAGGTAAACAGACATCAAGTAGGTAGGAGGCAGACTGCCTCCCCTGTGTATCCATCACTCTCAGTGCCATCATGGGGGGCCCCAATTACGGGGCAGTGTGGGCTCAAGGACAAGCTGCTTTGGGGAAAGTGCAGGGGCCCCCCATGCAGTTGGGGCCCCTGGGCAGTGCCCAGGTGTGCCCTCTCATTAAGACAGCCCTGGGCGGCGGCCCCTTACAGTGGCGGTCAGTGGTGAGAAGGCGGCGGCCCCTTACATTGATGGTCAGTGGTGAGAAGGCAGCAGCCCCTTACAGTGGCGGTTAGTGGTGAGAAGGCGGCGGCCCCTTACAGTGGCGGTCAGTGGTGAGGCGGCAGCCCCTTACAGTGGCGGTCAGTGGTGAGAAGGCGGCGGCCCCTTACAGTGGCGGTCAGTGGTGAGAAGGCGGCGGCCCCTTACATTGATGGTCAGTGGTGAGAAGGCGGCGGTCCCTTACAGTGGCGGTCAGTGGTGAGAAGGCGGCGGCCCCTTATATTGATGGTCCCTTACAGTGGCGGTCAGTGGTGAGAAGGCGGCGGCCCCTTACAGTGGCGGTCAGTGGTGAGAAGGCGGCGGCCCCTTACAGTGGCGGTCAGTGGTGAGAAGGCGGCGGCCCCTTACAGTGGCGGTCAGTGGTGAGAAGGCGGCGGCCCCTTACAGTGGCGGTCAGTGGTGAGAAGGCGGCGGCCCCTTACAGTGGCGGTCAGTGGTGAGAAGGCGGCGGCCCCTTACAGTGGCGGTCAGTGGTGAGAAGGCGGCGGCCCCTTACATTGATGGTCAGTGGTGAGAAGGCGGCGGTCCCTTACAGTGGCGGTCAGTGGTGAGAAGGCGGCGGTCCCTTACAGTGGCGGTCAGTGGTGAGAAGGCGGCGGCCCCTTACAGTGGCGGTCAGTGCTGAGAAGGCGGCGGCCCCTTACAGTGGCGGTCAGTGCTGAGAAGGCGGCGGCCCCTTACAGTGGCGGTCAGTGCTGAGAAGGCGGCGGCCCCTTACAGTGGCGGTCAGTGCTGAGAAGGCGGCGGCCCCTTACAGTGGCGGTCAGTGGTGAGAAGGCGGCGGCCCCTTATATTGATGGTCAGTGGTGAGAAGGCGGCGGCCCCTTACATTGACGGTCAGTGGTGAGAAGGCGGCGGCCCCTTACATTGGTGGTCAGTGGTGAGAAGGCGGCGGCCCCTTACATTGGCGGTCAGTGGTGAGAAGGCGGCGGCAGGGCCGTCTTAATAGCATCATGGGCCCCTGGGCAAGGTAATGCTCTGGGGCCCCTACAATGATGACAATGCAGGTAAACAGACATCAAGTAGGTAGGAGGCAGACTGCCTCCCCTGTGTATCCATCACTCTCAGTGCCATCATGGGGGGCCCCCAATTACGGGGCAGTGTGGGCTCAAGGACAAGCTGCTTTGGGGAAAGTGCAGGGGCCCCCAATGCAGTTGGGGCCCCTGGGCAGTGCCCAGGTGTGCCCTCTCATTAAGACAGCCCTGGGCGGCGGCCCCTTACAGTGGCGGTCAGTGGTGAGAAGGCGGCGGCCCCTTACATTGATGGTCAGTGGTGAGAAGGCAGCAGCCCCTTACAGTGGCGGTTAGTGGTGAGAAGGCGGCGGCCCCTTACAGTGGCGGTCAGTGGTGAGAAGGCGGCGGCGGCCCCTTACAGTGGCGGTCAGTGGTGAGAAGGCGGCGGCCCCTTACAGTGGCGGTCAGTGGTGAGAAGGCGGCGGCCCCTTACAGTGGCGGTCAGTGGTGAGAAGGCGGCGGCCCCTTACAGTGGCGGTCAGTGGTGAGAAGGCGGCGGCCCCTTACAGTGGCGGTCAGTGGTGAGAAGGCGGCGGCCCCTTACAGTGGCGGTCAGTGGTGAGAAGGCGGCGGCCCCTTACAGTGGCGGTCAGTGGTGAGAAGGCGGCGGCCCCTTACAGTGGCTGTCAGTGGTGAGAAGGCGGCGGCCCCTTACAGTGGCGGTCAGTGGTGAGAAGGCGGCGGCCCCTTACAGTGGCGGTCAGTGGTGAGAAGGCGGCGGCCCCTTACAGTGGCGGTCAGTGGTGAGAAGGCGGCGGCCCCTTACAGTGGCGGTCAGTGGTGAGAAGGCGGCGGCCCCTTACAGTGGCGGTCAGTGGTGAGAAGGCGGCGGCCCCTTACAGTGGCGGTCAGTGGTGAGAAGGCGGCGGCCCCTTACAGTGGCGGTCAGTGGTGAGAAGGCGGCGGCCCCTTACAGTGGCGGTCAGTGGTGAGAAGGCGGCGGCCCCTTACAGTGGCGGTCAGTGGTGAGAAGGCGGCGGCCCCTTACAGTGGCGGTCAGTGGTGAGAAGGCGGCGGCCCCTTACATTAGCGGTCAGTGGTGAGAAGGCGGCGGCCCCTTACAGTGGCGGTCAGTGGTGAGAAGGCGGCGGCCCCTTACATTGGCGGTCAGTGGTGAGAAGGCGGCGGCCCCTTACATTGGCGGTCAGTGGTGAGAAGGCGGCGGCCCCTTACATTGGTGGTCAGTGGTGAGAAGGCGGCGGCCCCTTACATTGATGGTCAGTGGTGAGAAGGTGGCGGACCCTTACAGTGGCGGTCAGTGGTGAGAAGGCGGCGGCCCCTTACAGTGGCGGTCAGTGGTGAGAAGGCGGCGGCCACTTACATTGATGGTCAGTGGTGAGAAGGCAGCAGCCCCTTACAGTGGCGGTTAGTGGTGAGAAGGCGGCGGCCCCTTACAGTGGCGGTTAGTGGTGAGAAGGCGGCGGCCCCTTACAGTGGCGGTTAGTGGTGAGAAGGCGGCGGCCCCTTACAGTGGTGGTTAGTGGTGAGAAGGCGGCAGCCCCTTACAGTGGCGGTCAGTGGTGAGAAGGCGGCGGGCCCCTTACAGTGGCGGTCAGTGGTGAGAAGACAGCAGCCCCTTACAGTGGCGGTCAGTGGTGAGAAGACAGCAGCCCCTTACAGTGGCGGTTAGTGGTGAGAAGGCGGCGGCCCCTTACAGTGGCGGTCAGTGGTGAGAAGGCGGCGGTCCCTTACATTGGTGGTCTGTGGTGAGAAGGCGGCGGCCCCTTACATTGGTGGTCAGTGGTGAGAAGGCAGCGGCCCCTTACATTGGTGGTCAGTGGTGAGAAGGCAGCGGCCCCTTACAGTGGCGGTCAGTGGTGAGAAGGCGGCGGCCACTTACATTGATGGTCAGTGGTGAGAAGGCAGCAGCCCCTTACAGTGGCGGTTAGTGGTGAGAAGGCGGCGGCCCCTTACAGTGGCGGTTAGTGGTGAGAAGGCGGCGGCCCCTTACAGTGGCGGTTAGTGGTGAGAAGGCGGCGGCCCCTTACAGTGGTGGTTAGTGGTGAGAAGGCGGTAGCCCCTTACAGTGGCGGTCAGTGGTGAGAAGGCGGCGGCCCCTTACAGTGGCGGTCAGTGGTGAGAAGACAGCAGCCCCTTACAGTGGCGGTCAGTGGTGAGAAGACAGCAGCCCCTTACAGTGGCGGTTAGTGGTGAGAAGGCGGCGGCCCCTTACAGTGGCGGTCAGTGGTGAGAAGGCGGCGGTCCCTTACATTGGTGGTCTGTGGTGAGAAGGCGGCGGCCCCTTACATTGGTGGTCAGTGGTGAGAAGGCAGCGGCCCCTTACATTGGTGGTCAGTGGTGAGAAGGCAGCGGCCCCTTACATTGGTGGTCAGTGGTGAGAAGGCAGCGGCCCCTTACATTGGTGGTCAGTGGTGAGAAGGCGGCGGCCCCTTATATTGATGGTCAGTGGTGAGAAGGCGGCGGTCCCTTACAGTGGCGGTCAGTGGTGAGAAGGCGGCGGCCCCTTACAGTGGCGGTCAGTGGTGAGAAGGCGGCGGCCCCTTACAGTGGCGGTTAGTGGTGAGAAGGCGGCGGCCCCTTACAGTGGCGGTCAGTGGTGAGAAGGCGGCGGCCCCTTACAGTGGCGGTCAGTGGTGAGAAGGCGGCGGCCCCTTACAGTGGCGGTCAGTGGTGAGAAGGCGGCGGCCCCTTACATTGGCGGTCAGTGGTGAGAAGGCGGCGGCCCCTTACATTGGTGGTCAGTGGTGAGAAGGCGGCGGCCCCTTACATTGGTGGTCAGTGGTGAGAAGGCGGCGGCGGCCCCTTACAGTGGCGGTCAGTGGTGAGAAGGCGGCGGCCCCTTACAGTGGCGGTCAGTGGTGAGAAGGCGGCGGCCCCTTACAGTGGTGAGAAGGCGGCGGCCCCTTACATTGGTGGTCAGTGGTGAGAAGGCGGCGGCGGCCCCTTACAGTGGCGGTCAGTGGTGAGAAGGCGGCGGCCCCTTACAGTGGCGGTCAGTGGTGAGAAGGCGGCGGCCCCTTACAGTGGCGGTCAGTGGTGAGAAGGCGGCGGCCCCTTACAGTGGCGGTCAGTGGTGAGAAGGCGGCGGCCCCTTACAGTGGCGGTCAGTGGTGAGAAGGCGGCGGCCCCTTACAGTGGCGGTCAGTGGTGAGAAGGCGGCGGCCCCTTACAGTGGCGGTCAGTGGTGAGAAGGCGGCGGGCCCTTACAGTGGCGGTCAGTGGTGAGAAGGCGGCGGGCCCTTACAGTGGCGGTTAGTGGTGAGAAGGCGGCGGCCCCTTACAGTGGCGGTTAGTGGTGAGAAGGCGGCGGCCCCTTACAGTGGCGGTCAGTGGTGAGAAGGCGGCGGCCCCTTACAGTGGCGGTCAGTGGTGAGAAGGCGGCGGCCCCTTACAGTGGCGGTCAGTGGTGAGAAGGCGGCGGCCCCTTACAGTGGCGGTCAGTGGTGAGAAGGCGGCGGCAGGGCCGTCTTAATAGCATCATGGGCCCCTGGGCAAGGTAATGCTCTGGGGCCCCTACAATTATGACAATGCAGGTAAACAGACATCAAGTAGGTAGGAGGCAGACTGCCTCCCCTGTGTATCCATCACTCTCAGTGCCATCATGGGGGGCCCCCCAATTACGGGGCAGTGTGGGCTCAAGGACAAGCTGCTTTGGGGAAAGTGCAGGGGCCCCCCATGCAGTTGGGGCCCCTGGGCAGTGCCCAGGTGTGCCCTCTCATTAAGACAGCCCTGGGCGGCGGCCCCTTACAGTGGCGGTCAGTGGTGAGAAGGCGGCGGCCCCTTACATTGATGGTCAGTGGTGAGAAGGCAGCAGCCCCTTACAGTGGCGGTTAGTGGTGAGAAGGCGGCGGCCCCTTACAGTGGCGGTCAGTGGTGAGAAGGCGGCAGCCCCTTACAGTGGCGGTCAGTGGTGAGAAGGCGGCGGCGGCCCCTTACAGTGGCGGTCAGTGGTGAGAAGGCGGCGGCCCCTTACAGTGGCGGTCAGTGGTGAGAAGGCGGCGGCCCCTTACAGTGGCGGTCAGTGGTGAGAAGGCGGCGGCCCCTTTCAGTGGCGGTCCGTGGTGAGACGGCGGCGGCCCCTTACAGTGGCGGTCAGTGGTGAGAAGGCGGCGGGCCCTTACAGTGGCGGTCAGTGGTGAGAAGGCGGCGGGCCCTTACAGTGGCGGTTAGTGGTGAGAAGGCGGCGGCCCCTTACAGTGGCGGTTAGTGGTGAGAAGGCGGCGGCCCCTTACAGTGGCGGTCAGTGGTGAGAAGGCGGCGGCCCCTTACAGTGGCGGTCAGTGGTGAGAAGGCGGCGGCCCCTTACAGTGGCGGTCAGTGGTGAGAAGGCGGCGGCCCCTTACAGTGGCGGTCAGTGGTGAGAAGGCGGCGGCCCCTTACAGTGGCGGTCAGTGGTGAGAAGGCGGCGGCCCCTTACAGTGGCGGTCAGTGGTGAGAAGGCGGCGGCCCCTTACAGTGGCTGTCAGTGGTGAGAAGGCGGGGGCCCCTTACAGTGGCGGTCAGTGGTGAGAAGGCGGCGGCCCCTTACAGTGGCGGTCAGTGGTGAGAAGGCGGCGGCCCCTTACATTGGCGGTCAGTGGTGAGAAGGCAGTGGGCGGCCCCTTAGTGGCGGTCAGTGGTGAGAAGGCGGCGGCCCCTTACAGTGGCGGTCAGTGGTGAGAAGGCGGCGGCCCCTTATTGGCGGTCATTGAGAAGGCGGCGGCCCCTTACATTGGCGGTCAGTGGTGAGGCGGCGGCCCCTTAATTGGTGGCAGTGGTGAGAAGGCGGCCCCTTACATTGGTGGTCAGTGGTGAGAAGGCGGCGGCCCCTTACATTGGTGGTCAGTGGTGAGAAGGCGGCGGCCCCTTACATTGGTGGTCAGTGGTGAGAAGGCAGCGGCCCCTTACAGTGGCGGTTAGTGGTGAGAAGGCGGCGGCCCCTTACAGTGGCGGTCAGTGGTGAGAAGGCGGCGGCCCCTTACATTGGCGGTCAGTGGTGAGAAGGCGGCGGCCCCTTACATTGGCGGTCAGTGGTGAGAAGGCGGCGGCCCCTTACATTGGTGGTCAGTGGTGAGAAGGCGGCGGCCCCTTACATTGATGGTCAGTGGTGAGAAGGCGGCAGCCCCTTACAGTGGCGGTTAGTGGTGAGAAGGCGGCGGCCCCTTACAGTGGCGGTCAGTGGTGAGAAGACAGCAGCCCCTTACAGTGGCGGTCAGTGGTGAGAACGCAGCAGCCCCTTACAGTGGCGGTTAGTGGTGAGAAGGCGGCGGCCCCTTACAGTGGCGGTCAGTGGTGAGAAGGCGGCGGCCCCTTACATTGGTGGTCAGTGGTGAGAAGGCGGCGGCCCCTTACATTGGTGGTCAGTGGTGAGAAGGCGGCGGCCCCTTACATTGATGGTCAGTGGTGAGAAGGCAGCGGCCCCTTACATTGGTGGTCAGTGGTGAGAAGGCAGCGGCCCCTTACATTGGTGGTCAGTGGTGAGAAGGCGGCGGCCCCTTATATTGATGGTCAGTGGTGAGAAGGCGGCGGTCCCTTACAGTGGCGGTCAGTGGTGAGAAGGCGGCGGCCCCTTACAGTGGCGGTCAGTGGTGAGAAGGCGGCGGCCCCTTACAGTGGCGGTTAGTGGTGAGAAGGCGGCGGCCCCTTACAGTGGCGGTCAGTGGTGAGAAGGCGGCGGCCCCTTACAGTGGCGGTCAGTGGTGAGAAGGCGGCGGCCCCTTACAGTGGCGGTCAGTGGTGAGAAGGCGGCGGCCCCTTACAGTGGCGGTCAGTGGTGAGAAGGCGGCGGCCCCTTACAGTGGCGGTCAGTGGTGAGAAGGCGGCGGCCCCTTACAGTGGCGGTCAGTGGTGAGAAGGCGGCGGCCCCTTACATTGGCGGTCAGTGGTGAGAAGGCGGCGGCCCCTTACATTGGCGGTCAGTGGTGAGAAGGCGGCGGCCCCTTACATTGATGGTCAGTGGTGAGAAGGCGGCGGCCCCTTACATTGGTGGTCAGTGGTGAGAAGGCGGCGGCCCCTTACATTGGTGGTCAGTGGTGAGAAGGCGGCGGCTCCTTACATTGATGGTCAGTGGTGAGAAGGTGGCGGACCCTTACAGTGGCGGTCAGTGGTGAGAAGGCGGCGGCCCCTTACAGTGGCGGTCAGTGGTGAGAAGGCGGCGGCCCCTTACATTGATGGTCAGTGGTGAGAAGGCAGCAGCCCCTTACAGTGGCGGTTAGTGGTGAGAAGGCGGCGGCCCCTTACAGTGGCGGTTAGTGGTGAGAAGGCGGCGGCCCCTTACAGTGGCGGTTAGTGGTGAGAAGGCGGCGGCCCCTTACAGTGGCGGTCAGTGGTGAGAAGGCGGCGGCCCCTTACAGTGGCGGTCAGTGGTGAGAAGGCAGCAGCCCCTTACAGTGGCGGTCAGTGGTGAGAAGGCGGCGGCCCCTTACAGTGGCGGTCAGTGGTGAGAACGCAGCAGCCCCTTACAGTGGCGGTCAGTGGTGAGAAGGCAGCAGCCCCTTACAGTGGCGGTCAGTGGTGAGAACGCAGCAGCCCCTTACAGTGGCGGTTAGTGGTGAGAAGGCGGCGGCCCCTTACAGTGGCGGTCAGTGGTGAGAAGACAGCAGCCCCTTACAGTGGCGGTCAGTGGTGAGAACGCAGCAGCCCCTTACAGTGGCGGTTAGTGGTGAGAAGGCGGCGGCCCCTTACAGTGGCGGTCAGTGGTGAGAAGGCGGCGGCCCCTTACATTGGTGGTCAGTGGTGAGAAGGCGGCGGCCCCTTACATTGGTGGTCAGTGGTGAGAAGGCGGCGGCCCCTTACATTGATGGTCAGTGGTGAGAAGGCGGCGGCCCCTTACATTGATGGTCAGTGGTGAGAAGGCAGCAGCCCCTTACATTGGTGGTCAGTGGTGAGAAGGCAGCGGCCCCTTACATTGGTGGTCAGTGGTGAGAAGGCAGCGGCCCCTTACATTGATGGTCAGTGGTGAGAAGGCAGCAGCCCCTTACAGTCAGTGGTGAGAAGGCGGCGGTCCCTTACAGTGGCGGTTAGTGGTGAGAAGGCGGCGGCCCCTTACAGTGGCGGTCAGTGGTGAGAAGGCGGCGGCCCCTTACATTGGTGGTCAGTGGTGAGAAGGCGGCGGCCCCTTACATTGGTGGTCAGTGGTGAGAAGGCGGCGGCCCCTTACATTGATGGTCAGTGGTGAGAAGGCGGCGGCCCCTTACATTGATGGTCAGTGGTGAGAAGGCAGCAGCCCCTTACATTGGTGGTCAGTGGTGAGAAGGCAGCGGCCCCTTACATTGGTGGTCAGTGGTGAGAAGGCAGCGGCCCCTTACATTGATGGTCAGTGGTGAGAAGGCAGCAGCCCCTTACATTGGTGGTCAGTGGTGAGAAGGCGGCGGTCCCTTACAGTGGCGGTCAGTGGTGAGAAGGCGGCGGCCCCTTACAGTGGCGGTCAGTGGTGAGAAGGCGGCGGCCCCTTACAGTGGCGGTCAGTGGTGAGAAGGCGGCGGCCCCTTACAGTGGCGGTCAGTGGTGAGAAGGCGGCGGCCCCTTACATTGGCGGTCAGTGGTGAGAAGGCGGCGGCCCCTTACATTGGTGGTCAGTGGTGAGAAGGCGGCGGCCCCTTACATTGGTGGTCAGTGGTGAGAAGGCGGCGGCCCCTTACATTGGTGGTCAGTGGTGAGAAGGCGGCGGCCCCTTACAGTGGCGGTCAGTGGTGAGAAGGCGGCGGCAGGGCCGTCTTAATAGCATCATGGGCCCCTGGGCAAGGTAATGCTCTGGGGCCCCTACAATGATGACAATGCAGGTAAACAGACATAAAGTAGGTAGGAGGCAGACTGCCTCCCCTGTGTATCCATCACTCTCAGTGCCATCATGGGGGGCCCCCAATTACGGGGCAGTGTGGGCTCAAGGACAAGCTGCTTTGGGGAAAGTGCAGGGGCCCCCCATGCAGTTGGGGCCCCTGGGCAGTGCCCAGGTGTGCCCTCTCATTAAGACAGCCCTGGGCGGCGGCCCCTTACAGTGGCGGTCAGTGGAGAGAAGGCGGCGGCCCCTTACATTGATGGTCAGTGGTGAGAAGGCAGCAGCCCCTTACAGTGGCGGTTAGTGGTGAGAAGGCGGCGGCCCCTTACAGTGGCGGTCAGTGGTGAGAAGGCGGCGGCGGCCCCTTACAGTGGCGGTCAGTGGTGAGAAGGCGGCGGCGGCCCCTTACAGTGGCGGTCAGTGGTGAGAAGGCGGCGGCCCCTTACAGTGGCGGTCAGTGGTGAGAAGGCGGCGGCCCCTTACAGTGGCGGTCAGTGGTGAGAAGGCGGCGGCCCCTTACAGTGGCGGTCAGTGGTGAGAAGGCGGCGGCCCCTTACAGTGGCGGTCAGTGGTGAGAAGGCGGCGGCCCCTTACAGTGGCGGTCAGTGGTGAGAAGGCGGCGGCCCCTTACAGTGGCGGTCAGTGGTGAGAAGGCGGCGGCCCCTTACAGTGGCGGTCAGTGGTGAGAAGGCGGCGGCCCCTTACAGTGGCGGTTAGTGGTGAGAAGGCGGCGGCCCCTTACAGTGGCGGTTAGTGGTGAGAAGGCGGCGGCCCCTCACAGTGGCGGTTAGTGGTGAGAAGGCGGCGGCCCCTTACAGTGGCGGTCAGTGGTGAGAAGGCGGCGGCCCCTTACAGTGGCGGTCAGTGGTGAGAAGGCGGCGGCCCCTCACAGTGGCGGTCAGTGGTGAGAAGGCGGCGGCCCCTCACAGTGGCGGTCAGTGGTGAGAAGGCGGCGGCCCCTCACAGTGGCGGTTAGTGGTGAGAAGGCGGCGGCCCCTTACAGTGGCGGTCAGTGGTGAGAAGGCGGCGGCCCCTTACAGTGGCGGTCAGTGGTGAGAAGGCGGCGGCCCCTTACAGTGGCGGTCAGTGGTGAGAAGGCGGCGGCCCCTTACAGTGGCGGTCAGTGGTGAGAAGGCGGCGGCCCCTTACATTGGCGGTCAGTGGTGAGAAGGCGGCGGCCCCTTACATTGGTGGTCAGTGGTGAGAAGGCGGCGGCCCCTTACATTGATGGTCAGTGGTGAGAAGGCGGCGGCCCCTTACATTGGTGGTCAGTGGTGAGAAGGCAGCGGCCCCTTACATTGGTGGTCAGTGGTGAGAAGGCGGCGGCCCCTTACATTGGTGGTCAGTGGTGAGAAGGCAGCGGCCCCTTACATTGGTGGTCAGTGGTGAGAAGGCAGCGGCCCCTTACATTGGTGGTCAGTGGTGAGAAGGCGGCGGCCCCTTACATTGATGGTCAGTGGTGAGAAGGCAGCGGCCCCTTACATTGGTGGTCAGTGGTGAGAAGGCAGCGGCCCCTTACATTGGTGGTCAGTGGTGAGAAGGCAGCGGCCCCTTACAGTGGCAGTCAGTGAGAAGAATGCCCCCTACAGTGGTGATCAGAACGCCAGCCTTCCAGACAGATAAAAAGATAATTGGTGCTTTAAAGCTGGCTCTGCCACGCAGCACTGACCCTGGAACTATGCAGGAACTATCGGGTGGGTGGGAGTTCAATCAGCCACAGTTCAAGGAACCCCTACCAACCTCTGGAGAAACGCTGGTTTAGAATGGCTTAGTTGCTGTTGAGTGACCTTAATTGAGGACTCCAATTTCGGTGACAACAAATTTAGGAATTTTCAGTCCAATGATTTTCAAGCCTTGGGTGTGACTGAGCTGGAATAGCCACCCAGTGGAGCCCCCATATGACCTGGTGGGAAGAGACCTTTAACAGGCCCTTATTGTCATTACAAAGGACATATACCTTGGCAACTTCTAATAAAATAATCCCTGGTAGTCCTACCTTCTCTTATAGAGGGACACGTCTCGGTCTCATTCTACTGGTCATCACTTGGACTCCAAAAGGAGAAGACCATAAATGTTATATTATTATTCTATTAGGACATCACAATGTGCCAAGTATAATTGCCAACCACCTTATTTAATAATGTGGGGAGGAAATCTTCCAATAGGGACACTAGTTCTGGTGAACTGAGGAGCGCCAAGTGATCCCCTTAAAGTGTAGGGACGCACGCTTACTTCCTGTTGTGGCTACGAAACAGGAAGTGAAGGGAAATTTCCCCAATGGGACTCAGATGGCAAAAAAAAAAAAACTGAAAAGGTTATAGCCATCCCTTACGCCAGGGGTCTCCAAACTTCCTAAACGAAGGGCCACTTTTCTGTTCAGACCTTAGGGGGGCCGGACTGTGGCCAGTGGGAGCAGAAAATGTCCTGGCTTCAATAGGAGGAATAGTGACCCATATTCAGTATTGGGGGAGGAGTAAGGCCCCATCATTGGTGTCAGTGGGAGGAATAGTGTCCCATCATTGGTGTCAGTGGGGGGGGGGGAATAGTGTCCCATCTTTGGTGTCAGTGGGGGGGGGGGATAGTGTCCCATCTTTGGTGTCAGTGGGGGGGGGGGTCCCATCTTTGGGTCAGTGGGGGGGGATAGTGTCCCATCTTTGGTGTCAGTGGGGGGGGGGGGATAGTGTCCCATCTTTGGTGTCAGTGGGGGGGGGTGTGGGGGGGGGGGATAGTGTCCCATCTTTGGTGTCAGTGGGGGGGGGATAGTCCCATCTTTGGTGTGGGGGGGGGGATAGTGTCCCATCTTTGGTGTCAGTGGGGGGGGGGATAGTGTCCCATCTTTGGTGTCAGTGGGGGGGGGGATAGTGTCCCATCTTTGGTGTCAGTGGGGGGGGGGGGGGGATAGTGTCCCATCTTTGGTGTCAGTGGGGGGGGGATAGTGTCCCATCTTTGGTGTCAGTGGGGGGGGGATAGTGTCCCATCTTTGGTGTCAGTGGGGGGGGATAGGTCCCATCTTTGGGAGTGGGGGGGGGGATAGTGTCCCATCTTTGGTGTCAGTGGGGGGGGGATAGTGTCCCATCTTTGGTGTCAGTGGGGGGGGGGGGGAGTGGTGGGGGGGGATAGTGTCCCATCTTTGGTGTCAGTGGGGGGGGGGAATAGTGTCCCATCTTTGGTGTCAGTGGGGGGGGGATAGTGTCCCATCTTTGGTGTCAGTGGGGGGGGGGGAGAATAGTGTCCCATCTTTGGTGTCAGTGGGGGGGGGGTCCCATCTTTGGTGAGTGGGGGGGGGGATAGTGTCCCATCTTTGGTGTCAGTGGGGGGGGTCAGTGGGGGGGGGGAATAGTGTCCCATCTTTGGTGTCAGTGGGGGGGGGGGGGAATAGTGTCCCATCTTTGGTGTCAGTGGGGGGGGGAATAGTGTCCCATCTTTGAATAGTGTCATCTTTGGTGTCAGGGGGGGGGGAATAGTGTCCCATCTTTGGTGTCAGTGGGGGGGGGAATAGTGTCCCATCTTTGGTGTCAGTGGGGGGGGGGAATAGTGTCCCATCTTTGGTGTCAGTGGGGGGGGGAATAGTGTCCCATCTTTGGTGTCAGTGGGGGGGGGGGAATAGTGTCCCATCTTTGGTGTCAGAATAGGTCCCATCATTGGGTCAGGGGGGGGGGAATAGTGTCCCATCTTTGGTGTCAGTGGGGGGGGGGATAGTGTCCCATCTTTGGTGTCAGTGGGGGGGGGGGGGGAATAGTGTCCCATCTTTGGTGTCAGTGGGGGGGGGAATAGTGTCCCATCTTTGGTGTCAGTGGGGGGGGGGATAGTGTCCCATCTTTGGTGTCAGTGGGGGGGGGGGGATAGTGTCCCATCTTTGGTGTCAGTGGGGGGGGGGAATAGTGTCCCATCTTTGGTGTCAGTGGGGGGGGGGAATAGTGTCCCATCTTTGGTGTCAGTGGGGGGGGGGAATAGTGTCCCATCTTTGGTGTCAGTGGGGGGGGGAATAGTGTCCCATCTTTGGTGTCAGTGGGGGGGGGAATAGTGTCCCATCTTTGGTGTCAGTGGGGGGGGGAATAGTGTCCCATCTTTGGTGTCAGTGGGGGGGGGAATAGTGTCCCATCTTTGGTGTCAGTGGGGGGGGGAATAGTGTCCCATCTTTGGTGTCAGTGGGGGGGGGAATAGTGTCCCATCTTTGGTGTCAGTGGGGGGGGGAATAGTGTCCCATCTTTGGTGTCAGTGGGGGGGGGGGGGAATAGTGTCCCATCTTTGGCGTCAGTGGGGGGGGGGGGAATAGTGTCCCATCTTTGGCGTCAGTGGGGGGGGGGGGAATAGTGTCCCATCATTGGTGTCAGTGGGGGGGGGAATAGTGTCCCATCATTGGTGTCAGTGGGGGGGGGGAATAGTGTCCCATCATTGGTGTCAGTGGGGGGGGGGGAATAGTGTCCCATCATTGGTGTCAGTGGGGGGGGGGGGGAATAGTGTCCCATCATTGGTGTCAGTGGGGGGGGGGGATAATGTCCCATCATTGGTGTCAGTGGGGGAATAGTGTCCCATCATTGGTGTCAGTGGGGGGGGGGAATAGTGTCCCATCATTGGTGTCAGTGGGGGGGGGGGGGGAATAGTGTCCCATCTTTGGTGTCAGTGGGGGGGGGAATAGTGTCCCATCTTTGGTGTCAGTGGGGGGGGGAATAGTGTCCCATCTTTGGTGTCAGTGGGGGGGGGAATAGTGTCCCATCTTTGGTGTCAGTGGGGGGGGGGGAATAGTGTCCCATCTTTGGTGTCAGTGGGGGGGGGGGGAATAGTGTCCCATCTTTGGTGTCAGTGGGGGGGGGATAGTGTCCCATCTTTGGCGTCAGTGGGGGGGGAATAGTGTCCCATCTTTGGCGTCAGTGGGGGGGGAATAGTGTCCCATCTTTGGCGTCAGTGGGGGGGGGGGGAATAGTGTCCCATCTTTGGCGTCAGTGGGGGGGGGGGGGGAATAGTGTCCCATCATTGGCGTCAGTGGGGGGGGGGGAATAGTGTCCCATCTTTGGTGTCAGTGGGGGTGGGGGAATAGTGTCCCATCTTTGGTGTCAGTGGGGGGGGGGGAATAGTGTCCCATCATTGGTGTCAGTGGGGGGGGGGGGAATAGTGTCCCATCATTGGTGTCAGTGGGGGGGGGGGAATAGTGTCCCATCATTGGTGTCAGTGGGGGGGGGGAATAGTGTCCCATCATTGGTGTCAGTGGGGGGGGGGGGAATAGTGTCCCATCATTGGTGTCAGTGGGGGGGGGAATAGTGTCCCATCATTGGTGTCAGTGGGGGGGGGAATAGTGTCCCATCATTGGTGTCAGTGGGGGGGGGGGGGGAATAGTGTCCCATCATTGGTGTCAGTGGGGGGGGGATAGTGTCCCATCATTGGTGTCAGTGGGGGGGGATTAGTGTCCCATCATTGGTGTCAGTGGGGGAAGGGAATAGTGTCCCATCATTGGTGTCAGTGGGGGGGGGGAATAGTGTCCCATCATTGGTGTCAGTGGGGGGGGGGGGAATAGTGTCCCATCATTGGTGTCAGTGGGGGGGGGGGAATAGTGTCCCATCTTTGGCGTCAGTGGGGGGGGGGGGAATAGTGTCCCATCATTGGTATCAGTGGAGGAAATAATGCCCCATCATTGCTATCAGTGGGAGGAATAGTGTCCCAAGGGCCAGATAAAGGCAAGCAGAGGGCCACATTTGGCCCCCGGGCTGCAGTTTGTAGTTAGGTAGTACTTTAGATATAATCCTTGTTTGTCACTTTAATTCCTTGTAACATTAGCACTTGTGATCTCCTGCAGACTCTTTGCAGCCACTTCCTAGTGATGGCTGCCTGGCACATTTCCAGAAGGGTTTCCCGATGGTGACAACAGTGGATGATATCCGTGTAATGTGTGTTGAAGAATCCAGGGTGACAACGTAGGGGCACAATTTAGGGACAGGGGGCGGAGCATTGTCACTCCTATAAATGAAAACGCCTGAAGTATTAAATATAGCTTTTATGACAAACAAGTTAGAAATATAACGGCGGGCATTTATTTTTTTTCAAGTTTGGAAAGAGTGGAGAGGGATTAGAACCCCTGTAGGATTTTTATTATTGCCTGTGTCCTGGTGACTTATCAGTAAGAGGGAAAGGAAATTCCACATTTTCGAGTGGTCAACAGAACAGAAATAGAGGGGAAATCTTCCAATGGGGACACTAGTTCAGGTGACAACCCTCACTTCCTGTTTTGGCTATGGGACAGGAAGTAAAAGGAAAATCTCCCGATGGAACACAGATGGCAAAAAAAAAAAGGAAGCCCAGGGGTTATAATAAAATAAATAGTTTTGCCTTATTTTATAAGAGATTAAATTTACACATTGAAAGCATCTCAAGATAAAATGGATCTGGACCTGTACATTTTTTATTGGGGTCTACATTGGGGAGATTCGCCCCGCTACCCATGGACACCAAGAAGGAAAGTGAGGGGAATGCCAAAATGTTTGGGTTGTCCACAGAAGAGGCGAGGGGAAATGTTCCAGTGGGGACATCAGTTCTGGGGACAACCAAGAGGGGGGATTTTCCTCACTTCCTGTTGTGTCTCTGGCACAGGAAGTGAAAGGAAACTTCCCCCCAATAGCACACAGACTGCAAATACACACTTTAGATTGGCTCAGGGAGTGAAGGAACATGCCCCCTCAAAAAAAAAAAAAAAAAAGGGTACACAGCAAATACATACACTTTAGATTTCCTCTCACTTTCTGCTGTGTTTCCAGGACAGGAAGTGAATGTAAATTTTTCACCTACGATACACAAGACTGCAAATACATACACTTTAGATTTCCTCTGACTTTCTGCTGTGTTTCCAGGACAGGAAGTGAATGTAAATTTTCACCAACGATACACAAGACTGCAAATACATACACTTTAGCTTCCCCTCACTTCCGGTGGTGTCGCTGGGACAGGAAGTGAAAGGAAATCTCCTCATGGTACACAGACAGCAGATACATACACTGCTCTGGTGACAACTAAGGGGAACCCCCCTCACTTGGAGATTTTCTCTCACTTTCCGTTACGTCTCTGGGACAGGAAGTGAAAGGAACCTTCCCCATGGTACACAGACAGCAAATACATACACTTTAGATTTTCTCTCACAGGAAGTAAATGTACATTTCCCCCAATGGTACACAGACTACAAATACTACATGCGCTGCTCTAGTGACACGGGGAATTGCCCTCACTTTTGGAGATTTCCTTTCACTTCCTGTGGTGTCTCCAGGACAGGAAAATTGGAAATGTTCCCTAAGGGTACACACAGCAAATTATACACTTTTTCAGATTTCCTCTCACTTCCTGCTGTGTTTCTAGGACAGGAAGTGAATGTACATTTCCCCCAATGGTACACAGACTACAAATACTACACACACACAGCTAAGTTATACACTTTTTTTTAGATTGCCTCATTTCCTGTTGTGTCTCTGGGACAGGAAGTAAAGGGGAATGTCCCTCAAAGGTACACACAGAAAATACATACACTAAGTTTTCTCTCACTTCCTGTTGTGTTGCTGGATAGGAAGTGAAATAAAACCCCCTCCCCCCATGGTACACAGCAGATACATATGGTTTAATTTCCTCTCCCTTCCTATTGTGTCTCTGGGACAGGAAGAATGGACATTTTCTCCCATGGTTCATAGTTAGCAAATGAATACGCTTTTGATTTCCTCTCACTTCCTGTGTCTCTGGGACATGAAAAAAAATTCTGGCCATAGTATACAGACTGCAAATAAATACACTGCTCCCCTCACTTTGGGAAGATTTCCTCTCACTTCCTGTTGTGTCTCTAGGACCTGGAAGTGAAGGGAAATTTTCCCCAATGGTACACAGCCTGCCAATACATACACTTTAGATTTCCTCTCACTTCCTGTTGTGTCTCTGGGACAGGAAGAATGGACATTTTCTCCCATGGTTCATAGTTAGCAAATGAATACGCTTTTGATTTCCTCTCACTTCCTGTTGTGTCTCTGGGACATGAAAAAAAATTCTGGCCATAGTATACAGACTGCAAATACATACACTGCTCCCCTCACTTTGGGAAGATTTCCTCTCACTTCCTGTTGTGTCTCTTGTAACGGAAGTGAAGGGAAATTTTCCCCAATGGTACACAGACTGTCATTACATAGACTTTAGATTTCCTCTCACTTCCTGTTGTGTCTCTGGGACATTAAGAAAACAAATTCTGGCCATAGTATACAGACTGGAAATACAAACACTGCTCCCCTCACTTTGGGAAGATTTCCTCCCACTTCCTGTTGTGTCCCTTGGAATGGAAGTGAAGGGAAATTCTCCCCAATGGTACACAGACTGTCAATACATAGACTTTAGATTTCCTCTCACTTCCTGTTGTGTCTCTGGGACATTAAGAAAACAAATTCTGGCCATAGTAAACAGACTGCAAATACAAACACTGCTCCCCTCACTTTGGGAAGATTTCCTCCCACTTCCTGTTGTGTCCCTTGGAATGGAAGTGAAGGGAAATTTTCCCCAATGGTACACAGACTGTCATTACATAGACTTTAGATTTCCTCTCACTTCCTGTTGTGTCTCTTGGACAGGAAGTGAAGGGAAATGTCCCCTAATGACAAAACGGACGCTGTATACATACACATGGCATGCAATAAACCTTCGCCAATCATCGGAAACCGCATTTTCCATTTTCTTGGTCCACCTACACTGACCAGCACTGCTGAATTTCTCACCCGGAATAAAAGTCGTTTGATGAACGGGTCTCACCAGCCTCACCGCAGCTCCGGGGACTTTGCTCGCCTTGGGCCTTCCATCGCCGTCCGCCGATCGGCGATACAGGGTCAGCATGAAGCGCAGGTGTTGTAAGCTCAGCTCCTGCTTGGCCACCGCGTGAGGCGTCAGAGGGCCATGGTCCAGCAACGTCTGAATAAGCGGCAGAGCGTCGCACCTCAACAACGCGCTCAACCTGTTGCTTTCTGCCGCAGCGGGCAAGGCGACCACACACAGCAAGAGAAGCAGTAAATAGTGAGGAGGCCCGGCCATCATGGTGCCGGAGGGTCAGGTGGTCCCATAAGGCAGAGATCGCTAGCAGGAAGGTTCATGGAGGGGCACGGAGGGAGCAGGCTTTAGCAAAGACATGGAAGGCCGGGAGGAATACTGAGAGGAGCAGCAACGTTCACCTCCCCAGGTGAATCCATTATTAAATGGGAGGAGGAGGGGGAAGCATAATCACAGTCCACTATGATCTCCAAAGTCCTGACACCCGGCTCTGTGCCGCATTGAAGGACCCAAAGTCACCGCTTCCCACTGACACCACAAGGAGAAAACCGAGGAGCGGACAGAGGAGGCTTATATACCCTTCCATCAATGATGGGGGCACCAGGATAACCTCTTCCCTCCTGGAGACACCTCTCTCCTTTTTTTTTTTTTTTTTCACTCTCAAATAAACTTTATTGGTATGAACAATTTTAGCATTGCCAAAGAGATTGGGGTAGATTCACGTACCTCGGCGCATCTTTATGCCGGCGTAGCGTATCTTCTTTACGCTACGTCGGCACAACGTTGAGAGGCAAGCACGGAATTCACAAAGCAAATGCTCCCAACGTTGCGCCGGCGTAGCGTATAGTCGTCGGCGTAAGCCAACGTAAGTCAAAGTAGGTGGAAGTGGGCGTGATACATTTAAATGAAGCGTGACCCAATGCAAAAGATAGGCTGAGCTTCAAAGTACTAAACACGAACGGCGCATGCGCTGTATCTTGGACGCATCCCAGTGCGCATGCTCACAATCACGTTGAAACAACTGCCTAAGATACGTCAAAACACTGCCTACGACGTGAACGTAATCTACGCCCAGCCCTATTCACGTTTTTTCCATGTAAACGGCGTAAAAATCGACGGCGTTCGTTCCCTGGTCCATACCTTTGCATGGGTTGCGCCTCCTATATAAGGAATAACTTTACGCCGGACGTAACCCTTACGCAAATCGCTTAAAACATGCGCCGGGCGCAAGTACGTTTTTGAATCGGCGTATCTTACTCATTTGCATATTTAAAATGGGAACGCCAGATGCGTCCAGCGTAACTATGTGCCCACGATACGCCGGCGTAGGCAAGTTACGTCGAGCGGCTGAAGCCTTATTTTTCGACATATCTAGCTTGGTGAATTGGCGCATAGATATGACGGCGCACATTTGTACTTACGACGGCGTATCTTGAGATACGTCGGCGTAAGTGCTACGTAAATCCGGGCCTTTGCGTTAATATGGGTGGGGGGGGGGGTAGGAATAGCTCCTAGGCCTAGGGTAACGTGATTTTTTAAATGAAATCCGGGGACATATTCTTATTTTTACTAGTAATGGCGACAATCAGCGACTCTCTGCCCGTCGTCGCTGCCCGCCTCACTGCCTGTCAAGACTTAGGCTCCATTCACACTAATGCGTTTTTTGGTGCATTTTGCAGAAATGCAGGGAATTTTTTTTAACATGGAACACGTTCACATCAATGCATTTTTGTGCTTCTGCGTTTTTGGAAAGGGTCGGCAGAGGCGGCTCTTTAATTAGGCAAATTAGGAGGTCGCCTAAGGCCTCGCACTCACAGGGGCCTGGTGGCCACCTAGCTCTCCCAATGCATTACCCCAGTTTTGAGGGACAGGGGACCTTAACGCTACTGTGCTCAGGCAGCGTTAAGAGCCCAGCGTCCCTAAAAACCTGTGAATATCGGTGACACCACCCCTTGTGACGTCAATGACCCAGCATGCCCTCAGTCAATGACGTCACAAGGGGGCAGGTTCTCCAGGTGGCATTACTGAGTGGCCCCCTCCCCTTAGTTATTAAAGAGCAGGATCTGGGGGCTGCCTTGTTAAAGGGGGCTTCCAGATTCCGATAAGCCCCCTGCGGGCAGACCCCCAAAACCACTGGCCAGGGTTGTGGGGAAGAGGCTCTTGTCCTTGAATTATTTTTCCCATCATGGGCGTGTTTTGCCAAAGGCCTCACAAAGCCTAGAGCCGCCTCTGAGGGTCGGGGACTTTTTCCCCCCGCAAAAAGCAGCGTTTTGCATGTAATAGAATTCAATGGACACGCATCCATTTTCTTTCTTTTAACCTTTTTATAGCTGGTTGTTAATGGAAATGTAAAAAAATAAAAGATTGGAAATGTAAAAAAATAAAGATTGCTGGCTAAAAACAAAAACATGCAAAACGCAAATCGAGGTAAAAACGCACATCAAAAAACACAGCAAGCACCGCAAAAAGCCTAAGGCGATATCGCCACGATTTGTGTTTTTTTTTTTTTACCTGTGTATAGCTGGTTGTTAAAAGAAATGTAAAAAAAAAAAAATTGCTGGCAAAAAAAAACCACAAAAGCAAATCGCGGTAAAAACGGCACGTGTCAAAAAACGCAACAAGCACCGCAAAAAGCACTGCAAAAACGCTCAAAAGCAACATCTGTAGGTGTGAAACGAGCCTAAAGGTCCCTTTCACACTGGGGCGTTTTCGGGCATTTTTCAGCTGCTTTGGCGTTAAAAAAAGCGCCTGTAAAGCGCCTGAAAGAAGCCTCATCTGCAATTCCAATCTGAAAGCCAGAGTGCTTTCAGAGCCCCTTCACACTGCCAGCGCCCGAAAAATGCTGGTAAAACGCCGCTAAGACCCCTTTCACACCGAGGCGTTTTTTAAAGCGCTGCAAAGAAGCTGGTTGCAGGACTTTTTTTGACACCCTGTCAGCGCAGCACTCGGGCTTTCACGTTGGGATTGCAGATGCAGCTTCTTTCAGGCGCTTTACATGCGCTTTTTTAACACAAAAAACGCCCCAGTGTGAAAGGGGTCTAAGCCTCACACACAATTGGATTTTCAGCGGACAAAGCGTAGGACTTTTGTCCGAAGGGCGTTGGCCATGAACTTGTCTTGCATACATCTTGTCCAACATACACAAAACGACGTAATTTTTCAGCTCTTTAGCGCCACCCGTTGGGCAACTTCTGCTAATGTTGTGTTATGGTGAGCATTGCTTCTGAGCATGCGTGTTTGTACTTTGGAGTTTTGTCCAATGGACTTGTGTACACACGATTGAAAAATCCGACAACACAAAATTGTTGGCATCAGTGGCGGCTGGTGATCAAAATTTTCGGGGGGCGCAAACAAACAAAAAAAACAAAGCAACAATTGCAGCCTCACTGTGCCCAACAATTGCAGCCACTGTGCCCTGCCACTGTCACCACTGTGCCCTGCCACTGTCACCACTGTGCCCTGCCACTGTCACCACTGTGCCCTGCCACTGTCACCACTGTGCCCTGCCACTGTCACCACTGTGCCCTGCCATTGTAGCCACTGTGCCCTGCCATTGTAGCCACTGTGCCCTGCCATTGTCACCACTGTGCCCTGCCATTGTCACCACTGTGCCCTGTAAAATGCCCCCCCCCCCCCGGCACTTACCTGGGGTCAGCCGTGCTTCTTTTTCTGTCCCTCAATGTGTTCTTCCGCCCTCGTTGACGCTTCAGCCAATCAGGTTACCGGTAACCTGATTGGCTGAAATGCCTGTCACGCTTATCCAAGGAACGCACATACCGTGCATCCCGAGGATAAGCATCCGGAAGCCGACTACAGCCTGAGGGTTGTAATCGGAAAGCCTATCAGAGCCGCCGGCCTATCCGCAGCCGCCGTTATTCAGATGGCCGGCGCTCACCAGGGGGCGGGCTATCTGAATATTTGGTGGCAATACATAGATTCATGCAATGTAATGCATGAATCTATGTATATTGTCTGCTGGAGCGTACAAACGTTCGGATTTTCCGACAACAGCCCGTCATCACACAATTTCCTTCAGATAATCCGATTGTGTGTATGAGGCTACTACTGGGTGGGGAGGAAGATCACTCAGAAAGGGGCACAGATAATGGAAAAAAATACACCCCCCCCCCTAAGTAGGAGCGGCGGAGGGGGGGGGGGGGTGTAAATCAGGAAACCAGGGATGTCTGGTCACCCTATCCCAGGGCAATTTGGGGGTAGGCGTTAATGCACAAGGGGGCATATGATTCAGGCTAGGTTCACACTGCTGCAAATTCAAAATCACTGTAAAATCTCGATTTTACTGCGATTTGGCGGCTGCGTTTTTGCTGCGATTTCAGGGAACGCCAGTCTATAGAGCTGAATTCGCATCGCACACGGATCAAACTAGCACAGGACCTTTTTTTCCAGCAGCTTAGATTTGCAGTGGATTGATGTGAACGGCACTAATGTTAACCACTTTAATACCCGCCCATAGTCATATGACGTCCACAGAGGGGATCTCCCATCCCGGGAGGACGTCATATGACGTCCTGGGCTTTGTGGGGGGATATCTGAATGGTAGGTGCAGCTAGAGGCATCATTCAGATATCCATGTCTTCTGCCGGTGATTCTGTGCACCATAAGAACGATCATAGTGGCGGTTCCACCGCTTGATCGTTCTTATAGGTGGCGGGAGGGGACATCCCCCCCCCTCCCGCTGCCATCCAGGGCTTCTCCGGGCTCTCCAGTGCCATCGGGGGCCCGGAGAAAATTTTTTCCGGTGCTGGCAGGAAGCATCTGGTCACCAGTCATCTCTATGACTGTCAGAGGACCCGGGCACGATGTGATGACGTCACGCCCGGGTCCTCGCAAGTAAACAAAGCGGAGATTGCGGCTACTGAGCAACAGTAATCATGAGATCGGTGAATTTTTTTCACCGATCTCATGCTTTCCAGACTAGAGGAGAGATGTGGGGGGAGGGGAGGTCTTATTTACCCCACATCTCTCCATAAAGAGGACCTGTCACACACTATTCCTATTACAAGGGATGTTTACATTCCTTGTAATAGGAATAAAAGTGATTAAAATTTATTTTTATTTTTTTAAAGTGTAAAATAATAAAAAATATGTAAAAAAATATATTAAAACGCCCCTGTCCCCTGTAGCTCACACGCGGAAGCGAACGCACACGCAAGTCCCGCCGACATATGTAAACGCTGTTTAAACCACACATCTGAGGTATCGCCGCGTGTGTTAGGCCGCGTACACACGATCAAATCTGTCTGCTGGAAAGATTTGATCGTGTGTACGGGCGAGCCGACGGATTTGGCCATTCGACAGATTTGAAAGCATGCTTTCAAATCTGTCGGCTGGGAACCCGTCCACCCGACATAGCCAGCAGACATGTCTTCTCGCACACTCGTCGAATGGTTTCGACGCATGTGCGGAAGTGTTTTACTTCCTGGTGCCGTGATGTGGCGGCGTCAACGTCACCGCCACGTCAGCGCGCCGTCTGCCGGCGGGGATTTTGGTTTGATCGTGTGTACACGATCAAACCAATACGTCCCCAGCAGACAGATTTGTTCAAATCGGTCTGTCCGACCGATTTGAACAAATTTGTCTGCTCGTGTGTATGGGGCCCTAGAGTACCAGCAACAATTCTAGCACTAGATCTCCTCTGCAAATCTAAACTGGTCATCTGTAAAAAAAAATCAAGTGTTGCCTATGGAGATTTTTAAGTACCGAAGTTTGGCGCCATTCCCCGTGTGCGTAGTTTTAAATCGTGACATGTTAGGTATCTATTTACTCGGTGTAACATCATCTTTCATATTTTACAAAAGAATTGGGCTAACTTTACTGTTTTGCTATTTTTTTTTATTTTTTTAATTCATGATTTTTTTTCCAAAAAAAAGGCGTTTGAAAAATGATTGCGCAAATATCGTGCGAGATAAAAAGTTGCAATGACCGTCGTTTTATTCGGGTGTCTGCCAAAAAAAACATATATAATGTTTGGGGGTTTCCGAAAATGCATAGATGTGAACTTGGTCCATAGGAAACCATATTAACCACTTGCCGACCGCTGCATGTAAATGTACGTTGGTAGAATGGCACTGCTGTGCAAAGGGACGTACCTGTACGTCCCTTTTGAATTTTCCCTGCCGCGTGCTCGGTTAGCGTGTCCGCGGGTCCCATGCACTCGATGTCTGGCGGGTGCCCGCGAACGTCTCACTAGTGCCTAATGACAGGACAATGATCTACAGCTCCCTGTCATCAGGAGCAGTGATCAGTGTCGTGTCACTCATACCCCATCCCCCCACATAGTTAGAATCACTCCCTAGGACACACTTAACCCCTTCCCTGCCAGTGTCATTTACACAGTAGCTATTGCATTTTTATAGCACTGATCACTGTATAAATGACAATGGTCGCAAAATAGCAGCAAAAGTGTCCGAAGTGTCCGCCATATTGTTGCAGTGACGATAAAAATCGCTGATCGTCACCATTACTAATAAAAAAAAAAATGTATAATAAAAATGCCATAAAACGATCCCCTATTTTGTAGACGCTATAACTTTTGCGCAAACCAATCGATAAACGCTTATTGTGATTGTCTTTACCAAAAATATGTAGAATAATACGTATCGGCCTAAACTGAGGAAATGTTTTATTTATTTTCTATACATTATTTGGGGGAATATTTATTACAGCAAAAAGTAAAAAATATTGTTTTTTTTTCAAAATTGTCACTCTATTTTTGTTTATAGCGTAAAAAATAAAACCCGCAGAGATGATCAAATACCACCAAAAGAAAGCTCTATTTGTGGGGAAAAAAGGATGTCAATTTTGTTTGTGTACAGCGTCGCACATAGGGTGGGCACATTTCCAAACCCATTCAGGGACACCCCCCCCCCCTCTTCCCAAAACCAAAAACCAGTGTGTGCTGGAATGAAGGTGCCCGGGACCCGGGACAGACCTGCAAAATGCGGGACTGTCCCGGACACGTGGTCACCTTAGTCGCACGACCGCGCAATTGTCAGTTAAAGCGACGCAGTGCCGAATCACAAAAAAAAAGTGCTCTGGTCCGGAAGGGGGGTAAATTCTTCCGGGGCTGAAGTGGTTAATAATAATAATAATAATCATAATATAAATACTAATAATAATAGAATACTACTAAACTAGTAATGATAATAATAAATACTACACATTCTGCCTATGTGTTCGTTTAGAAATATAGAAGGAGGAAAAATTTACTTTTTAGGCACCACTAAAGAATGTGTTCATTTATGCAGTGGTGACGATTGCACTTACGTGTTCTAATGGCAGTCTGTACTGCCTTTGTTTTTCTTTTATTATTTCTTTAAAAAAACTTGAAAATAAACACTTGCCTTGTGCGGTGATATGTGAATGATTGGTGCAGCTACAGGCATCATTCAGATATCACGTCTTCAGCCGCCGATTCTCTGCATAATAAGAACAATTAAATCGGCAGCTTGATCGTTCTTATAGGCAGCGGGAGGTGACGTCCCCCCCACTCCCGCCGCTATCTGGTGCTTCTCAGGGCTCTCCCGTGCCATCGGGGGCCCGGAGAGCGAATCGGCTGGTGCTGGCTGGGAAGCATAGAGATGACCGGTGACCAGATGGTCACGGTCATCTCTATGATCGTCGGGGGCCCGGACGCGACGTTATGATTGTGAATTTTTTTTCCCCGATCTCGTGCTTTCCAGCCTGGAGGAGAGATGTGAGGTCTTATTGACCCCGCCTCTCTCCATAAAGAGGACCTGTCACACACTATTCCTTTTACAAGGGATGTTTACATTCCTTGTAATAGGAATAAAAGTGATCAAAAAAATAAATAAAAAAAAAGTGTAAACATAAAAAAATGAAGTAAAATAAAAAAAAATATATACGGTATTTATCGGCGTATAACACGCACCCTAACTTTTAGAGGGAAGTTTCAGGAAAAAAACTTTCTACTGCCTCCTGCGTATAACATGCAGGCACAGTTTCCCCTCTATTTTCAGGGTAAAAAAGTGAGTGTTATACGCCAATAAATACAGTATATATATTTTTAAAACGCCCCTGTCCACCGGTAGCTTGCGCTCAGAAGTGAACACGCATGTAAGTCCCGCCCACATATGTAAACGCCGTTCAAACCCCACATGTGAGGTATCGCCGCGTGCGTTAGAGCGTGTGCAACAATTCTAGCACTAGACCTCCTCTGTAACTCGAAGATAGTAACCTGTAAAAAAAAATTAAGCAATGCCTATGGAGATTTTTAAGTACCAAAGTTTGGCGCCATTCCCCGAGTGTGCGCAATTTTAAAGCGTGACATGTTAGGTATCTATTTACTCGGCGTAACATCATCTTTCATATTTTCCAAAAGAATTGGGCTAACTTTACTGTTTTGTTATTTTTTAATTCATGAAACCGTTTTTTTTCCCCCACAAAAAAAAAATTATTGCGCAAATACCGTGCCAGAAAAAAAGTTGCAATGACCGCCATTTTATTCCCTAGGGTGTCTGCTAAAAAAAATATATATATATAATGTTTGGGGGTTCTGATTCATTTTCTAACAAACAAATTGAGATTTTTACATGAAGGAGAGAAGTGCCAAAATAGGCCCGGTGGTTAAAAATACATACATATATAAATACTACAAATAATAATTCTCATAAAATGTATAATAATGCTAGCTATAATAACAACACAACTATTTCCATCACCCAATACAAGTAATATTGTATTTCTCTTGTGTCGCCTTTCCCCCCTCCGGCCAGCAGGGGTCTCTGTAGCGTCGCGATCCCGGAAGTCCCTTCGCTGCCGCCGCCCCGTACGGAACCCTTATCCATCCAGCACCGGAAGCGGGAGGTCCTTTCTACTCCGACGCAGCCATGGTGAGAAGTCTCGTCTGTGTCTCCGGCCTCCTAATCCGGCTCCATCCTCGGCGACGGCGGCCTGTGTGTGTCGGCCGGCCGTGCGGGGATGTAGCGCGGGGCCCGGCGGGGAGTAGGAGGCCTGTATTGGGGGGGTGTGTGGGCTCTGGGAGGGGAGGAAGGCCTGTGGAGGGGATGGGGGGGCCCCCTAGGCCGCAGCTGGTTGGGGCAGGGAGGGAGGGAGTCCTGTGCTGGGGGGGTATTTAGTATTGGGGGGCGCTGTATTATCACTGGGATCAGGAACTTTTTTATTAAAGTGAATGAGATTCCCTGTAGGTGAATCTTCCTGCTTGTTATAGGAGGGATTCTCAGCAGAGACTGTTGGGGGTCTCTCTCTCTCTCTCTCTCTCTCTCTCTCTCTCTCTCTCTCATATTGGTAATTAAAGAGGACCTGTCATGTTCCCCTGTAGGGGGGGGCTCATCAGTCACCCCAATGGGCCATGTTCTCTTCTCACATGTGCCCACTGGTGTGTTGGATGAGACTAATAAATTTGTTGCATTTTCTTTTTTTTATTCTACTAAACTTTATTGAACTGTCACAAAATGACACTCCCCCCCCCCCCCACATGTTTTGCCCTGTGGTGTGTGTGGACACATGTCGTGTGCCTATGTTGTGTCCTTGTTTGGCTGCTTTTTTTTCAAGGGTGCATGAAAGTTGCACTAGTGGGAACCCCAGCCTTAGACTCTATTCACACGTGTGCAACTTTGGACATGGAAGTTGCATGACAATTCCCCCCCCCCCCATGTTTCCCATTGAGACCCATTCATATATGTGTGACCTAAACCTCTCTCACACGAGTTGCACCCTCATGAGTGCCGTTCATACCTGTGCGACTTCAAAGTAGTCCCTGCACTACTTTGCTCTGCTCTTTGATGCGAGTTGAGGTCCATAGGGCCCCTTTCACACATGTGCAACTTTTTTTTTTCTTGTGATTTTGGACATCAGTTGCGTGACAAAGTCTTAGCGCTTAATTTCAAAGTACCATTCATATCTGTGCGACTTCGAAATAGTCCATGCACTGCTTTGTGACTTTGATGCGAGTTGAGGGCCATAGGGCCCCTTTCACGCTTGTGCAACTTTTCTTTGGACAAGTGTGAAAGGGGCCTTATGGACCTTAAGTCGCACCAAAGCAGTGCAGGGACTACTTTGAAGTCCGAGTGACTTTAGGATGCACAGATATGAATGGTACTCATTGGCACATATGGGGTGCAACTTGTCACTAGTGGAAACCCGGCCTTAGGCCTCATTCACACATGTGTAACTTCTAAGTTGCATGACAAGTCCTTTCCCAATGATAGCCATTCATATATGCGTTTTATAAACCCTTTCCCAATGATAGCCATTCATATATGCGTTTTATAAACCTTTCACACTTGTCCAAAGTTACAGTCGCACGACAAATCTTACTCCCATGATCTCCAATGAGAACCATTCATATCTGTTTGTCTTCGAGTCGCACCGACTTCAAAATAGTCCCTGCACTACTTTGGTCTGACTTTGATGCAAGTTTAAGCCCAGACCTCAAGATTACACAGGCATTCCTAAAAATTCCAAGTCGCACAAGTGTGAAAGGGGCTGCAGCAACTTCATGCACTCCTTTGGTCCAACTTTGATGCAGCTTGAGGGCCATAGACTTTAATGTTAACATGCAGAAGTTGCAGGAAAGTTTACAATGCAACATTTGTCCATGATCACTGGTCTGTCGTATCCAAGTTGCACCCATCCGAAGTCGCCGCCTACAAGTGTCTGTGGAGCCTTCCTTCCACAGTAAAGGGGTTGAAGAGGTTTGTTTTTTTATTTTCTAAATTGGTTCCTTTTAAGCTAGTGCATTGTTCTCTTACCTTTTCCTTCTATTTCCCTTCTAAATGTTTTTCTTTGTCTGAATTTCTCACTTCCTGTTCCTCCTCAGTAAGCTTGCCCCCATCATCCGAGCCGTTCTGGCTGGGGGTTAGTCAGCGTGCTCTCCCCCTCCCTTGGGACTACATCCCTGCGGGTAGACGCTGTAAACACAAGGGAGGGGGCGAGCACACTGACTAACCCCCAGCCAGAACGGCTCGGATGATGGGGGCAAGCTTACTGAGGAGAAACGGGAAGTGAGGATTTCATACAAAGAAACATTTAGAAGGGAAATGGATGGAAAAGATAAGTGATTCAACAATGTACTAGCTTAAAAAAAACCTAGTAAGAAAAAAACAAAAAACCCTCTAAGCTTTAAAAATGAAAGTTAGAAGCTGATTGGTTGCCTTGCACAGCTAACCTGTTGATAAATTCCCCTCGGTGTGTGAAGGTTGTGTTCTGGTGGAGGGGCACAGGCTGGTGGTAGTTGCACCTCCTTCTGGGGAGATTGTACGGCTGGGATACTCCAGTTTGGAGTTGGGATTGCAGAGATCCTCGCCACCTACTTGTGTCTCCAAGGCCAGAATGTTGGGGTAGTTTGGTAGATTTGGCCCTGTGTCACCCTGGAGACTTTGCTGCAGTTCCTTTGTTGTTTGGAGAAAAGTTTCAGTCAAAATCTTTATCTAAATTGGTTGCTGGGGCCTCATTCCTACAGGTATACCTATCTGTACACCCATGCAATGGGCCATGTGTACATGCATGTCTTTTGGGACGGGGCGCCTGCTCCCTTTGACAGCCGCACAGACGTGTTCAGAGATGCACCCGCACTGCTGTTAAGTTGGGACCAACAGGCGTGTCTGTGCAGCTGCTGCATCCCATCGGACATGAATAAGATGGCTGTGTGAATGAGGCCTTTCTGCAGTGACCATCACCGGCTTCCATAGCCGCTGCTCTGTGCCCCGGCACCAGAGATTTATAGCAGCATTGTAATCGCAGTTACAAATCTCTAGAGATGATGCGCAGAGGGAATTGTCGCAGCTACAAATTCCTCATTGAGAGCTGAAGAAGCGACATGTAAGAGGTGAAACGTCTTCCGTCTGGGTGAATGTGACTAACGGGACATAAATCAGATTTTGTATGAAGTACAATTTAGTGTTTTTTTTATAACGATTGTCTTTCTCTCTCTCTCTCTCTCTAAGGCTCGTGGACCCAAGAAGCACTTGAAGCGCGTCGCTGCTCCCAAGCACTGGATGCTGGATAAGCTGACAGGTGTCTTTGTAAGTATGGGGGTAGATTGATGGGGGGGGGGGGGGGTAATGGTGTTGGACATGCATCCCAGTTATATGGGGCATTGACCCTTTCCTGACGGCTCCAACATCCCTTTAAAAAGTTCCAAATACCAGGTAAGATTGGCTGATCATGTGACCACTGATTGGCTGTCACATGATCAGGAGTTGGTGATGCCGACCGCCAATCACTAGTAGGGATCAAGAGCTGTCGTCCAGTTCTCTTCCTCCGTTCTGTGAGTACGCTCTCAGTACAGGAACCTCAGCTGCCCGGTGTACACGTGCAGAGTGTGGGTATTGGAGCTCCCCTCACCCTTGTACCTCCTCGCATGTATTGGGTGGAAATAAACCTGAACTGGATTACATCCTTTTATTACCGTTTCCAGCTTTCTGTATCTCGGGGCTGCTGATCTCCTGCAAACCCCTTCGCTCCACATGCACTCACTTTTTGCTGCACTTTATTGCTTTAGACCAGCTTCCCCATGGTAACAACTGTCTACACCAAGGGTCTCCAAACTTTCTAAAAAAAGGGCCAGTTTATTGTCCTTCACACTCTAGGAGGGCAGGACTTTGGCCAGTGGGATTAAAGTTTTCCTGGCATCGGTAGGAGAAAATATAACTAAATTTGGTTTTAGGGGGAGGAATAGTGGCCTGTCGCAGTCATCATAGGGAGGAATAGGGACCCATTACCAGTGTCAGTGGGAGAAATAGTGGCCAAGGGCCGGATAAAAGCAAGCAAAGGGGCGCATCTGGCCCCCGGGCCACAGTTTGGAGACCCCTGGTCTACACCATTGGGTGCGCAACCTGGGGCCCTCCAGCTGTTTTGGAACTAAAAATCCCATGAGGCATTGAAGGCTGGCAGTTACAAGGTTGACTCCCAAAGGCAGAGGGATGATGGTACTTGTAGTTCAGAAATAGCTGCAGGGCCACAGGTTGAGCATCCATGGTTTACACCGCAGTTGCGTTTATAGGCAGCACAGTGGCTAAGTGATTAGCGCTTCCCTCTACAAATACTAGGGTTGTCGGTTCAGGTCCACAGCACTACCTGATTGGTGTTTGTATGTCCCATTACTCCCCCCCCCTCCCCACACACACCCTCCAAAGATGTGCTGGTAGATTAATTTGCTCCTGTTCATATAGACCCTAATATGTGTACAGAGTTGGGGACCTTAGATTGTAGGCTCCTTGAGTGCAATAAACACTCACGTCCACTTTATTGGGTACATCTGTTCAAATGTTTGGTAACACTAATTGCTAATAAGTCAAACACATGACCTTAGCGCATTTATGCATTTAAACGTGAAGACAACTTGCTGAATTTCGAATTGAGGGAAGGAAGAAAAGGGATTTAAATGACTTTGAACGTGGCATGGTTGATGGTTCCAGACGGGCTGGTTTGAGAGTTTCTGGGATTTTCACACACAACCATCTCTCTGGTTTGTTATGATTGGGGGGGGCTGAGCGTCCCCTTTAATGATCGGGCTTAGATCTGCTTTAAGTCAAAGTTTTCATGTATTTTTGCACTACAGGAAAGATGATATAGGGAAAATCTTTGGTACAGCTTTACAAATGCATTTTGTTTCTCAAAACATGACTTACAATTTCTTCTCCCCTGCAGGCTCCACGTCCGTCCACTGGTCCCCACAAACTTAGAGAGTGTCTTCCTCTGATCATCTTTCTGAGGAACAGGCTGAAGTACGCTCTGACCGGGGATGAGGTGAAGAAAATCTGCATGCAGCGTTTCATCAAGATCGATGGCAAAGTCCGCACAGACATTACATACCCAGCCGGGTTCATGGGTGAGTACAACAGGCACTCCACTTCTCGCTTGGACAGTCACTCTCCCCCAGGGTGCAGGTTGGGCTATGAAGGGGTGGCAGCACACAGATTAGTTGTGTTCAGCGCATAAAACAAATGATTTGTTAAAGCGGTTGTAAGCCCTCATCAAAAAACAGACGGAATGATCTAGTGTGCACTGCATACTAACTCATTATGAAATGCTAACTTTGGAACGAAGTGCTACGCCCCGCCTCCCCGTCACTGCTGAGGGAGCTGACATGTTGCCTTGGCATTTCTTCTGGGTTTGCGGCTCTGGTGCTGTGAGTGGCCGGAGCCACGATGACGTCGCTCCTGCACATGCTCAGGCGTCTGTTCTAGCTGATTATCCAGCAGCATCCGTCAATCCTTTAGAGCGCATGTGCCGCTGATGTACATGTCTAGAAGAGATTAATTTTATCTACAGGTAAGGCTTTATAGGGTTACCTGTAGGTAAAAATGTGCAAGACGATACAACTGCGTTAGGCTGGCCAGAGGTGGATTGAAATTCGTCCCTTTTAGCAAGGACTGGACGAATTTCTCGAGTTTATGCACATTTTTGTTCTTTGCCAGAGAAGAGTAAACTATGGCCAGCTTTAGAGGGATGATCTCATTGGGTTTCCTGCTGCTTTTTTGTTCACTCGTGAACAAGTGTTCTAACCTCTGGACCACTTTACACTGAGTTTTTTAGGCGGTACAGCGCTAAAAATAGTTCTAAATACTGCCTGAAAAACTCCTGCCCAGCCTTCTCAATGTGAAAGCCTGAGGGCTTTGACGCTGATGCGATGCACTGGCAGGAGAGAAAATGCAAGCAGCATATTTGGAGCGGTGTGTATACTGCTCCTTCCCATTTAAAACAATGGAGAACTGCGGCAATACGCCTTTGCAGAGCCGTATTGCAGGCGATAACCCTTTATCGGCCGCTAGCGGTGGTTAATACCACACCACTAGTGGCTAAATTCCGGCGGTATAGCGCTGCTATTTTAGCGGAGCTATACCGCCACCGTGCCTCCCGCCCCAGTATGAAAGGCCTTGGTGTCACTTTAACTTCACTGAGTAAAGGGCAGCACACAGGTAAGCAGAAATGATCTTTATGTCGGTGATTTGTTGATTCAGATATATAAGCAACTTAGTTTATAGGGAAATATTTTTTTACTTCCATGCTGTGACCAGAGCAATACCATAGTAACACTACCACTGGGTGGTTCAGGATTTTTTCTTTTTTATTCTTTTTTTTTTTTTTTTACATACTATGATTGCTTATAGCAGTGAATTTCACTGCTAAAAGCAAATATTTTTTACCGAATGACTGTGTGTATACACGGTGTATGATTTTCTGTGATTGGCCACAGGTTATCACATGGTACAAATTAGCTGCGATTGGCCCTGTCTATACCATGTGATCACTGTGACCAATTACAGGTAGCAACACAGTTGGACCTAATGGCATTAAAAAGGAAGCTATCCATTGTTTACAATTGTCTGATCTGTTGGTCACAGCGATCACATGGTTCTGACAATAGGCTGGTACACTGATTGGTCCTCTGCTGTGTCTTGAGCACGTCATGACATCCTCCCAGAACAATGGGGGTTCCTGCCTGAATAGTGTTTTTTTTTTTTTTTTTTTTTTTTTTTTTTTTTTACAATGGGCCGGGCAGCAAGCAGTTAATAAGCATCTTTATCCAATAGATGGTCACAGTACAGTTCTGATTGCCAATTGGTACGTCACTTTGTGTTTTGCTCTTGGAATGGTGTTGAATACGTCAGTTTCTGGCTTCTCTGCGTGTGACTAATACACAGCAATCTGCTTTACTTTACAGATGTCATCAGCATTGACAAAACAGGAGAATACTTCCGTCTGGTGTACGATACTAAGGGGCGCTTCGCAGTACACAGGATCACAGCTGAGGAGTCCAAGGTAAAAATCTGAGGGGTTTTGTAGGCAAGTGTGCAACATCAGAGCAATTCTCTTCTGGGGGGTGGGTGTCTGGGCCCCTTTCTCACAGGTGCCTCATTTTTGTGGGGTCCGCTTGGTCAACAGGGGATTGGTTCTCTGAGCAAGCCGTCTCCACTTAGTGGAGATGAACCCAGTCCCACTCTTAGCTATTTGGAGATCGGATGAAAACCTACCTGCTGTCTGTTTTCATTCAAATATAGCCGATTCACTGTGGATGCAAAATAAACCTTCGTTTGTCTTGATTTTGCGGACAGGATCTGATGATGGTGGGTGTCAGTGAATGTCTGCTCACATCGCTGCTTTATAGGGTTAAATTGAGGTGTTTTTTTCTGGTCCACCTGAAACGGGCAGGCGATTTGTCATGTGAAAGGGCCCGGAGCCCTGGTTCACACTGGTGCGATATAAAGATATCGCAGAATATCCAAGCTCAAACTTACCGACCAATCGGCAACCAACCAAATTCACCTGTCTAACCGTGTGCGTTAAACAGGCGTTTAATTGCACGCATTTGCAAATACATGTGCAAGCTGCAGGCCCCGTCTGCAGTCCTAGCTATGAAATTTAAAGTCTCTGTGGAAGCACATGTATGCTGATATATAGATGAAGGGCAGATGACTGGAGGTAGCCCAACCCTCTTTAAAGGGGCAGGAGCAGACTAAACACCAGCACATGGAAGCAAAGGTGCCAGTGCGTTGCCTGACCACAATGACATAATGCAAAAGACACTGGTGCGATATCGCATGTCAAATTGGCAGGATTTGCCGGCAATGGTATTGTCCTAATTGGTGCGTCACTGCACCAATCTTAAAAGGTAGTTTATGTACTACTGTTTGCTATTTCGCCTTACATCTGTACAGAATCCTGCATAGATGTGTCTGAAATCGAAGCTGACAGGCGGGATTGAAATCGCTGCGAGTTCAGCTGAACTCGCACAGCTTCATTCCCGCAGCCCAGTGTGAACCTGTGCTTAAAGGGTCACTAAAGGAAACATTTTTTTTTTTGCTGAAATGACTGTTTAGAGCATGGGTCTTCAAACTACGGCCCTCCAGTTGTTCAGGAACTACAATTCCCATAATGCCTAGTCATGTCTGTGAATGTCAGTGTATTACAATGCCTCATGGGATGTGTAGTTCTACAACATCTGGAGGGCCGTAGTTTGAGGATCCCTGGTTTAGAGGGTATAGAGACATAAAAGTTAACTGATTCCTTTTCAAAATGATTAAAAATAGATAAAAAATCAATCATATAATGTGGTTAGTTTCACTTTTGAACTGGCTTCATGATTCTGCAAAGTAGAAATAGGCACACAGAACAAAAACAAACAAATCCAGGGCAGTGTTTTGTTTTTAAAATGAATCTGATTGGTTCAGGGAAGTTTTAGACACACAGTAATGACAGCTTAGACCATACTGAGAAAGCTCCCAGTATGGTGGTTATAATGAAAACAGACAAGCAGGAAGTGTGGAGAACAGAGCAGGATTACAGCAACTTCAAAGCAAAAATGAACAATAAGGACATGAAACCAGTACTGCATTAAGGTAAAGGAAGCTATTTAGCTAAAAAAATATTTTCCTTTAGTGACCCTTTAAGGTACTTTGAACTTGTAAAGCTCAATTGCTAGAATGTGACAGTCCCATGCTTATAGATTACACTGCTTGGATAATTGTATTTTAGAATAATTACCTCTTTGGAAACCACTTTCTTTCTACATGCATTCAATCTGTGCTCTGGACCATCTTCCTGAACAGCCTACAGTGTGACAGTTCATCACCCATGGGATGCTGCTGTTGCCTTCTCTTCCCCAATTAGAGGCAATCACCACTGGAACACAATACAACAAGATTAGATTTTATGTGCACTAAAATGGTGGGATTTTTTTTTTCTGAAGATTGAACAATTTTGTGATACAACAGTTTTGGGCTTCTGTCACTTTTCATCTTTAGGGCTCTTTCACACGGGGCGGATCAGTAATCATCCGCCCATGCACCTCCGTTTGCTCAGCGGGGATTGCTCCGCTGAGCTGCCGCATGACAGGGTGGTCCCCGCACACTGTGAAGGGACCGCCCTGTCTTTTCTCCGCTCTCCCCTATGGGGAATTGGATGAACACGGACCGTCTGTCGTGTTCATCCGATCTGCCAGATGGAAGGAAAAGTAGGTTTTTCCTCCGGCATATTTTGGCAGGTCGGATGTCAGCGGACATGTTTCCGCTGACATCCGCGATCCCATAGGGATACATGTGTGTCCGTTTTTCATCCGACAACGGATGCATGAAAAACTGACATATGGAACGTCCGTGTGAAAGAGCACTTAGGCTCTCTGCTTCCAGAAGCTCTAATTTTAGGGGAGTGGGTGTTTTAAGTGAGGAAAATAATGAACTTGATCAATTTTGGATAAAGGCTGTAACATAACAAAATGTAGAAAAAGTGAAGTGCTGTGAGTACTTTCCGGATGCACTGTACAATTGCTGGACTCAAACTAGATCCATAATGGGATAAATCTGAGGCCTACATGGACTTTAACGCCCAGTTGCACCTTTTTGTTTGTGAAGTTAGGCTGAATAAAAAGTAAAGAATCCTCTTTAGCCCTATAGCAAACGGATCTGTCCTGACGGCACACTGAGAATCCCGAGTGCCACAGTCTTGAACCCCCATGTTTTGTACCCCCCCCATATATCATAAACCCCCTCATGAAGCAGACAGCCTGTGTTGGCGAACTGGCTGCACTTCAGGCTGAAATGTTCATTTTGCTGAATGTGTGGGATTGTGATATTATTGCTGGGAAAAGCTGTAGGCTGCGCCTAAGATACCAAACAAAGCAGCTGGTTACTAACAATGTTACATTTTTATCTTTTTAGTACAAACTGTGCAAAGTCAGGAAAACTTGGGTGGGAACAAAAGGAATCCCCCATCTGGTGACCCATGACGCCCGTACCATCCGCTACCCAGATCCATTGATCAAGGTCAACGACACCGTTCAGATCGACTTGGAAACTGGCAAAATTACAGACTTTATCAAGTTTGATACCGGTAGGTGCAATGTGTGTCCTAGGCGGACTTCTTATAGAAACGTTTAAAGTGACTTAATGTCATATCGGCTTTGTCAGCCTGCTTTGTAGTTGGGAAGACGGCGAATTGCTGTAGCTTGGTTGCTGCCAATATCAATGATTTTTTTTCTATACTTTTTCGAAATCTATAAACTTGCAGATGGCTATACTTAAAGGGGTAATTCCCCCAAAAACCTTTTTTTAACATTGATTGAGGCTCGTTATGTCAAGGGGAATCGGGTGTTTTTTTTATTAGAAACGAAGCAGTACTTACAGTTTTACAGATGCATCGTCTCCGTCGCTTCCGGGTATGATCGTCTGGTCTGGGCGTGCCTATTTGATTGACAGGCTTCCGACGGTCGCATACATCGCGTCACGAGTAGCCGAAAGAAGCCGAGCGACGGTGCGGCTCTATACTGCGCCTGCGCACCGTCCGGCTACTTTCGGAAAATCGTGACGCGATGTATGCGACCTCGGAAGCCTGTCAAATAGGAACGCCTATAGTCGGAGACCATACCCGGAAGCGTCGGAGACGATGCATCTCTAAAACGGTAAGTACTGCTTCATTTCTAAAAAAAAAACAACCCGATTCCCCTTGACATAACGAGCCTCAATCAAGGTTAAAAAAAAGGTTTTTGGGGGAACTACCCCTTTAAAGGAGTTGTAAAGGAAATTATCTTTTTGCCTAAAATGAATGTCTGCAAGGTAGACAGACAGAATAGTGTAATGATTCTGTTAACAAACTAGTAAATACCTATTAAATTTCTTCAACTATATCACCTCCGGCGTTCTAGTTTCTGTTTCTCTCTCTCTCTCTCTCTCTCTCTCTCTCTCTCTCTCTCTCTCTCTCTCTCTCTCTCTCTCTCTCTCTCTCTCTCTCTCTCTCTCTCTCTCTCTCTCTCTCTCTCTCTCTCTCTCTCATTCACTTCCTGGTTTGCATCATTTGTTCATGTAAGAACTAGATTTCCCAGTTTGCATTGTGTCACGCCCAGTAATTCACACCTCCTTGAAGTCTCTAACACGTAGCGCGCATCCTGCCGCACATGTGTTTCACAGAAAGGGGGCGAGCATGTCACTGACCACCGCAGTAAAGCCTCCCTTGACGGTGGTCAGTAAAATCAGACCAGCAGGAAGTGAACAGAGAAGGAATAGAGCAACTTCTGAGCAAAAACGAACAATGAAGTGAAGAGGAATGTCTGCGGGTGAATGATGCTTATTATGAAAACAACTTTTTTTTCTTTTACCCCTTTAAATAAACATTGCAGCTTGCAAGTGGTTTAGAGGTTATGACTAAAGCTATCGGCCACAACTTTATTTTCAGGTGTCAATAATTGTCTTTCGCATGAAGAAGCTAATTAGGCACTGGATCACTTTTAGAAGCAGTGGGAAAGGTTGTTCCGCTTGCTGGTGTTTCTCTGGCTTACTGCTTTTACTAGCGAGTACGGGAAACAATCTGACGGTTCGTGCAGCTGGCCATAGAGATGAACAGACACCAGATCGTCTATGATCTTGGAGGACATCTCTTCCGGTGTTCGGCTAAAACAGCCAACTCGCCAAATCTCCAACCTCATCTCTTCTGGTGACTCTCCAGCAGCAATTGCAGTTTTCAATGACTTGGCTGTTTTCAGAGCACTGGCAGTGTATACGCTACAGTACAAGTGGACATTGTTGGTCTTCCCGCTAGTAACCAACATGGCTGCCTCCAAGGGCGTGACAACATTTTTTTTTTCTACTCCTTGGTGTTCTGTAAAAACGCTCAAATCGTTTTGTACCGTAGTGTATACGCTGCCGATGTGAAACGGCCAAGTAGACAAAATCTGCAATTACAGGTTGGAGATTTTGGTAGTTGGCTGTTTTTGAAGTGACGCCATGAGGTCGCTCCAGTCCTCCCAAGATCAGAGACAATCTGGTCTGTTCATCTCCATGGCCAGCCGCACGAACCATTGGTTTTATTTCCCGGGCTCATGGGTAAAATCAGTAAGCCCAAGAAACACTGGCAAGTGGACAACTTTTTTTTTATTTTTTTTTTAAGGGTTGAGGAGAGATTGGGTGCAAGCATTTACAAACTGTGTTCACACCACACCTAGCGGTGTAGGCTGCAAATGTTGGCCCAAGAGCAATAATTCTAGTGCTAGACCCCCTTTAACTCAACTGGCCACCTGTAAATTTATAAATCGTCACCTATGGAGATTAATTATATCAGTTTGTTGCCATTCCTCGACCATGCACAATTTTAAAGTGACTTGTTTGGTATCATTTACTTGGCATAACATCTTCTATATTCAACCAAAAATTGGGTTGGCTATGTTTTTCGCAATAAAATTCATGAAAGTATTTTTTTATTCAAGAATTTTTCTTTTTTTAAAAACTGATGCGCAAATACCATGTGACATTAAAAAAATTGCTATGATTGCCATTTTATTCTCTATGGTCTCTTAAAAAAAATATATAATTTTTAGGGGGGGTTTAAGTAATTTTCTATCAAATACAGATTGTTACAAGTAAACAAAGTGTTAGAAAAGGCCTGATCTTCAAGTAGTTAATCTTCTCAACCTTTTCTCTAGCTAATGTCTGCATGGTGACTGGAGGTGCCAACTTGGGTCGTATTGGTGTCATCACCAACAGGGAGAGGCACCCAGGCTCATTCGATGTGGTCCACGTGAAGGATGCCAACGGCAACAGCTTTGCCACCAGGCTTTCCAATATTTTCGTCATTGGCAAGGTAAGTGATCTTGATCTGTCGTACATCTGTAGGGTTTTTGTTTTTTCATGCTAAGTTTTTACTTTTGGTGGTTTTGCAAGACTTTTGTGATAATCTTGCCAGCTGTATAGGGCTCAGACTAGGTGTTAATGCTGAATTGTTGGGTACTTTTTTGGGGTTCTTGGGTGAGGATGCTGCAGGGCAAACATTCTGAACCCCCTTCCATTAAGACCCTGTAACTATGTGTATTTTTAAAATGCAAGTTAAACTCCCGAGACTTGCGGCAGGATGGCACACCTGGCCGTAACAATGTTTAAAACTGTGGAAATCGGCATTCCTTTTTCTGCACTAAAGCTGCAACTAACGTTTATTTTCATAATCGATTAGTTGCCCGATTGTTTCAATCGGATAATGGCCTTTAAAAAAAAAAAAATTGCATTTAAAAAAAAAATCTAAGCCAATTTGTTGGGCAGATTACAAAACACAAATTGCCACAAAAACACATTACATGCTTTTCTGCAGCTTCTCCATTGAAATATTTCGAACCAAATAACAAAATGCCTCGGTTTTACATTAAAAAGTCCTCATCCTTTCCAAATACGCAGCAGCTGAAAAAAAAATCATGGATGTGAACGTGTCCCATAGGAAAACATGTAAATGAACTGTAGTGCGTTTCTGCAAAAAGCACCAAAAAAAAGTGTGACCCGGCCTGAGATGTTTAGTAACATAATGGGGTTAAAAAAACAAAAAAGTACAATGAGCAAATCGCTACTATAAGGGGTTCAATTTTTTTACTGTGGGATAGTGAAAGTAATTACAGTAGTGATTTGCTATTTTGTACTATAAAGGGCCAATTTAGTTTTTTTTTTTTAAACCCCATTATGTTACTGGCCGATTAATCTATTATAAAAATTGTAATCGATTAATTTCATAATGGATTAGTTGTTTTGGCCCTAATCTGCACTTTTTTTCTTTTATCGGCATAACACTAGTAACTATTTTCAGTGACCAATATCCATGTTCACCTTTCCTGTTTTTTCTTTTTTTTTCTGTAAAGATGACAGGTTGAGGTGGTATGGTACTAAAATTTGTACCCTTTGTTAGATTTAATTGATCCACCTGGTCACTTTTGCAATTGAAAGGAAAAGCTGTTCCTGAGTATTGTGGTGGTAGTGCATTGTATGGATGTGGGTTGCTTTTAGGGCACATGGGGGGGTAGATCTGCGGTCAGTATCGGGTACTGACAGGTGCACTTTATCATCTCTGGTGGTTACCCTTCTATTAAAACTTGGTGGTCATTGGTTACTTCATTGTAAACGCGGCATGGTTAGTTAGGTGTGTACGGCGTAGTCCGTAAATGAGGTCATGCATTTGGCTGCAGCATCTGCTTTCTATTCCCCCTCGGCTGTAGTGTGACCACGCTGTTCGGTTTTGGTGCGTATCTAAATATTTTCCTCCAGTGTGGAGAGATTGTTACTGGCAGCGTTTAGCTGGGTGTGTCGGATTACTCGTGCGGGGTTGGAGTGATTTTGTATAATCTGGAAAGTGGGGATTTTGTACAATTTAACCACTTAATGTCAAAATGTCATGGCACTCTAGCACATTATGAAATGCTTATCTTGGATTGAAGCCCTCTAGTGGTGCTCTGTCACCACTGACATGGCTTCTAACTTTCTCTGGGTTTGTGGGCTCCAGCAGCTTGATTGGCCGAACCGCGATGACATCACTCACACGTGTGGAGTCATGGCACAGCGCTCTGAAGGAACATTTTCGGAGCGCATACGTCAGTGTCTCCTTCTGCTAAAAGTATTTTGTAAGCGGGTACACATTCACGTGATATTCATTTTTACCTACAGGTAAGCTTTTATTTATTTTTAAAGCATACCTGTAGGTAAAAATCACGAAGGGAACGTTATTGCCACTTTAAGGGGTCATTCATGGGAGATGAGTGCAAGAAAAAACAATTCCAGGGAAGAAAGATTCCTGGCAACAAATTTTCTTTAGGAACAGGAGGTGAAATTGAAGCTTGGTTGGTTGAATTCGATGGTGTCGTCGGATCACAAAACGCACAATTTTTTTGTTTAAGAAAATTGTTTCGACATTTGACCCATGTATAGCCAGCCTTGGATAAAATGGCTCTGATCAATACCATATTTTTGATTTAAAGCAGAGTTCCACCCATAAGTGGAACTTCCGCTTTAAGCACTCCTCACCCCCTTGCATGTAACATTTTGGGGGGGGGGGGACTTCCTGTCCCACTTCCTCCTTCCGCCCAGGGACCGCCTTGGCGACTTCTCTTCTCGCCTTAGGCATCCCCTCCCTTTAGGCGCTCTCCAGGGACACGTGACAGGTACTAGGGGATCGCTTGTCCATTCAGGGCGCAGCGTGGCATGCGCAGTGAGTGCCCGGCCATGAAGCCAAAAGCTGGCGGGAGAGCGGAGCTCCGGGTGGCCACGTTGCTGGACTGTGGAGCAGGTGAATGTCTGTTAAAGTCAGCAGCTACACTTTTTGTAGCTGCTGACTTTTAATAAGACTCCCCTTAAAAGCATCTGAGCAAAGTAAAGGAAAATCTGAAAACATTGCCTGTTTGGGGTACTTGAGGTTAAGAACCGCAGCGCTAATCGACTGGGTATGCTGGGTATGGGTGGTTTAGACCATAAACCAGGTCTCAACATGTTCATGTGCAAAGAGGATATCATTCACCAAGGTGAGCGCAGACACCTTGGGTCCCCTACCGATTCTGGACTACCCCCCCCCTCCCCCACTTGTGCATGCTTGCTCTTTGGGGCACTTGTTCGTATAGCCTTTTGGCATCATGGCTGGGTCCCTACTGGGCAATGCGCCAATGGCCCGGCATAAGAGTGTGCCAAGCTGCTGATGTAATTTGTTGTGGGTACCAGGGTACCTGTAAAAACTGCTCCCCCTCCGAAACATGCCAAATGTGGTATCAGATAAGTGGAAGTTCTGCTTTAAAAATGTCTTTCTGACTTCAGGATTTTCTGAATAAGCTCAGTTACTACTTATGATTATATGAAGACTTAAATGTCCTTAGATTGGCTCCACAGGTTTACTTTAGATCTGCTGTTGTATCGCCGCCTTCCCACCGGTTTTTAACTCCTTGAAGCTCACAGCAGTGTGCATTGCTTGTGTTTGCAGGGTGCTTAAGTGATTTCTACAGCAGCATTTATACAACCCTGGCTGCTGCAGGTTATGAGTGCGCTTAAAGCATGGCTCACACACGTGTGACCAAATACTCTGCAAATTAGATGATCGTTGACTTGGCTGTGTCAAGAACCCAAATTTTGCCAATCTTTATGCTCGGGAAGAATTTGAGATGTACCCCTTGTACTTGTCTGTTTTATGTTGTATTTTGCTGCTACCTGTTGGTAAAATGTTACACTTGTCTCTGTAAGGCTGTGATTTCAGTACTTTTTATTTTTTTCCCCCCCATTCATTTTACAGGGTAACAAGCCATGGATTTCCTTGCCACGTGGAAAGGGTATCCGTCTCACCATCGCTGAGGAGAGAGACAAGAGACTGGCAGCCAAGCAGACCAGCGGTTAATCTCGACCAACGTTCTCTATCTTTATTAAATAAAACTCTGTTCTGGAGGTCTGTGTGTCTGGACTGGTTTTTATGGGAGTATTGATGGTCACTCTGGTATTCTGTCTGCAGGTAGGGAAAGGGTGGAATGCCATAATCTGTTCCTTCCCCACGGCGCCTTTCAGGAAGATCACATGAGATGGGCTCCTCCCCCCTAATGGAAACGCCAAGGGTAAAAGATCCCCGCCAGCTACTGCCCCCTCAGTGCTTGTTTTCTGCACTCCTCCAGGCATGTGCACAGAAACTCCCATTTATTACAAGTACCCTATGCCTCTGGTGGGTCAACGGGTGAGGGAGACAGGGTAGCCGATGTTGTGTTCGCTGTAGGCTTCTCAACCCTGTCGAGTAACAGGCCATGTTTTGGAAATTTCTCTTGAATAAAATGGCTGTCCAAAATACCAAGCCATTGATTTGAAGCACCTGTGCAAGATAAAGAAAACATGCACACATGGCCTGTTTACTTGAGGGCAGGGTTAAGAACCACTGGGCTACACCATCCCTCCCTGTTGTGCAACCTTCTGCCTTCACTACTGCTGATATGGCAAAGCTTGCACAAGTGGGGAGCTCTGGCAGCTGTATCTCCAGGGCTCCTTAGTTGGATGTGGGTGCCCATGCCTGCCCCTGGGTCTCCAGCCAGTCAGTGGGCAGTATAGGACTGATGGGACTTGAAATTTCAGACCGGTTTAGTAATGTTAGTTGGACTGCTTCTGTGGTGGGGGTGGGGGGGTAATGGGTGCTTGGCAGCCATGTTTGTGCAGCTCGGGCAGATATGGTGCTGTAGAAGCACATCCAATGCTGGAGCAGGTACCTGCATCATCGTTTTTCCCATCCAAGGCAGACTGAAAATGACAATTTTTTTATTTATTTTTGGACTTGAGATCTGAGATACTGACCTTTTTGTATTTGTAGCAGTCATCACTAGAGGTCTCGTACAACCTCCCTGATGGCTTTATAGATGCTGTCCTCCATACATGGTTACTTGGTACTCTGCCTTTCCCTTCCCCTGACCTGGGTTCCATTGCTGCCTTTTCTCCCTACATGCGCAGCATGAATAATGTTGCATCCTCATGAAAGCACTCAGACCGAATAAGAAGCAGTTGCTCGCACGTCCCTTCATTCTTGGTCATCAATTGGCAATACTGGGGAAACTGGTAAGGCAACACAACCAGGTCAGGGAATGCTCATTTGCAGAAATGCTGTCGCTTTGCCCAAATAAAACCAACCAAGGGGGAGCTTAAGGACATTATTGGTAGGATTGAATATTGACAAAATAAGTTTGTGTTTATGCACCCCTGAGATTGGTGCATGGCATTCTACATGAATGGGCTACCTTAAAGCAAAAAAGCACCTGCTCGCAAAATTTCCTGTAGCGCTGTGATTTTTTTCCCACTAACCTCTGCTACTGCAGGAGATGATTAAGTAGGGGGCTGGAGGAAGTAACCACAATGCTTAGCAGGGGGATCCCGAATCTGACATTCCTAGAGTTGTCTGGGTGCGCTCTTGAAGAAAGTGACAATGGGTGGAGTACAAGTAGTAAAGGTATAACATCTCCTTAACAATTTGTTTTATTAACCACTTCAGACCCGCGCTATTGACAAAATATGTCAACAGCGCCAACCTGAGGCGCCAACTAGACGTCTTTGGACGTGATTTCTAGTGCATTACCCGCGCGCACCGCGGGTAAACACTGTCCCGCCGCATCGCTGAAGAGCCGATGCATGTACCTGGCGGCCGCGATGTCCGTCTGGTACATGTGATCGGCGGGAAAACAAGCAGATGACAGCAGGAACATGGAGCTCTGTGTGTAACAGAGCTCCATGTGCTGTCAGAGGAGACCGATCTGTGTCTCTTGTACATAGGGACACCGCATCGGTCACCCCCCTCCCCCCCACAGTTAGACCACACCCAGGATACAAATTTAACACCTTCCTCACCCCCTAGTGTTAACCCCTTCCCTGCCAGTTACATTTATACAGTAATTGGTGCATTTTTATAGCACTGATCGCAGTATAAATGTGAATGGTCCCAAATTTGTGTCTATGTCCACCGCAATATTGCAGTCGCAATAAAAATCGCAGATTGCCGCCATTACTGGTATAATAAAAAAAAAATCATTCTGTTCCCCATTTTGTAGGCGCAAACCAGTCGCTTATTGCTTTTTTTTTACACAAATACGTCAAAATACGTATCGGCCTTAACTGAGAGAAAAGTTAAAAAAAAAAAAAAATTGGGATATTTTTCGCTCTTTTTTTGTTTATAGCGCAAAAAATAAAAACCACAGAGGTGATCAAATACCACCAAAATAAAGCTCTATTTGTGGGGAAAAAAGGACATCAATTTTGTTTGGGAGCCGCGTCGCACGTCCGTGCAAATGTCCGTTAAATCGACGCAGTGCCGGAAGCTGAAATTTCGCCTGGGCACGAAGGGGGTTTATGTGCCCAGTAAGCACTTGGTTAAAGAAACCAAGTCTATAAATAAAAGGGATTGTATTGTCCCTTAACCGCTTGCCGACCATATAACCTAGATATGCAGCAGCAGCAAGGTGGCCCTGCTCTGTCAGATCATGTACCCAATACAGCCCTCAAATGCCACTAGCATTTTGCGAGTGTGGGCTGCCTAGAAGTAGGGGGGCGAGCACCGCCGGCAGCCTGGATTGTATAGGAGTCGTTCTCCCAGCAGCAATCGTAGAGGAAGAGAGGAGAGCTGGGCGACATAACTGCTTTAATTTCAAAAGCCGTGTGTTCCCTGCTGTGCGCTGTCATATACAGCCCTCTTCATTGTCTGGGCACTTTGATGGACAGATAACCCTGGGACAGATCTGTCAAAGTTCCCTAGACAAGGAGGAAACGCTGTATATGACGGCACACAGTGGGGAACACACAGCTATTGAAATTAAAGCTGTTATGTCCCCCAGCGCTCTAAGCAGCCAGGTGGTGGCTCCCCTGCACAGGTGGACATGGATAACGTTGTTAAATATTTTATGCAGAATGAAGTTAAATACTAAAGGAGTTGTAAAAAAATTTTTTGCTGAAATTACTGTTTACAGGGTATAGAGACGTAAACTGATTTTTTTTTTCTTAAATAATTGATTTTATCTATTTTTAATCCTATAATGTACCTGTAGTTGCTAGTTTAGTTTTTGCATGTTTCCTGCTTTTTTGCTGTACAGAGCCAATACAGGGCAGTGATGGTTTGGAAAATGAAACTGGTGCGGAGGGGTTTTAGACACACAGTAATCTCACCTCCTTGATTAGTGACCACAGAGAGAAGCTCCCAGCACTGTGGTCAGAAGGAAACGGACAACCAGGAAGGAGATCAGAGAAAAATTACAGCAACTTGAGAGCAAAAACAAACAATGAGGACATGAAAACAGCACTGCCTTAAGGTAAAGGAAGCTATTAAAGGGGTGTTTCAGCCAAATTTAGTGTTTATTAAAAGTCGGCAGCTACAAAAAGTGTAGCTGCTGGCTTTTAATAAACACTCACCTGCTCCAGGATCCAGCGACACGCTGGCCGGGGGTCCGCTCCCCCCCTCCCCGGCCGGCGTCTTCATCCTAAGTGTGGGCACCCGACCGTGACAGCCTTCGGCTTCACGGCTGGGCACCCACTGCGCATGCGCGAGCGGCGCTGCCCTCTCCTATTGGACAGGCGATCACATGGGACCTGTCATGTGTCCCATGCGATCGCCTACAGGGAGGGGCTGCTGTAGGCGATTAAGCTTAATTGCCTAACCAGCCCCTCGGCGGAAGGAGGAAGTGGACAGGAAGTCCCACTCCTCCTGAAGCCCCCACTCCCCCCAAAAAAATGACATGCCAAATGTGGCATGTAAGGGGGTGAGGAGTGGGATTAGCGGAAGTTCCAATTTTGGGTCGAACTCCGCTTTAAGATAAAAAAAGAAATTCCTTTACAAACCCTTTAAGTGTCATTTCATTCATTTAATTTGAGGGTGGAATTAGGAGTTGGGAAAGGTAGGTGGTTGGGAAGGGCAAGTAACCATTGAGACCTGGCTAGTAGCTCAGGACTTGAAATTTTGAGCCCTGACCTAGTACATGATCTGGCCTTTCTGGGTAGGGGGGTGTGGGCTGCCAGCGACCCGGCTGTGCTGTGACTACACAGCAAATGCTGATCAGTGGGTTCCAACTGATGGATGACAGCCTGGCACATGCCGATCACCTGGGGGGAAAAAAACAGACATCTCTGCCCTGTCAGTGGGGAAGTAATAGGCTTCCTTTGGTAAAAGCAGAAAACGCAGTACACCCAAACACTGGCTAGGCACACTGGTAGTAAACTCTGTACTACCACTTATACCTACAGGTAAGCCTATAATGAGGTACTGTGAACATCTCCTAAACTTGCATAGGAGAGAGTGCACGCAGCCAATGACATCAGCGACTGAGCTCTGATGGTCCGGCTTACAGAGCCCGACCTTCAGATCCTGTGCTGGATATGGCAGCTCCTGTCTGCAATGCGCGGGAGTGACGTCATCGCAGGTCCAGCCAATCGCATAGCCGGAGCTTGCGAACCTGGAAGACAGACCGGTCCAAACATAATATTCTCCACGCACATGTACCTAAAAACATCTATAGTAATGCAGCTATCAGTGGTGAGCTGTGTCCCTCGCACATGGTGCCAGAATAGGCCCGGTATGGAGGTGGGTATTAAAGCCCGGTATTGAAGGGGTTAAAAGAACCCCCAAGCATCCTGAAGAACCCTGGTTGAGAATGGCTACTACAAATCATTCTTTATTTTTAACCACTTCAAATACCAGGCACTCAACAGCGCCGAAGAAAGGAAATGCCGATGACCACCATTTATTTACATGTAATCAGCCGTGTTGGGACACCGCTGATCACATGGTAAAGAGCTGCGTTATCGGCTATTTAACGCAGCTCTTTACCATGTGATCAGCGGTGTCCCAACACGGCTGATTACATGTAAACAAATGGTGGTCATCGGCATTTCCTTTCTTTGGCGCTGTTGAGTGCCTGGTATTTGAAGTGGTTAAAAATAAAGAATGATTTGTAGTAGCCATTCTCAACCAGGGTTCTTCAGGATGCTTGGGGGTTCTTTTAACCCCTTCAATACTGGGCTTTAATACCCACCTCCATACCGGGCCTATTCTGGCACTTCTCTCTGACATGTACAAATCATTCTTTTGCTAAAAAATTACCCGGAACCCCCAAACATATGTTTTTTTAGCGGACACCCTAGGGCAGTGATGGCAAACCTTGGCACCCCAGATGTTTTGGAACTACATTTCCCATGATGCTTATGCAGGCTGCAGTGTAGTTGAGCATTATGGGAAATGTAGTTCCAAAACATCTGGGGTGCCAAGGTTCGCCATCAGTGTTGCTCATCTTACTTTAAAAAAGTAATTAGTTACAGTTACAAATTACTTCTCCGAAAAAGTAATTGTGTTAGTGACTCAGTTACTACATTGAAAAAGTAATTAGTTACTCAGCAAAGTAACTGACTTTTTTTTAAATATTTTACAATGCTTTGAGATGATTCCCTTTCTAGAATGCAGATGATGGGCGCTTGACAGGGAGCAGTGAGTTGATACTCCAAGACAAAAGAATGGCAGATCCTTGAGAGAAGAAAACCGGAAATAAATGGTGATCTCGTGTATATCCCAGCCTAGGTGCATCTGTCCCACCATGTATGTGCAGCTAATAGGACTTAAAACCTGTATCCATCTGCTATATATTTCATCCAAATTATAAGCTGGATTAAAATGTATGTTTATAATATACATTCCCTTGATGTTTACAGAGTCCATAATTTAAAATCTTATATTAGGCTTTTTAAGAATTTTCTATAGTTTATTGTTTATTATTTTATTTATCATATATAAGCTTTATTAGATGCAAGGGATCTGGAATGAAGATGTCAGATTTTTCTTTGTTGTCTGATAAAGAGATGAAATCACTGACCAAAAAAACCTGCTGATTATTGGTCTGTATAGGTGTCCTGCACTTACCATGTTGACCACTAGATGTCGCTGTGTACACTGTGTTGTATAGGGAACGTTTGTTCTGTGGAACATTTTTTTCCGGCCATGATTCTAATGCGGAGTTCTTCCCATATTCATATTCACAGCGCCGGCAGAAGCAATTACTCTGCTACCATCTAGTGGTGGTAGATGTAATTGCAGTAATGCTGCCCAAGTAATGGGAACTGCGTTACCGTGAGGGGAAAAGTAATCAGGTAGATTACTCGTTACCCTCAAAAGGGGCTGCGTTGGGTAACTGCGTTTATTTTAACTCAGTTACTTACAACACTGGCCATCACTGCCCTAGGGAATACATTTTTTTTTTTTTTTTTTTTTTTTGTATAATGTGAAAGATGTTGCGTCGAGTAAATGGATACCTAACATATCACGATTTTAAATTCTGCGCACTCATGGAATGGCGCCAAACTTCAGTACTTAAAAATCTCCATAGGCGTTAAATTTTTTACAGGTTACCAGTTTAGAGTTAGAGGAGGTCTAGTGCTAGAATTGTTGCTGGCACTCTTAACGCACGCGGCGATACCTCACATGTGTGGTTTGAACAGCGTTTACATATGTGGGCTGGACTTGCGTGTGTGTTCGCTTCTGAGTGCGAGCTACCGGGGACAGAGGCCCTGTGTAGTGTTTTCGTGGACAGCTTCTAATACACTTCTGGTGGTGTACGCGGTATCTGACACACTTCTGGTGGTGTACGCGGTATCTGACACACTTCTGGTGGTGTATGCGGTATCTGATACACTTCTGGTGGTGTATGCGGTATCTGATACACTTCTGGTGGTGTACGCGGTATCTGATACACTTCTGGTGGTGTACGCAGTATCTAATACACTTCAGGTGGTGTACGCGGTATCTAATACACTTCAGGTGGTGTAAGCGGTATCTAATACACTTCAGGTGGTGTACGCGGTATCTAATACACTTCAGGTGGTGTACGCGGTATCTAATACACTTCAGGTGGTGTACGCAGTATCTAATACACTTCAGGTGGTGTACGCAGTATCTAATACACTTCTGGTGGTGTACGCGGTATCTAATACACTTCTGGTGGTGTACGCGGTATCTAATACACTTCAGGTGGTGTACGCGGTATCTAATACACTTCAGGTGGTGTACGCGGTATCTAATACACTTCTGGTGGTGTACGCAGTATCTAATACACTTCAGGTGGTGTACGCGGTATCTAATACACTTCAGGTGGTGTACGCAGTATCTAATACACTTCAGGTGGTGTACGCGGTATCTAATACACTTCTGGTGGTGTACGCGGTATCTAATACACTTCAGGTGGTGTACGCGGTATCTAATACACTTCAGGTGGTGTACGCGGTATCTAATACACTTCTGGTGGTGTACGCGGTATCTAATACACTTCAGGTGGTGTACGCGGTATCTAATACACTTCTGGTGGTGTACGCGGTATCTAATACACTTCAGGTGGTGTACGCGGTATCTAATACACTTCAGGTGGTGTACGCGGTATCTAATACACTTCAGGTGGTGTACGCGGTATCTAATACACTTCAGGTGGTGTACGCGGTATCTAATACACTTCAGGTGGTGTACGCGGTATCTAATACACTTCAGGTGGTGTACGCGGTATCTAATACACTTCAGGTGGTGTACGCGGTATCTAATACACTTCAGGTGGTGTACGCGGTATCTGATACACTTCAGGTGGTGTACGCGGTATCTGATACACTTCAGGTGGTGTACGCGGTATCTAATACACTTCTGGTGGTGTACGCGGTATCTGACACACTTCTGGTGGTGTACGCGGTATCTAATACACTTCTGGTGGTGTACGCGGTATCTAATACACTTCTGGTGGTGTACGCAGTATCTAATACACTTCAGGTGGTGTACGCGGTATCTAATACACTTCAGGTGGTGTACGCGGTATCTAATACACTTCAGGTGGTGTACGCGGTATCTGATACACTTCAGGTGGTGTACGCGGTATCTGATACACTTCAGGTGGTGTACGCGGTATCTAATACACTTCAGGTGGTGTACGCGGTATCTAATACACTTCTGGTGGTGTACGCGGTATCTAATACACTTCTGGTGGTGTACGCAGTATCTAATACACTTCTGGTGGTGTACGCAGTATCTAATACACTTCAGGTGGTGTACGCGGTATCTAATACACTTCAGGTGGTGTACGCGGTATCTAATACACTTCAGGTGGTGTACGCGGTATCTAATACACTTCAGGTGGTGTACGCGGTATCTAATACACTTCAGGTGGTGTACGCGGTATCTAATACACTTCTGGTGGTGTACGCGGTATCTAATACACTTCAGGTGGTGTACGCGGTATCTAATACACTTCTGGTGGTGTACGCAGTATCTGATACACTTCAGGTGGTGTACGCGGTATCTGATACACTTCAGGTGGTGTACGCGGTATCTAATACACTTCAGGTGGTGTACGCGGTATCTAATACACTTCTGGTGGTGTACGCGGTATCTAATACACTTCTGGTGGTGTACGCGGTATCTAATACACTTCTGGTGGTGTACGCAGTATCTAATACACTTCAGGTGGTGTACGCGGTATCTAATACACTTCAGGTGGTGTACGCGGTATCTGATACACTTCAGGTGGTGTACGCGGTATCTGATACACTTCAGGTGGTGTACGCGGTATCTGATACACTTCAGGTGGTGTACGCGGTATCTAATACACTTCAGGTGGTGTACGCGGTATCTAATACACTTCTGGTGGTGTACGCGGTATCTAATACACTTCTGGTGGTGTACGCGGTATCTAATACACTTCTGGTGGTGTACGCAGTATCTAATACACTTCTGGTGGTGTACGCAGTATCTAATACACTTCAGGTGGTGTACGCGGTATCTAATACACTTCAGGTGGTGTACGCGGTATCTAATACACTTCAGGTGGTGTACGCGGTATCTAATACACTTCAGGTGGTGTACGCGGTATCTAATACACTTCAGGTGGTGTACGCGGTATCTAATACACTTCAGGTGGTGTACGCGGTATCTAATACACTTCTGGTGGTGTACGCGGTATCTAATACACTTCAGGTGGTGTACGCGGTATCTAATACACTTCTGGTGGTGTACGCGGTATCTAATACACTTCTGGTGGTGTACGCGGTATCTAATACACTTCAGGTGGTGTACGCGGTATCTGATACACTTCAGGTGGTGTACGCGGTATCTGATACACTTCAGGTGGTGTACACGGTATCTGATACACTTCAGGTGGTGTACGCGGTATCTGATACACTTCAGGTGGTGTACGCGGTATCTGATACACTTCAGGTGGTGTACGCGGTATCTGATACACTTCAGGTGGTGTACGCGGTATCTAATACACTTCTGGTGGTGTACGCGGTATCTAATACACTTCTGGTGGTGTACGCGGTATCTAATACACTTCTGGTGGTGTACGCGGTATCTAATACACTTCTGGTGGTGTACGCGGTATCTAATACACTTCTGGTGGTGTACGCAGTATCTGATACACTTCAGGTGGTGTACGCGGTATCTGATACACTTCAGGTGGTGTACGCGGTATCTAATACACTTCTGGTGGTGTACGCAGTATCTAATACACTTCTGGTGGTGTACGCGGTATCTAATACACTTCTGGTGGTGTACGCGGTATCTAATACACTTCTGGTGGTGTACGCGGTATCTAATACACTTCTGGTGGTGTACGCGGTATCTAATACACTTCAGGTGGTGTACGCGGTATCTAATACACTTCTGGTGGTGTACGCAGTATCTGATACACTTCAGGTGGTGTACGCGGTATCTGATACACTTCAGGTGGTGTACGCGGTATCTAATACACTTCTGGTGGTGTACGCGGTATCTAATACACTTCTGGTGGTGTACGCGGTATCTAATACACTTCAGGTGGTGTACGCGGTATCTAATACACTTCTGGTGGTGTACGCAGTATCTGATACACTTCTGGTGGTGTACGCAGTATCTGATACACTTCAGGTGGTGTACGCGGTATCTGATACACTTCAGGTGGTGTACGCGGTATCTAATACACTTCTGGTGGTGTACGCGGTATCTAATACAGTGTGTACTGTTGCTAATACAGAGCAGATGGTGTACACAGTACACAGTGCGGTGTTGCAAAACAAAAAACACATCATGTCAGGAAGGCCATCAAGGAGAGGCAGACGCTCACAGGCCATTAAATGAGGGCAACCAGCCTCTATGTCTACTGTGGCGGTGGTGGACGTGGTGCATCCTCTGCAGCTGGCCGTGTTATTGAGTCACCACATGCAGAAGAGTTGGTGGGGTGGATAACACAGCCGCCTTCATCCTCTGTCACCCAGGCTCAGAGTAGTTTGCCTTCCAACGCAGCTGCCAAAACGGCCTATTTGACCGGCTCCTTTTCCACAGTCACTCCTTCCGTAGCCCCACCATCATGCACAGAGGAGTGCCATGAATTTTTTCAACCGTAGTGTTGGTTACATGCTGCTGGAGGATGCGCAGCGATTGGTGGGCTCTGATGTTGGTTCCCAGGTTGAGGAAGGAAGGTACCCATTGATCGTTTATTACTCTGACAGATGTTTGGGGTGGAGGAACTTGACTGGCCTGCACAGAGTCCTGACCTCAACACCAGGGGATAAATTAGAGCAGAGACTGCAAGCCAGACCTTCTCGTCCAACATCAGTGCCTGACCTCACAAATGCGCTTCTGGAAGAATGGTCAAACACTCCCATAGACACTCCTAAACCTTGTGGACAGCCTTCCCAGGAGAGGTAAAGCTGTTATAGCTGCAAAGGGCGGAGCCAACTCAATACTAAACCCTACGGACTAAGACTGGGATGCCTTTAAAGTTCATGTAAAGGCAGGCGTCCCAATACTTTTGATAATATAGTGTATATTGTCTGATAGAGACTACAAATGGCCGTTTAAACACACATTACACACCATCTTTAGGAATCCTGGCCTGGGAAATGCCGCCATCACTGGAGTGCATGTAGACAGGAAATGGCTGCAAAGAGGCTACAGAGATCAGCAGCACTGACATATAACAAGGTATCAAAACAAGAGGAGCATAAAAAAAAAATCAAAAGATCAGGATGTTATAATAATATTTTTTTTTTTATTTATTGTCTAAATGTTTATGTTATTGCAGTGGTCTCCAGACTGTGGCCCAGGTGCCAGATGCGGCCCTTTGCTTGCTTTTATCTGGCCCTTGGGGCCATAATTCCCTCCACTGACATTGGACCGTTTTCATCAGACGAACTGATCGTGTGTACAGGGCATAAATGTTTATTAATGTCATTACCTCGACATTATCATTTATTGTCTCATTGTTCTTTATGCAGTCTCATTTATTATTCATTTTGTTACCTATACATTATTATGTATTGTCCGATTGTTTATTACACAGTCTAATTTTCATTCATTTTGATACCTATACAGTATTATTTATTTATTATTTGTTCTCTCCGTCTCCCTCTCTTCCCCCCTCTCTCCCTCTCCCTCTCTCTCTATGTCTCTCTCTCTCTCCCTCTCTTCCCCCCTCTCTTCCCCCTCTCTACCTCTCTCTCTCTATCTCTCTCTCTACCTCTCCCTCTATCTCTCTCTCTCTCTCCCCCCCCCTCTCTTCCCCCCTCTCTCTATCCCTCTCTATCTCTCTCTCTCTCTCCCTCTATGCCCCCATCTCTCCCTCTATCTCTCTCTCTCTTCCCCCCCTCTCTCTCTCTCTCTCTATCTCTATCTCTCTCTCTCCCCCCCCTCTCTTCCCCTCGCTCTCTCTCTCTGCCCCCATCTCTCCCTCTCTCTCTCTCTGCCCCCATCTCTCCCTCTCTCTCTCTGCCCCCATCTCTCCCTCTCCCTCTCTCTCTCTCTCTCTCCCTCTCTTCCCCCCTCTCTCCCTCTCTCTATCTCTCTCTCTCTGTCGCTCTCTCCCTCTCTTCCATCTCTCTCTCTCTCTCTCTTCCCCCCTATCTCTCTCTCTTCCCCCTATCTCTCTCTCTCTCTTCCCCCTGTCTCTCTTCCACCCCCTCTCTCTCTCTTCCACCCCCCCTCTCTCTCTCTCTCTCTTCCACCCCCCCCTCTCTCTTCCACCCCCCCTCTCTCTCTTTCTCTCTCTCTCGCTTTTTTTTCTCTCCCCCTCCCTCCCTATTTTACTGTGTGTGTTTATTACACAGTATCATTTTTTATAATGTTATTACCTAGACATTATTCATTAGGCAGTCTAATCTATTTTTCATTTTATTACCTATACATTATTATTTATTGTCTTATTTTTACGCAGTCTAATTTATTATTCATTTTGATACATATACATTTTTATTTTATTGCTTATTACGCAGTCTAATTTATTTATAATTTTGTAATCTATACATTATTATTTATTGTCTAATTGTTTATCACACTGTATAATTTATCATTAATTTGATACACATATTTTGTTTATTATTGTATAATTTATTTAATTGGTTATGATACAAATGAGGGAGATACGGCGATTCATGAACGTAGATGCGCCCAGCGCATGTTTTAAGCGATTTGCGTAAGTCGTACGTCCGGCGTAAAGTTATTCCCCATATTGGAGGCGCAACCCATGCAAAGGTATGGACCAGGGAACGAACGCCGTCGAATTATACGTCGTTTACGTAGTACGTGAATAGGGCTGTGCGTTCACGTCGTAGGCAGTGATTCGACGTATCTTAGGCAGTTATTTCGACGTGATTGTGAGCATGCGCCATGAGACGACGCATGCGCAGTTCAATTTTTGAAGCTCAGCCCATCATTTGCATGGGGTCACGCTTCATTTTAATATATCACGCCCACTTCCACCTACTTTGACATACGTCGGCAACTATACGCTACGCCGACTCAACGTTGGGAGCATCTGCTTTGTGAATACCATGCTTGACTCTCAACGTTGCGCCGGCGTAGCGTAAAGAAGATACGCTACGTCCGCACAAAGATGTGCCGATCTACGTGAATCTACCCCATTGTGTTCTATTTTACTGTGTGTGTGTTTATTACACAGTATCATTTTTTATGACACAGTGTAGCAGTGTTCCTCTCATCCAGTTTATATCTACTTTCAGTTTTGTTATTTTCTTTTATAAAAAAAATCAGTATTTATATGATGACACCCATCACACCTCTATACCACAGACCCCCAACTACTATCACTTAGAAAGCCTTGCCCCCGATACATCCAGTGAAAGGAAACAGAGTTTTGAGCCTTTTCTGGGTTTGAACGGGTTAGTGGAAAATCCAGAAGGTGGAGTTCATGTCCATTGGGGAAATCAACAGTTTCGTGACTGAGATTCAGCAATTCCACCTCTTCCCAGCCCTGTCCTTGAGAAAGAGAAACTTTGCAGTCCGATGTTTAGATTCATTTTTTTGTTGCACCACAGAGGACAAGAGAGAGCTTCTTTAGGGGGAACTGACCAAGGCTTCCAGGTTTGAAGTCTAATATAGAACTTTTTCCTGTAATTCCTCGCCGGATACACCGGGATTTGTATATTGAAATCTGCATTTGGAGTAGAATATTCAGGTTGAATAGCTTTATTTGCTGTTGGATGGTCATGGTGGCCTAAATTTTTTGAGCACCTGATGCCTTTCAACAAACGATCCATCAGACCACAATCCCCCTGGGGAAATGGGCAGCGTGGTCTACAGGGATTTGTTGACCCCCAAAATGTTACCCCCGGTAGACCCGGCCTGCAAAGAGACTATGGAAACCGCTTGATGGCAAGTGAAGGAGACGATCATGGGAACAGGCGATGCCCCGCCAGATACCTTCAGCCTTGTAGCTGGGACATCCTTTACCTGGACCGGACATGGAAAGGACGCCTTGCCCCTGGGAAAGCCCTTCCAATGTTACAGAGGAGCCCCATTGAGGTGCAGGAATTTAAGGACGTTTGTATACGTTACTTGGTCACGCTGATCCTTCAGATGTCAGATTTGAGTCGCTTGTCGCTGTCACTCTTCGAGGAGTTGGAGGATCAGCTACTGTCAATGCAGAATCGTATCGTCTCTTTGCACCAGCGAACGGGAGATGTGTACTGGGAATTCTGCAAGAGTACTCAGCGCTGGACTCCGGGTCAGAACCCGCCTCTTGCTAAAGGTAAATGTTATTACTTGTGTATGTTCTATGTAAGATGACTAAGGGCCAAATAACGTTGTAGCTGTTACTACCCCCCGCGTTACGGTGAATGACACCCCAACATAGTATAAGACAATGTGACTCCTATGCAGCAAACAGCAATGCATGCCGCATGCCGCATGCTACCATGCATTGCGGTCCGATGCATCATAAACATGCTGTAGGTACATTTGTTGTCTATTCTTGTGCCATGGCAGTACAATTATATAAACCTGATCACTAAAGTCATATAAGCCATGTAGGATCCCTGATGATCCTACTATGAAGGTCCTGGTTCAGGTGCTTTCTGTGGGTTGGTTCTTGTGTTCCCATGGGCTTCCGATGGAGACTACAAATGGCCGTTTCATCACACATTACACAGGCAAAGTCTACTGTTGTCACCGTCAGGAAAACCTGACCTGAGTGTCTGAAGACTACTGAAGGATAGGGGCTGGGCCATTGCAGGAGGCTCTATGAGTAGTGTAGCCGGTGATGCTCAGGAGCTCCTTAAGAAGCAGAGGATTCTGCGGCACGTGTGGAGCTGTTTCCCTCGACCCCGATCTTTCCGCAAGATAAACTACCTGCTATCCCTCAGATCCCAAAGCTCATGTTGGCCAACTTTGGCCTCGTGTCGATGGCTTCGGTTTAGGAGGCTTCTGAGGTCATTCATATTTTATTGACAGGCGCCCATGAGCTGCAGTTGATCTCCTCCTGACCTACATTTCACCTGCTTCAGGTGGATTTTGTGTTCCCATGGACTTGTAAGAAAAGCCCATTGACACGAGTCATTATTCGGACTAAAACTATAAAACAGAGTCCTAGATTTTGTTACAATTACTCAATGTTAGATCCAGGTACAACAAGATCTAGTAGATCTAGCTACATACTTCAACAAGATTGAGTTGCATACCCCAGCAAGATCTAGTTACATACCTCAGTAAATTGAGTTACTTGCCACAGCAAGATCCAGTTACATATAATCTAGTTACACCCCCCCCCCCCCCAAACAAGATCCAGTTACATATAATCTAGTTACACCCCCCCCCCAAACAAGATCCAGTTACATACCCCAACAAGATCCAGTTACATACCCCAATAAGATCCAAATGCATAGCCCAACATGGACCACTTATGTAACCCAAGATCTAGTTATAGACCCCAACAAGATCCAACCACTTACCTTAAGAAGTTCCAGGCACAAACCTCAAACATAGTCAGTTACCCTCACGGGAGTTATACACCCCCAATAAGATCCAGTTACTTACCCCAACAGGATCCAGTTACACACCCCAATAAGATCCAGTTACTTACCCCAACAGGATCCAGTTACACACCCCAATAAGATCCAGTTACTTACCCCAACAGGATCCAGTTACACACCCCAACAAGATCCAACTACTTACCTTAAGAAGTTCCAGGCACAAACCTCAAACATAGTCAGTTACCCTCACGGGAGTTATACACCCCCAATAAGATCCAGTTACTTACCCCAACAGGATCCAGTTACACACCCCAATAAGATCCACTTACTTACCCCAACAGGATCCAGTTACACACCCCAATAAGATCCAGTTACTTACCCCAACAGGATCCAGTTACACACCCCAATAAGATCCAGTTACTTACCCCTACAGGATCCAGTTACACACCCCAATAAGATCCAGTTACTTACCCCTACATGATCCAGTTTCACACCCCAATAAGATCCAGTTATTTACCCCAACAGGATCCAGTTACACACCCCAATAAGATCCAGTTACTTACCTCTACAGGATCCAGTTACACACCTCAATAAGATCCAGTTATTTACCCCAACAGGATCCAGTTACACACCCCAATAAGATCCAGTTACACACCCCAACAAGTTCCAGTTACAAAACCCCTAACATAAACCAATTGCTTACCCCCAACAAGATCCAGTTACATTCCTAACCTTGATCCAGTTACATGTTCCTACATACTGTATATTCAGTTACAGTTACATACCCCAATGTAGATAGTTATAAACCCCAACAAGATCCAGTTATACTCCAACAAGATTCAGTTACCCACCCCAACAAGATCCAGTTACATACCCCAAAAATATCCAGTAACGCACCCCAGCAAGATCCAGTTACATACCCCAACATATCCATTTGCATACCCCAACAAGATTCAGTTGCATACCCCAACAACGTATCAAGCTGCATAACCCAACAAGATCCAGTTTCATACCCCAACAAGATCCAGTTATATATCAGAACAAGATCCAGTTATATACCCCAGCAGGATCCAGTTACACTCCAACAAGATATAGTTACACACTTACAAAATTCAGTTACACACCCCAACAAGAACAAGTTACATGCCTCAGCAAGATCCAATTGTATACCCCAATAAGTTCCAGTTACAAGCCCCAACACGATCCAGTTAAATACCCAACAAGTCCTGGTTTTATACTCCAGCAAGATCCAATTGCATACCTGAACAAGATCCAGGTACATACCCCAATGTAGATCCAATTACCTACCCCAACGTAGATCCAATTACATACCCCACCAGTATCCAGTTACTCCAACACAGATCGAGTTACCTACCACAACAAGATCCAGTTACCCCAACACGGATCAAGTTACATACCCCAACAAGATCTACTTACATACCCCAGCAGGATCCAGTTACTCACCCCAACATAGATCCAATTACTTACCCAAAAATAGATCCAGTTACATGCCCCAACAAAATAAAGTTGCACAACCAAATAAGATCCAGTCACCTACTCCAACATAGATCCAGTCACCTACCCCAGCATGGATCCAGTTACCTAACCCGACATAGATCCAGTCACCTACCCCAATATAGATCCAGTAACATACCCCAACAAGATCCAGCTACACACCCCAACATGGATCCAGTTACATACCCCAAAACAGATCCAGCTAAATGCCCCAACAAGATAAAGTTACACACCCAAGTAAGATCCAGTTACATACCCCAACAGAGATCCAGTCACCTTCCCCAACATAGACCAGTTACCTAACCCAACATAGATCCAGTTACCTAGCCCAACATAGATCCAGTTACCTTCCCCAACATAGATTCAGTTACAGTGCGGAAAATAAGTATTTGAACACCCTGCTATTGTGCAAGTTCTCCCACTTGGAAATCATGGAGGGGTCTGAAATTGTCATCGTAGGTGCATGTCCACTGTGAGAGACATAATCCAAAAAAAAAAATCCAGAAATCAAAATTTATGATTTTTTAACTATTTATTTGTATAATACAGCTGCAAATAAGGTGTCCGTTTATGAAGCAGTGAACAGCGGTGATCCCAGGGATCACCACTGATCACAGCCCATAAACAGTTTATGAAACAGAGATAATCGGGGGGAGAAGTGTTTGAATTTGTTCTCCCGCCAATTATCTCTACACACAGTGAAGTCTCATAGACTGACACAGAAACGGCCAGTTTATGAAGCTGTGATCTGAGAGCTTCACTGGTGATCTGTGTCAGAATTCACATGCCCCGATTCACCATCTCAGAGGTGGTGAAGCGGGGAGTGAAGAGGGAATCCCGGGGGTTCTGAGGAGGAAGGAGGAAGATTTTTAACTTCCTTCTACCTCGTTCTGACCCCCCAACACTGTAATCATGTCCCCCTGTAATATTTATGTGTATACATATATATACATACATATATATAATGTGTACATGTTCATATATATAATGTGTGTGCATATACATGTATATATATAGTGTGTGTGTGTATACATATATATATTATGTAGGGGGACTCGTTATTTTAAATGCAATAACCACGCCGTCTGTCAGTGTACTGAGCAGTGATAATTTATCACTGCTCAATAAACTGACATCTCTGTATTTCTCTGAATTTCTGGTACTGTAATCTCGTGAAGTCTCACGAGATTCCAGTATCAGGGGCCGTTCTCCACTGTTTGAAGCGTTGGAAGATCACTTCACTCCTCCAAGGGTGAAGCGATCTTCTCCACTTCATAAACCGGCACACAGAGGAGAAAAATCTCCTCCGTGAATGCCGGAGAACGAAGCAGTGAATAGATTTCACTGCTTCATAAAAGGACACCTCAGTATTTGAACACCTGAGAAAATCAATGTTAATATTTGGTACAGTAGCCTTTGTTTGCAATTACAGAGGTCAAACGTTTCTTGTAGTTTTTCACCAGGTTTGCACACACTGGAGGAGGGATTTTGGCCCACTCCTCCACACAGATCTTCTCTAGATCAGTCAGGTTTCTGGGCTGTCGCTGAGAAACACTCCCTCCAAAGAGTCTCTATTGGGTTTAGGTCTGGAGACTGGCTAGGCCACGCCAGAACCTTGATATGCTTCTTACAGAGCCACTCCTTGGTTATCCTGGCTGTGTGCTTCGGGTCATTGTCATGTTGGAAGACCCAGCCTCGACCCATCTTCAAAGCTCTAACTGAGGGAAGGAGGTTGTTGCCCAAAATCTTGCAATACATGGCCCCGGTCATCCTCTCCTTAATACCGTGCAGTCGCCCTGTCCCATGTGCAGAAAAACACCCCCAAAGCATGATGCTACCACCCCCATGCTTCACAGTAGGGATGGTGTTCTTGGGATGGTACTCATCATTCTTCTTCCTCCAAACACGGTTAGTGGAATTATGACCAAAATGTTATATTTTGGTCTCATCTGACCACATGACTTTCTCCCATGACTCCTCTGGATCATCCAAATGGTCATTGGCAAACTTAAGACGGGCCTTGACATGTGCTGGTTTAAGCAGGGGAACCTTCCGTGCCATGCATGATTTCAAACCATGACGTCTTATGCCGCGTACACACGGTCGTTTTTTGCGATGAAAAAAAAACGACGTTTTCTGTGAAGTAAAAAACAACGTTTTTGAAACGTCACTTTTCAAAGACAATTTTGCATACACACCATCGTTTTTTCACAAAAAGCGAGGTTACGTTCACCACTCTTTTCCATTGAAGCTCGCTTCATAACTAGCTTCTGGGCATGCGCGGGTTGAAAAACGTCGTTTTAAAAGACGTTTTTGCTACACACGGTGACTTTTTGTGAAACAAAAAACGACGTTTTGAAAAACGACACAAAAAATTCAAGCATGTTGGAATTTTTTTTTGGTCGTTTTTTTTAAGACAAAAAACGACGTTTTGCCCACACACCATCAATTTAAATGACGTTTTAAAAAACGTCGTTTTTTTTTCATCGCAAAAAACGACCGTGTGTACGCGGCATTAGTGTATTACCAACAGTAACCTTGGAAACGGTGGTCCCAGCTCTTTTCAGGTCATTGACCAGCTCCTCCCGTGTAGTCCTGGGCTGATTTCTCACCTTTCTTAGGATCATTGAGACCCCACGAGGTGAGATTTTGCATGGAGCCCCAGTCCGATGGAGATTGACAGTCATGTTTAGCTTCTTCCATTTTCTAATGATTGCTCCAACAGTGGACCTTTTTTCACCAAGCTGCTTGGCAATTTCCCCGTAGCCCTTTCCAGCCTTGTGGAGGTGTACAATTTTGTCTCTAGTGTCTTTGGACAGCTCTTTGGTCTTGGCCATGTTAGTAGTTGGATTCTTACTGATTGTATGGGGTGGACAGGTGTCTTTATGCAGCTAATGACCTCAAACAGTTGCATCTAATTTAGGATAATAAATGGAGTGGAGGTGGACATTTTAAAGGCAGACTAACAGGTCTTTGAGGGTCAGAATTCTAGCTGATAGACAAGTGTTCAAATACTTCTTTGCAGCTGTATCATACAAATAAATAGTTAAAAATTCATAAATTGTGATTTCTGGAATTTTCTTTTTTGATTATGTCTCTCACAGTGGACATGCACCTACGATGACAATTTCAGACCCCTCCATGATTTCCAAGTGGGAGAACTTGCAAAATAGCAGGGTGTTCAAATACTTATTTTCCGCACTGTACCTTCCCCAACATAGATCCAGTCACCTAACCCAACATAGACCCAGTCACCTTCCCCAACATAGATCCAGTTACCTTCCCCAACATAGATCCAGTCACCTACCCCAACATGATCCAGTTACCCTAACACCGTTTTCAGTTACATACCCCAACATAGATCCAGTCACCTTCCCCAACATAGATCCAGTTAACTAGCCCAACATAGATCCAGTTACCTAACCCAACATAGATCCAGTTACCTAACCCAACATAGATCCAGTTACCTACTCCAACATAGATCCAGTTACCTAGCCCAACATAGATCCAGTTACCTTCCCCAACATAGATTCAGTTACCTCCCCCAACATAGATCCAGTTACATACCCCAACATTATCCAGTTACCTTACCCAACACAGATCCAGTTACATACCCCAACATAGATCCAGTCACCTAACCCAACATCGATCCAGTCACCTTCCCTAACATAGATCCAGTTACCTTCCCCAACATAGATCCAGTCACCTACCCCAACATAGATCCAGTTACATACCCCAACATGATCCAGTTACCCTAACACAGATCCAGTTACATACCCCAACATAGATCCAGTCACCTAACCCAACATAGATCCAGTTACCTTCCCCAACATAGATCCAGTCACCTTCCCCAACATAGATCCAGTTACCTTCCCCAACATAGATCCAGTTAACTAGCCCAACATAGATCCAGTTACCTAACCCAACATAGATCCAGTTACCTACCCCAACATAGATCCAGTTACCTAGCCCAACATAGATCCAGTTACCTACCCCAACATAGATTCAGTTACCTAGCCCAACATAGATCCAGTTACATACCCCAACATAGATCAAGTACCAATCTACATATTTAGGTCATGCTTATTTTTAACTTCTTTTTATTTATTTTTTCTGCTGGGAATCCTGAAGAAGGCGGATCTTGTGTTTTATGAGCCCCCTGGGGAAATCAGTAGATAAATAAGTCCCATGCTGCTGCTGCTGCTGGTATATCAACAACTGTATATTCAAGACATCCGTGGGATCTACAGATTGCGCTGAGCAGAGGCACAGCCCCAGTTCCCACACTCTCACTGATAGAGGGCCGGGCATGAGCAGAACGTCCAGGAAAAAAGGGACTCCAATATAAATATCCTGCTGTTTTCGTTTTGTACTTCCATGGAACCAATGGGAATTCTGCCTCTAACGGGAAACAAAAATTCAGCAATAACACGACAGAGGGCGAGGCTTGCTTCTTCACTAAAAACAATTCCAATGTAAAGCTGAGCTATAGGCAAGCAGCTAAATACATATACGGGGGGGGCGTTTTTCTTGCCAAAGGATTTGCATTTGTGTCCATCCAGTCCTGAGATTTACACAGCTCTGCCACACAGTGCAGCCCCGTTTGGCAGGATTGGAGACCTGATTTTTCTCTGTTGCAGTTCCGTAATGCTTACAGGTCTTGCCTCTCCTCCAGCTTGTGGTTGGACAGTAAAAAGAGAAAGAGCAGACTGAGCAGCTCATGTATCTGTCTCTCTGCACTCTGCTCCTCTCAGCATGTTCCTCGTTACCCTATGAGCACTGCAGCTCTTTGTGCTGCTTCCCCCTGACCCAACCTGAGCTCTGCTGATGACGAGCCATTTGAAGAGGCTAAAAAACAGTCAAATTAAGATACTTACTTAAAAAGGGAAAACTTTTCTTATGGGGGGGGGGGGTTGGAACACATGTCAGGTTTGTACTGCTGCCTGTGCTCCCTGTTAGGGAGATTCTCCCTCTCTATTTGTCCTGGTGACCATTATTACCAAAAGTGAAAGAAATATTCCAATTTTGAGTTGTCACCATTAATCCTGGTGACACCCCAGGATTCCATCACTTCCTGTTGTGACTACGGGAAAGGACGTGAACGAAAATCTCCCCAATGGGGACACAGATGGCTAAAAAAAAAAAAAAATAACTCTCCCTTATCCTGTCCAAATAAAAAAAAAACTGGGAAAGTACGTTAAGTACACGTTATGGCTGCAGCTAGATGCCAAACCCGGTATCATTTTTCCCCTCAGGCGCCACTCTTTCTGCCAAAAGTGGTCCAAGCGGCGCATTCGCTGTTGGATTACTTTTAGGAGCGGCGGGAGGGGGGGTTCCCTGGCTTACCTGGCCAATCAGTAGCTCTGGGAGCCGATCCGGGGCTGGCGGTGGCTGGGCATAGAGATGAGCAAAGGAAAGATGGCCTCCCATTATCTTGATGGCCTAGGACAGGGGTAGTTGCCCCAACATAAGTGGGGGAAAAAAATAATGCCCTTGTTTCCAGGGGTGTATTTAGGTTTTGTGCTGCCCTAGGCCTGACTAAACTTGTGCACCCCGTAATTTAAATATGACCCACCCCTTCCTGTCAAGGCCACACCCCTTGCGGTTTAAGACCCACCCTGAAATTTGCAAATGGGGACACTAGTTCTGATGGCCTGGGGGGGGGGGCAATGGATTCCCTTAATTTGCATAGATTTCCTCTCACTTCCTGTTTGGCTATGGGACAGGAAGTGAAGGGAAATCTCTGCAATAGAATAGGGATGGTAAAAAAATTGAAGTGACCCCCCCCCCCCCCCCCACAGTTGCCGAATGCCAACCACCCACATACTGGAAGCAGTGCGACCGATTTATGGGGGTGCTAAACTAATTTGCCTAACAGTGTAGCGCAAGCCGGCGAGGACACTGTCGGTGCTGCCCCCCCCCCTGCAAAGTGCTGCCCTAGGCCTGGGCCTTGTTGGCCTAGGCCAGGATACAGCATTGCTTGTTTCGTCACATGTGGCGACCCATCACATTTGGCTACCTGCTAGAGTGCGCATGCGCGCCGCCGCCATATGCGTTCCAACACTTTTACAAATGCTAAATTCTCATCGAAAACCAATTACTAAAACGTTCACAAATTCCTTTCAGCTAAATTCTCTAGCTATTTTCTTCGTCACATTCGGCTGCCCATCACATTTGTAAAAGTGTTGGAACGCATATGGCGGCGTCGCGCATGCGCACTCCAGCGGGTAGCCAAATGTGATGGGTAGCCATATGTGACAAAACATAGGCAACCTGGGGCCCTCCAGCTGTTGTGAAACTACATTTCCCATGAGGCATTGCAAGGCTGGCAGTTACAATTACTCCCAGAGGCATGATGGGACTAGTCGTTCTGCAACAGCTGGAGGGCCCCAGGTTGCGCACCACTGGCCTAGGAGTGGCGTCATGATGTTCCAGTCCCAGATAAACAAGGCCTTTTTTTTTAAAGCAAAAGATCAAAAAAAAATTTTTTCTTTTAAGGGTAGAGGAGATATTTGAGGTCTTTTAGAACCCAGATCTCTCCATAAAGAGGACCGGTCATTCTTATTTCTGTTACAAAGCATCTTTAGATTTCTTGTGATAGGAATAAAAGTGATCAAACATTTTTTAACCACTTAAGCCCTGGACCATTTTGTAGCTAAAGGACCCGGCCCCTTTTTGCGATTCGGCACTGCGTCGCTTTAACAGACAATTGCGCGGTCGTGCGACGTGGCTCCCAAACAAAATTGGCGTCCTTTTTTTCCCCACAAGTAGAGCTTTTTTTTGGTGGTATTTGATCACCTCTGCGTTTTTTTTTTTTTTTTTCCTAATAAACAAAAATAGAGCGACAATTTAAAAAAAATTCTATATTTTTTTACATTTTGCTGTAATAAATATCCCCCAAAAATATATAAAAACTTTTTTTTTCCTCAATTTAGGCCGATACGTATTCTTCTACATATTTTTGGTAAAAAAAAAAAGCAATACGCATTTATTGATCGGTTTGCGGAAAAGATATAGCGTCCACAAAATAGATGGCATTTGTATTATTATTATTTTTTTTTTACTAGTAATGGCGGCGATCAGCATGACTGCGACATTATGGCGGACACATCAGACACTTTTGATGATTTTTGGGACCATTGTCATTTTTACAGCAACAGTGCTATAAAAATGCACTGATTACTGTGAAAATGGCACTGGCAGTAGAGGGGTAATCACTAGTTGGCGCTGTAGGGGTTAAGTGTGTCCTAGTGTGTGATTCTTACTGTAGGGGGTGTGGCCTGGCATTACACATCACTGATCGTCGTTCCCTATGACAGGGAACAGACGATCACTGACACTGTCACTAGGAAGAACGGGGAAAGATTTGTTTACACTTACCTCTCCCCATTCTTCAGCTCTGTAACCCGATCGCGGGACACCGACACACGGCTGGGCATTTAATAATCACGTACATCCAACGTATATATCGGCGTTAAGCGGTCCTTAAGTGGTTAAAGCGTTGCCTGTGGAGATTTTTAAGTAACATAGTTTGGCACCATTCCATGAGTGTGCGCAATTTTAAAGCATGACATATTAGGTATATATTTACTCAGCTTAACATCATTTTTTATATTTTAACAAAAAATTGGGTAATATATTGTGACTTTTGCATTACAATTCACTAAAGTATAATTTTTTAAGGGTATAGGAGAGATTTGGAGTCTTTTAGACCCCAGCTCTCTCAATAAAGAGGACCTGTCATTCTTATTTCTGTTACAAAGTTATCAAAATATTTAGAAGGAAGAGCGAAAAAAATAAAAAAAATAAAGGAATAAAAAAGATCAAAATATTTTAAAGGGACAAAAAAAAAAAAAATTGTAAAGTTCCCCGTCCCCCTGTGCTTGCATGAGAAGCGAATGCATACAAAGGTTGTGCCTGCATATGTAAATGCTGTTTACACCACACGTGTGAGATATCGCCACAAACATTATAGTAATAGCAATAATTCTAGCACTAGATCTCCTCTATAACTCTAAACAGATAGGGCCAGATTCTTAAAAATGTGCGTATCTGGCGGCGTAGCGTATCGTATCTCATTTACGCTACGCCTACGCAAATTACTGGAGCAAGTGCCGTATTCTCAAAGCACTTGCTCCGTAATTTTCGGCGGCGTAGCGTAAATGCGGCGTCGTAAGGCCGCATAATTCAAATAGTGAAAGAGGGGGCGTGCTGTATTTAAATTAACCGCTCCCCCGTGCCGAACGAACTGCGCATGCGCAGGCCTTAAACGTAGGCCACTGCGCATGCTCCGTAATACACCGCAAATACATAGGTTGCGACGTGAACGTAATTAACGCACGTCCCTATTCACGACGCGTTACGTAAACAACGGAAAAAGCCGACGCTAACCCGACGGCCATACTTAACATGGCATACGGCGGACTGACGTAAGGTTACCCCTCATATAGCAGGGGTAACCTTACGCGTACGCAACCTACGTAAACTACGTCGACGCGGCGCAAAAACTTTTGAGAATCGGCGTATCGGCTCATTTGCATATTGGACAGTGAAATCTACGTAAACGCCACCTAGCGGCTGGCGTAGTATTGCATTTAGGATCCGACGGTGTAAATGACTTACATCAGTCGGATCCAAGCTTAAAACCGGCGTATCATGTTTTCAGAATAGAAAACAATGATACGCCTGCGGAAATTTCGAATTACGTCGGTGTATGTGTACATACACTGGCGTAATTCCTTTGAGAATCTGGCCCATACCCTTTAAACATTTTTAAAGCGTCGCCTATGGAGATTTTTAAGTACCGTAGTTTGGTACACAGAAAATGGGGAGGGTAACAAGTCCTGGGACTTTAAAGGTGTCAAAAAATGAAAATAGATCCAAACAGATATGATATATAAGGAATAATTTATTAATCGACATACAAAAATATATAAAAAGAGTTTCAAACAATTACGATAAAATCTCTGAAGATGTAAACGGCTTCAATAAAGAGCCACAGCAAAACCTGTATAGTGGATGCCCAACATGTTTCGCTGTCAACAGAGCTTCATCAGGAGCGTATACAGGATATACTAAAAAAGAAGGATAATCCATAAGGAGTTGTGCATATTAATACAATACTAGAAAATAACATGATTCTCAAAATCAATATAGTACAAAAGTTGTTCAGAAGAATAAGGTAAGATAAGGGGAAAGGTAAAAGACAACCTTGTTGTCTCTTCCCCTTCCCCCTTCCCCCTCCCCCCCTTTTTCCCTTTCCCTTTTTTTAAATAAAAAAATGTAAGTGCAATATTTACACCCTCTCCGGGGATTTTTCCTTGAAGATTGACCAATGCTGGTTCTTTTTTGGGTCTGAAGGATGACCGGTGTTACTCCGCCCACTTCCTGTGAGCCCAGAGAGTCATGAACACGCCCCCCCCCCCTACGTCATCATGTCAGCCTGGGCTCACAGCACCAGAGAGAGGCACAGATGTCATTATCGTAACCTGCAGTCAAATTAATCGTCAAAAGATTATCTTTATCACTGTATTGTGGTAAGACGCCCCTCCCCCCACCCTTACTTGAATTGTGGGGTTCCTCCTTTATCATCTTGTATTTTTTTTTAATTTGTCAGAGTTGAGCAATGCCCCGCCCCCACAGCCTCGTCATCTCTTCATGGATAACATAGATCTATGAGTGTAAGATTACAAGTCCCATTTTCCTAATTGTCCCAATAGAGCACAATGTGGTGACATCATCACTGTATCCTTTAATTACTTCCTCCAGCTGAAAAACCAAGAAGTGTAACTCCATACAGACCCGAGGCTGGAGCAATATAGCTAGATTCAGAAAGACTTACGACGGCGTATCAGTAGATCCGCGCCGTCGTATCTTTAAGCGTATTCTCAAACTGAGATACGCTTAACTGTTGCTAAGATACGACCGGCGTAAGTCTCCTACACAGTTGTATCTTAGCTGCATATTTACGCTGGCCGCTAGGAGATTTACGCCTAGAATATGTAAATTAGCTAGATACGCCTATTCACGAATGTACGTACGCTCATCGCAGTAAGCTACGCCGTTTACGTAAGGCGTTTTTAAGGCGTAAATATAAACCACCAAAAAGATGGCGCAGCCGATGTTAAGTTTGGACGTCGGAACAGCCGTCGAATTTCACGTCGTTTACGTCGTTTGCGTAAGCCGATTCAGAATGGGGCTGGGCGTAGGCTACGTTCACGTCGAAAGCATTGATTATTTGCGACGTGATTTTGAGCATGCGCACTGGGATACGTCCAATGCGTCGTACGATCGGCGCTTCATTTACATGGGGTCACAGCTCATTTCCATACAACACGCTCATCTTTTTCACACAGGCTTACGCCGGCCAATTTACGATACGCCGCCGCAACTTACGGAGCAAATGCTTTGTGAATACAGCACTTGCCTGTCAAAGTTGCGGAGGCGTACCGTAAATAGGATAATAGGATGCAAAAAAATATATAAATTCACATTTTTTTATTTATTCCAATATGGGTGCATTTTTTTTTTCAAAGGTGGACTATTCCTTTAAGTCTGGTTTGCAGTTGTGTTCTGATTGGTTCCCCAGGGCAGAGGTGCAGTACACATTCCAGATATACGTTATATGTAATACTGGGCTACTGATGATCACATATTTTCCTTGGTATAACTGAGAATTTAAAAATGGCCACAAGAGGGCAGACCAGCTAAACATAAATTCCGTTCTAGTATCCCATGCAGTGTAATAGAGTGGGGGGCTCCAAACTCCGACCCACTACACTATTTTATATGGCCCATAGCTATGGCCGGTGACATATATCCTCCATGTGCACAGATTGAGGATTCAGGTCTGCAGAGGCTGCCTATGGTCTTGACTTCAACCTGTAATGGGGGACGCTGATGGCCCGGGGACACTGATGCAAGGGGTATCTCTGATAGGCCCCATCAGAGCCTCCTCTTTCATCTGGGTCCCAGAGCCCCCCTTACATCAGGGTCCCCATCAGAGCCTCCCCTTTCATCAGGATCCCCATCAGAGCCTCCCCTTTCATCAGGGTCCCCATCAGAGCCTCCCCTTTCATCAGGGTCCCCATCAGAGCCTCCCCTTTCATCAGGGTCCCCATCAGAGCCTCCCCTTTCATCAGGGTCACCATCAGAGCCTCCCCTTACATCAGGGTCACCATTAGAGCCTCCCCTTACATCAGGGTCCCCATCAGAGCCTCCCCTTACATCAGGGTCACCATCAGAGCCTCCCCTTACATCAGGGTCCCCATCAGAGCCTCCCCTTTCATCAGGATCCCCATCAGAGCCTCCTCTTTCATCAGGGTCCCCATAAGAGCATCCCCTTTCATCAGGGTCACCATCAGAGCCTCCCCTTTCACCTGGGTCCCCATCAGAGCCTCCCCTTTCATCAGGGTCCCCATCAGAACCTCCCCTTTCACCAGGGTCCCCATAAAAGCCACCCCTTACATCAGGGTCCCCATCACAGCCCCCCCTTTCATCAGGGTCCCTATCAGAGCCTCCCCTTACATCAGGGTCCCCATCACAGTCCCCCCTTACAAAAAGGTCCCCATCAGAGCCTGCCTTACATCAGAGTCCACATCAGAGCCCCCTTACATCAGGGTCCTCATTAGAGTCCACTTACATCAGGGCCCCCATCAGAGCCCCCTGTTACATCAGTGTCCACATCAGACTCTCTCCTTACACCAGGGTCCCAAATAAAGCCCCCTTACATAAGGGTTCCCATCTCTCCTTACATCAGGGTTCCCATAATAGCCCCCCTAATATCAGGGCCCCCATCAGAGCCCCCCGTGACATCAGGGTCCCCATCAGACTCCCTCCTTACATCAGGGTCCCAATTAAAGCGCCCCTTACATCAGGGTCCCCATCAGAGTCTCTCCTTACATCAGGGTCCCACGATAGCTCCCTTGTACATCAATGTCCCCATTGGAATTGTCCTTATATCAGGGTGCCGATTTTTCAAAAAATGCAACACTTGCATGTGTGGTGTGCGTGAAAGCGACTTCGGCAACAAAGGAGTTAAAGGCTGTATTTGACCACATCATGCCTTTTGGTTTGTTCACACCTACAAGTGAGACTGAGTGCAGGCGTTTTGGCACGATTTAAACAGGTTCCCACGCGTAGGGCAGCCAATTCATTTCAATGGGCTGCCCTAGGCGTGCGAAACGCGGTAAAGGTGTCCCTGACTCTTTTTCCAAAAACGCCCAGCGCCAAACACATGGTGCGGTTTTGGCGTACGTGAAAACGCACCATAGATGTGTAGGGTTGCCATTACCAATTAATGGCACCCCTGTGCGTTTACTAGTGGCCTGCATTTCTCTATGTGTCAGGAAAGTGGGCAATTGTGCGTGTGTTCCTGACATGCATAGCCTTACTGCCCCCACGATCCCCTTGTAAATTGCAAAGGTTGTAGAAACGCAGCGGCAAAAAATATACCCCCCGTTCCATTCAAAGACAGTACCGATTTGGGCTGCAAAAGATGTGTTTGTGGTACGGTGCTGTGAACTTTACGGGGTTAAAACAGGCGTCCAGGAGCCACCTGTCAATTAATCCACCACGGATCGCTTTTTAGAGGGCGCCGCAAGTGTAAACGCACCCTAAACCAGATGTCTTTGCCGCCTCTGGACGCGGTCTAATCCCAGAAATAACAATCGGGGAGGCCGGCGCTTTGGCAGATGTACGAGGGTTAAAGCCGGGGTTGGGGGGGGGGGCTGCGAAAGGGGGAGAGAATCTGGATTGAGTTTGGGGAAGAACGTCCCAGCCCCAGACATCCGAGTCTCCCCTCCCTCTCCGCAGGGACACAATACACTTTCTTCAGCACAAAGCATGACTCGGGGGAAGCAGATGTTGCAGGGACGGTCCGCGCAATTCCTGCAGATGTGCCGCAGCGATGGGGAGGTATGTACTATGGTGTGCAGGGTACGGGGGCACGGGGGGGTGCTTTATATACCAGGAAAGATACAACATTTCTCCGGAGTGGAGATACAAAGATACAAAGTTTCTCCGAAGTAGGGATCGCCGTACCGGATGACTTTAGCCTGCTGTCTACTTGTAATGTCGCATTCCTTGTACTGTTTATATTAAAGTCGCATTAAACCCTCAGCGTTTTCTTCCTTCACACTTGCATGGTGGAAATGTGCGTAAAATCGCGTTCTTTCCCACAATCCACAAAAGCAGTCTGTTCTTTTACAGACATTAATTCTTAATGACACCCCCCATCTCGCTACTGCTTATGCGTTTGTGCACACCACCAAATGCATGGTATTGTCGTACTGTAAGTTTTGGTGCACAATTTTTAAATGGAACAGGCACCTTTTCTATAGCGCTCCTCAAAACGAGACTATGGAATATAGACTATGGACTATAGATTATGAACTATGAACTATGGACTATGAACTGTGGACTATGAATTATGGACTATGAACCATAGACTATGAACTATAGATTATGAACTATGGACTATGAACTGTGGACTATGAACTATGGACTATGAACCATAGACTATGGACTATAGATTATGAACTATGGAGTATGAACTTTGGAATATAGATTATGAACTATAGACTACGAACTACGGACTATGAACTATGGACTATAGACTATGAACTATAGGCAATGAACTATGGACTATAGATTATGAGCTATGGACTATGGACAAGGGACTATGATCTTTAGACTAGGGACTAGGAACTATAGACTAGGAGCTATGGACTATGGACAAGGGACTATGATCTATAGACTATAGACTAGGGACTATAGACTAGGAACTATGGACTGTAGACTATGGACTATGGACTAGGGACTATGGACTGTAGACTATGGACTATAGACTAGGGACTATGAACTATAGACTATGGACTGTAGACTATGGAATAGGTACTATGAATTATAGACTATAGACTATGGATTATAGACTATGAACTATGGACTAGGGACTATGAACTATTGACTATAGATTATGAACTATGGACTATAGACTACGAACTATGGACTATAGATAATGAACTATGGACTATAGACTATAGATTATGAGCTATGGACAAGGGACAAGGGACTATGAAATATAGATAGACTATAGACTAGGGACTATGGACTATAGATTATGAGCTATGGGCAATGAACTATAGACCGGCTCTCAAAATTTCCACTCGCCTACTTGCATTTGGCGAGTGGATTTAAGCTGGGGGCGAGTGATGACAGGGCTGCATGACCAATCTCCCTCCAATCTGTGCCTACACAGAGACTCCATATTAGATTGAAGACCGAAGAGGAAAGGTGCATGCTCGGGAAAAGTAGTCTGGTGAGCCGTGCACGGGCAGAGCAGTACACAGGAGCTCTCCTTACAATTCTCATTAAGCCATGGGACCTAACAGTATGACCTCTCTGAGCCTGCCCCCTCCCCCCGACCAATGTAGCTCACTTAAAGTTGCCCTGACATGAGAGCGGCAGCCTTCCAGTTTGTGCTCTATTTAAGTTTCCAACAGTTCAGCCTGAGCACTGTGAACAGATTGGTCTCAATGTGTGCTGCGCGGTGTCAGTGTGCACTGTGCTATTGTGTCAATGGCTGTGCAGTTGTGTGGATCTCAGCGCTGGATTGTACTTCCTCCCGCTGTGCTGCAGCTCCTCTCCTCACTGCCAGCCTAAATAAAAGGGGGAAGTGGGGACAGGCAAGCGTGGAGCCGCACACACAGGCTCCTGATGATGAGATGAATAGGAGAGAGAGAGAGGATGGATGGGAGTTGCAGAGGAGACAGCAAGAGAATGGGGAAGAGACCCAGTTCTAGTGCCCTATCCCTCTGGTCTTCCCCCAGTGCCCTGTCCCTCTGGTCTGCCCCCCAGTGCCCTGTCCCATTTTGTTAAAGTTGTTGTTGGTAATATTTAATTATGCAACTTGATTCTGTATAAAACATTTAACAGTGTCATTCCATGAGATAATCTACGAGGACGTGTTTACGGGTGCAATTAGGCGCAGGGCAGTGTATGAATTAGGTGGGGCAACTGGTGGCGAGTAACTCTTGAGGCCTGGCTAGTAGCTCAGGACTTGAAATTTTGAGCCCTGCTATAGACTATAGAATGAGAGCTATGGACAAGGGACAAGGGACTATGAAATATAGATAGACTAGGGACTATGGACTATAGACTATGAACTATGGACTAGGGACTATGGACTAGGGACTATGAACTATTGACTATAGACTATGGACTAGGGACTATGGACTGTAGACTATGAACTAGGGACTAGGGACTATGGACTATTGACTATAGACTATGGACTATAGACTATGAACTATGGATTAGGGACTATGAATTATTGACTATGGACTATGAACTATGAACTATGGACTATTGAACTATGGACTATAAATTACATAGACTATGACCTATGGACTATGGACCATGAACTGTTGACTATAGACCAGCCCTCAAATTTTCCACTCACCTACTCTTATTTTGCAAGTGGAAAATGATGGCTGACGAGCGTGGGCTGCTTGGGAGCACCGCCGACATGTGAGGCTGAATGGGAGCCGTTCTCCCAGCAATCACTGAGGGGAGAGCAGGCAGCCAGATTATCAGAGAACAGGAAACATTGCTGCAACAGCTTTCATTTGATATTTCACGTGTTCCCACGGCTCGTTGTCACATACAGCCCCGTCTCCTGGCTTTGATGCCGAAACGTGTGACGTGTATCAAAGTACCCGGACCAGGAGGCGGGGCTGTATGTGATGGCGATTGGCATAAACACACAGCAATTTAAATAAAAAGAAAGGGGGTGTTGGGGAGCTTACTAATTATAATAATACATATTCCATGGTGAGCAAAAACAACATAAATTAGTGCAATTAATAGTTTAGTGCAATGTGCATCAAAAAATCTAAAAATATTAAAGTGCACGTAATAGTGCAAAAAATTCTTATACAGATGCAAAAATGCAATAAAAAAGTAAAAAGAATAATCTTCATGCACAAATAGTAAAAGTGAAATAAATCCAAATGGGTGATCCTCAAAAAATTTAAATGAAAGCTGTTTCAGGCTTTCGGCAATGTTCTCCCCTCTCTGATGATCCGGCCAGCAATCCTCTTCCTCTACTCTCTTTCTCTGCACAGACTATGGACTATAGATTATAGACTATGCATTGTGGACTATGAACTATGAACTATGGACTATAGATTATAGACTATGAATTGTGGACTATGGACTATGAACTATGGACTATAGATTATAGACTATCAATTGTGGACTATTGACTATGAACTATGGACTATGGACTATAGATTATAGACTATCAATTGTGGACTATGGACTATGAACTATGGACTATAGATTATAGACTATGAATTGTGGACTATGGACTATGAACTATGGACTGTGGACTATAGATTATAGACTATGAACTGTGGACTATGAACTATGGACTATAGATTATAGACTATCAATTGTGGACTATTGACTATGAACTATGGACTGTGGACTATAGATTATAGACTATGAACTGTGGACTATAGACTATGAACTATAGATTATGGACTATGGACTATGGACTATGAACTATAGATTATGGACTATGGACTATGAACTATGGACTATAGATTATAGACTATGAATTGTGGACTATGGACTATGAACTATGGACTATAGATTATAGACTATCAATTGTGGACTATTGACTATGAACTATGGACTATGGACTATAGATTATTGACTATGAATTGTGGACTATGGACTATAGATTATAGACTATGAATTGTGGACTATGGACTATGAACTATGGACTATAGATTATAGACTATCAATTGTGGACTATTGACTATGAACTATGGACTATGGACTATAGATTATAGACTATCAATTGTGGACTATGGACTATGAACTATGCACTATAGATTATAGACTATGAATTGTGGACTATGGACTATGAACTATGGACTGTGGACTATAGATTATAGACTATGAACTGTGGACTATGAACTATGGACTATAGATTATAGACTATCAATTGTGGACTATTGACTATGAACTATGGACTATGGACTTTAGATTATAGACTATGAATTGTGGACTGTGAACTATGGACTATAGATTATAGACTATGAATTGTGGACTATGGACTATGAACTATGGACTATGAACTATGAACTATGGACTAGAGATTATAGACTATGAATCGTGGACTGTGAACTATGTACTATGGACTATAGACTATGAACTATGGACTATAGACTGGACTATGAACTATGGACTATAGATCATAGACTATGAATTGTGGACTATGAACTATGGACTATAGACTATGAACTATGGACTATAGATTATAGACTATGAATTGTGGACTATGAACTATAGACTATGAACTATGGACTATAGATCATAGACTATGAATTGTGGACTATGAACTATGGACTATAGACTATGAACTATGGACTATAGATTATAGACTATGAATTGTGGACTATGAACTATGGACTATAGACTATGAACTATGGACTATAGATTATAGACTATGAATTGTGGACTATGAACTATAGACTATGAACTATGGACTATAGATCATAGACTATGAATTGTGGACTATGAACTATGGACTATAGACTATGAACTATGGACTATAGATCATAGACTATGAATTGTGGACTATGAACTATGGACTATAAACTATGGACTATAGACCCGATCCCAATGGTGTTTGGTAGATTTGAGGTCAGGAACTGATGTTAGATAAGGCGACTTGGCAAACAATCAGCATCCCACTTCATCCCAAAGGTGTTCGGTATGGTTGAGGTCAGGGCTCTGTGCAGGACTCGGGTTCCTCCACACCAATCTGTTCAAACCATGCGTTTACGGAGCTGGCCTTGTACACAGGAGCACAGTCATGCTAATGTCTTCCCTGCACCTAACTAAGCACAGATTTTGCTTAATTAGCTGCATCTAGAGCTGCAGTAGCAACAGAAATGACACCTGTGACCCCAAAAGTGATGTAATACACATTGCTTCTGATTTTGGTTGTTACTGGGCTGCAGGAGCCGTGAGCGCTTGCTTTACACCCTGGCTAAGCATGTTCTTGGCAGACAAGGGGTTAAGGATCTATGGTGGTACATATATGGAGATATATACAATATATATATATATATATATGACTCATACTTTATGTGCTGTCAGTAACTCAGGACGTATATAGTGCATAGCTGAGGAAAATATCAGCCAAAACGTTACATAATGTTTTTGTTAGGATATACTTGTAAGCCCAGCCAATTTTTGTGGGAAAAGGTCAGGTTTTCACTGCTAAGACGTCATGTATTTAGGAAAGGATTAAAATCTACCCAGGCCATTCAGAAACTCTGGTGGGAAATAAGATATTGCCACATAAACCCGAAAACAGAAAGCCCTTTTTTTCGGTAATACAATACATGGCCACAAGGTGGACCATCACACCTATATGAGCTTGTTGGACATCTCATTCCAATACCATGGCTGGTAATATGGAGTTGGTCCCACCTGCAAATATAACATCCTCACTCTACAAGGTTTTAGAGGGTGTCTGTGGGCATTGGTGCCCAATCGGGCCAAAAGAATATTTGTGAGGTCAAGTAATAATGTTGAATGGCCAGTTCCCAAGATTATTATTTTTTTCCATCAACCATAGACAGGGACACTTGACAAATGGGATCTGTATGTCCCCGAAATGATAGTTCTTCAGCTTGAAATGTTAAGAAGTAAAATTCGGCCTGAAAACTCTAGAGCAGTGATGGAGAACCTTGGCACCCCAGATGTTTTGGAACTACATTTCCCATAATGCTCATACACTTTGCAGTGTAGTAGAGCATCATGGGAAATTTAGTTCCCGAACATCTGGGGTGCCAAGGTTCACCATCACTACTCTAGAGTCTAGACTTTAGTGACCATTTCCATAGGTTTCTATAAATGGCTGACCATGCGAACCATATGATTTCCGGGTGATTTGTTTTTCAATGTAGCTACTGATGTTGGATAACAAGACATTGCTTGTAATTCTCAACCTCACCCAAAGGTGTTCTGTAGGGTTGAGGTCAGGTCCTCCTGAGGATGGGAAGACCTCCAACATCAGTACCTTTACTGAACACCTTTGGGATCAGTAGTGTTAAGTTCAGGTACTAATGTTGGATTAGAAGACTTGATCCCAATGGTGCTCTCTAGATTTGAGGTCAGATACCGATGTTGGATGAGAAGACCTGATTCCAATGGTGTTCTGTAGGGTTGAGGTCAGGTTCTCAATGGTGCTCACTAGATTTGAGGTCAGATACCGATGTTTGATGAGAAGACCTGGTCCCAATGGTGTTCAGTAGGGTTGAGGTCAAGTACTGATGTTGGATGAAAAGACCTGGTCCCAATGGTGTTCAGTAGGGTTGAGGTCAGGTTCTCAATGGTGCTCACTAGATTTGAGGTCAGATACCGATGTTTGATGAGAAGACCTGGTCCCAATGGTGTTCAGTAGGGTTGAGGTCAAGTACTGATGTTGGATGAAAAGACCTGGTCCCAATGGTGTTCAGTAGGGTTGAGGTCAGGTACTGATATTGGATGAGAAGATCTGGTCCCAATGGTGTTCAGTAGGGTTGAGGTCAAGTACTGATGTTGGATGAAAAGACCTGGTCCCAATGGTGTTCAATAGGGTTGAGGTCAGGTACTGATATTGGATGAGAAGACCTGGTCCCAATGGTGACTTGTTCTCAATGGTGCTCACTAGATTTGAAGTCAGATACCGATGTTGGATGAGAAGACCTGGTCCCAATGGTAGGGTTGAGGTCAGGTACAGATGATAGATGAGAAGACCTAATCCCAATAGTGTTCAGTAGGGTTAAGTTCAGGTACTGATGTTGGATGAGAAGACCTGGTCCCAATGGTGTCCAGTAACGTTAAGGTCAGGTACTGATGTTGGATGAGAAGACCAGGTCCCAATGGTGTTCAGTAGGGTTGAGATTAGGTACAGATGTTGGACAAGGCAAATTGCCTCACAATCAGTGTCCTAATTTATCCCAACGGTGTTCAGCAAGGTTGAGGAGGTCAGGGCTCTGTGCAGGACACTCATGTTCCTTAATACTAAGCTGGTCAAGCCATGTCTTTATAGAGCTGGATTTGTACACAGGGGCCATAGTCATGCTGGGGCAGTAAAAGGCCTTCACCAAGCTGTTACCACAAAGGTGGAAGTGTAGAATTGTCTAAAATGTCTTTGTATTATGTGGCAATAACAGGGCCATTCACTGGACACACCTGAACTCCATCATTTGGGGAGAGTCCACATACATTTGGCCTTAAAGTAGGTGTGATGGTCAGATGGCCATACTATGGGCCGGATTCAGAAAGGAGATACGACGGCGTATCTTCAGATACGCCGTTGTATCTCTGCGTCTGAGGCGTCCTATCTATGCGCCTGATTCATAGAATCAGTTAAGCATAGATTTGTCTTAGATCCGACTGGCGTAAGTCACTTACGCCGTCGTATCTTAGTTGCATATTTACACTGGCCACTAAGTGGCGTTCCCGTCGATTTACGTGTCGAATATGCAAATGACCTAGATTCGCCGATTCACGAACCTAGTTGCGGCCCGTCGTATTTTTTTACGTCGTTTGCGTAAGAGTAATTCCGGCGTAAAGTTACCCCTGCTATATGAGGCCTACGTAATGTTAAGTATGGACGGCGGGCCGGCGTATAATTTTCTGTCGTTTACGTCATTTGCGTAAAACGTTCGCGAATAGGGCTTCGCATAAGTTACGTTCACGTTGTTTTCATTGACTATTTGCGACGTGATTTGGAGCATGCGCACTGGGCTACGTTCACGGCCGGTGCATGCGCAGTTCATTCGGTGCGTCGATTACGTCGGGTCACGATTAGTTTACATAAAACACGGCCGCTACCTTGCCTATTTGAATTACGCGGGGATACGCCGGCCCATTTACGCTACGCCGCCGCAATTTACGAAGCAAGTGCTTTGTGAATACAGCACTGGCCCGTAAAAGTTGCAGAGGCGTAGCGTAAATGGGATACGCTACGCCCGCCGATTTTTACGCCCATCTACCTGAATCTAGCCCTTTGTGTATACCTTCGGGGGAGTTTTTATATAAACGTGCATAGTTGTGTGTCCCTTCAAACAGCAAATACATGGATTCTGTGCGAATGGGGCAAAATCAAACGTTCTTAAGCCCTATTCTCTGCAGACACAAAGAGCGAATGGAACAAACGACTACATTATGGCCACTAGATGGCTCTGAGAATCGTAAGGTGGAAGTATGCTCTTCAGCTCCATCTTGTGGCCATAATGCAGTATTTTCCTTATTTGCACATTTGATTTTCAGGGAATATAGCCTGAGAACATTCGATTTTGCCCCATTGGAATTTATTTACATGCAGTTTCAATAGATGAATAGCTATGACATTTAAAAAATAAAAAATAAATACACCTCTTTAGCTGTCAAGTCCGTTTCACGGGGCAAGAAAGTCCTCTAGTGATATCTCAACAGTCACACGGAGTCTGCAGTCATGTACAATGCTCCCCTAATAATAAATATACACACTTCCAGCGCTGGCAGATGTTCTTCAGCCTCAGGCAGCTGTTCTTGTCCAATCTCCGAGCCAAGAGACCCTCTACAGTGAGAAGACAATGCGACCGAGCAAAGAATCGTAATGGAAACAGATTTTTCATGTTACTGGGCCAGTCCTATGAAGGAAGATGACAGTCACTGGAAAGTATCTGCTGCCATATGCACATCTGCAGTGTTACTGCGAATGCAATTGAGTTTTTTGGGGGATTGTTTTGGAGAACATTTGATTATGTCCATGAAATTAAAAGAGATATTAAATTAAACAGAACCCCAGTTCACTGCCTTTTAAGAATGGGATTTCCACTCGGCATGTATTCTCCTTCTGCATGAAAAAACAGTGAGTGAGAATAACCCCCTAGGGCTGATCCGGCAATTTCACAAAAATTTGCACTGAAAACAATGATTTTGAGGAAATTGTAAATAAATGAACTTTTTGTTTCACTACATTATAAAACAAACAAAAAAAAATGTTGGCACCCCATGTGCCTATTTGTGGGACCCTGGTGCTGTGTGACATGGTTTTTATTACTCCCTGTGATGTCATCACCAGTCTTCTAAAAATCTTGCAGCTTCTGAAAGCTCTGATTCTATTGGTGTAGGCACGCCCCCAGAACTACATCACCCAAGAGCCCTTTGCCCATATACAGTCAGGAAAGTAAGCACTCTATGTGCTTTGTTGTCATACGCTGGCACTGTGTGCCATGGCTTTTATTACTCCCTATGATGTCATCACCAGTCTTGTAAAAATCTAGCAGTTTCTGGAAGCTCAGATTCTATTGGTGTAGACAGAGCCCCAGAACTACATCACCCAAGAGCCCTTTGCCTACATACTGTACAGTCAGTAAAATGAAAGCAATCTATGTGCCTTGTTGTCAGATGCTGGCACTGTGTGCCATGGCTTTTATTACTCCCTGTGTTGTCATTACCAGGCTGGTACATTTCTTGCAGCTTCTGGAAGCTCAGATTATATTGGTGTAGACACCCCCCAGAACTACATCACACATGAGCCCTTTGCTTACATACTGTACAGTTGGGAAAGTAAGCACTCTACGTGCCTAGTTGCCAGACGCTGGCACTGTGTGCCATGGCCTTTAATACTCCCTGTGATGTCATTACCAGCTTCTGGAAGCTCAGATTTAATGTAGACAGGGCCAGTGCTACCACTAGGCAAACTAAGCACCTGTCTAAGGCGCACTGCTGACTAGGGGCGTCCGACCGCTGATTTCCCTCCGGGTCTGCATGCTCTGCAGGCTGCAGCATGTAACTAAGTCTCAGGCAGCTGCTCCAGCAGTCTGGTAGTGTAATTAGAAGCGCAGAGCAGCACTGGAGCCAGCGCTAGAGGAAGCAGAGCCAATACTTCCTGTATAGCACCACCTCCTGTCACATGGGCATGGCAAAGGGGGTGGGGCCAATGGGGGGTGGAAAAATGAGGTTCCACCTAGGGTGTCAAAGATCCTTGCATGAGCCCTGGATGTAGACACCCCCTCCCCCCAAAACAACATCATCCAAGAGCCTTTTCCCTACATACAAAAAGCAAGCACTCTATGTGCCTAGTCGTCACCCCCTGGCACTACTGTGTGACATGGCTTTAATTACTCAATGTGATATCATCACCAGGCTTCTAAAATTCCTGCAGCTGCAGCTCTTACTGGTGTAGGCACCCCCCCCCCAGAACTACATTACCCAAGAGCCCTTTGCCTACATACAATCAGGAAAGTAAGCACTCTATGTGCCTAGTTGTCAGACCCCGGCACTGTGTTCCATGGCTTTTATTACTCCCTGAAATATTGCCAAGCTTGAAAAATCATTTCAGCTGTTGGGAGCTCAGTTCCTATTAATAAAAAGAAAAAAATAAATAAAAAAATATATAAAAAATATATATTATTATTTATTTTTTTAAAGGAGGGTTGCCATCTGGGGCCCTTTAATAAATGTATTTTTTTTTCAAATAAAAATCAATTACAAAAAAAGGGGGATTGTAATCCGGGGCCCTGGGGACCTCCGGACCTCTAAAAAAAAAAAGAAAAAAAAATTGGCACTTTAATACAAAATAAAATAAAAATATATTAAAAAAAAAACATGTTTTTTTTAAATAAAAATGAAATAAAAAAAGGGGGGTTGCCATCTGGGGCCCTGGGACCTCCGGACCCCTAAAAAAAACAAAAAACTCTGGGTCCCTTACAGGTGTACTGCCTGTACCCCCCTGATGGTGGCCCTGACTTTTGGTAATATAATGTGTATATAAAGATGCAGAGAGCAGCACTGGCAGTGGGTAGGGCAGGTGTATATGTAGCCCAAGTGAGGTTGGAATTAGAGAATAGGGGACAGGGGGAAGCAGCCGAAAGGAGACGGAGCCCAAGTTTGGGCTATAAAGTGGATCTAAGCAAATTTTTTTATATATTGCATATTGTGAATGGTGTTGGCATTGGTTCTCCTTTCAGTCTTTTTTTGTTTATTTTTGCCCCCTTAATCCTGGAAATAACATTTAAGGGGGTTTATGTATAAAAATATTAGCCATGCGGATGTCCTAAAGTGACACTATAGTTTTTATTTTTATTTTTTAAATAACAAACATGTCATATTTACCTCCACTGTGTAGCTCATTTTGCACAGTGTGGCCCCCGAACGTCGTACCCCTTTAAGCATTCGCACAAATGGCGCAACGTATGATTGTTTGTTTCATAATATGATCATTTCCTATGATTGTCGGCTCCATCTAGTGGTCATCATGCAGTATTTTACTGAAATACCTCAATCAAAAAAAAATACTGTAGTAGGCCACTAGATGGAGCTAATGATCATAAGAGATAATTATTGGGCTTAAGTCATCCACATGTCGGATTTTTTATACATAGGCTGCTAAATGTTTTATGCCTATAATGGATATCACCATAACCTCGCCATAGTCTACAGCAGCACCATAATATAGAGATCATTGTCGTTCTCTCTAGTTCTGTGAATATTCCTTATTTTATGAAAACATTGAGAAGCTTGAAACTGCAATCTACAAAACCCCCCTCTAATCCGTCTCTGGGAATGAAGTGCGTCTGTGCAGGGTGGAGGAATCAAATAACAGCGCTAATTGGTCTTGGCGTACCGAACTGTGTTTATTGTGATGTCGCCATGATATGGTGTAATTACAGTGTGACAGTCCTGACAATAAACGGTTACATAACTAATGGAAGACGTATGAGAATTCCGATTATATCACCCAGCAAGGCGCTGAAATCATACAAGTCCAAATACCGGGGGAGGCGGATATACATTGTATGCTCTGCAGAAATGAAGAACATCAGTAGGATCAAACTAGAAGTCTCATTTACTTTTTTTTTTTTTTTTTTACAGTTTTTGTTCCCTATGTACATGTAGCACTTTATCCCATCTTTCTATGTGCTGTGGAAGGCTAGCTAAGTGGTAGGGCAGGCAGATAACGCAGCTAGCAAGGAGACGGCTGCATTGATAGATGGTGGTTAACTCCACAAGGCATATCGGCCTGGTATCCCTTTGCATTCCTCTTGCCAGCACTTGTCTCCAAAAAAGTGCTTGGAGGCAAAGATATGTGCAGCTGCCTCCTTGCTAGTTGCGTTGGCAGACAACAACACAGTTAGCAAAGAGACGGCTCCAAGCACTTGCCAGAGACAAGCACCAGCAAGGCATGTCAACCTCCTATCCCTTTTGTATTCCTCTTGCCAGCACTTGTTTCGGAAAAGTTCTTGGAGGCGGAGCTAGGAGCCAACTAACAATGTAGCTGTCTCCTTGCTAGTTGCGTTGACGGACAACATCCCAGTTAGCAAGGAGATGGCTGCATAGTAGCTATCTCTGACTCTAAACCTTTACTAGAGACATGCACCAGCAAGGCATGTCGGCCTCCAATCCCTTTGCATTCCTCTTGCCAGCACTTGCTTTGGAAAAGCGCTTGGAGGCGGAGATAAGAGCTGTTTTTTTGTTTGGGGGCGGCAAACAACCCCCCCCCCCCTCCGCCGTTTACCGCTCCACCGCCACTTACCCGATAGGCGGGCACATCGGGGATCAGGCTGCGGCAGGCATCTTGCAGGATTTTCCATGTCCTCTTCCCTTCTGAGATCTCGGCTGCTTTCGCCGTGCGTCTCCTCCCCTCCTCCTAGGCATCCAATAGGATCGCCTAACCTTTCAGCTAATCAGTAAACGGGTAACAGACCCGCGCTTCCTGATTGGCAGAGAGGCGAGCCCACAATTCCAATCGCGTTCTGCGATCCACCGACCAAAATCTGGTCAAGGTACCCAAAGCCAGATACAAGTCCAAAGGAGAAAGAAGGTTTGCTTTCCAAGGTCCCAGACTATGGAACGCTTTACCAACCAACATTCGGTTGGAGGAAAACCACCTGACCTTCAGAAGACAGATTAAAACTCTGCTCTTTTGATGTCAAGAGACACAGAAACAACAAGCGCCCAGAGGCGATTTAGTTCGCATTTGCCGCGCTATATAAGTTTTTCATTCATTCACTGTTAGAAAAGCAAATATTAATTTTCCTTTCTAACACATCTTGGTGGACTCCGAACACAATGCCCTGCGCTCCAAGTCCACCCTATTTTGAAGCCTATTAGAGCCTATGGCTCTAACCAGGTGCTTAAAGAAAACAGCCCGCCACTGTAATTTAGGCGCCTGGCATCCCAAAAAGGGGCCGGACGCCTGAATAGGGGGTTGCATATGTGGCCATGGATACATTCATTCAATGCATGAATGTACCCATTGGTCAGGATAGAGGGGGCGATGCACGGGGCACCCCTGCAGCTAACAATGCATCTGCCTCCTTGCTAGTTGCATTGACAGGCAACAACACAGTTAGCAAGGATAGGGCTGCATTAATAGACAGAGACAAGCACCAGCAAGGCATGTCAGCCTCCTATCCCTTTGCATTCCTCTTGTCTTGGGAAAGTGCTTGGAGGTGGAGATACAGCTGTCTTCTTGCTAGCTGAGTTGTTGGACGGCCCAGGAGATGGGGTGGGGGGGGGGGGGTCCGATGTGACTACATAGCTAGCCTTTCACAGCACATAGAAAGATGGGACAAAGTGCTACATGTATTTGGTGTCTGACGATGCAGCTAGCAAGTAGATGGCTGTAATCATAGACAGTGACTATCTCCAGCTCCAAGCACTTGCCAGAGACAAGCACCAACAAGGCATGTTGGCCTTTTATCCCTTTGCATTCCTCTTGCCAGCACGTGTCTTGGGAAAGAGCTTGGAGGTAGAGAGAAGTGCTAGCAGCTGTCTCCTTGCTAGCTGCGTTGCCGGACAACCAGGAAAATGGAGCGGGGGGGGGGGGGGAATCCTATCTAACCACATAGCTAGCCTTCCACAACACATAAGAAGATGGGACAAAAGTACTACATGTATTTGGTGCCCTGGGGACCCTCCACAGCTGTCAGACAACGCAGCTAGCAAGAAGACAGCAGCATTGCTAGTCTGTGGTTATTTCTAGCTCCAGACAAGCACAAGCAAAGCATGACAGCCTTCTGTCCCTTTGCATTCCTCTTGCCAGAGGTTGTCTTGGGAAAGTACTTGGAGGCGGAAATAAGAGCCAGCTATCAATGCAGTTGTCTCCTCGCTAGTTTTGTTGTTGGATGGCCATGGAAGAAGGGGTGACATCCTATTTGACCACATAGCTAGCCTTACACAGTGCATAGATTGGACAAAGTACTACATGTATTTGGTGCCCTGGGAGCCTTCTTTCACTTTGCATTCCTCTTGCCAGCAGTTGTCTCGGGAAAAGTGCTCGAATGCAGAGATAAAAGCCAGCCATCAATGCATCTGTTGTCTTGCTAGCTGCGTTGTTGGGCAGCTATGGAGATGGTGGGGCGTCCTATCTGATCACATAGCTAGCCTTCTATAGCACATAGGAAGCCGGGTCAAAATGCTACATGTACTTAGTGCCATGGAGAACCCTCCAAAGCTGTTCTACAATGCAGCTAACAAGGAAACTGCTGCATTGATAGACTGTGGTTATCTCTGGCTCCAAGCACTTGCCCAAGAGAAGCACCAGCAAGTTATGTCGGCCTTCTGCCCCTTTGAATGCCTCTTGCTAACACATATCTCAGGAAGGTTCTTGGAGCAAATGTGCCAAAGTGTGCATTAAAAAAACTTCACGCCCGAAAAGCTTCTTTGGCGCGTTTGTAATGCATATTCAAGTGAATAGGCTGCCATATGTGTGACATGTGGAAATGTGGAAATGTGTAAAAAATGTGCAAATAAAAATGCGTGTAGGAATGTGTGCTCCCTCTATGTGAATGGGGCCTAATTATGAATGTTGTAAAGTTGTGTGATCTTGAGTGAAGACATTGTTGCATTGCATTGATACATACACCCCTAATTGTAAAAGTTTTGTAATGTTAAGTGAAAACATTGATACATAGACGGAGTTGTGTGATCTTGAGTAAAAATATTAATACATGGACCCCAAAATGTGAAGTTTGTGTGATCTTAAGTGAAACATTGATACATGGACCCCAAAATGTAAACGTTGTGTGATCCTGATTTAAAACATTGATGAACCCCAAAGTGTGAAGGTTACTGTATGTGGTCTTGCGTTAAAACATTGATACATGTTCCCCAAGATGTGAAGTTTGTGTGATCTTCAGTAAAAACATTGATACATGGACCCTGAAATGTGAAGGTTGTGTGATCTTGATGGAAAACGATGATGAAACCCAAAGTGGTGAAGGTTGTGTGATCTTGAGTGAAACCATGGATATATGGACTCCGAAATGTGAAGGTTGTGTGATCTTCAGGGAAAACTTGATACATGGACCCTGAAATGTGAAGGTTGTGTGACCTTGAGTAAAAACCTTGATACATGGACCCAGAAATGTGCAGGTTGTGTGACCTTGAGTAAAAACCTTGATACATGGACCATGAAATGTGAAGGTTGTGTGACCTTGAGTAAAAACCTTGATACATGGACCATGAAATGTGAAGGTTGTGTGACCTTGAGTAAAAACCTTGATACATGGACCCTGAACTGTGCAGGTTGTGTGATCTTGAGTAAAAACCTTGATACATGGACCCTGAAATGTGAAGGTTGTGTGACCTTGAGTAAAAACCTTGATACATGGACCCTGAAATATGAAAGTTGCACGGTCTTGATTCTAAACAATAATGCATGGACCCTTGAAATGTGAAGGTTGTGTGATCTTCAGTGAAAACCTTGATACATGGACCCTAAATTGTGAAGTTTGTGTGATCGTGTTTTAAAAAGTTGATGGACCCCAAAATTTGGACCCTGAAGTGTGGAGGTTGTGTGGTCTTGATTAAAAAGGATGATGGACCCCAAATGTAAAGGCTATCTGATCTTCAGTAAAAAAAAAAAAAAAAAATGATACGTGAATCCTGAAATGTGAAGGTTGTGTGATCTTGAGTAAAAACATTGATATATGGACCCCGAAATGTGAAGGTTATGTGATCTTGAGTGAAAACATTGACACATGGACCCCAAAAGGTGAAGTTTGTGTGATCTTCAGTGAAAACCTGGATACTGTACATGGACCCCAAATGTGAAGGTGTGTGATCTTGATTTAAAATGTTGATGGACCCCAAAATGTGTAGGTTATGTGATCTTGCTTGAAAACATTGATATATGTACCCTGAAATGTGAAGGTTTTGTGATCTTGAGTAAAAACATTGATATGTGGACCCTGAAATGTGAAGGTTGTGTGATCTTTAGTGAAAACCTTGATACATGGACTCCGAAATGTGAAGTTTGTGTGATCTTGTTTTAAAACGTCGATGGGCCCCAAAATTTGAAGGTTATGTGGTCTTAAATGAAAACCTTGATACGTGGACCCTGAAATGTGGAGGTTGTGTGATCTTGATTGAAAACTATGATGGACCCCGAAATGTAAAGGCTATCTGATCTTCAGTTAAAAAAATTGATGCGTGGACCCCAAAATGTAAAGGTTGTGTGATTTTGAGAAAAAACATTGATAAATGGACCCCAAAATGTGAAGGTTCTGCGTACTTGATTTAAAATGTTATGGTCCCCAAAATGTGAAGGTTATGTGATCTCGAGTGAAAACATTGAAACATGGACCCCAAAAGGTGAAGTCTGTGTGATCTTCAGTGAAAACCTTGATACTGTACATGGACCCCAAATGTGAAGGTGTGTGATCTTGATTTAAAATGTTGATGGACCCCAAAATGTGTAGGTTATGTGATCTTGCTTGAAAACATTGATATATGTACCCTGAAATGTGAAGGTTTTGTGATCTTGATTGAAAACGATGACGGACCCCAAAATGTAAAGGTTGTGTGATCTTGAGTGAAACCAAACCATTGATACATGGACCCTGAAATATGAAAGTTGTATGTAATTTTCAGTGAAAGCATTGATATGTGGACCCTGAAATGTGAAGGTTGTGTGATCTTCAGTGAAAACCTTGATACATGGACCCCAAAATGTGAAGTTTGTGTGATCTTGTTTTAAAACCTTGATGGACCCCAAAATTTGAAGGTTATGTGGTCTTAAATGAAAACATTGACACATGGACCCCAAAAGGTGGAGGTTCTGTGATCTTCAGTGAAAACCTTGATACTGTACATAGACCCCAAATGTGAAGATGTGTGATCTTGATTTAAAATTTTGATGGACCCCAAAATGTGAAGGTTATGTGATCTTGCATGAACACATTGATACATGGACTCTGAAATATGAGGGTTGTGTTATCTTCAGCGGAAACATTGATACATGAACCCCAAAATGTGAAGGTTGTGTGATTTTAATTTAAAACTTTGATACATGGTCCCCCAAGTGTAAAATTTGTGTGATTAGTAAAAAAATTGACACAAGGGCCCCAAAATGTAAAAATGGTGTAAACTTGAGTTGATATATTGATACATTAATATAGAGACCCGTCTTATGAAAGTTGTATGATATTGAGCGAAAACATTGCTACATTGATACATACAGTAGACCCCTAATTGTGACTTTGTGATCTTGAGTGAAAAAATTGATACATGGACCCCAAAATGCTGTGTGATTTTGAGTTAGAACATTGATACCCAGCTCCCTATATGTCATTCTGTTAGGGTTCAGATATACTGCAATCACAGTATATGTTTCATTCATTACATTCAATATATTCATTCATTCATTCATTAGAATTCAGCATCGTGTGAATTTCACATCGATGGTGGCGGCTTCGTTTTCCAGGGTTCTGACCCTTTAAGCTCTTAGGGGAGGAGAAGGAGGGAACGAGGGCTGAGGGAAAGGGGGAAAAAATAGAGGGGGGGGATTCAGTACAAGCAACTGCATCCTTCCACTGCTCTCAGCATCAGCACCACTGAGACACATCCCTGCGGCAGAACCACCTCTGGATAGACCGAAGGAGAAGGACAGAATAAAGAAAAAAATAATCAGATAAAGAGAATTGTCAGCTGGAGGTTAGACATGAGCTGAGCAGAATCCAGAGAGCCAGAGGAAAGGGAAAGGATCAGAACCTGGAGGATGGACAGGGACACAGGCAGGCAGGCAGAGGAGGCGATGATGCACATTGCTGGCTGATGTGTGCAGTGGTTGGGTAGGAACAGGGAAGGTGTAAGGAGGAGGGGGCTGTGTGCAGTGCTGATGTGAGGAGGGGTGTCAGCAGCACAGAGACGTATGTGAACAGAATAAGAGGGGACCAGATACACGGAAAGGGGAAGGCGATTGGACCATTGCTAGGTGGCTAGTCTCTGCAGAGCAAGGCGAAGATAGGCAGAGGGTGAGGATCAGTGCAAGGAGGTGGTGGGAAGCCGAAAAAAAAAGGGGGGTGAGGAACAGTGCTGAGGAGCTAAAAACAAGGGGGACAGGAACAGTGCTGAGGAGCTAAAACAAGGGGGACAGGAACAGTGCTGAGGAGCTAAAAACAAGGGGGACAGGAACAGTGCTGGGGAGCTAGAAGAAGGGGGTGAGGAACAGACCTAGGGAGCTAGAAGAAGGGGGTGAGGAACAGACCTAGGGAGCTAGAAGAAGGGGGTGAGGAACAGACCTAGGGAGCTAGAAGAAGGGGGTGAGGAACAGACCTAAGGGAGCTAGAAGAAGGGGGTGAGGAACAGACCTAGGGAGCTAGAAGAAGGGGGTGAGGAACAGACCTAGGGAGCCAAATAAAAGGGGTGAGGAAAAGACCAAGAGGGAGCCAAATAAAAGGGGTGAGGAACAGTGCTGGGGGACCAAAAAAAGGGGTAAGGAAGAGTGCTGGGGATCATAAAAAAAAGGAGTAAAGAACAGTGCTGGGGAGCTAAAAAGAAGGGTTGAGGAACAGTGCTGAGGAGCCAAAAAGGGGAGAGAACCCCCCCCAAAAAAGGGGTGAGGAACAGCGTAAGAGGGTGAGCTCCCCCAAAAAAGGGGTGAGGAACCGTGTAATGGAAATGGTGTGGGGGCAAGAAAAAGAGGGCTATTAGTAGACATGTTAGCAGAGAGGAGGTGGGCAAGAATGCAAATGCAAGAATAAAAATAGGAAATCAGCAGGCTTGGCTTAAGAAAATAGCAAAGAAAAAAAAAATTGCAAAAATAATGGGTGAGAGAGAACGGATGATGATCCTGACGTTGGAAGCGAGGAAAAGTATGTGACGGAGAGAAGTGAGAAACAAGGGATTGGATTGGAAGGTGGGGAAGAGACGGGAGGAATGGTGAAGCCTGCAGACAGAGAGAGGTGATGTAAATACCTGGAGGGAGGGAGGGAGCGAAGAAAAGAAGGAAGGAGCGAGAGAGAGAGAAAGAGAGGACCAGCTCCTGCTGCAGAATGATGGGGAACTCTCCGCACAAACAGAGGAGCAAAAAGCATCACAGAATGCAGCCGGCAACAGGTACCAGTCTTCATAATCCCCCCATCCCCATCCCAACCCCCACCCTTACATTTGTATTAGGATGCCAAATATGTTACGTTGGCTGACGGGTTATGGCTTGCTGCTGGGAGGGTTCTGCACATAATGTTGGAAGGTGATAAGAGAATCCCTGCAGTGTGTTCTGGTTACTAAGCTATTGTGCTGCTGCATCATTGATAATGATATGTTGTGTTGTTGCACCACCCTGTGGTCAAGACCTGTGCCTCGCAAGGTTGGGTTGCCTTGGTTACTGGACTCCAGGGCACATAGGTGCATGGTGCCATCATGTTGGTCTTGCAAGGCCGCCATGGCATTGTGTTGGTGCCTATGAGTGAGGGTAGGTGGGCACTGTTTGATGGCTCATGGACCCAAGAGCTTGTTACACCGATTAAACCTTAGGTGGACCCTAGAGCTCATTATGCCGGTGAAACTTTAGGGGTTGTAATGGTGGTGAAACCTTAGGGCTTGTTACACTGGTGGACCCAATAGCTTGTTACACCAGTGGACCATAGAGCTCATTACATTGGTGGACCCTAGGGCTTGTTACACTGGTGGACCCTAGAGCTCATTACACCGGTGGACCCTAGAGCTCATTACACTGGTGGACCCTAGGGCTTGTTACACTGGTGGATCCTAGCGCTCATTACATTGGTGGACCTTAGGGCTTGTTACACTGTTAAACCCTATAGCTCATTAGATTGGTGGATCCTAGAGCTCATTACACTGGTTGACTCTAGGGCTGTTACACTGGTGGACCCAATAGCTTGTTACACCAGTGGGCCCTAAAGTTTGTTACACCTGTGGACCCTATGCTCATTACATTGGTGGACCAGAGGGCTTGTTACACTGGTGGACCCTAGAGCTCATTACACTGGTGGACTCTAGTGCTTGTTACCCCGGTGGACCCAGGAGCTCATTACACTGGTGGACTCTAGTGCTTGTTACACCGGTGGACCCAAGAGCTCATTACATTGGTGGACCCTGGGGCTTGTTACACTGGTGGACCCAATAGCTTGTTACACCAGTGGGCCCTAAAGTTTGTTACACCTGTGGACCCTATGCTCATTACATTGGTGGACCAGAGGGTTGGTTACACTGGTGGACCCTAGAGCTCATTACACTGGTGGACCCTAAAGCTCATTACACTGGTGGACTCTAGTGCTTGTTACACCGGTGGACCCAGGAGCTCATTACACTGGTGGACCCTAGAGCTCATTACACTGGTGGACCCTAGAGCTCATTACACTGGTGGACCCTAGAGCTCATTACACTGGTGGACTCTAGTGCTTGTTACACCGGTGGACCCAAGAGCTCATTACACTGGTGGACCCTAGAGCTCATTACACTGGTGGACCCTAGAGCTCATTACACTTTAGGCCGATACACAGTTTAGGCCGATACGTATTCTTCTACATATTTTTGGTAAAGTTATAGCGTTTACAAAATAGGGGATAGTTTTATGGCATTTTTTTTTTTTTTTTTTTTTACTAGTAATAGCGGCCATCAGCGATTTCGTGACTGCGACATTATGGCGGACACATCGCACACTTTTAACACATTTTTGGGACCATTGTCATTTTCACAGCGAAAAGTGTTATCAAAATGCACTGGTTACTGTGAAAATGACAATGGCAGTGAAGGAGTTAACCACCAGGGGGGCCCTAAGGGAGTGATTCTTACTGTAGGGGGGCGTGGCTGTAGGCGTGATGTCACTGATCGTTGTTCCCTATATCAGGGAACAGACGATCAGTGACACTGCCACACAGAAGAACGGCTGGGCTCTTAAAGGCGACGTACCTGTACATGCCTGTGCCCAGCTGTGCCATTCTGCCGACATATATTTGCAGGAGGCGGTCCTTAAGTGGTTAAGAAATGGTGTTTACTTGTAAAAACCTCCCTTATGTAGATATCTAAAAATTCTGAGACTGCTGCTGGGTGCCGCCATCTTGGATGCAGCCCCCAGCAGACTCAAAGCTATCAGTCAAGTGACCCCTTTATGGTATTTCCCCTCCATCCCTACATAAAAGAAGGGAAGTGAGGGGTGGAACGGAAGAGCTGTGCCTTATTGAGAGTCAAGGCTCTGGCTGGGCTGTCCGGTAGGGGTGAGCAGATGGCAAAACAAAACTGCTTATTTAGAATTTCTAATATATATATATATATATATATATATATATATATATATACACACACATACAGTATATACATTGGGTATAGAAAAGCATCACCCCTGTTTATAAATAAACAAATTTTGGTGCTTTTCAGTTTAAAATGAATACAGACACAATTTTTGTTTTAGCCAGCTGTATTTACTCAGTGCAACTTATAACATCCAAGTGAAAGATATAACACTAACATGTCAGAAAACAAAAACAGAATCACTGAGTTGGAAAAAGGATCCCCCCTTGTGTCAATATTTTGTTAAATCACCTTTTGCTTTAATCCCAGCCTTTAGTCTGTTGAGATTTGTCTCTACTAACTTTACACATCTAGACATTGAAATATATCAAGTTCAATTACATTTAATGGTGACCGTGAACTTAAAAAGTCATTCCACAGATTTTCAATGGGGTTTAAGTCTGGGCTCTGACTACTAGACCATACAAGGACATTCACCTTGTTCTCCTTGAACCACTGTGTGGTCATTGTTGCTTTGTGATTTGGGTCATTGTCGTGTTGGAAGGTAAACCCCCTTTACATTGACAACTTTCTACCAGCAGAGGGCAGCAGATTTTCCTCAAGAATATGATGGTATGTTGCCCCATCCAGTTTTCCTTCTATCATGGTATGGAGGTGGTTATATCCTGGTATGGGGGTGGTAATATCCTGGTATGGAGGGGGTAATATCCTTGTATGGAATGTTTCTCTGCAGCAGGGACAAGAGCACTTGTCAGGATAGAAGGAAAAATGGATTGGGAAAAATATAATCAAATTCTTGAGGAAAATCTACTGCCTTCAGCCAGAAATTCATCAATAGGAAGAAGGTTTACCCTCCAACATGACAATGTCCCAAAGCACACTGCAACAATGGCCAAACAGTGGTTGGAGGACAAAAGGGTGAATGTCCTTGTATGGCCCAGTCAGAGCCCAGACTTAAATCCCATTGAAAATCTTTGCAATGACTCGAAGACTGCAATCCAAACGGTCACCATTAAATGTAACTGAACTTCAGCAGCTCTGCAAAGAAGAGGAGGGCAAATATTGCAAAGTCTAGGGGCCAGATTCTCATAGAATTTCGCTGGCGTAGCGTAAGCCATTTACACTACGCCGCCGCAACTTAACAGAGCAAGTGGCGTATTCTCCATGCACTTGCTCCGTAGTTTGCGGAGGCGTAGTGTAAATGGCCCAGCGTAAGGCCGCGTAATTCAAAGGGGGCGGCTTGTATTTAAATTAAGCGCGCCCCCGCGTCGATCGAACTGCGCATGCGCCGGCCGGGGGGAAAAGCCCAGTGTGCATGCTCCAGCTCACGTCGGAAAGCGTAGTTGAAACCGACGTCAAAACAACGTGATCGTCACTACGCAATGCCCCTATTCGCGAACAAGTTAGTAAAACGACGTAAGCGACGGAAAAAGCCGACGCTGACCCGATGCCATACTTAACATGGCATCCGTCGGTACTTCGTAAGGTTACTCCTCATATTAGCAGGGGTAACCTTACGCGAACGAAAACGACGTACGCGACGACGGGTCGGCGTAAAAGCGATCGGGAATCGGCGTAGTAGCCTCATTTGCATAGGCAAATGAGAAAACAACGTAGAGGCCACCTAGTGGCCGGAGTTGTCATTACAACTACGATCCGCAAGTGTAATGGTATTACACTTGTCGGATGTAGAAGCATATCTATGCCAAAGTGATGCTAAGATTCACTCACATAGATACGAGCCAAAAAAAACGGCGATACGACGGGGTATCTGAGATACTCCGTCGTAGCGCCTCTGAGAATCTGGCCCTAGATGTGCAAAGTTAGTAGAGACAATACCCAACAGACTAAAAGCTGGAATTAAAGCAAAAGGTGATTCAACAAATTACTGACACAAGGGGGAGGGGGGGGGGTACTTATTCCAACTCAGTGATTCTGATTTTTATTTATTTTTTATTATTTTCTCACATGTTGGTGTTTTATCCTTCACTAAATACTGTACAGCTGGATAAAACAAAAACTGAGTCTGTTTTCACTTCAGGCAACAAAGCAACAAAATGTACTTCAAATGTTGTATTTAGTTGTTTGACCTAAGTTTAGCCTTCAAATAAAGTTACATTATAGCTGTTAAAAGTGCATATTACTTACAGAAAGGCCACAATGACATCATGTGATTGAGGTTCGTTCCAGCTACCGCTTATAAGGGTTGGATTTTAATGCTGTATCTCCCAGGTCTTATTTACGTCTTGCCCTGTAACCACAGAACACTCTGCTTATTTCTATTTTCTGTAAAATATAATAATATTGTGAAAAGTTATTTTGTTATATTTTATTTCCAGAGGACGTTGGCCCAGATTCACAAAGCACTTACACCGACGTAAGTGCAATATTTGCGCCGGTAAGCCCAAATGTGCACCGGCGTATCTGTGCGCCAGACCCACAAACCAACATATGCCTAAAAACTGGCCATCCCACGCCGACGTCGCTTACATACGCCGGCGTAGCGTGGGGGCACACTTTTCGTCTGGACGTATGTTGCTGCTCCCATTGATTAGGCATTCAAACATGCAAATGAGGGAAATACGGCGATTCACGAACGTAGGTGCTCCCAATGCATGCTACGCGAGATGCACGTAAATTGTACGTCAGGCGTAAAGTTATTCCCCATAGATGAGGCGCAACCCGGCAACAGACATACAAAGGTCTGCAGAGAACACAGGCCAGCGTATTGGGCGTACGTTACATTCACGGCGAACGTGGTGATCCGGTAGCTTAGGCATTTGTGCCGGCGTGGTTGTGAGCATGCGCATAAGGGTGCTGTTTCATGCGCCCACGTCACGGCTACGTCACGGCGCATGCGTTGGGAGCAAAAGCTTGCTGAATGCAGTGCTTGCCTCTCCGCGCTGCGTCGGCGTAGCGTACGGCGTTTGCGCTACGGCAGCGTAATATGTGCCCAACTCTCTGTGAATCTGGGCCTTTATATGAGAAAAAAATATGTAAAAAGATTGAACCGACGTACAGGTTGTCACCCCTTGGCCTATATTGTCTCTCTGCCAATGTAGGCCCGGTTATAATAATTCTTCCTGAAACTACAATTTTCAAGGGTAAAACCAGCTTGTGTATTTTTTTATACTATGCTTTGGTATCCGCTTTGCCCCTCTTTTATTCTTCGCAACTGATGCTCCTGATGACGTCATATATGACGAAACACATAGGGCGGAGCTGGAAGTGACGAAACCACACACCACACAGTGACGCCCCCGGCCACTTGGAATTGTGGGAATTGTAGTTTATGAGATGTCGGTCACCATATGTTTTTTGTAAGTGTTTTTAACTGTTCAAAAAAAATATTTTAGTTTTGGATAGTGTGAGCAAAGGTTTATTGGAGAGATTTTCCATCACTTCCTGTCATGCTGACAATAGTTTACCACATAGGAAGTGAGGGGGACTCTCTAAAGGTAATTTATTTTAGTAGTAGAGTGGGGGGAGGTTAGAACCAGTGTCAGATTTGTATTACTGTCTTTGTCCCTGTTGCCATTTTTCCATCAAGTGAGAGCGAATCTCTCTAATGGAGCACTGGATAACAGTAAAAAATAAAAATAAAAACAGTTCTAATTGTTTCCCACTCTATCCAAAACTAGAAAAAAAAGTATGGTGTAATATACTTTACACTTTAAGCATGGGTTATACACTTTGGGGCTGTCAGAACCATTGACGTATCTCGGCATAGAGCCTACATATACCGTCAGAATGTTTATTCTGAACTTATAAAATTATTATTGTATTTATGGAAATATGTAAATCTGTGCTTTGGGAGATATACACTTTTCCTACGATACAAGATATCAAAATTCTTTTATCCGTGCTATTTTGAGGACGAGTAATACAAATGAATATTTAATATATATATATATTTATTAACTAAAGATATAGTGCAACAATTAAAATCAGGTACAATTCGTATCAAAACAAATAAATGATATGCTTCCACAATAGAGATAAATGACGCTTGAATGTTCAGATGATATTTACATTATATGACAAGGTATATTCCTAGCTCTTATTTAAATCATCCTGGCGTAACTTGAAACCTTTTAGTTATTAATTGACATAACCTTGACATTGCATTATTTCTTCTCAATATCAAACAGATCTCTTGCTACTACTTCTTATTAATGTGTACATAACAAATGTTATATGGTACACAAGCTTTTTGTTAAATTTGGTGAGGATCTATCTTCACATACGACATCACTCTCAAACCACAATAGTTGGCACTTAGCTTTTTAAAGACAAACGTAATGTGCGTATGTCTCCTAATATTTGGAATTCAATTATCTCATGCTGCAGGTAGACATAACTAACTCCCAAATTATCTTTGCCAAGTATATTTAAATGGTCTTAGTGGAGTGTATGTGAAAAACCTCAGAATTACCAAAAAGGTAAATAATCAAAATTCAATCTTACCAGTAATTAAGAGTCCTGTTTGAGAAGGGAAAGCCTAATGAAGGATTCCTGTGAACTCCTTACATGTTTGGTCACTCTCTCCCCCTTCCGGCTTCCTTCAGAGATCAGAGATCAAAATAGCTTCCAGCCATCAGCCCTCCAGAGATCAGACTTGCCATCTCTCGAGCTTCTCCCATCCACCTCGACTTTCTATCATTGTCCTGTGCAATACTTTTATCTTCCCAAAGAAGTGGGTGTGTATTCCCCTATCACGTGACTGACTATGTCACATGATAATATGTTTTGGTGGGTGACCAACTTGAACCATGCTGATATTAACCTGTAGGGGGCAGTGGCGTTTAAAGAATAATTCCTAATTCTAGGGTTATTCAGAGTTAACCAGGATTTATGACCCCCTGTGACCTGAATCTTGGTGTAGCATCATAAGTTGTTATATATGTCAAACAACATGACAACAAACCTAGACATTCAGGCGGCCCCCAAAAATTACGATTGAGATAAGGTGTGATAATCTACCCCCATGCCTAGGAAAGTTCCTTTAAACTAATGCTGGGATGTGATCAAAGCCATCTAATACTTTGGAATATTATAGGATCTCATACCTGGGACCCCAGTAATGTCTATGTATTTGCGAGTATACTATGTGAACTATTAATACACATATATTGTCATGGCATAATGAAGACACAATACTATTTAAGATATATAATTCCATTGGGATAGTGAATAAGCCCCTCTAGTCTCATAGTATAAAGACCACCATGTGTGTAGTGTCATGCTGTGCCAGGCCTTTCATTCTCTTATCTTATAAGTGTCAAACCCAAAGAGAAATGACCTGGAAGACGGCACAGATAGCATCCTTACAACCTAGAAGCAGTGTCTATTCATGCCTGAGAACCTATATTTAAACTTTAACAGGGAAAAATGGTGGTGCTAAGTTCACCATATCCATGTATATGGAACATTATGAAACATATATTATGTGCGATTTTTATATGTATTCTTTTAACCCCAAATGTTCTGACAAATCCCCCCCACGTTCTTTCATATTCTGGCGAATAACCAAAGACATATTAAGGACGTGTCCGAAGAAATATCAGTGGTTTAAAAGATATGGCCACACCATTATTTTTCTTTATACTTAAAAAAATGTTCCTCTCTTCGTCCATATGATAAAGAATGTTCTTGTATGACTTGGACCTCTCTTCATGAGTTCAAGTCTTTATAAAACAAAATGAACTGTTGCAATGGTGGTGTCACCCCCCCATTTCAAATGTAATAAAACAAAACTGGTAAACCAGCAATTGAAGAAACTCTTCAGTGAATCCGTTCTTGTAGTGTTACGAGCTGTAAAGGGGATTCAATATCCCTTCTTTCAACGGATATTCTTGGATTCAAATGAACAAGGGATTTCTGCAACAAATCATTCTTTCCGACAACACGAATCCTGGAGCATCTTGCTTCATGACTCCTGATTGGATTCGATGTGGCGGCAGGTACCATCCGGAACTGGGCATCACGGATTAACTTCCTCCAGACGATCGCGGTGTCTTTTGGTGGTTAACTTTGCCTGTACCAATCAACGATCGGTCTGGATTGTGGTTTGGTGACGGTTCCCTCCAGAACGGGATGCCGAGGATTGACATCATCCATGCGATCATTGCGTCTTTGGTAGATTAGTTCACCTTTACCAATCAACGATCTGGTCCGGATTGTCAATCTTTTTCTATTGGAGTAAATAGACAGTATGATTACATATTCTTATTAATTAAGATTTATATTTTCTAACTATGCTATATCTATATATGATGTAGCGATTGGTTAACTATATTTTAATTAACTAAAAATCATCAACGATTTAATGATGATATTATTCTGCCATGAATGACAGGATCAACACTAATGCTGAAGTATAAGATTTGGAGATCTGTAAGTCAAGAGAGAAATATCACAATGTCATTTCATTACATTACATTCTCTTGATCCTTTTAAATCTCTTCCTATACGTTACCTTTCAGCATCCTTGGTTGGAAAATAGGATGACAGGCATACAATTTAATGTTTCATACCATACCCAAACATGTCCTCAATTCACTGATATTGGCGGATACTCTTGACCTCATCACAGTCTCCATTTTCTTCTTGTGCGAGACTTCGGCTGCAAACCGTAGGCCTCAGGAGATGAACCTTGGAGCGACACCATTGGTCTTCCTGAAATTAAATTTCAAACACCCACCTCCCTCAACTGGTTAAGAACATATCTGGATGCTGGGATACTCTTTTCAAACATTTTGCTTTTCAACAAAAAGATCATCCACCTATGTTAAACTTTTTCTTGAAGGTACATCAGGCCTTGGCCTTGTGTAAAATAACAAACAGAAACAACATCACATTCAAAACATGAATTTATCTGACCAAGTTACATTATGTTTCAGTTGCACTATTTCTTACCACCATTAACTGCCAGCTTGTATGGGTCTTCAGGACTTACCTGAATGTTCCATCATCATGGGGCATCACTTAGTATGGTGAAGTACTTAGCGTTTGTATTTTTATATCAAGCATTGGTCAATGTATGGCACAGCTTAGTTGTATATTTATACTCGTTTATGTCGCTGTCTGATCAGCATATAAACGCAATGACCATTTAGTTTAAGAATATCAAGTATAGGATTATCATAAGATCCGGTGCACTAATCATACAAAGCTCCTCTCCTTTAAATTCTTAATGGTCTCGACTAGCGAAATATAGCCAGCCAGGGAGAAACAACAATGTTTGATTTAAAACACAAGGTACCTTTTCGCTTGAATCAGATTGGATCCTAGCTATGTGGATGTCTATTATACCACATCACAGGAATCTTTTCATAACATATTTTCTTGAACTCTATGAAAACTTTTCTTTCATGAGTGTGATTTACAGAAATCTTTTCTGTGTACATCCTGACTGCGAAACCTTTTCGTGCAGCAGGGTTCTTTTAAAATCTTCGGCCTATGTATACATGGCCAGGTAATAATAAAATGTGTATTAGTACCTGTCCGGATAATGACCTTTGTGGTACTAATATGTTTACTGTATCTGGCACTAACCAAGATTATATTAGGGCTTCATGTTCATTTATGAAACTACTTGGGTTTTATTTTAATCTGGACCACAGTGGTTCTTACCAGATCTATGTGTATGACAAAGCGATGTACTATATCGTTGCCAACGTACACATGATATACTGGGTCATTGATTATCAGGAATAAACAACTGATTATTTATTTCCTGAGGGGTGTGAATACCTAAATATTTATTTTAGGATTGATCAACTATTTTAATAATTTCTACTAATGTGATTATATTTCTGGCATAAATATGAACCTCATAAATATTCCCCAGGTCACTGACCTGTTAGGGAAAATACCATACAATCCCAGTAGGATTACGTATAACTGCCAAGCTCAATAGAGTCAGCATACACTGTATGGATATGAGAATATCACCTTCCAAGCATGCCTCTCACTTATATTCCGGGGGACATACACTTTAGTATGATCCTCCCGTCTGACCCTCATTTTGGGGAAAAATGGAGATGCCTGTATGAAGGTGCCATCTAAATATGGATCTCACTCATGCTCACTGATTGTGAGAGAACTGAGAAGGTTCACATGTATGGCCTTGTCACTTGAGACCATATAACATTTTAATAAAATCACAATAGGATAAAAATAAATACTTTTAAGGAGATCGATATCAATACGTAATCGATCATGGGCATATTAATTATACCCGCGGAAATATAAATTACTTCATTCCCTTTTAAGTTGAAATACAACTGGGCTTTTTATTTTTATTTGATTTCAGGGCAGTGCTGAAATATTTACCAAGTCAGCTTGAAATAAATAATTTTAGCTGATGTATTTTTCAGAAAATATATTCTTGGGTTTATTTTAAATATTTCTGAAATAAAATAATTGCTTGGATTTATTTGAAATGTTTCTTCATATGGTATCCTGTTATTATAAAATACTAGTAAGGAAAACAATTTAAAACCAACAATACTTGGAATGTATAACGTGTAACAAATTTTTTTTTTTTTCATTTTGTCAGCTAGGTGTTTGTATAAGCAAGGAGCAATGCCCCCCCTGCTATCACACAGACATTCCTATAGATAAGCAGCCAGCCTCTACGAAGCCAGGTTTTGGCTGCGAGCACAATTCAGTCTGCTTTTTTTTTTTCCACCCCCCCCAAGGAGGGTGTTAAAAACTGCTTTTAGAGAAAAGAAAAAAAAAACTTTTAAACAGCTTTTGTTCATGTTTTTTTTTTTTTCCCTCGGTCAATTGCAGACATTCAAATATTTGAACACCTCAGCAAGATTTTACTTAGTTTTAAAACTGGGTGTAACTTTTAATTGAGAGGAGCTTCAATTTTGTTCTTGCTCTTATTAAGCCATTATTCGAGCGGGCTTTTTAAATTTATTTTTGAAGCTCCGGTTCTGTAGAACCGTAAAAAGGATGGTGTTCTGTTTAACCAACCCGATCCTTTTTTTTTTTTTTTTTTAATAATCCCCAGCCATAATAAATGTTACTTTATTTGGCAAAGCCTTACCAAACAATTGGGAAAATTCATGGCTTTCAAAATCTTTCAAGCTGGGCTTTCTTGAGAACTTTTAAAAGTTCTGTGGTACTTTGATTGGGCTTAAGTTTAGAAGTACCCATGGTCCTTCTTGCAGCATCAGCTGATTTATAGGGACCAAGCTCTGTCTTCATTACCCATACTTCTTTGATAGAAGACATTACCTGATATTTTGCACACTGTCTGTGATGCAGACCAATTTCCTTCTCTGCATCAGCAGGACCGGCTGCACTAAAAATAACTTTAGTCTTTGTCATTTTTCAATATTGCATCTAACAATGGCAATACAAGTATTATTATTTATTTTTTTTTTAAATCAAAAAATGTATTTAAAAAAAAATTAAATATGAAAAAATATATATATAATTTTTCACAATTATATTACTCATCTCAAACTTTGACAGATCCCGGACGAGCCCCCATCTATGTCAGAACCATTGACGTATCTCGGCATAGAGCCTACATATACCGTCAGAATGTTTATTCTGAACTTATAAAATTATTATTGTATTTATGGAAATATGTAAATCTGTGCTTTGGGAGATATACACTTTTCCTACGATACAAGATATCAAAATTCTTTTATCCGTGCTATTTTGAGGACGAGTAATACAAATGAATATTTAATATATATATATATTTATTAACTAAAGATATAGTGCAACAATTAAAATCAGGTACAATTCGTATCAAAACAAATAAATGATATGCTTCCACAATAGAGATAAATGACGCTTGAATGTTCAGATGATATTTACATTATATGACAAGGTATATTCCTAGCTCTTATTTAAATCATCCTGGCGTAACTTGAAACCTTTTAGTTATTAATTGACATAACCTTGACATTGCATTATTTCTTCTCAATATCAAACAGATCTCTTGCTACTACTTCTTATTAATGTGTACATAACAAATGTTATATGGTACACAAGCTTTTTGTTAAATTTGGTGAGGATCTATCTTCACATACGACATCACTCTCAAACCACAATAGTTGGCACTTAGCTTTTTAAAGACAAACGTAATGTGCGTATGTCTCCTAATATTTGGAATTCAATTATCTCATGCTGCAGGTAGACATAACTAACTCCCAAATTATCTTTGCCAAGTATATTTAAATGGTCTTAGTGGAGTGTATGTGAAAAACCTCAGAATTACCAAAAAGGTAAATAATCAAAATTCAATCTTACCAGTAATTAAGAGTCCTGTTTGAGAAGGGAAAGCCTAATGAAGGATTCCTGTGAACTCCTTACATGTTTGGTCACTCTCTCCCCCTTCCGGCTTCCTTCAGAGATCAGAGATCAAAATAGCTTCCAGCCATCAGCCCTCCAGAGATCAGACTTGCCATCTCTCGAGCTTCTCCCATCCACCTCGACTTTCTATCATTGTCCTGTGCAATACTTTTATCTTCCCAAAGAAGTGGGTGTGTATTCCCCTATCACGTGACTGACTATGTCACATGATAATATGTTTTGGTGGGTGACCAACTTGAACCATGCTGATATTAACCTGTAGGGGGCAGTGGCGTTTAAAGAATAATTCCTAATTCTAGGGTTATTCAGAGTTAACCAGGATTTATGACCCCCTGTGACCTGAATCTTGGTGTAGCATCATAAGTTGTTATATATGTCAAACAACATGACAACAAACCTAGACATTCAGGCGGCCCCCAAAAATTACGATTGAGATAAGGTGTGATAATCTACCCCCATGCCTAGGAAAGTTCCTTTAAACTAATGCTGGGATGTGATCAAAGCCATCTAATACTTTGGAATATTATAGGATCTCATACCTGGGACCCCAGTAATGTCTATGTATTTGCGAGTATACTATGTGAACTATTAATACACATATATTGTCATGGCATAATGAAGACACAATACTATTTAAGATATATAATTCCATTGGGATAGTGAATAAGCCCCTCTAGTCTCATAGTATAAAGACCACCATGTGTGTAGTGTCATGCTGTGCCAGGCCTTTCATTCTCTTATCTTATAAGTGTCAAACCCAAAGAGAAATGACCTGGAAGACGGCACAGATAGCATCCTTACAACCTAGAAGCAGTGTCTATTCATGCCTGAGAACCTATATTTAAACTTTAACAGGGAAAAATGGTGGTGCTAAGTTCACCATATCCATGTATATGGAACATTATGAAACATATATTATGTGCGATTTTTATATGTATTCTTTTAACCCCAAATGTTCTGACAGGGCAGATTCACGTAGATCGGCGCATTATCATTCCGGCGTAGCGCACCACTTTTCCGTTAGACTTGCGCAATCTAGCCGCGTAATCCGGCGATTCACGTAGCTTTTACGCAAGAGCTTGCGCAAACGTAAGGTTTTTTCCGTAGGCGTAAGGAGGAGTAATACAAATTGGGAGGGACGTGGGCGTGTTACATTGAAATGAGCCGTGACCCCATGCAAATGAAGGGCCGGCCGACTCGCGCATGCGCGCGTGAAGGAAACCATGTCAGCTCCGTTGTGCGCATGCTCACAACTCGGGAGCGGCGCAATCATTGAAATTGGAAATGGACTAGGGCAATGTTGTGAACTACGCAGACAGCATAAATAGACACACACAAACGCCCTTCCATTGCAAAAGTACATCCCTTTGTGTCCCTTCCCATTGAATCAAGTGCTTTTGCTCTGTTGTTCGTTAGAGTGTGTTTTGTAGTTGTGAGATTAGTGTTCTGTGTGATCTTGTGCTTGTTGGTAGTTTTGTGAAAGTGTATTTTGATAAGTGTTTGAGACTGTTTGTTTGATTGATATATTTCTGAGCGTTTGTTTTCTTGCTTTATTTTTTCATCTGATTTTTTTGTGTCTGTTTCTTGCTGAGTGCTAGTGTGATTTTTGGCTGTTCTTTTTCTCTTTGTGTGTGTTCTTGTCTGATTGGTTGTGCTTGTATTTGTGACAGATTTTTGGTGACTGCTAGTGAGTTTGTTTGGAAGTATGACTGAGAGAAAAAGAAAGCTCAATTTTACTGTGGGGGAAAAAAGAATTCTTGCCCGGGCCATTACCGACTATGGGCGTTTTCTCCACGGCCCGCAGAGTGCCACCACCACCCCGGCCAGGAGGAGGGAGATATTGGATATAATCACGGAGCAGGTCAATTCATCGGGGGAGGGGGAGACACGGACCCGCTCTGGGATAGAAAAGAAAATAAATGACCTCCGGCGTGAGGTGAAAAAAAAAACTGGCCGCAATAAATGCCCATGCCAGGGGCACAGGAGGGGGCCCACCATGCCGGGTTAGATTTTCAGAGACGGAGCGTGTGGTGGCCCTGACCTTTCACCGGCATGAAGTGGAGGGCCTGCCAGGCTTTGACACAAGTCCGGTCCCCGCGGTGCCAGGTAAGGTTTTTATTTCTCTCAGGTGTGTAGCATGTGTGGGGGAGGGGGTGAAAGGGAATATGTGGCAAGTGTGTGGATCCTCCAACCTGTGAATGTTTTGTGTCATCCACAGCTGTGCAGGAGGGTGCAGGGCCATCTGGACTGACCGCTCCAACCCCAGGACAGCAGCCTAATGAGGCCCCCCCAACAAGGCCAGAGTCCGCAGAGGAGGAACAAGAGGAGGGGGAGGATCATGCGGAGGACGATCATGAGGAGGAGCAGAATCATGAGGAGGAGGAGTCCATGGAAGGCACTGGCCCTTTGGTTTCTGCGGACTCTTCCCCTCTGGCTGCAAGAAGCCTGCCCTCCCTAAGGGTCAGCCCCCCCCCCTCCTCCCCCAACATGGCTCCCCTCACAAGGGCCTCCCCTTCTCCCCGGCCACAACCATCAGCAAGAGCCAGGAGGTCATCCCCAAGCACCAGGGGGGCGCCCAATCTCATGCCCGCCTGTCTGAGAAGGAACCTGGCCACCCAGACCCGCCTTCTGAGACAGCTCTGCCAGACTATGGGGCGGGTGGATCAGAGCCTGTCCTCCATTAATGATAGCCTGGGTAACCTGGACTCCCACTCCCGGGCCTCCACAACCTGCCTAAATGACCTGCAAACTACAGCAGCAGGCGTTGGGCAGGATGTGAGGGCCCTTACCCAGGCTATCCAGGGCAACACGGCAACACTTGGTGCTGCCCTGGACAGAATAGCCGTGGCCTTGGAGGGCAGGCCGCCAGGTGGGCAGATCTCAGGGGCTGCTCCTCCTTCCCCGGCTTTTCCCCTCCCCCATGCGTCTCCCCTGAGGGTCCGGGGCCGTGGCCGGGGGCGCCCCAGGCGTGGCTCAGGCAGAGGGCAATAATTTTTTTTTCCCCCTTTTGTTTGTTTTGAAAGCTTTTTTATTTTTGTTCTCTGCTTTTTTTTGTTTTTTCTAAGCATTTTTTTTTTCAATGCATTTTTGTTTGTTTGACTTTTTTGGCATATTTTGGGTTGTGAATGATGTTTGAATGTGGGGGTGACATTCCTGCTGGAAAAGGGGTGTCACCCTCAATTTTGGTGGAGAAGGGTTCCCCAGGACCAGGGAGAAGTGATTCCCAGGTCCGTGTGAATGGTGTATGAATGTACAGTGACATAATTGGAGCCTTGACGTGGCGTTACTGCTCACCAGTCTTGCATGGTGGACTGGTGCCAATCCAATTTGATGAGGATGTGGGGTGTGTGTGCTAGGGACCATAGTGGTGTGCATGCATGCATTCTCATTGTGCCATGATTAATGTGTGTGTTTAACGTGCAAAGATGCCCAATATGAGCTGCCTCCTGACTGCTCTTCCCTCAGAAGACGGGGTATCCTCGGTTAGGGGTTGATTTTCTGGTTGGGGGGTCAGATCATCACGTAGCTCAACCTGCAGGCCCTTCCTCACTGCGAGATTGTGTAGCATGCAACATGCAGCGATGATATGGCACACGAAGTTTGGGGAATACAACAGTGTACCCCCAGACTTATCCAGGCATCGGAAACGTGACTTCAGGAGGCCAAAGGTGCGCTCCACCACTGCACGGGTTTTGATGTGTGCTTCATTGTATCGTTCCTCTCCTGGGGTTTGGGGGTTCCGGATAGGAGTCATGAGATGGGGTCCCAGTGCATATGCAGAGTCACCTGTAAAGGAAAAGACAGGAGAATGTTAGTCATGCATGTGCCACTTCTGTTGTGCATCACGGGAGGGGATAGTCATGCCTGACTCCCATGTCACTCACCAACCAGCCAGGTGTTCCCATACACGTTCTGTTCGAATTCTGTTCGGATGTGGCTTTGATTGTAGATGTAGCTGTCATGGCTGGACCCTGGGTGTTTGGCACGGACGTGCCATATGAGGCCTTGGGCATCAACTATCACCTGTACGTTGATGGAGTGCCAATTCTTCCGATTGCGGTACATGTGCTCGGTCTCATGGGGGGGCTGGAGTGCCACATGTGTGCAATCTATGGCCCCGATGGTGCGTGGGAATCTGGCAATTCGGTAGAAATCTGCCATTGCCTTGATTCGAAGCTCCTCAGTGGTGGGTTTGATGATTTGGTTGGCCAAGCGTGTGAGGATTGCAGGGACAACCTGGTGCACACATCTGCTCATGGAGGATTGTGACATCCCAGCCACCACTCCACTTGTACGCTGAAAAGAGCCACTGGCAAGGACATGGAGTGTTGCCAGGACCTTGACCAGTGGCTGCACTGCATGTGAGCGTTGTGTTGGGCTGGTGATGTCCTCCTGCAAGGTTGTGGTTAATTCCAGGATGGCATGAGGGGGGAATCTGAAGATGCGAAAGACCTCTGAATCATTCATGCCAAACAGGTGTATGCGGGTGCGGTATACCCTCTCCCGTGCCATCCTCCGTGCCATCCTCTGTGCCCTCCTCCTTCTTTGGTCATCTATATTCACTAGTGCAGCTATGAGCGACGATGCCCCTAGCATGTTGGCAGTCAAATTGTAGTGCAACACGTGTGTGTGGTCTGCTCCTCAATAACGGTGTTGCTTTATCTGACAATTAGACTTTTTTTCAAAAGTTAGATCAGCTTTTATGTGCTCTAACTTTAGACAGGACATTTTGCAGTTGCGCACATCGCGTAGCCTGCGCAGCAACTGCGTTTTTTTGTGGATCCCCGTAACTCCCTCATTAGCATATTTGACTAGCAAATCAATGGTGTGTCTAGCGCAGTTTTGCGCGAAGGGAAGCGAATGTCTAACTCAATTACGCCGGACCAAAAAACGTAGATTTCTGGCGTATATTGTTTTGTGAATCGCGTCCAACTATACGCACGCGCACATTTAGACTTACGCACGCGCAACAGCAGTTGCGCACGCGTAATCGCTCTGTGAATCTGGCCCTTTAAGCTCAGGTCTCTGCAGTGCACACCTGCCCTAAAACAGTGACTTAAATATATTGCTGGACAGTAAGCTTGTGTCTGTTCAACAGATTGGTGTGTCTGCTCATGTCCTGGATTCAGGTCTGTCTATCTGCACAACTCCTAGATTGAGATTGAGATATGTGTGATTCTGACTTATGTCTGTCTGCTCATGTCCTGGGTTACTCTTGTGAATACTCCTGTAATTGATTAGGGCAGTTTAAATAGACAGTTATGCATTCGGCCTATGCCTGTTTAACAGGATAGTGTGTGTGCTCATGCCTTGGATTCATCTGTCTGAATTTAGATATGTTTGATTCTGACTTCTGTCTGCTCATGTTCTGGATGACTTCTGTGATTGATTAGAGTAGTGCACACCTGCCCTAATCAAGAAAACTCAAATAGACTGTTGGGCATTAAGCCTGTGCCTGAACAACCGATTCAGTGTGTCTGGTCACGCTCTGAATTTGGATATGTTTAAATCTGAATTCTGTCTGCTCATGTTCTGGATAACTCCTGTGATTGATTAGGGTAGTGCACACTGCCCTAATCAAGAAAGCTCAAATTGACTGTTGGGCATTAAGCCTGTGCCTGAACAACAGGATAATGTGTCTGCTCATGCTCTGCATTCAGATAATTGTATTGTGACCTGTGCCTGCTCATGTTCTGGATTAGGGATGAGCTTCGCGTTCGATATGAACGTATGTTCGACTCGAACATTGTCTGTTTGTACGTTAGACGAAATTCGAACAAAAGCGGTCGTTCGCGCCAAATTCGAGTGACGTAAAACGGCCCATAATTCTCTGCGGCATTGCGCGCTGATAATTGGCCAAGTATGTCCCGCATGCTTGGCCAATCACAGCGCGCAAAAAACGAAGAGCCATAATTGGCCAAAGCCTGGGTGGCTTTGGCCAATTATGGCTCAGGGCTTTAGCACACGCCCCACATTATATAAGGCCGCCTGCTGGGCGGCCTTGTGTAGTGTGTTCCGGCTTCTTACTGAGAGCAGTTAGAGAGACAGAGAGATTGTCTTTGTAGATAGCTAGATAGAGCAGGCAGGCAGGCTAGTCAGTTTAGCTTTAATTACAGTGTGTAGAGGATATATATACATCCCTAGGAGTTGTACATATATTTATACACTGTATACCTTAGCTAGATCAGTTCTTCCTAATTTACTGGCAGGCAGGTGATTGTGCTATTTAAAGACGTAATCACAGGTATAGACAGGACTCCTGAAAAAATTACCGTTTTTAAAACTTTTTTTTCCATTGATACATGTTCCCTCGAGCAAGACCCGGTTCTCAAAGACGTTTTCACAGGCAAACTATAGACACCCAGCAGGTACAATATTTAACCACTTCCTTACTGGGCATGTATACACCCTTCCTGACCAGGTGAAATTTGAGCTTGCGGCACTGCGTCGCTTTAACTGACAATTGCGCGGTCGTGCGATGTGGCTCCCAAACAAAATTGGCATCCTTTTTTCCCCACAAATAGAGCTTTCTTTTGGTGGTATTTTGTCACCTCTGCGGTTTTTATTTTTTGCGCTATAAACAAAAAAGGACGACAATTTTGAAAAAAAATACAATATTTTTTACTTGTTGCTATAAAAAATAGCCCAATTTAAAAAAAAAAATTCAGTCTAGGCCGATACGTATTCTTCTACATATTTTTGGTTAAAAAATAAAAAATCGCAATAAGCGACTGGTTTGCGCAAAAGTTATAGCGCCTACAAAATAAGGGACAGAATTATTTTTTTTTACTAGTAATGGCGGCGATCTGCGATTTTTATTGCGACTGCGACATCATGGCGGACACATCGGACACTTTTGACACATTTTTGGCACCATTCACATTTATACTGCAATTAGTGCTATAAATATGCACTAATTACTGCATAAATGTGACTGGCAGGGAAGGGGTTAACACTAGGGGGTGAGGAAGGGGTTAAATGTGTATCCTGTATAGTGTTCTAACTGTGGGGGGAGGGGGGGTGACTGGGGGGTGACCGATCTGTGTCCCTATGTACAAGAGACACAGATCGGTCTCCTCTCTCCCTGACAGGACGCTGTCATTGTGAGAGCCGGCAATGAGAAATGATCTCATATGTTTACATATGAGATCATCTCTCATTCGCCGCACAGATCGCATCGCAAACGGCCACTCTGATTGGCCGTTCGCGGCGATCTGTGATTGGCTGTGTCCAAGGGACACGGCCAGCACAGAAGTTCCCCGCTGCACGCTCTGGAGCGCGCGCTGGGAACGACGAAAGGGGCCACCGTGAAAACACGGCGCCCCAGAGAATTAGAACCTCCCTGCGGCCGTATATAGTCGTACGGCCGTAGGGAAGTGGTTAAAGGAATTTTTTTAATTTTTTTATTTAAGCATCAATAAAATCACTGCTCCTGGAGTAGTGATTTCAATGATGCTTAACTTAAAAAAAAAGAAAAGAAAAATTCCTTTAAATTTTTTTCCATTGATACATGTCCCCTGGGGGAAGACCCGGGTTCTCAAATACGTTTTCCAACAATAACTTGAATATTGGTCTTTAAATGATCGTTTTTGAATTCGAACGTTCGAGTCCCATAGACTTCAATGGGGTTCTAAATGTTCGCGTGAACGGTCAGTCTGTTCGACGGGTTGGTGCGAACCGAACGCAGGGGTGTTCGGCTCATCCCTATTCAGGATTACTCCTGTGATTCTTTGATACACATTTCTACTCAGCTTGTCTGTACTTATCCTGATTATTGACCTAATATCTCTGCTATTGTCACCCATTGCCTGTATGGAACCTGGACTCTGGTTTGGATCAGTTTATCTGTGCCTGATCTGGCAATCCACATGCTGTCTCAGTTATCCATCATCCCTGGTGACAGCAGGGTGACACAATGATTTGGAATATGTCTGTGTTACTCTGAATACTTTATGAAAACCCTAAACATTTTGAAAAAATGTGTTGCCTAGAGCAGTGGTCTCCAAACTGCGACCCTGGGGCCCTTTGCATGCCTTTATCTGACCCTTGAGGCATTATTCCTGCCACTGACACCAGCAATGGAGCATAATTTCTGCCACTGACACCAACAATGGGTAATATTGCTTCCACTGACACCAACAATGGGTAATATTCCTTCCACTGACTCCAACAATGGGGCACTATTCCTTCTACTGACTACAAAAATGGGGCATAATTCCTCCCACTGACACCAACTATTTCTCCCCCAAGTACCAAAGATCATTGTTTACTCCCACTGGGCACAGTCCCGCCCCCTAAGGCCTGAAGGTCAGTAAACTGGCTTTTAGAAAGTTTGGAGACCCCTGGCCTAGAGTAAGAACATTTTCTTTCTGGTGTGATATTCTGTACAGTTTAAGCATGGCATATACACTTTAAGCTCAGTGGTCTCTGCAGTGCACACCTGCCCTAAAACAGTGACTTAAGTATATTGCTGGACAGTAAGCTTGTGCCTGTTCAACAGAGTGGTGTGTCTGCTCATGTCCTGGATTCAGGTCTGTCTATCTGCACAACTCCTGAATTGAGACTGGGATATGTTAGAAAGTTTGGAGACCCCTGGCCTAGAGTAAGAAAAAATCCTTTATTGAATATGAATAATGTTTCTAGTAACATGGCCAGGCTGGTTGCAGGTGGCAGGATGGTTGCATCTCGAATTGCTTTTAAATAGCTTTTCCAGGTAACCACTAGAGGGTGCTCTTTAGGGGGCTGTTTCACTGGTTGGTCACGTGCTTAGGCTAAGATGATGTCATCTGCAATGTTCAGACTACATCTCAGTCCAGGATGTAAAAATTATGACCCAACAAAGATCGCACCATCCTTCTGGAGAGAAAAACAGATGAAGGCATTGTCAGGGGGAGTACTGGGATGTCTGTCAAAGGGAATAAATACCTGGAAATGTTACACTGACTCATTACTCTGCATGCAGGCACTTTACATGAAAGATATGTCCAATGCTTGGTTCAATTTCAAGTCCATATAATTGTGTATAATAGTCCCATCTTTTTGGTATCATGTGTAGGTAAATGCAATTAAGTATTTTTTATAAACGAAGGACGCTTATAGACATAAAACGGTGAACAGAAGATCTGAACACTGCATCGTAGTTCTCTTATGATCCATTAAATAATTGTATATGCTAATTTGGGGTTCAGCCAAGATTTTGGAGACTGGAGACATGTTCTAGGAATCGTCGAAGACTGTGGACACGCTACAGGAGTTATTGGAGACTCTGGACATGCTATAGGAGGTGTTGGAGACTGGGGACATGCTATATGAGTTATTGGAGATTCTGGACATGCTATATGAGGTGTTGGAGACTGGGGACATGCTATAGGAGTTATTGGAGACTCTGGACATGCTATAGGAGGTGTTGGAGACTGGGGTCATGTTATAGGTGTAGCGCTACCCCATTCAGGAGCCGCTGATTAGATTGAGATCGGCGAATTAAGTTACCTCTGTGTGGTGTCTAGGGATGTAGTGAGCAGAGCAGTAACGAATGTCCAACCTGTAGCTGAAGTTTTCTGAATGCTTTATTTTCCTGGACCAACACGACCAACACATCAACTGGAGGTAGATATTAAAAGGTTGATGAAAGTAGAGTAACTTCGCAGAGTCAGGCTTGGATAAAGAAAGCAGTCCTGCCTTCTGTAATTGAGTCAATCACGTCGCCACTCCAGCCACCGACTTGGCTCTACAAGATTATCCCGTTCTCTTGAGATCCGGAAACCCCAGTAAGTCACTGAGGTCCCTCAGTCATTTCAGTGTCTCTGAGCCAGAAGGGCCCAGAGTCGGGAACTTCGCGTAGCACGGGCCCCGGCCAGGTAGGTCATAGTGGTGGGGCCCATGATGTGCGCACACCCTGAAGGTGGGTGCCGCACCTAGAACCAGGAACCCGCGAAGACCCCGGAAAATGGCATCTGCCACAGATATACCCTCCCCCAGCATTCCCAGTGAGGGAAACACTTCTCCAATTGGCTGCTGGGGCTCTGCCTGAATCCCTCTAGCGCCACCTGCCGCCCAGAGATGGGACCACATCTCTGGAACGCAGAATGACCCACAGGATGATTCAGGGCTGACAGCTGCCTAATTTGAAGAAAATAAACCTGGGTGAGAGCAAGTAAGTCTCTCACCCTTCTAACTTTAGCGTAGCGCCCTTTCTGAAAGTTAGGGGGCGCTACATAGGAATCGTTGAAGACTGTGGACACGCTATAGAAGTTATTGGAGACTCTGGACATGCTATAGAAGGTGTTGGAGACTGGAGACATGCTATAGGAGTTGTTGGGAGAATGAAGACATGCTAAAGGAGTTGTTTGAGACTGGGGACATGCTAGAGTGGTTGTTGGCGACTGGGGACATGCTGGAGTAGTTTGTTGAAGACTTGGGACTTGCTAGAGGAGTTGTTGGAAACTGAGGACATGCTAAAAGGAGTTGTTTTAGAACGGAGATATACTATAAGAGTTGTTGGAGACTGTGGACATACAATAGGAGTTGTTGGAGACTGTGGACATGCTATAAGAGTTGTTGGAGACTGGGGGCATACTATATGAGGAGTTGGATATTGGTGACATGGTATAGGAGTTCTTGGAGACTGGGGACATGCTGTAGGGGTTGTTGGAGACTGAGTATATTCTATAGGAGTTGTTGGAGACTCAGTATATTCTATAAGAGACTGGGGACATGCTATAGGAGTTGTTGGAGACTGATGACATGCTATAGGAGTTTTTGGAGACTGATGACTTGCTATAGGAGTTGTTGGAGACTTGGGCCATGCCATAAGAGTTTTTGGAGACTGGGGACTTGCTATAGGAGTTGTTGGAGACTGGGGGCATGGTATAGGAGTTGTTGGAGACTGATGACTTGCTATAGGAGTTGTTGGAGACTGGGGACTTGCTATAGGAGTTGTTGGAGGCTGGGGGCATGGTATAGGAGTTGTTGAAGACTGGAGACATGTTGTAACAGTTGTTAGAGACTGAGGATATGCTATAGGAGTTGTTGGGGACTGGTACATTACTGGCAGGATAACCAGGTGAAAAAAAAAAAGAAAATTAATTAAATAATAATAAAAAGGACTGGTAAGATGGAAAATATTAAATATCAAATCTGTATAATAATAATAATAATAATAATAATTTTTGCACCTTAAATGTACAATTTTATTTACATTTAAATTAGCTTCTAAAAGAGCTATTTGCCAAAACCACCAAAAACACTTTCATTTGTCCTTCTACCAAAACTGAAATGCATTTTACCAAAATGGAAAAAAGGAATTGCCAGAATATTCAGATTTCCCCCCAAATGTTTGGAAAATGAAAATGCGCGATTCCTCCGCTCCCTGCTAACCTTCCAATTGTATTTTGTACAATTTGTACAGATAACTTTAAATACCAAAATGTATTTGTTCATATCCAATCAGGGTACTTAATGCCTAAAAACGAGCGCACTGCTCTAGACGCACTCCGGCTCCATAGATGAAGTCATACTTAATTTCCTGGTATATTAATTTGTTATTTACTTTAAAAAAAAATAGTTTTAGTTATGTTATACACACCTCAGGCTGCACTTCAGATGTGTACAGTAAATGTAATTATCACTGGGATCCTACATTTTAATAAATATTTATAATGGGGGCTCCCAGGGGGCTGTCATTTCCAGACTCCCTGAACCAAGACAGGTCTGCTCCTGACAATACCCACAATCCTCCTCTGCAGTTTTTCTTGCTTTAGGATAGTGACATATAGGGATACTAATTTGTTTACATTGTTAAAGCAGCCAGCTGCCTCCAGAGACACGTGGAAAGAGTTTGTTACTGTTTAAAACAAACCCTTCTTCGGGAAGGAAACCGTATTGTAGAGCGGACAAACCTGAGTCTGCCTTTACTCTTTAGCCACTTTACCCTCTTCACGCAGGCGCCTCCCGACCCTTTAATATCACGTGACTGCCGTGATTGGCTGTCACGTGGTTCGAAAACTGGGAGCTTTAGTCGATGGTAACTGCGCTGGGAGCATGCAACGCGTGCATAGGTTCACACAAATATGAGAGGCCGCAAATTTGCGTACGGCTGGCGCCAACCGGTAAATTTTTTCTGACATTTGTTGATTACAGGGAAAAAACAAAACGATTTTTTGCTAAAAAATTACTTAGAACCCACAAACATTATGGGCCAGATTCAGGTAGAGTTACGCTGGAGTATCAGTGATACGCCAGCATAACTCACACTTTGAGCCGGCTTATCTGTTTTCTGTATGCAGAAAACAAGATACGCCGGGATTGAGTTCAGTTACGAGCGGCGTAATTGTATTTCGCCGTTGTATCGGAACTGCAATTTTAAAATGGGCGCTCGGGGTGTTCCCGCTGATTTACGCCAAGAATATGTAAATCAGCGAGAGACGGCAATTCACCATCGTACGCGGGCCCGACGCAGTGACTTTCCGACGTTTCCGTAAGCGATACGCGGCGTAAAGAAAAACATGCCCCCTAGGTGGAGTATCCTATGTTAAGTATGGCCGTCGTCATCGCATCGAATTGAAAAAGTTTAACGTCGTTTGCGTAAAACGTTCGTGAATGGGGATTGACGTCATTGACGTTCACTGACAGAATTTGGAGCATGCGCACTGACAGTCGACGCATGCGCAGTACGTTCGCCGCGGGATCGCGCCTAGTTTAAATAATACACGCCTCCTACCCGCCCAATTTGAATTCCGCCGGCTCATTTTCGCTACGCCGCCGCAACTTTAGGAGCAAGTGGTTTGTGAATACAGTACTTGCTCCTAAAGTTTCGCCGGAGTAAATGACGAACGTTACTCCAGAATAAAGATCCGCTCTCCTACCTGAATCTGGCCCTATATATATATTTTTACCACTTAAGACCCGGACCTTTAGTCAGCTAAAGGACCCGGCCAGGTTTTGCGATTCGGCACTGCGTCGCTTTAACAGACAATTGCGCGGTCGTGCGACATGGCTCCCAAACAAAATTGCCGCCCTTTTTTTCACACAAATAGAGATTTCTTTTGGTGGTATTTGATCACCCCTGCGGTTTTTATTTTTTGCGCTATAAACAAAAATAGAGCGACAATTTTGAAAAAAATGCAATATTTTAAACTTTTTGCTATAATAAATATCCCCAAATATATATATATATATATATATATATATATATATATATATATATATATATATATAAATATTTTTTTCCTCAGTTTAGGCCGATACGTGTTCTTCTACCTATTTTTGGTAAAAAAAAATCGCAATAAACGTTTATCGGTTGGTTTGCACAAAATGTATAGCGTTTACAAAATAGGGGATAGTTTTATTGCATTTTTATAAAAAAAAATGTTTTACTACTAATGGCGGCGATTAGCGATTTTCTTCGTGACTGCGACATTATGGTGGACACCTCGGACAATTTTGACACATTTTTGGACAATGGGGGCGCTGAAGGGGTTATGTGTGACCTAATGTGTGTTTACAACTGTAGGGGGGTGTGACTGTAGGTGTGACATCATCAATTGTGTATCCCTATAAAAGGGATCACGCGATCGATGAAGCCGCCACAGTGAAGAACGGAGAAGCCGTGTTTACACACGGCTCTCCCCGTTCTTCAGCTCCGGGACCGATAGCGGGTGTCACGTACCTGGTGGTACGAGCCCGGCGTGCAGGGAGTGGCAGCCCTTGCTTCTCTGATCCCGGGACCCCTGATAGTGCAGACAGGAGGTTCGGGACTACAGAGTAGCACAAGCGCCTGGTACTGGCGGGTGCTGGGCCCGTGAGCAGAGTCGGTGGTTCCTGGAGACACGTAGAAGTACTTGTGCAGGTTGATGGTTCAAGGCTCACTGTAGGGCAGCTGGGAGCAGGAGTTGCAGCAGAAGCGGGGGAGGTGTTCCGTAGTACAAGCTGGAACAGGTCCCAGCAGGTAAGTCCACTGGCTGGCTAGGGGTTCAGGAGCAGGTAGGGTCGGTACAGGCAGGGTCAGATTCCAGTCCGGGTCAACAACAGGCGGGCAGCAGAAGTACAGAGGATAAGCCGAGGGATGGTCGAGCAAGCCAAGGTCAGGGCAGGTAGCAGACAGGCACAACAGGTTCAAGCCGGGTAGTCAGGATCAGGTTCAATCAGGATACAGATGCTAGTAGCTCACAGAGACGCTGTAGACAGGACAGCAAGAAGCACAGGGATCAGATCCCTTTTAAAGCTGGATTTGGCGCCAGAATGGCGTCCTCACGTGCACGCGCGCCGCCGCCGGTGCGCGCCCCCTTGCGCGCTATGGCGCCGCGAATGCGCGTGCCCGTGCGCGCCGATGCGCCGCTCCCGCGCATGCGCGTGCCCGTGCGCGCCGATGTGCCCACCGATGGGCCAGGCTGTCCATGACAGCGGGACTCCAACGGTGATTGGGTCCGCGAGTCCCGGTGCTTCGGACCGCGTCTGGGTACTAGCACAGCACGTACCTGTACGTGCATGTGCCCAGCAGTGCCATTCTGCTGATGTATATGTGCAGAAGGTGGTCCTTAAGTGGTTAACCACTTGCCGACGTCTAATGACGATATACGTCAGCAAAATGGCATGGTTGCGCAAAGCAACATACAGGTACGTTGCTTTGAATTTGCCGCAGTGTGGGTGCGCGTAACAAGTTACGAGAGAACCGGCCCCCACTCCCCTGCTTTGACAGCCTATGAAGGATCTTTTTCCCCCAGTTAGCTGTCAAAATTTAAAAAAAATGTAGCTGGGTGGGCGGAGCAAAGCCCTGTGAATGAAAAACTACAAGTCCCATCAGCCTTAGTGGCTGTTGGATTGTAGTTCTCAATGAACTATCACGGTGATGTGAGCGCTGTATATTTAATTTTATTTTTATATGTTTTTTTTAGGAATTCAGTGGTATATTTTTTTTAATATTTTTTTTTATAGCATTCAATGGTATTTTTTTTATTCATTTTTTTTTTTTTTACTATTCAATTGTATACATTTGTTTTCCTTTTTTTTTTTTTTTTTGTATTCACTGGTATGTTGTTTTTGTATTCATTTTGTTTAGCATTCAGCAAATAAGAGCAGTTTGTTGTAAGGGTTTGCCTCCACTTTACGCTTTGCAGGCTGTTTGGATGCTGATTGCATTACCCGACCACCTCAACTGTTCTCCAGATGTTTTGGAGTAGTCAAGCACAGAAGAACATCCGTGTCACTTTGATTGAATTTCACGGATTAATACGATATTACACAAGTTCTCTGACTGATATAATTAGCGGTCCTATGCAGAACGCAAAAACAGAGATTTATTTAATTTACTATGCATTAACCCGACAACACTAAAATTGTTGGCACTATACTAATCCTGAATATTATTATTATTAAAAATAATAATAATAATATCAATAATTTTAACATATTTTTAATTTTTTTTTGCAGCTTTCATAAAAATTGTAAAATAATCCCTTATAATCCTGCCATGAAGCTCCTTGTTCAAACACTGCCTGTTATAGGGTGACAACACTTTGCCCCATCTCTATGTGTGCGCTACGCCGGCGTAAATATGCGCCCATCTCTGTGAATCAGGGCCATATTTTTTAAATTGCAGAGAAAGGGTTAAAAGCCCAACCAGTAAATATTTGCCTGTTTTTCAGCTCAGGAATAGGGTGAAAAAATAGAATGTTGTCTCTTCTATATTTAGTGGGCCCGCGCTCTGGGTTTGGGTGTGTGGCAGCTGTCATGCTTGACAAGTGCGAAGCATGGTTAATCATTTCTGTAATAAACAATGCACAGGTTCAATGGTTAAAGTGCAAGCAGAGGAAGAATAAACTGAAAATGTATTTGCAATTTTTTATTTTACGAATAATTTTTTAGGTACAACATATTTAAAAACACCTTAATAAACTATTTTTAATATTTAGGTAACAACTTGAAGGTTTTGTTGCATACATTTGCAAATATATATTTATTTTTATTATTATTTGACTTTTGTGCTCTTTGCTTTTTAAGCAGTGGAAAAATAAATTGAAAGTGTATTTGGATTTTTTTTTAATGAAGCATTTTTTTTAAGTATGACATATTTAAAAACACCCTAATAAACAATTTTTTATATTTAGGCAAACATTTTAAGGCTTTGCTGCATACATTTGCATATACATGTAAGCCGTACTCTTGCTTTAATTTTTTATTTGATTTGACTTTTGTGCTCTTTGCTTTTTAAGCAGAGGAAGACTAAAGTGAAAATTTATTTAGATTTTTTTTTTTCTTGAGACATTTTTTTAGGACATATTTAAAAACACCTTAATAAACAATTTTTTATATTTAGGTAAAATTAGAAGGATTTTTTGCATACATTTGCAAATAGCTCTAAGCCATACTCTTACTTTAGTTTTGTTTTTTTCTTTTTATTTGACTTTTGTACTCTCTGTTTATACATTTTTGTAGAAAAAAAAGTAAGAAAATGTATTTTTTTTTTTTTGGCACAAGAACAGATCCAGGATAGGTCAAGGGAGCTTCCATAACCCTCTGGTTTAAAGTCCATTACACCCTTTAAAGCCACCAAGGACCACTTGACCTGCAATGCACCCAAACAAAATTTATATCAATTTTTTTCCACAAATAGTTTTCTTTTGGTGGTATTTGATCACCACTGGTATTTTAATTTTTTTCTTATATAAATGAAAAAAGACCAAAAATTTTGAAAAAAAATAAAAACAATGGGCCAGATTCAGATGCAATTACATTGGCGCAGAGTATCAGAGATACACTACGCCGCCGTATTTTACCAGGCTATACGCCGAATTCTGGTAGATTTTGTGCCTTACGGTACGGCGGCGTAGTGTATTTCTCGCCGCGTAATCGAAATACGCGATTAGGGGGCGTGAAGCATTTAAATTAGGTGCGTCCCCGCGGCGATCGAACTGCGCATGCTCCGTTCAGAAATTTCCCGCCGTGCATTGCGCGAAATAACGTCGTTACGTCATTCGTTGTTTGAGTAGCGTCGTTTACGGACATTCCTATTCCCGGACGAGTTACGTAAAAAATAAAAAAAAACGTTGACATTCGACGCGGGAATGACGGCCATACTTAACATGGGCTGTCTAATATTAGACCAGCAAAAAGCTGGTATAGTTTTACGCAGCAAAAAGATGACTAAAGATGCCGTAAGAGATTGCGATTGACGTTCGTAATTTCGTGGATCGTCGGCAAAAGCTCATTTGCTTACTTGACGCGGAAAACGACGGGAACTCCACCCAGCGGCCGCAAATTTATTGCAGCGTATATCCGAAGGCGTACGAACACGTAAGATAGTCGGATTGAAGCCCGCAGCCGTATTTTCATGGTTTGAGGTTTCAGAGTAGTGAAAAAACGCGCGTAATTTGAAAGTACTCCAGTCTAACGCGAGTTAGACAGGAGTAAGGGCTCTGTGAATCTGGCCCAATATTTTCAACTTTCTACTATAAAACATAGCCAGAAAAAAAAAATCGAATTTCTGCATACATTTAGGCCAAAATGTATTCTGCTACATGTCTTTGGTTAAAAAAAAAAAAAATCCCAATTAGTGTATATTAAATGGCTTGTGTGAAAAGCAGAGCATCTACAAACTAGTACATATACTGGATTTATTTGATTTTATTTTTTTAAACTACTAATGGCGGTTTTCAGTGACTTATAATGAGACGGAATAGTGCGACCGGAAATCTGACACTAACTGACACTGATTCGAAACTGACTAACTGCCACTGACATCACCAGTGACACAGTGCTAATACTATACACTGTCACTGTACTAATGACACTGGCTGAGAAGGGATTAACATCTCGGCTGGGACCTGCTGACAGACTCCCGCTGTGTATAATTACAGCAGCTGTCTTAGGCCGGGGGCACACCTGTACCCACCTCAAACCAGAAAACAGGCTGGGACATACCGGTATGGTGGGTGGGAGGTCCGGAAGTAGTTAAGGTCCATTACACCCTTGAAAGCCACCAAGGGCCTCCAAATTTTCACTTAAACTTGAGGAAAATGAAACCTTTTGATTTTGTTCATCCCTAATGTCTATCTTAAAGTTAGGGATCAGAAAGGCTTACTATTTTCATGAAGAGCATGGACTAGAGGGAACTGGACCCTACCCTGGCTACATCTGAGTTAGCTGAGACAGCCTTTCTCAACCTTTTGGTCCCAAAGGAACCCTTGAAAAAGAATGTCAGGTCTAAGGAACACCCCCTAAAATCAATGTTTTGGTGATCAGTAGGCAAAATGGTTCTTTCATTGCTGGCCGGTGGGAAGCATTCCACCCTTACAAAGTTGGTCAGGATGTCACCCTCACAGACAGCTAACAAGATCATTGGTGTCATGCAGCTGGTTCTGCCAAGTGGCACTCCTGTGGAAGTATGCAGCCCTATGGCTGCATACTTAATCAGCCACAGCTCAAGGAACCCCTAGCATCCTTTGAAGGAACCCAAGGGTTCCATGGAACCCTGGTTGAGAATGGTTGGTCTAAGACAGTAATGGCAAACCTTGGCACCCCAGGTGTTTTGGAACTACATTTCCCATTTAGCTCCACTACACTGCAGAGTGATTGAGCATCATGGGAAATGTAATTCCAAAATATCTGGGGGAGGGGAAACGTTTGCCACCACTGGTCTAAGGGATGGGCAGTATTCACCAAGGAAGGAAGGGAGGGGGAGGACATGCCACCCCCAGGCCGCTTCCATTGATACTGCCTAATGTAGTAAGAAGAAGGACCACTGGAGGAGATTGGTGGGAGACTAGTAAGGAAATGGAGGAAACTGGTGGAAGCACTAAAGAGAGATGCGCTCAGCCACAAGGGCTCAGAGGAGTAGGGTTTTGCAAACAGAACATACCAGCATTAGCAATTGCAGCAAGGAGCAACAGATAAGTGCATACCAGGGATAGTGCCAGGAGCATCAGTTTGAGTTTGCCAGGAATTGTGCCTGTAGTAGGGAGTGACAAATAGACTGTACCAGGAGTGAAGCCAGTGGCAAGGAGCAACAGGTTGAACAAACCAACAATAGTGCCTGCGGCCAGGAGTGAAAGGTAGGGCAAACCAAGGATAGTGCCTGCGGTCAGGAGCAACAAGTACGACAAACCAAAAATGGTGCCTGCGGCCAAAAGGAGCAGACAGAGCTAACCAAGAATTGTGCCTGTGGCCCAGAGCAATAGGTAGAGCAAACCCAGAATGGTCCTTAAGGCCAGGAACAACAGGTAGAGCAGACCAAGAATGGTCCCTGAAACCAAAAACAACAGGTAGAGCAAACCCAGAATGGTCCCTGAGGCCAGGGACAACATGTAGAGCAAACCCAGAATGGTGCCTGAGACCAGGAGCAACATTTAGAACAAACCAAAAATGTTGCCCTTAGCCCATGAGAAACAGGCAGAGCAAACCAAGAATGGTGCCTTTGGCCAGGAGCAACAGGTAGAGAAAACCATGAATGGTGCCTGTGGCCAGGAGCAACAAGCAGAGCAAAAAAAGAATTATGCCTGCAGCCAGGAGCAACAAGCAGTGAAAACCAAGGATGGTGACTGCAGCCAGGAGCAACAGGTAGAGAGCAATCTGGAAATGGTGCCTGTGGCCAGGAGCAAAAGGTAGAGTGAACCTAGTATGGTGCCTGCAGCCAGGAGCATGAGGTGGGGTGTATCTAAAGTGAAAAGCATTGAGCAGGTGGCAGTAGAAGCACAGAGAGTCTAAGGCCTCGTACACACGATGAGATATGTCCGCTCAAACTTGTCCGACGGACAGTTTAGAGCGGACATGTCTCATCGGATTTCGGTCCGATGGCGTGTACACACCATCGGATCAAAATCCCCGCCGGCAGACAGCGTGGTGACGCTGCGGTGACGTTGACGCCGCCACGTCACCGCTACGTCACGCACCAGGAAGTAAACACTTCCGCGCGCATGCGTCGGATCCATTCACAGGATACGACGCATGTGCGGGAAGATATGTCCGCTGGTTTGCCGTACTAACCAGCGGACATATCCGACGGACAGGTTTGTAGCGGACAAATTTCAAAGCATGCTTTGAAATTTGTCCGATGGACAAATCTGTCCGCTAGCCCATACACACGATCGGAGATGTCTGCTGAAACGGTCCATCGGACCGTTTTCAGCGAACAAATTCGATCGTGTGTACGCGGCCTTAGGAGTAACAGGCTTTATAAGCATGTAGGCCTCGGTGACATGTGGACAAACGTTGCACAGATTGAATGCAGCCAAGTCATGGGGATGAGCTTGACTGACCACAGCTGCAAGTGTGCATGGCTGCATACCATAGTAGGCATCCTGCTGGAGTGAGGAAAGTAGCCCCTGACATTACCAGTCCCAGTCAGATGGGATAGATCATAGTCTTGGGAGGACCCCTCTGTCTGTGTCCAGTCATAGGACATATTCAGATAAACACTTTTCCTGGAAATAATGGGGTTAACTCTACTCTGCTTGTTTTCTGACAGCTCAATAAAGTTTTTCCATGTTAGTTGCTAGGAGACGCTTTCGATTATGGCGTGGGAGGATGCTAAGCAGGGAAATGGATACGAATGAAAGATCGGGTGTGATGTGTTAGCAGAGAGATGACATACATTTCTCCAAACCCCAGGAAGAGATATCATATCTGTCCTGTACAATGGAAAGATACGAGGAGCCACCGTCATCGTTGTAGACATGACCCAACTTTACCTCCCTCACCCCTCTCTAGATCATAGCCCAAAATACAATTTTAATTTTACCTTCTTGCTGTATCGAGAAACGGCTTTTGTTACTCTCAATGAGGTAATTACCAGAATTGCCCATTTCTGTATTCCCAAGTACTTTGGGTACATTGAGGACTTGAGAGTCTTATTAGAAACAAAGAAGAAGTCAGGTGCTTGTTGTCTATGAAGGTTCTCGATTATCCAGGTCATGGTACACCTAGAACCGTAGATGTATTTTTTCAACTTAATTATGTAATTACGTAGTAGAAATTACTCATTGCACTGGACTTGTTCTGCAAAATTCGGGCAGTCCCTAAGTTCTGTGTGTTTGGAATGTACCCCAACTTTTATAGTCATACAGGTAACTCAGTCACCTTAATACAATCACTATGGAATATGTCAAGGCAGATGATCCAAGTACCCTTTTGGGATGAACTGGAGTGCCATTTGTGAGCCAGACCTTCTCATCCACCATCAGTAACTAAGTCTAAAGACAAATCTGCCCCATATACTCATACCTTCAGATTAAAGGTTGGGTACGTGGCCATTGGTGGTGTCGTGATAAACCGAAAGAGAGTAATGCCCACCAATCTAGAGTTATCAGGATGACTTTTACTTAAGACAGGAATCTCCAAACTTTTTAAACCAAGGGCCAGTTTACTGCCCTTCAGACTTTAGTGGGGCTGGACTGTGGCCAGTGCGAGTAGAAATGCTCAACCATCAGTAGGAGTATACCATAGCCACTATGGTCAGTAGGGGGAGAAATAGAGCCCCATCATTTGTGTCAGAGGGAGGAATAGTGCCACATTGCTGGTGTCAGTGGGAACAGTAGTGCCACATTGTTGGTGTCAGTGGTAACGGTAGTGCCACATTGTTGGTGTCAGTGGGAACGGTAGTGCCCCATTGTTGGTGTCAATGTGAGGAATAGTGCTCCATCATTAGTGTCAGTGCAAGGAATAGTGCCATATTGTTGACATTAGTGGGAAGAATAGTGTTCTATTGTTTATATCAGTGGAAAGAATAGTGCCCCATCGCTGTCAGTGGAAGGTATAGTGCTCCACCACAGTGGTATCCGTGGGAGAAATTATGCTACACTATCAGTGGAAGAAATAATGCGTTGGTGTCAGTAAGACCCCATCATTGGTGTCAGTGAAAGGAATAGTACCCCCATCATTGGTGTCAGTGGAATGAATAGTACCCCATCATTGCTGTCAGTGGTAGGAATAGTGCCCCATCACTGTGTCGGGAGAAATTATGACACATTGTTGATGTCAGTGGAAGGGATGGTGCCTAGGGTGACCATGTGTCCCGGATTGCCCGGGACAGTCCCGCATTTTGCAGGTCTGTCCCGGGTACCTTTATGCCAGGACAATACAGTGTCCCGGAATGAAACTGACACAGCCACCCACCGGGCCAATCTGATGCCCCCCCAAAAAAGCCCGCCACATCACCGCTTTACTCACTGACAGTATTTGCCCTGGCCGGGAATGCCTGGAAAAGCACAACCCCCGCCCCCTGCTTGTCATTGGAGAAATCCTGCCTCTTGTGTCCAATCACTTTGCTGTGATTCGTTATAGGACACAAGCTGATTTTTGGGAAGGGGGGGGGGGGGGTGTCCCTGAATGGTAGTTTGGAAATGTGGTCACCCCAATGGTGCCCTAAGGGCCAGATAAAGGCAAGTAAAGGTCCACATCCAGCCTACAGGCCGCTGTTTGGAGACCACTGACTTAGAAGAACATGTCAAGCTAATGAACCAGAGTTTGTGGGACACCCAGATATCTTTTGTCAAGGTGACCTGCGTGTCCCTATCTATGCTTGTCACCTTGAGATCAGGCCAGGCTGTAATTCAAATAAGGATGATGGCGTGATCCCAGGACAGAACTTGGGACACAATATCATCAAGACAGAACATCAAAATGCATGGCTGTCCTGGCAAATCCAGAAAGGCATATACATGTATAAATATACTATAATGTATGTGCAAATGTTGTCATTGCTTTATTACTCTTAGGCTGACACCTTTGCTTCTGATGTCAGTTGTACAACTCAAATGAGTGTGATGCTGTGATCCCACGATACAGTATCATCACGACAGAGCATCTAGATGCAGGACTGTAACAGACAGCATCTATGCATCTAAATAAATGTGGTATGCACAGCTTGTCATCACTTTATTACTTATAGCACCCTCATAGTATAGGATGCTGGGTAATTTTAGTTTTGGCTTGCTCTGTAATCAGAGGAGCAGTGATCGTTTGCTTTGGTCTGCTCATGGTTTCACAGGCTGGGAGTTTGATAGTTTCCCCCGCCCCTGGGAGAAGCTTCCGAGAGCTTAGGGCAGGAAATTCAAATGACAGGCTTGAATATTTACTATGCCCTGGCCAATTCCTGGGGTGGCGTGCCCAAAAGGTGGTCTGGGCAGGAGGCTAAAGAGACCATCTTTTCCCCCATGAGGGATGGATCAGTGGGGTCCAGGGGGCTGCTTGCCCCGAGGCATCCCTGGACTGACTGCCAAGCTTTTCTATCAAGGGATCAAGCTGAAAAATGTATCAACTCTGAGACTTGTGCGTAGAGCCTTCAAATGTTCTGCACACCTATCACATGGTCCCCAACTGTGATGATTCACCTCTCCTAGAGCTATCTCATGATCCTCAGCTGTGATGATTAACCTATCCTGGAGCTAGCTCATGCTCCCCAGCCATGAAGGTTTACCTATCCTGGAGCAATCTCATGGTCCCCAGCTGTGAGGATTCAACTATCCTGGAGCTATCTCATGATCCCCAGCCGTGAAGATTTGCCTATTCTGGAGCTAGCTCATGATCCCCAGTCATGAAGATTTACCTATCCTGGAGCTAGCCCATGATTCTCAGCTGTAGGGATTTACCTATCCTGGAACTATGTCACGGTCCATGAGGATCTACCTATCCTGGAGCTATTTTATGGTCCCTATCTATGAGGATTTACCTATCCTGGAGCTAGCTCATTGTCCCCAGCAATAAAAATGTAACTATCCTGGAGCAATCTCATGGTCCCCAGCCGTGAGGAATTACCTATCCTGGCCCAATCTCACGGCCCTCAGCCATGAGGATTTGTCTGTCCTGGAGTCATCTCAAATGTCCCCAACCGAGAGGATTTGCCTATCTTTGAGCAATCTCATGGTCTCCAGCCGTGAGGATTTACCTATCCTGGAGCTAGCTCATGATTTCCAGCGGTGGGGATTTACCTATCCTGGAACTATCTTATGGTCCCTATCCATGCAGATTTACCTATCCTGGAACTATCTTATGGTCCCTATCCATGCAGATTTACCTATCCTGGAACTATCTTATGGTCCCTATCCATGCAGATTTACCTATCCTGGAGCTAGCTCATGGTCCCCAGCCATAAAAATTTACCTATCCTGGAGCAATCTCATGGTCCCCAGCTGTGAGGATTTACCTATCCTGGAGCTATCCCATGGTCCCCAAACATGAGGATTTACCTATCCTGTAGCTATCTCATGGTCCCCAGCCATGTGGATTTACATATCTTGGAGCTATCTCTTTATCCCCAGCTTTGAAACTTTAACTACCCTGCAGGCTACCTTATAGTTGGCAGTTGTTAGAGGGAGTCCTCTGCAAACTGTTCTTATGCATTTTGGAGTATCCCAAGCCCCTTACCCCTCTCCTATTGAAGTTCTTCAAGCAATAAACCTTAAAAAGACATCCCCCTAGACTGTTCAATGGAGTCAATGAACTGTTGTCTGTGTAAATGGGGGCCTTTGTACGCTTTTGGGAAAGAACCAGTTAAAAACGACTATTGCTACTCTAATCTAGTCAATATTCCAATGGCACACGTTCCTGGTAAAAATGGCTTGTAAAGAAAGGATGGGTGCTAAAACGATCACCAGCTGGGTACTGGAGACATCAAACAAACGAACATATTCGCCAGCACACCAAGGATCGTCCAATTACGTCCAAATTATTTTTTTAATGCAAAACAAACATCACAATGGTGCAACTTTCGAGGTCGCGCAGGACCCCTTCGTCAGGCAAGTGTCACTTGCCTGACGAAGGGGTCCTGCGCGACCTCGAAACATTGTACCATTGTGATGTTTGTTATGCATTAAAAAAAATTTGATGTAATTGGATGATCCTTGGTGTGCTGGCGAATATGTTCGTTAGTGCTACTCTAAGGCCTCGTACACACGAGGGGATATGTCCGCTGAAAACGGTCCGATGGACCGTTTCAGCAGACATCTCCGCTCGTGTGTATGGGCTAGCGGACAGATTTCTCCACCCGACAGATTTCAAAGCATGCTTTGAAATCTATCCGGTGGGAATCTGTCCGCCCGACATGTCTGCTGGTTAGTACACTTACAAGCAGACATGTCGTCCCCCACCGCCGCCGCGCCGCCACCGAATGGATTCGGCGCATGCGCGGAAGTGTTTAACTTCCTGGTGCGGTGACGTGGCGGTGACGTGGCGGCGTCAACGTCACCGCCGCGTCACCGCCACGTCACCGCGCCGTCCGGCGGCGGGGAATTTGATCCGATGGTGTGTACACGCCATCGGATCAAACTCCCGATCGGACATATCCGATTGAAATGGTCCGCGGACCGTTTTCATCGGATATGTCCGATCGTGTGTACGAGGCCTAAGACTGACATCTCTGGTGGTTCTGATGTCAGTTCTACAACTAAATAATAGCAGTGCTTTGATTCCAGGACACACCGCAGGACGCAGTATCATCAGGGCAGAACATCTGGATGCAGGACTGTCCCAGCACACCTATGACAGTTGGCATTTATGCATGTACTTTAATGACAAAGCTTGTCATTGCCTTATCACTCTGAGGATGACATCTACACGTTAGTTCTACACGTTAGGCGCCTAGACAAGTACTGATATGTGTGGGAGGGTGTGGGAGGATGAAGTTGTTACTCTGCCTTGGCCCACCTGCAGCCTTGATCTGTCTCTGATACCACCATGTTATAAGTGAAAGCGCAGGGAAAATAAGCAAAAATTAAGATCAGTCAAAAAAATAAAATAATTAAATGTACTTTTAACTCAAAAATTTGCTTCTATTGCTCCCAAATCTCCAGTAAGAAACAATTTCATCACCAGGGCCGGCCTTTGGGGTGTGCGAGCTATACGGCTGCACAGGGTGCCATGGGCAACAGGGGCGCCATGCGGCCATCCAGAGGCATATCAATCAGAAGCGAGGGGGCGGGCCGCCCCCAGGTACCACACAGACTGGCACACCCCTCCACGATTGTATTACACCCGCTGTGGCAGCGCCGCGGGTTTAGGCAGCGGCACACTGGCACAGGCAGGGAGAGGCGAGCTAGCTACAGTGGCGAGTGGGAGAGTGAGGGGGTGTGCGGGGGGAGGGGGGTACAGAATGACACCTCTGCACCTACCATCCCCTCCTCTTGCGGCCACGGGCTGCCTGTCTGTGCGATCCAGGATGTTACACAGGCACAGCCAAGTGAAGCCGCCTCCCCCTCCTCTGTTTATGTGTAAACAGGGGAAGGGGACCTGCTGTGCATGTGCCGCCATGCTGATCTGAGGTACTGAAGGGGGGTTGCACTGAACAGGGGGGGCTACACTGAAGGGGGCTACACTGAACAGGGGGAGGTGGCACTGAACGGTGGGTGCTACTCTGAAGGGAGGGCTACAATGGGGTCTGCATTGAAGGGGTGGATACACTGGAGGGGGGTCTGTGTAACATGCAGGGGGTCCAGAGCTGCAGGGTTCTGTGTAATGTAAAGAGGGCCAGTGATGCAGGGTGCTGTGCAATGTAAAGGGGCGTAGGGGGGTGTGTATAGATTATCTTTGGAGAATCAGGGTATCGTTTGGTGTCACTTAAGGTCTGATGAAGGAGGTTTGGCCACTGAAATGTGTTGGTTCTCTTGTACCAAGAACCAACACCAAGGCATTCTTTGATTTGATGAGGGTAGATCCTGACATCGCCCACCCCACCAGTAAGAAGCAATTTTATAAGAAAAAGATTACAGGGTAATTCAACATTGGATGTGTATGGATTATGTTTGGAGAATAAGGATATCGTTGGGTGTCACTTGAGACCCGATGAAGGAGGCAAGGTTTGACCACTGAAACGTGTTGGTTTTCTTGTACAGTCTTCCACCTTGATTTTACACCAAGTCATTTTCTGATTGGATGAGGGTAGATCCTGACAACGTCCACCCCTCCAGTAAGAAGCAATTTCATAACAAAAAGATTATGTGGTCATTAGGTATTGGATGTGTATGGATTATCTTTGGAGAATTAGGATATTGTTTGGTTTGGCAAGGTTTAGGCTTTGGTTTAGGTTTTGGCAAGGTTTAGCCACTGAAACACGTTGGTTTTCTTGTACCAAGAACCAACACCAAGGCATACTCTGATTGGATGAGAGAAGATCCTGACCTGATCCACCCCACCTCTCCACCTCAGAACTAGAACGAAGGTTCATCTTCCAACAGGACAATGACCCTAAGCACACAGTCAACATAACAAAGGAAGGGCTACGGGCAACTCTGTGAATGTCCTTGATTGGCCCAGCCAGAACCCAGACTTGAACCCGATTGGAGAGATCTGAACATGGCTGTGCACTGACGCTCCCCATCCAACCTGATGGAGCTTGAGAGGTCCTGCAAAGAAGAATGGGAGAAACTGACCAAACATAGGTGTACCAAGCTTGTAGCAAAGACTGGAGGCTGTAATTGGTGCCAAAGAAGCTTCACCAAAGTATTGAGCAAAGGCTGTGATGCTTGTGTACATGGGAGGAGTCTGTGATACTTATATACATGGGAGGAGCCTGTGATACTTATATACATGGGAGGGGCCTGTGATACTTATGTACATGGGAGGAGCCTGTGATACTTATGTACATGGGAGGAGCCTGTGATACTTATGTACATGGGAGGAGCCTGTGATACTTATGTACATGGGAGGAGCCTGTGATACTTATGTACATGGGAGGAGCCTGTGATACTTATGTACATGGGAGGAGCCTGTGATACTTATGTACATGGGAGGAGCCTGTGATACTTATGTACATGGGAGGAGCCTGTGATACTTATGTACATGGGAGGAGCCTGTGATACTTATGTACATGGGAGGAGCCAGTGATACTTATGTACATGGGGCCAGATTCAGCAACACTTGCGCTGGAGTAATTCGATATGCGCCGCGTAACTGTGAAGATGCGCCGTCGTTTCTATGTGGCCGTACCCACCAAACTAGATGCGCCCAATAACGGGCTATTTCCGACCGGCGGAACGTTCCGACGCCAGAGTATCGTCAGCGCTTAATTTCGCTTGGCGCATCAGTCGCGCCTATTGATTTCCCCTGCAAATATGCAAATGAGGGAGATTTCCCAATTCACGAACGGATTGGCACCATACGCCGGCTACATGCGCCGCGCGTATCTCGTCCGTCCGGCGCAAAGTTATTTCTACAAAAGGCTGCTTTATCTTTACTCCAGACGGTCACAGGTCAGCAGGAGAGCAGCTACAGCAGCGTTACCGACGAAACTAGCAAGCTGAGCACCCACACTTGCAAGGACAACACCTCTGTGTGCCAACATGCCAGGGGCAATCGTGGTCCTAGAACTACTGATGGGTCCCCCGGAACGAAGGAGGCGGGCACGTGAGAGGATATACCGCACGCGCATGAGCCTCTTTGGCATGGGGGATGAGGAGGTGTATCGCCTCTTCAGATTCAGCCCAGATGCAATACTTGAACTAACCACAACCCTGCAGGGTGACATCACCAGCAAGACACACCGCTCACAAGCAGTGCAGCCACTGGTGAAGGTACTGGCAACACTTCATTTCCTAGCAAGTGGATCATTCCAGCGTACAAGTGGAGTGGTGGCTGGGATGTCACAATACTCTGTGAGCAGATGTGTGCACCAGGTTGTCCCCGCAATCCTCAGATGCATGTCCAACCAGTTCATCAGACCAACCACTGAGGACCTGCGGCTGAAGGCAATGACAGATTTCTACAACATTGCCAGATTCCCACGCACTGTGGGGGCCATTGATTGCACACATGTGGCACTCCAGCCCCCCAGTGCCACAGAGCACATATACCGCAATCGGAAGCATTGGCATTCCATCAACGTACAGGTGATAGCCGATGCCCAACGCCTCATATGGCACGTCCGTGCCAAACACCCCGGGTCCAGCCATGACAGCTTCATATACAATCAGAGTCCCATCCCAGCAGAATTCGAACAGAACATGTATGGGGACAGCTGGCTGGTTGGTGAGTGACATGGGTGGCAGGCATGACTATCCCCTCCCGTGATGCACAACAGAAGTCGCACATGCATGACTAACATCCTCCTGTCTTTTCCCTTCCAGGTGACTCTGCATATGCACTGGGACCCCATCTAATGACTCCTTTCCGGAACCCCCAAACCAGAGGAGAGAGAAAATACAATGAAGCACACATCAAAACCCGTGCAGTGGTGGAGCAAACATTTGGGCTCCTGAAGTCCCGTTTCCGCTGCCTGGATAAGTCCGGGGGGACCCTATTGTATTCCCATACCTTTGTGTGTCAGATCATCGGTGCATGTTGCATTCTGCACAACTTTGCAATGAGAAAAGGCCTGCAGATTGACATACGTGATGACCTGACCCCCGACCCACACAGTCCCCACCTGCCAGAGGACACCCAGTCTGCTGATGGAAGAGCAGTCAGGAGGGTCCTCGCCGTAGGCATCTTTGGACACTAAACCAAAACATTAATCACACAGACAATGCACGCGTGTACACCACTGATGTCCCTAGATCACACACACCACATGCACATCGCATTGGATTAGCCCAAGTCCAGCATGTAGGACTTGGGAGCAGCAACGCCAGCGTCAAGGCCCCAATGATGTCACTGTCCATTCATACACCTTTCACACATCATTCATTCAGCCGTGGGGTTAACTTCACCACCACGGCCGAGGGTGACACCCCTTACTGGCAGGAGTGCCACCCTCTCACATTCACACACCATTCACACTGCAACGTGTGCAGTATCAAAAATAAAAATCTCATAACCTGAGTATAAATCATAAATCAAAAATAAAAATCTCATAACCTGAGTATAAATCATAAATCAAAAATAAAAAAATCATCGGGGATGCCGGGGGCTCCTTCTTGCCGAACCTCTCTGGCTCCTCAGCTGCCTGGATGGAGTGGGTGGGGGTGGGGGGGCTTCTGGAGGTGGCTGATCCCCGGGTGGGCCACTCCTGGCAGGTGTGGCCTGCATGCCCTCCAAGGCCATGGCTATCCGGCCGAGCAAATTGTTTGTCTGGCCCTGCATCCTCAGCTGCTGGGCCTGCATCCTGAGCTGCCGGGTCACTTGGTAGTGCTGGGCCCGCCGACTCAGCCTCCCCTGGTCCCGGATGGCAGCAGTGTTGGCCTGGACGGCTGCAGTGAGGTGCCTAATATCCCCCTGCACCTCCCCCAAACTGGTCACCACCGCAGCGCAGTTGCAACTTACATCCTGGACTGCGTTGCTTATCTGGGCAACGGAGCCCAGGCTGTCAGCCACTTTCTCTAAGTGCCCAACTAGTTCCCCCATTTGTTGAGTCTGTCTGGCGTGATCCCTCGCCAACTGGCCCTGGACAACATCCGACACCCCCCTGGTCTTCTGGGTCGCCTTCCTGGGGCCAGAAGATGGTTGTCCCCGGGGGGATGGAGTCGCCCTTGAGGGGCTTCCAAGGATGGGGGAGGGGATGACAGACGGCCCAGGAGAAGGGGAGGAGACCTCCAACACTAAAGAAAAGTCCTGCTCTGCACAGCAGGATCCTCCACAACCACCTCGGCAGGTGTGGTGTGGCCACTCTCCTCCTCCACCTCGGTGTCTTCACCACCCATGGACTCGGGCACACGATGGCGTTGGGGGGATGGGGTGGAATGGACGCTGACAGATGATGGCCCAGCTCCGTCATCTGTGGATGACACAAAGCAGACAAATGTTGGTGGTCCCACACACTTGGCACATGTACCCTCCCCCCCCCCAAATGCAACACATCAAATAGGGGATAAAAAACACTTACCTGTCCTGGAGCCTTCCTCCATGGAGTCATAGCCAGGGACCCCCTCCACCTGCTCCCTCTCCAGGCAGCGAGAGACCACCTCCTCCTCCTCGGTCAGGGTGACCGGACATGGGGGACCACCACCTGTGCCCCTCTCATGCCTCCTGATGGTGGCCACCTTGCCCCTGACCTTGCGCCGCAGATCATTTATTTTCTTCTGAATGTCAGAAGCAGTCCGGGTGGAGTACCCCAAAATATTGACCCGGCCAGCAATGGTGTCCAGGATGCCCTGCTTCCTCTCCCGGCTGGTCTTACGGCTCTTTTTCCCATGGAGAAAATGATTAAAAGTCTCCATCGCGGATATGATCACTGAGACCTCCTGTGAATTAAAGTTCAGGTTCCTCCTCTCTCTGGGGGTAGCGGGAGCAGCCATCACAGCACAAAAGTATCTTCCCTGGAGTGGGGGGAAACGGATATACTTTTGCGCCGGAATGGCGTTTCCGCCTGCGCTTTTAAGCGCCCAACGGAAGGCATTGCGCTGACGTTTCCAGGGAAGTGGTGCCGACGGAAGTTGTGAGCATGCGCACAAGGGGGCGAGTGGAGCCGCACTCACTGCGCATGCTCCGTGGATGATGCGCTGAACGTAAGCCTCTCCGCTGGGCTCCGCCCATCATTTACATATGATCACACCCACTTCCACTTGCGTCGGGTTACGCCAGCGCATTATCGTTACTCTGGCGCAAGTTTACGCGCAACTGCTATGTGAATAACAGTACTTGCGATAAAAAGGGTCGTCAGAGTAACGTAAATGAGAAGCGTTACTCCAGAGCAAAGATGCTCCCATCTACCTGAATCTGGCCCATGGGATTTTTTTTGTTCTTTATTTTTTATAAACATGCAAAAAATCCAAAACAAACTTTGTTCACGTTATTATTATAGGGTATTGTTTGTAGAATTTTTTGAAAAATAATGAATTTAATCCATTTTGGAATAAGGCTGTAAGATAACAAAATGTGGGAAAAGTGAAGTGCTGTGAATACTTTCTGGATGCTCTGTATATAGTCTTAAGTGTCACTGTCGGTAAAAAAAAAAACTACTAGACATACTAGAGATAAATGCTCACACCTCTGAGACCTAAGAATATATAAGGAGTGCCATAAACACAACTGGAAAAAAAAATACAATATAAAAACAATGTAACGTGTTGAATAAACATGATGGAGGCCCTAACCTTTTACTGCTGTAGCCAAGACTAGAAGAAAAATTATTTTTATAAACAATAATTATTTATAAGTAATACAATTATTTATTTAAAAAATAATCATTAAAATAATTATAAAAAAATAATAATAAAATGATATACTCTTTAAAAAAATAAATATATATATAATATAAAAAAATAATAATAAAATGATATAATCTTTTTTAACAAAATTAAAATTATAATATAAAAAATAATAATAAAATCCTATAAAAATTTATAAAATAGTATAATTATTTTAGGAATTGTACATTAAGAAGAAAATAGTTACTTATTATTATTTTTTTTAGACTTTTTCTGATAAAGTGTTTGCAAACTTTTTTTTGTTTTTTGTTTACATAATCAACACACAAACTTCTAGTTAAAAAAAAGGGGGGGGGCTGCTTTTTCCTGTAGAAAGACAATAGTACTCCCGGAAGCCATTGGACTCACATTTGCATATTTAATGGTACAACTTCCAATTAGATCGGATGTGCGTTCTCACCTATGTATAAATGAAGTCGTTAATTATCAAGGCATCCTAATGAGTTCTAATAAAGCCATGTGCTGTTACAGCTTTGAATGGGTGGGAAAATAAAAAAAGAACTGTTTAGCATACTTAGCTGTTTGTAAATGAAGTGGAAACAAAATGTCCTATAATATAATGGGCTGCAATGTTTGTGGAGTAGTCAGTGTTGTAGCGGTGATAACCAATTCCAGCATCAGTTTATAGTGACACTTAAAGTAACAAAGAAAAAAAAATAGAAAAAGAAAAGGCGCATTAAAAGATAAAAAATGAATAAATGAACTTTTGCTGCAAAAATCACCTTCAATGCAAAGCTTAATGCTTCTTTTCTGCCACTAGATGGCGCCAGTCTCCCACTTCCTATAACCACAGGCTGTCATGGACCCGCCCCCTGGGCTCAGAATACTACTGGTCCCTCTGGGAAAGGAGTTGTGAACAGGGGCGGACTGAGAACTCATGGGGCCTCCGGGCAATAGAAGATTATGGGGCCCCCAGGCTTACAGATGGCCACCAAGCCAGGTGGCAGTACAGAGGCGGGGCAGCTAAAATCTCGGGATTTTCACATCAAAAGCATGTAGGTTTTGGACATATCAGGGACAGATGTAAACAAAACACAGATTTTTACATACTGTCCCTGGTTTTAATGAGCCTGGCAACCCTGATGGGGCCCCCTAGTGGCATGGGGCCCTCGGGCAGTGCCCGAGTTCCTCAATGGTCAGTCCGCCCCTGTTTGTGAATGGGGAGCCGCTGGGGTTCATCAGGAAGTCACAGCTGACTCCCAAATCCAAGATGGCGGCACTGGGAACGAATCAGCTGCGGGAGGATAGCGCTGGACCCCCATCACATCAGAAGCCCCCCCCCCATCACATAAGAGTCACCCCCATCACATCAGAAGCCCCCCATCACATAGGAGTCACCCCATCACATCAGAAGCCCCCCCATCACATAAGAGTCACCTCCATCACACTAGAAGCCCCCCCCCATTACATAAGAGTCACCCCCATCACATCAGAAGCCCCCCCATCACATAAAAGTCACCCCATCACATCAGAAGTCCCGCCCCATCACATAAGAGTCACCCCATCACATCAGAAGCCCCCCCATCACATATGAGTCACCCCATCACATCAGAAGCCCCCCATCACATAAGAGTCACCCCATTACATCAGAAGCCCCCCCAACACATAAGAGTCACCCCATCACATTAGAAGCCCCCCCCCATCAAATAGGAGTCACCCAATCACATCAGAAGCCCCCCCATCACATAAGAGTCACCCCATCACATCAGAAGCCCCCCCATCACATAAGAGTCACCCATCACATCAGAAGCCCCCCTATCACATAAGAGTCACCCATCACATCAGAAGCCCCCCCCCCCCCCCCCCCGCCCATCACATAAGAGTCACCCCATCACATCAGAAGCCCCCCATCACATAAGAGTCACCCCATCACATCAGAAGCCCCCCCATCACATAAGAGTCACCCATCACATCAGAAGGCCCCCCCATCACATAAGAGTCACCCCATCACATCAGAAGCCCTCCTCCATCACATAAGAGTCACCCACATCAGAAACCCTCCTTCCGATCATAGGTTCCATGTCTTTTTAGAGTAGCCTCTTCACAGAGTCCCCTTATAACATCAGAGTCCCTCCACCACATCAGAGTCCCCCCTTCATGTCAGAGTCCCCATATCACATCAAAGTCCCCCCATCCCATCAGAGCCCCATTGTCACATAAGAGTAGCCCCATCATATCAGAAGCCCCCTTTTTCATCTGAGCCCCTCCCACAGCTCTGATGTCTCCTTGTGCAGGGTGATTGATCTTGTTAATGCCCCTCCTGTAGTTTTCTGTGGTGGGTGGAGATTGCTGAGCCCCTCCCACAGCTCCGATGACTCCTTGTGCAGGGGGATTGTTCTCGTTAATTCCCCTCCTGTAGTATTCCGTGGTGGGTGGAGACTGCTGAGCCCCTCCCACACCTCTGATGTCTCCTTGTGCAGGGTGATTGGTCTTGTTAACGCCCCTTCTGTTGTGGGTGGAGCTTGCTGAGCCCCTCCCACACCTCTGCTGTCTCCTTGTGCAGGATGATTGGTCTTGTCTCCGCCCCTCATGTAGTTTTGTGCAGGCAGCCTGTAGTGGGTGGAGACTGCTGAGCCCCTCCCACAGCTCTGATGTCTCCTTGTGCAGGGTGGTCGGTCTTGTTAATGCCCTTCTGTTGTGGGTGGAGCTTGCTGATCCCCTCCCACAGCTCTTTTGTCTCCTTGCACAGGGTGATTGGTCTAGTCTCCACCCCTCCTGTAGTTTTCTGTAGTGGGTGGAGCCTGCCCCTCCCACAGCTCTGCTGTCTCCTTGTGCAGGGTGATTGGTTTAGTCTCCGCCCCCTCCTGTAGTTTTCTGTAGTGGGTGGAGCCTGCTGGGGCTTGTATGTATGTGTGCAATGCAGCTTCCTCTAACACAGACCAGTCACTGCTGCTCCCTCTCCCTGGGCAGGGTGAGTGGTCTTGTCTCCGCCCTTCCTGTACTTTTCTGCAGGCAGCCTGTAGTGGGTGGAGCCTGCCTAGCCCCTCCCACAGTTCTGCTGTCACCTTGTACAGGCTGATTGGTCATGTTGACACCCCCTCCTGTAGTTTTCTGTAGTGGGTGGAGCCTGCTGCGCCCTTCCCGCAGCCCTGCTGTCGCTATGCGCGGGATGGTTGGTCTCCGTCCCCTGGGTGGAGCCTGCCGAGACTTGTATGCATGTTTGCACGCAGCAACACAGACCAGTCAATGCTGCTCCCTCTCCTTGTGCAGAGTGACTGGTCTTGTCTCTGCCCCCCCCCCTCTTGCCGTTTTCTGTAGTGGGCGGGGCTTGCTGAGTCCCTCCCACAGCTTTGCTCTCTGCACAGGCACAATGCATGGATACTTTAACAGGGTGATATCTGGGTTTGCAAATGCATTTGGTGCACACAAAGTGGATTTGTTTTCTTTGTAACAAGGAATATAAAAAAAATAAATGAATTGCAATGCATCTGGCTAATGTGCGTCCTTCCTTCTATATGATATCCTGAGCTGCATTCTATATGGGGATGATGTGTGAGATGAGAGATCAGAGCATATTGGAGAGTGGGCTGTGTGAGGAGGAAAACGCTACGTTATGTGAAGGAAGGAAACATAGGGAGGGGGAAACAATAGTTAGGGAGAGACGTTTAATAAAATAGCGAGTTCCTGCTGCCTTCCTCTCCTCCCCCCATGTTTTCTCCCAGTCACTGAGATATCCCTTCCAGCCGCTCAGAGGACCAAGCGATCAGGAGACGCAATCCACAGAGCATGAGCCTCCCTTCCTCTCCCCATCTGAATGCAGCTCATGTCTGCGCTCCATCCGCGGCCTGCGACTCCGGGAGACGGATCGCTCATTGGACGAGGATGGATACAAAGTAACACCATGGAAGGATAACCCGGAGGACCGACGTCCATAGATCCATCCGTTCCCTCCCCGACAGCCATCTATCTATATACATCCATCTATCTATCCATCTATCTATCTATCTGTCTATCCATCCATCTATCTATCCATATACATCCATCCATCTATAGCGCCGGGTGCTCCGGAGGGAGGGGGGGACGCCAGCATAGACAGCTGTCCCTCCCGTACAATCCTCGCTTTTTGGGAATTTGCAATTGAAAGTTTGAAAAAAAAAAAAAGGAGTTGTGTGAGGACGGCGGAATTTCTGGGAGAGCGCGGATCGGACGTTATAGGGGTCTCCCGGGATGGAGAAAATGCTGATAAGTCTCTCCCGGGATGGAGGCTGATAAGTCTCTCACGGGGCTATCTATCTACGGGGGAATCCTTCTATTATATCTACCCTATCTATCTATCTAGGTCTATCTATCTATCTATCTATCTATCTATCTATCTATCTATCTATCTATCTATCTATCTATCTATCTATCTATCTATCTATCTATCTATCTATCTATCTATCTATCTATCTATCTATCTATCTATCTATCTATCTATCTATCTATCTATCTATCTATCTATCTATCTATCTATCTATCTATCTATCTATCTATCTATCTATCTATCTATCTATCTATCTATCTATCTATCTATCTATCTATCTATCTATCTATCTATCTATCTATCTATCTATCTACTATCTATCTATCTATCTATCTATCTATCTATCTATCTATCTATCTATCTATCTATCTATCTATCTATCTATCTATCTATCTATCTATCTATCTATCTATCTATCTATCTATCTATCTATCTATCTATCTATCTATCTATCTATCTATCTATCTATCTATCTATCTATCTATCTATCTATCTATCTATCTATCTATCTATCTATCATCTATCTATCTATCTATCTATCTATCTATCTATCTATCTATCTATCTATCTATCTATCTATCTATCTATCTATCTATCTATCTATCTATCTATCTATCTATCTATCTATCTATCTATCTATCTATCTATCTATCTATCTATCTATCTATCTATCTATCTATCTATCTATCTATCTATCTATCTATCTATCTATCTATCTATCTATCTATCTATCTATCTATCTATCTATCTATCTATCTATTCTATCTATCTATCTATCTATCTATCTATCTATCTATCTATCTATCTATCTATCTATCTATCTATCTATCTATCTATCTATCTATCTACAAATCTATCCATCATTCTATCTATCTATCTATCTATCTATCTATCTATCTATCTATCTATCTATCTATCTATCTATCTATCTATCTATCTATCTATCTATCTATCTATCTATCTATCTATCTATCTATCTATCTATCTATCTATCTATCTATCTATCTATCTACAAATCTATCCATCATTCTATCTCTCTCTCTATCTATCTATCTATCTATCTATCTATCTATCTATCTATCTATCTATCTATCTATCTATCTATCTACAAATCTATCCATCATTCTATCTATCTATCTATCTATCTATCTATCTATCTATCTATCTATCTATCTACATCTATCTATCTATCTCCATCTATCTATCTATCTATCTATCTATCTATCTATCTATCTATCTATCTATCTATCTATCTATCTATCTATCTATCTATCTATCTATCTATCTATCTATCTATCTATCTATCTATCTATCTATCTATCTATCTATCTATCTATCTATCTATCTATCTATCTATCTATCTATCTATCTATCTATCTATCTATCTATCTATCTATCTATCTATCTATCTATCTATCTATCTATCTATCTATCTATCTATCTATCTATCTATCTATCTATCTATCTATCTATCTATCTATCTATCTATCTATCTATCTATCTATCTATCTATCTATCTATCTATCTATCTATCTATCTATCTATCTATCTATCTATCTATCTATCTATCTATCTATCTATCTATCTATCTATCTATCTATCTATCTATCTATCTATCTATCTATCTATCTATCTATCTATCTATCTATCTATCTATCTATCTATCTATCTATCTATCTATCTATCTATCTATCTATCTATCTATCTATCTATCTATCTATCTATCTATCTATCTATCTATCTATCTATCTATCTATCTATCTATCTATCTATCTATCTATCTATCTATCTATCTATCTATCTATCTATCTATCTATCTATCTATCTATCTATCTATCTATCTATCTATCTATCTATCTATCTATCTATCTATCTATCTATCTATCTATCTATCTATCTATCTATCTATCTATCTATCTATCTATCTATCTATCTATCTATCTATCTATCTATCTATCTATCTATCTATCTATCTATCTATCTATCTATCTATCTATCTATCTATCTATCTATCTATCTATCTATCTATCTATCTATCTATCTATCTATCTATCTATCTATCTATCTATCTATCTATCTATCTATCTATCTATCTATCTATCTATTCTATCTATCTATCTATCTATCTATCTATCTATCTATCTATCTATCTATCTACAAATCTATCCATCTATCTATCTATCTATCTATCTATCTATCTATCTATCTATCTATCTATCTATCTATCTATCTATCTATCTATCTATCTATCTATCTATCTATCTATCTATCTATCTATCTATCTATCTATCTACAAATCTATCTATCTATCTATCTACAAATCTATCCATCATTATATCTATCTATCTACCTATCTACAAATCCATTCATCATTCTATCTCTCTCTCTATCTATCAATCTGTCTGTATGAATTTTTCAATAAAGAAAATTATTTGATAGAAAGAACGAGAGAAAAAGAGAAAGATAGATAGACAGATAGATAAATAGATAGATAGACAGATAGATAAATAGATAGATAGACAGATAGATAAATAGATAGATAGATAGATAGATAGATAGATAGATAGATAGATAGATAGAGAGAGAGAGAGAGAGAGAGAGAGAGAGATAGATAGATAGATAGATAGATAGATAGATAGATAGATAGATAGATAGATAGATAGATAGATAATTATCTATATATCTTTCTATTTACATTTTATCTGTATCAATTTCTGTATTACTGTAAGAAAATTAACCAATTGATAAAGATAAAAAATAGATAGATAGATACATAGATAGAATGATGGATGGATGAAGTTAAATGATAACCTATTTATCTATTTTTTTTATCTGTATCAACCTTTCTATCAGGTATTTTTTTTATACAGAAAATGATACAGATAACATGTAGATAGATAGATTATCATTTACCTTTATCAATCCACCTACAATTCATCCACCCATCATTCCATATCTATCTATCTATCTATCTATCTATCTATCTATCTATCTATCTATCTATCTATCTATCTATCTATCTATCTATCTATCTATCTATCTATCTATCTATCTATTTATCTATCTTTTATCTGTATCAAGCTTTCAATCATTTACCTTTCTTTCTATCTGTATGAATTTCTCGATAAAGAAAGTTAACTGATAGAAAGATAGATACAATGAAACAAATGATAGAAAGAATGAGAGAGAAAAGGAGAGAGATGCAGATAACATATAGATAGATAGATAGGTAGATGTAAATGATTATCTATCTATCTATCTATCTCTCTCTCTCTCTCTCTCTCTCTTTCTCTCTCTCTCTCTATCTATCTATCTATCTATCTATCTATCTATCTATCTATCTATCTATCTATCTATCTATATCAATATTTCTATCATTTACCTTTCTATCTGTATCAATTTATGTATAAAGAAAATGAACTGATAAGAAAATTGATACAAATTAAAAAATTATAGAATGAATGAGAGAGAAAAATGATCGATAGATAATGAAGATATAAAGCAGAGGGTAATCTCAGCAGTCTGCTACTGCTCCTTTGCTGTCCAATCAGCAGGCTAGAAGAAAGGAAATCATTGTATTCCTTCTACAATCTGATATTGTAAAAAGTGGTGTCATCCGCCCAACAGCTCTGCTGTCTCCTTGTGCAAGGTGACTGGTCTTGTCTCCACCCCTGCTGTAATTTTCTGTAGAGGGTGGGAACTTCTGAGCCCTTCCCACAGCTCAGCTCCCTTTTCCTTGTGCAGGGTGACTGATCTTGTCTCCGCCCCTGCTGTCGTTTTCTGTAGAGGGTGGGAACTTCTGAGCCCCTCCCACAGGTCAGCTCTCTCTCCTTCTTCAAGGTGAGCACTCTTGTCTCCGCCCCTCCTGTAGTTTTCTGTAGTGGGAGGGGCATGCTGGGTTCCTCCCACAGCTCAGCTCTCTCTCCTTGTGCAGGGTGACCAATCTTGGCTCCGCCCCTTGTGTAGTTTTCTGCAGTGGGTTGGGCATGCTGGGCCCCTCCCACAGCTCTGCACAGGCCTTTGTACAGCACAGTGATGATTTCACAGCTACTTTTACAAGGTAATATCTGGGTTTGCAAAGGAAATGGTGCGCTCAAAGTGGATTTATTGAGGAATAGATGTAAAAGAAAGTTCAGCTTTAAATGCTCCTATGTTTGGTAACATCCGTCTGTCATATTGGAGCCAATATAACAAAGCATACCTTTCATGCACGGCGTGTCCCCGCTCTGAACATTCATCTGGATTTCATGGGGGAAAGTATTTTTTACTGACCTTGTAAGATGAGTTGACAAATGGAATGTTAACTGTCTCAAAAACATCATTGAGAAATCAAACGAACATCCGGGGAGAGAACATTCCGGAAGAGTTCCAGCATTTGTCGTATTTTTATGGTAAATATTCTTCCGTGACGAATATGGCTTGAATGAAATGTAGGACTTACTGTCAGCAGTGCGATGCTGGAACATGCGCAAAATTGCGTGCTTGCCTGCAACAAATAGAAACGTATTGCCCCTTGGCAGCTGCGCGGCACCCACGCGTATTGCAAGCGCGTGCACGTTCGTGCGTGCAGATACAAACGCTACTGAAGCACCACGCGATTTGGCACAGAGTTTGAAAATGGCGTAGGGATCTTTTTTCGGTGTGTTTTTTGCACATGGGGCTGCCCCTAAGCACGATGCACAGGAAACACGCAAATTACGCATGCGTTCGGTTGTACCTCCTTGTGTGGTGCACAGAACCTTATGGTTAAAAGCCAACATAAAGCAAAAAAAATAAATAATAAAGCTGGTCGTACTTAAAATTTTTCGAAGGAACATTCGTACCAAAATTCTCAGTACATTCGATGACCTGACGAATGTCATTCAAAAGTACTTCAATACCAGGCCTATTCCGGCACTTCTCTCCTTCATGTAAAAATCATCATTTTTTTGCTAGAAAATTACTCAGAACCCCCAAACATTATATAGTTTTTTAGCAGACGCCCTAGGGAATAAAGTGGCGGTCTTTGCAACTTTTTATCTCGCACGGTATTTGCGCAATCATTTTTCAAACGCCTTTTTTTGGGGAAAAAAAAGGGTTCCATGAATTAAAAAATAACAAAACAGTAAAGTTAGCCCAATTTTTTTATAATATAATGTGAAAGATGATGTTACGCCGAGTGAATAGATACCTAACTTGTCGCGCTTTAAAATTGTGCACGCTCGTGGAATGGCGCCAAACTTCGGTACTTAAAAATCTCCATAAGCGACGCTTTAATTTTTTTTAGAGGAGGTCTAGTGCTAGAATTATTGCTCTCGCTCTAACACACACCGCGATTCCTTACATGTGTGGTTTGAACGGCGTTTACATATGTGGGCGGGACTTACGTGCGTGTTCGCTTCTGAGCGTAAGCTACCGGGGACAAGGGCGTTTTAAATTTTTTATTTTTATATTTTGTTTTTTATTTTACTTAAAGCAGGATTGCACTCACGATTTATTTATTTTTTGTTACCAACAGTCTACTGTAGCTGCTGACTTTTAATAAGGACACTTACCTGTCCTAGGCGCCCGCGATGTCAGTCCCCCTGACGGCGATCGCTCGGTCCAAGCGCCTCCACCCTCACTCGCGCAGCGCTTTGTGAATGGGTGGCTGCCTCCTGGAATACACACAGTTCGCAGAAGGCAGAGCGCCCCATTCACCAGAAGACACCGCGACGGAGGATGAGGCAGAAGATCCACCACGGTGGAGGAAGAGGCAAAAGAGTTACTTCCGCATAGCAACCGCCCTTTCTGGTGAGTATATATATATAAAAAAAAATACATTTTGGGTGTTCCACCCAAATGTAATGTTTATTAAATAGTCAGCAGCTACAAAAAGTGTAGCTGCTGGCTTTTACAGTAATAAACAGACACTTACCTTCTCCACGTTCCAGCGACGCGCCGACCGGGGCTCCGCTCCTCTCCCCCCCTCCCCGGCCGGCATCCTCATTGCGACTGTGGGCACCCAGCTGTGACAGCCTTCGGCTTCATGGCCGGGCACCCACTGCGCATGCGCGAGCCGCACTGCGCATGCGCGAGCTGCACTGCGCATGCGCACGCGGCGCGGCCCGCACTGCGCATGCGCATGCGGCGCGGCCCGCCGCTGATTGGACAGGCGATCGTCTAGGACCTGTCAGTGTTCTAGATGATCGCCAAAGGGAGGGGCTGCAGTAAGGCGATTAGGCCTAATCACCTTACCAGCCCCTCGGCGGAAGCAGGAAGTGGGACAGGAAGTCCCACTCCTACTGAAGCTCCCACTCCCCCCCAAAAAAAATGACATGCCAAATGTGGCATGTAAGGGGGAGGGGAGGGGATTAAGCGGAAGTTCCATTTTTGGGTGGAACTCCGCTTTAACCACTTAACCCCCGGACCATATTGCTGCCCAAAGACCAGAGCACTTTTTGTGATTTGGCACTGCGTCGCTTTAACTGACAATTGCGCAGTCGTGCGACGTGCCTTCCAAACAAAATTGGCGTCCTTTTTTTCCCACAAATAGAGCTTTCTTTTGGTGGTATTTGATCATCTCTGCGGTTTTTATTTTTTGCGCTATAAACAAAAATAGAGCAACAATTTTGAAAAAAATGCAATATTTTTTACATTTTGCTATAATAAATATCCCCCAAAAATATATAAAAAAAACATTTTTTTCCTCAGTTTAGGCCGATACGTATTCTTCTACATATTTTTCGTAAAAAAAAAATCGCAATTAGCGTTTATTGATTGGTTTGCGCAAAAGTTATAGCGTTTACAAAATAGGGGGTATTTTTATGGCATTTTTATTAATATTTTTTTTTTACTAGTAATGGCGGTGATCAGCATTTTTTTCAGTTCTGCGACATTATAGCGGACACTTCGGACACTTTTGACACATTTTTGGGACCATTGGCATTTTTATAGCGATCAATGCTATAAAAATGCATTGGATTACTATAAAAATGCCATTGGCAGTGAAGGGGTTAACACTAGGGGGCAGGGAAGGGGTTAAGTATGTTCCTGGGTGTGTTATAACTGTATGGGGGGGTGGCCTCACTAGGGGAAATCACTGATCTTCTGTTCATACATTGTATGAAGAGAAAATCAGCGTTTCCCCCGCTGACAGGACCGGGAGCTTTGTGTTTACACACAAAGCTTCCGGTCCTCGCTCTGTAACGAGCAATCGCGTGAGCCCGGCGGCGATCGTACCCGCCGGGAATGCGCGCGGGATTCGGGGGCGAACGGGGACGGCCCCTAGTGGCCGCACACGCCCCCTAGTGGCCGCAAAAGTAGCCGATGTAGAGCTACGGGCTCTCGCCCAGGAGAGCCGACCTGCCGCAGTAAAATGACGGCGGCTGTTTGGCAAGCAGTTAAATTTAAATTTGAACACCTTTTTGTAATTTTTTTTTAAATCATTTTTATTCCTATTACAAGGAATGTGAACATCCGTTGTAATAGGAATAGTGTATGACAGGTCCTCTTTAGGGAGAGAGGCGGGGTCAATAAGACTGTCCTCCAGACTGGAAAGCATGAGATCGTGAAAAAAATTCACCAATCTCATGCCGACAGCTGCGATTGTAGCTTTGTTTACTTCAGATGGTCACCAGTCATCTCTATGACCGTTGTTGGCCCGGGTGCGACGTTATGACGTCACGCCCGGGCCTCCGACGGTCATAGAGATGACTGGTGACCATCTGGTCACCGGAAATCTCTATGCTCTTCATTTGATGGTGGCCGATTGGTTCTCCGGGCCTCCAATGGCACAGGAGAGCTCGGAGAAGCACCGGGCGGCAGGAGGGGGGATGTCCCCTCCCGCCGCCTGTAAGAAAGATCAAGTGGCGGAACGTCCGCTATGATCATTCTTATGGTGTGCAGAATCGCTGCCTGAAAAAAGGATACCTGAACGATGCCTGTAGCTGCGCCCATCATTCAGATATCCCCCACTGAAGTCCAGGACGTCATATGACGTCCTACGGTACGGAAGTGGTTAAAAAAAGAAAACCCTTCGCTTTTCATATTTGATCCTGGAGTGAATTTCCCAAACGAGAACCACCTGTTTTGTCAAATTTCGTTTCGTCGAGAAAATAGTTTTCATCCCACTCCTTTACGATTTTCATCGCCACAGCGGCCGAATTTGGACACCGATTCGGGTTAGAAAGTTGATGAAACGTTCCTAACCCCTTTATGACCGCGCTACAGTCGAATGACGGTGAGGTCACACTTTGATATGACGTTCTCCAGTGCTCACGTCCCCCCTATGGCACGCATCAGCAGGGATCTGTGATTGCTGCATCATTTGTACATAGCTGATCACAGATCGGGCTGAAGAGCCAATCACGGCGATTCTGTTAGCTTCCAAGCGACTGATTAGGCTGTGTGGCCCTGCCACCATCCTCCGAGCACCTATTGACTCTGTGTAACCCTGCTGCCAGCTTTCTAGGATCCCATGATGCTGTGCAACTCTGCTGCCAGCTTCCTAGCGACTGATGATGCTGTGTGGTGCTGCTGCCAGCATCCTAGTAACAAAGCAGGAAAGAGGGGCTAAAAAAAATGGCCACCTTTGGTGGCTGCTGCCCTCGGCACAGCTTTGGGTTTACATACCTTTGCCCATATAGTGTATCACAGGATACTTTATGCCAGAGGAGACGGAGAAATTATACTACAAGGACCAAGACTGTATCAGTGCCATAAGTAATCAATAATCAATGGGTATCCATATGTATAGGCTACACTTTTGTTTTGTGAGGACGTGTATGCTCTATCCCGATGACGGGAAGACACAATGCAATAAGAGGTGGGTGGACCAGTTTAGCTCATCTACGAATACATCATCGGAGGAGCAGGAGGAAAGAGAGAACTATGACATGCTCTGTTGCCATAGCGATAGCAAAACTGTATTTTCACATTTTAAACTAAAAGAAGAAAAAATATGATATAGAGCTATCTTCATACCGGTGTATGGAAACTGATCTCACCCCATGGCTATGAGTCACTGAAAGATCTAGTCTGTATATCCATCAACACCCAATCAGGTTCAAAGGAAATACATTTTTTTTATTAAAAAAGATTCTGTCACACAATTTTATCGCTACATAGTAACAAAAGACCAATCAAAAAAAATGTAATAAATAGAAAACCTCCATATATAGAATGACTGGGTGTCCTGGGAGCCACACATCAAGTCAAGACCATGCCAGGCCCCGCCCCGCCTCCAATTTGATTCACTCCGCCCACCGGAGCTTACTTGGGGATGGAGTAAGCTCTGGTGGGCGGAGTGAAATTAATTTGGGGGCGTGGTCGGGCGGGAGTCCAGGCTGAGGTTGCCATTCACCTTCATACATCAGGTCTTGACTTGATGTGGGGCTCCCGGGACACCTTGGGACACTCAGCTATTGCCTGGAGCGCAAGCTCCCTTCCCGACCCGAACTCACAGCTGTGGGCATAGGACTTCATTCCCATACAGCCTGAGCAGCCCACACACAGACAATTGGTCCATACATAGAACCCTACACTCATAGTCGATCAAGAGGAAGGCAAAACCTTATAAAGCATGGTCCAAATTTGGCCATCCAGACTGGCCCACTTTGACAGGTCTCTCCCATGGAAGCCGGACAACCCCCCCCCCCTCTGGCCACCCAAGTTCCCTCTACCCCTTCACTAGACACTAGTCATTCTACTTTATTAGAGTAGAACAGCTGGTACGGGTACTCTTATAGACAGTACCAGTGGGGAAGCTAGACATTATTTCACCCGGGGCAAAGGATCAGTTGCCCCCATGGGACAAGTTTAGGCAGAAGTGAGAAACTCCCAGGCCATAGCTGTTGAGTCAGCTGTCTATCCCCTCCCCCGTGCTCCCTCTGGTCCCCCCCCCCATGCTCCTCTGTCATCCCCCCTGCTCCTCTGGTCCTCCCTCTGCTTCTCTGTTTCTCCCCCTGCTTCTCCCTCCCCGCAGCGCTCCAGGTGAGCGCTGCAGGGAGGGAGAGGAGGTGAGCGATACGGGGAGGGAGAGACAGAGGAGCGGAGGGGGGCCAAATGGCCAGTCTATCCCTGCGTGTGGGGGGGGAAATAATCCTTCCTGATCCCACAAGGCAATCAGGTATTCCCCGAATCAACAAATCAAACAATCCCTGGTGTTATTATCTATAAATCTTACTATCCAGTTATATTTTGTACATTTAGGAAGATTTTTGAAACAATCATCTAAACTGATCAAAACTATCTCCTGAGGAAGACTGTTCCACATTTTCACAGCTCTTACTGTAAAGAAGCCTTTCCATATGTGGAGGTTAACCACTTCCCGCCCGGCCAATAGCCGATTTACGGCCGGGAAGTGGTTATGAAATCGTGACTAGACTTTCTCAAACGTCTAGCACGATTTCATGCCGCGCGCGCCCGTGCAGGCGCGCAGCGCGGCGATCGGTGATGCGGGGTGTCAGTCTGACACCCTGCACCTCCGATCTCGGTAACGAGTCTCCGGCGGAGCCTCGTTACCACGTGATCAGCCGTGTCCAATCACGGCTGATCACGATGTAAACAGGAAGAGCCGCCGACGGCTCTTCCTCACTCGCGTCTGACAGACGCGAGTACAGGAGAGCCGATTAGCGGCTCTCCTGACAGGGGGGGTTCGCGCTGATTGTTTATCAGCGCAGCCCCCCCTCAAGTCGCCACACGGACCACCAGGGAGTGCCCACACTAGACCACCAGGGAACTTAAAGAAAAAAAAAAAAAAGAAAAAAAAAAAAAAAAAGGACAAAAAAAAAAAAAATCAGCAAGAAAAAAAAAAAAGGGGCAGTAAAAAAAAAATGATGCCAATCAGTGCCCACACATGGGCACTGATTGGCAACATTGATCCATCAGTGCCACCCCTCAGTGATCATCAGTGCCACCCCAGTGTCTGTCAGTGCCACCCCACAGTGCCAATCCATGCCCGGTGCCCACCTATCAGTGCCCACCTGTGCCACCTATCAGTGCCCACCTGTGCCACCTATGAGTGCCCAACTGTGCCACCTATGAGTGCCCACCTGTGCCGCCTATGAGTGCCCAGTGCTGCCTATGAGTGCCCATCAGTGCCGCCCATGAGTGCCCATCAGTGCCGCCCATGAGTGCCCATCAGTGCCGCCCATGAGTGCCCATCAGTGCCCCATACCAGCGCCGCCTATCAGTGCCCATCAGTGCTACCTAATCGGTGCCCATCAGAACTACCTCATCGGTGCCCATCAGTGCCACCTCATTGGTGCCCATCAGTGCCACCATATCAGTGCCCGTAATTGAAAGAGAAAACATACTCATTTACAAAAAAATTAACAGAAAAAAATAAAAAGTTTATTTTTTTTTCAAAATCTTTGCTCTATTTTTAGTTGTTGCGCAAAAAAAAAAATCGCAGAGGTAATCAAATACCACCAAAAGAAAGCTCTATTTGTGGGGGAAAAAGGACGCCAATTTTGTTTGGGTGCAGTGTAGCATGACCGCGCAATTGTCATTCAAATTGCGACAGTGCTGAAAGCTGAAAATTGGCTTGGGCAGGAAGGTGCGTAAGTGCCTGGTATGGAAGTGGTTAAAGCTTTTTTACTCTCCTTGTCCTTTCTATTGACCTTAAAGCGGAGTTTTACCCTATTTTACAACTTGTTCTTAAAGGAATGACCACCCCTCCACCCCTAGTTTTTTGGATAATGATTATTTTTTTTTTTTTTTACTTACCTTATGTGAAGTACTGAGTGTCCTACCTCGGCCGCAGCCCACAACGTCATTTCCTCCTTCACCCCTGCTACCTACTGGGACCTGTGTGTGTCCCAGAAGACGACGGGGGCCATTCAGAAAGTGTAGAAAACTGGCGGTGAAGGCTGCAGGCTCCACTGCTGGTTTCCCTTAGTTAGAATGGCGGCGCCTCCACCCGAGTCGATGGACGGATCGGCCTCGGGGAGCGACATGGTGGGCTCCCTGGACAGGTAAGTGTTTGTAGCGGCTGACTTTAAAAAAAAAAAAAACGTTTTTTTTTTTGTTTGCGGCTGGAACTTTGCGGCTTTAAAGTGAATAAATCTAAAATCTGCACCAGGTTCACTTGCCCCCCCCCCCACTTAGCTCTATGCCCTCGGAGTTTGCGGCTGGAACTTTGCGGCTTTAAAGTGAAAAAATCCAAAATCTGCACCAGGTTCACTTGGCCCCCCCACTCAGCTCTATGCCCTCGGAGGACTGGAGCGATTTCTGATGTCACTTCCGCCTTCTGGCCTTAAAGTGATTGATTTTCATGGAGCGGTCCCGATCCTCCTCTTCTGGGGTCCCCCTGCGGCGCTCCTGGCTCCTCCTCCTCTCGGGTGCGTCCACGGAGAGCCGCTTTCCATGGAGACACCAGTGAGGGTCGCATTCTACTGCCACCATTGACACAGATGGCAGGACTCAGCCCTGCCACCCGACTCCCATGTCACTGGATTTGATTGACAGCAGCGGGAGACAATGGCTCCTGCTGCTATCAATCTATCCAATAAGGACTCGAGACAGCGGCTGGAGCTGCTGGGCTTTTTCCTGTCGCTGTAACGATCATGCACCTTTTGTGCTGCAGCACAAAAGTTTTTATACCTTAATGCATAGAATGCATTAAGGTAAAAAAACATGAAGGTTTACAACCCCTTTAAAGGAATGATTTTTTTTATCCCTTAAATGCAAAATGCCTTTTTTTTTTCTTCTTTTAACTGTAAATAAGACATCTGGGGTCTTTTAGACCCCCGATCCCTCCATAAAGAGTACCTGTCATTACCTATTACTGTCACAAGGGATGTGCATTCCTTCAATGGATGCTTTCCCACTGGGACGGTGCGCTGGTGAAGGCGGTGAAAAAAGTCCTGCCAGCCGCATCTTTGGAGCATGTTTGAAGCGCTTAAAAAAAGTGCCTCAAAAAGCCCCTAAAACGCACACTGGAGCAGTGCGCTGGCAGGACGGTAAAAAAAGCCCTGCTAGCCACATCTTTGAGGCGCTGTAGGAGCGGTGAATGCACTGCACCGAAAGTGCCCCTGCCCATTGAAGTGCCACCGAACCGCCAGCCAAGTGCCGCTGCAGCAGTGGTTTGCAGGTGGTTTTATCCCCTTTTCGGCCTCTAGCAAGGGTTAAAAGCACCCCGCTAACAGCCGAATAGCGCCACAAAAACTATGGTAATGCGCCACTAAAATTACCGCCGACGCCCCCACCGCCTTAGTGTGAAAGTAGCCTAAAAGTGCCGCAAAATGGTTATTTTGAGTCTCCTGACTGTAAAAAAAAAAACGCACCGTTAAAGCTGCAAAAACACTTGAAAAGCGCTGCAAACATGCCCAAAGTTTTATGGCCAGTTTTCCAGCGCCTCAGTGTGAAAGGGGTCTTAAAAATGTTTAAAGTGTCACCTATAAAGATTTTTAAGTGCTGAAGTTTGACGCTATTTCACCAGCGTGCGCATGTTAGGTATCTATTTACTCTGCGTAACATCATCTTTCACATTATACAAAAAAATTGGGCTAACTTTTGACCCCTTTCACACTGGGTGCATTTTTCAGGCGCTTTTGGGCTAAAAATAGCGTCTGTAAAGCGCCTGATAAACGGCTCCCCTGCAGTCTCAGCGTGAAAGCCACAGTGCTTTCACACTGAGGCGATGTGCTGGCAGGACCAAGGTTTTTCCGATGGAAAATCCGATCGTGTGTATGGGGCTTTAATGTTTTTTTTATTATTCCAAAAAAAAAAAATTGTCCAAAAAAAAATGCATTTGTAAGACCACTGCACAAATATTGTTTGACAAAAAATATTGCAAGGATCACCATTTTATTCTCTAAGGTCTCTGCTAATATATATATATAATTTTTGGGGGTTTTAAGTCATTTTCAAGCAAAAAATACTAATTTAAACTTGTAAACAAAAAGTTTCAGGAAAGGCTTGGTCTTAAAGCGGAGCTCCGCCGTTAAAAAAAAAATTAAAAGCCAGCAGCTACAAACACTGCAGCTGCTGACTTTTAATAAATGGACACTTACCTGTCCTGGAGTCCAGCGACGTCTGCAGCAGAAGACGAGCGATCGCTCGTCACTCTGCTGCCCCCACCGTTATCCTCGGTGAGGGAATCAGGAAGTGAAGCGTTCTGACTTCACTGCCCGATTCCCTACGGTGCATGCGCGAGTCGCATAGCACAGTCCTCACTGGTTCCCTGCTGTGCGGGCAGGTGATGCAGACTCTCCGCAGAGAGGAGTCCCGGAAGTGGGTGCAAATACCTTAGACGGGTATCTGCACCCCCCCCCCCCCCCGAAAGGTGTCAAATGTAACACCGAAGGGAGGAAGGGTTCCAATGAGCGGAAGTTCCACTTTAGGGTGGAGCTCCACTGTAAAGTGTGGCAAAGACTGCATTCCGCTGTTGAAGTAAATGGGGCCGCACTGCAACAGCCTCTGCAATGCACTCTCGCGTGGCGACTTATCGCTGTCAAAAACCTTTGAAAAACGATCCAAGCGTAGATCTTTTTTTTTTTTCGAGAGGCACAGAAGACCTTGTTGCACGAGTAACCAAGCCTTCACACAGCTGCAGTCCACTGTGGTCACCATCAGCACACCCGCCCTGAGAAAGGCCCACACAGCCATTGCTAAAGTGCATGTAGGTAGGAAGTGGCTGCAAAGAGGCTGCAGGTTTAATCTGCACTATTTAGGGTTTATATCTGCTTTAAGCTGATCATACATTTTCATGAACAGTTTTTTGGACACACAAAAAAACAACCTAAAAGTCTATATTAAGGACGATGTTTGGTGAATGAGGCCCCGGGCATTGCCTGGAGTGTGACATCTCCTGGACGAACTTTGCTGGCCTCATGCTGATTAATAACTCCAACAGAAATATGTCACAAAAGACTTCTTGTTCTTGCAGACCGGGACAAGATCTCAGATCGAATGACCTAGTTTCAGAACAGTTGATATTTGTCAGCTGAGACACAGGCGTGAAGTCCGCGCCGGCCTTAAATATCTGCATCCTTAAAGAGGAACTCCGGTCTGGGGCTGTTCAAAGTGCAAATAAAACTATTAATAAATGCATTGTTATAAATCTAACAACGCCGGGGAGGGGGTCATGCCAATTCCAAGTCTCCTACTGCCCATCTATGAGATCGAGGCATAAATTGCCCCGGGTCTCCTACTGCAAATGCATGAGATTGAGCACCAGGCCCCATGAGATCAATGAATAAACTGCCCCAGGTCTCCTATGGCACATGCATAAGATCAATGCATACACCACCCAAGGTCTCCTACTGCTCATACATGAGATTGAAGCATAAAGCACGCCAGGTCTCCTACTGCCCATGCATGAGACTGATGTAAAAAAGGGCCCAGGTATCATTCTGCACATGCATGATCTGAAGGCATAAACTGCCCTGGGTCTCCAACTTTACATGCAAGTAATTAACTCATAAACCACCCTAGGTCTCCTATTGCCCAGGTTTCCTACCACACTTGCATGAGATTGAAGCAAAAAAGCCCTCCAGGTCTTCTACTGCACATACATGAGATCGACTCATAAACCACCCCAGGTCTCCTGTTGCACATATAAGGCCGCGTACACTCGATCGAACATGTCCGCTGAAACTGGTCCGCTAACCAGTTTCAGCGGACATGTTCGATCGTGTGTACGGCCTATCGGACCGTTTTCCAGCGGACAAAAGTTTCAAAACATGCTTAGAAACCTGTCCGCTGGAAACCTGTCTGTCAGACATGTTCGATGGTTAGTACACGAAATTATCGGACCAAAATCCCGCGCATGCTCAGAATCAAGTCGACGCATGCTTGGAAGCATTGAACTTCATTTTTATATCACGTCGTTGTGTTCTACATCACCGCGTTCTGGTCCGAGGGGATTTTGGTCCGATGGTGTGTACAAACATCAGACCAACAGACCACTTCAGCCTGGTCCGATGAAAACGGGCCGTCGGACATGTTTCATCGGACATGTCTGATCGTGTGTACGCGGCCTAAGAGATCGACCTCATAAACCACCCTGGGAAGACTCTACTGTCGCCACATTATGACTGCAAGCGCGTTTTTTTTATCCTGATCCATGTAAGTTCATTACTTATTAAATCTTTTAATACCGTGACGGTATCACACTATTGCTCCTTCTTTTTTCCTGCACACCATTCTCAACGTATACCTACTGAGCATCAAGCCCTGGATAACTGAAGTCCCCCTTCCGGATTACTATACTGACGTACATCCCTGTCACCGGCAGTTCTACGAGGCTTCGATCCACGCTGGATGATCCAAAGCTTATGTGACTCTCCAGTCTGTATAGCTGGTAGAGTCCACTTGATCTGGTAAGCCTCCATGCTTTATTGGGTGAAGGTCTTCTTCCTTTTTCTTATATCACCACACAAGAGTTCGTATAGAGGACATCACTTGTTTATATTGAACACTTATAGCTTTTGGATTTGGACATCGATTGCAATTTTTTTGTTCAGGACATTTCATTTCATATACTAGTGACTACTTAATTTCGTTCACTGGTTATTGGTCATTTTTTCATTTTTATTGTGTACAGTTGGTTATTTTTTCACAAAATATTCTTTCTATGATCATATTTTCTAATCACATACAATTTTTAGCACATAGATATATTTATTTATATTCTATTTACTTAGCGCTACACATTTTTTTATCCACATTATTTTTTGCTTATTGTTTTCTATTAGCTGTGTTTAGCGGCTCACTTTATTTACCTAAAGCAGCGCGATATTTCCCCAATCTATCTACAACAGACCACTTCAGCCTGGTCCGATGAAAACGGGCCGTCGGACATGTTTCATCGGACATGTCTGATCGTGTGTACGCGGCCTAAGAGATCGACCTCATAAACCACCCTGGGTCTCCAGCTGAACATGCATGAGATTGACTAATAAACCGCCCCGGGTCTCCTACTGCAAATGCATTAGACTGATGTAAAAAATGGCCCAGGTATCATTCTGCGCATGCATGATCTGGAGGCATAAACTGCCCCAGGTTTCCTACTTTACATGCAAGAAATCAATTCATAAACCACCCCAGGTCTCGTATTGCACATAAGAGCATAAAGTGTTCCAGATTTCCTACCACACTTGCTTGAGAAGCGGTCCAGGTCTTTCAATTCATAAACCACCCCAGGTCTCGTATTGCACATAAGAGCATAAAGTGTTCCAGATTTCCTACCACACTTGCTTGAGAAGCGGTCCAGGTCTTCTACTGCACATACATGGGATTGACTCAAAAAACACACAGGTCTCTTGCTGCACATGCATGATCTGGAGGCATAAACTGCCTCAGGTTTCCTACTTTACATGCAAGAAATCAATTCATAAACCACCCCAGGTCTCGTATTGCACATAAGAGCATAAAGTGTTCCAGGTTTCCTACCACACTTGCTTGAGAAGCGGCCCAGGTCTCTTGCTGCACATGCATGAGATCGACTGATATACTGCCCCAGGTCTCCTGCTGCATATGCATTTGATGTATCCGTTCTCTACCCCAGGTCTAATATCGTAAGGTGACCAAATTTTTTAAATAAAGTCCAGGGACATGTTTTTTTTTTTTTTTACTAGTAATGGCGGCAATCAGCCACTCTCTGCCCGCCGCCACCTCCCGCCTCACAGCCTGTCAAGTCTTACTCACCGGGCCCCCTACTGGGTTGGGAGCGGAGGTAGCTCACTCCACCAGGGAAGGCAATGAGATAAGCACATGATCCCTCTGCTCTGACCAGCACATGATCATCAGAAAGGGGCACAGATAATGAAAAAAAATACACTCCCCTAAGCTATTAGCAGCGGGGGGGTGTAATTCTGATTTTTTTTTGTTACGTTTTTTTTCTGTTTTTGAAATTGCCCCAGCCCCTGTTTAAATCCAATCCGGAGAACGAAGAGAACGAAGCATAAAGAGCTCCAGGTCTCCCATTGCATATGCATGAGATTGATGTAAAAAACAGCATAGGATTTCTAGTGCACATGCAAGAGATCAACTCATAAACCACCCCAAGTCTCCTATTGCGCATATTAGCATAAAGTGCTCCGGGTCTCCCATTGAACATGCATGAGATCGACTCATAAATCACTCCAGGTCTCCTACTGTGCATGAACAAGATTGACACATAAACAACCCCAGGTCTCCTACTGTGCGGGTGCAAGATCAGTACATGATAGACTAGTAACAAACCACACAGGTCCTATGCTCCTACGGTACATGTGCAAGATCGTGCGCCCTGACTCCTTGGCAGGCAATGGTGATGTAGCCTTCCCAGGGGCCAGCTGTGAGTAGGGTTGCCACCTTTTATTCAAGTCAATCCCGAACACTTTAGCGGTGCACAGCAATTTTTAAACACTATACATATATTTTGCTATTAAATAACATTTGAAGTTAGTAACAAGAGTCCCTCTTTACATCAGAGTCCACAGAGTCCCTCTTTACATCAGAGTCCACAGAGTCCCTCTTTACATCAGAGTCCACAGAGTCCCTCTTTACATCAGAGTCTACAGAGTTCCCTTTTACACCTGAACTCACAACTCACAGAGTTCCCTTACACTGTAAGGGGGGACTCTGCAGACTCTGATGTAAGGGAAAACTCTGGGGACTCTAATATAAGGGATGCTCTGAGAATCCTGAATTAAGGGGGAACACTGAGAACTCTGATGTACGGAGAAGACTCTGATTTAAGGGGGTACACTGTGGCCTCTGGTGTGAAGGGAAATTCAGATGTAAGGGGTGCTCTGAGAACCCTGAATTACCTTAGTGTACTGTCTCAGAGGCAGGAGAGAGAATGGGGGGGGGGGGGAGACTTCAGTCACAGACAGGGATGGATGGTGAGCCCACTCACCCCTTGCCAGTCAACACCTCTAATCCAGATGTATCTGAGGCTGCTGGACTTCAAATTTCCAGTCGCAACTTTCCTTTTCTGAGGCACAGAGCCGGGCATTGGAATGTGGGCATCCACAGAGGTGTAGGGGTGTTTGGGGAGGAGGGGGTGCTAGTGCCAGCTTTGGGAAGCATGAAGGAGAGTGTAACAGACACTCTCAGCTTAGACAACTGGAGCCAGCAACCCTGCTGGGAAGCCATAGTCCAGTCTAAATAATGTGTCCGGGTTTCAGGCAGTCTGAAACCCGGACGCATGATTCCAAACCCAAACTGTTCGCGTGACTCCTGGACAGGTGGCAACCCTAGCTGTGAGGCCATGGTTACATCATCAGTGCCTATTGAGAACCAGGAAGTGGGGAAACAAACATATAAGTTTCCAAAAAAAAATCTTTTTCTGAAGAAGAAGCCAGCCACCGACGCTATATTTTGTTAAATGTAGAGATGTGGGTCTCCCATCCTTAGCGGGGCAGATCAGAGAGACTGAAGAAAACCTAAAAAAAGGGCAAGTAATTAATATTGCATTTTTTACTTTTCCAATTAATATTGCATTGCTATGGTCAGTCTCGAAGGGGGGGGGGGGGTGTACGGTCCATTTTATTGGATACAGTGTTTTTATATATATGCCAGGCATTCAGCTTTAAGTGTGATTTCTAATTATACAGTTGAAGAGGTATAACATTTTCTCATATTAAGATCTACATAAAATATATCATATAAAAAAAATATTCTTATGCCTTTATCTTTTTTATTTTATAATATGAGATATTAAAGCCTGGTCCCTAACACTAAACCTAGATCTGCATGTATATTGCATCCCATACACACCAGGTCTGGCTGGGTGTGAACATCAATGAGCGTATAGATGGGAACTGTGTTTATTCTGGGTTGATCTATTGCTCGGAGTTGACCCTGACTTCTATTGTATGTTTACACAGAGTCAAGCTGTGGCTTTAAGCACTCTTAAACCCCACAAAGGCCTCCTTTGTTCTGCATGACTTTAAGTGCTTCACAACATTTCAACTTTACTTTCTTCTTCCCTCTAATGTGGGGAAATGTAGGTACCTAAGCTCACCTTACTAACACCCCTAGGTTCTAGAATACAATAGAAATAGCAAGTGCACTTTTTCACGTAAACGGCTACATCAAGGAAAAAGCTTAAATAGATCTGATTGCAAAAAAAATGCTCCAATGTAGAAAATGTGGGGTTGGGGGTAGTGTAGTTGGCCCTGTGGTCTGGTCACAGTGCAGTTGGCCCTGTGGTGTGGTCCTGTGGTGTGACCCAGTGCGGTTGGCCCTGTGGTGTGGTCCCAGTGTGCTTGGTCCTGTGGTGTTATCTCAGGGTGGTTGAGAGTAGTGTGGTTTGTCCTGTGGTGTGGTCCCAGTGTGCTTGGCAGCAGTGTGGTTGGGCATGTGGGCATGTGGTGTAATACCAGTGTGAGTGTTGTTGAAATAGTGTGATTGGTCCTGTGGTGTTGTCGCAGTGTAGGTGAGAATAGTGTGGTTGGTCCTGTGGTTTGGTCCTAGTGTGGTTGGGAGTAGTGTGGTTGGCCCTGTGGTGTTGCCCCAGTGTAGTTGGGAGTCATGTGGTGTGGACCCAGAAAGGTTAGGACTCAGAGTATTGTGGTTTGTCCCAGTGTGGTTGGGAGTGGTGTGATTGGTCCTGTGGTGTGGTCCCATGTGAGGTTGGGAGTTGTGTGGCTGGTCCTGTGGTGTGGTCCCAGTGTGGTTGGGAGTAGTGTGTTTGGTCCTGTTGTATGCTCCCTGTGTGGTTGGGAGTAGTGTGTTTGGTCCTGTGGTATGCTTCCAGTGTGGTTGGAAGTAGTAGTGTGGACCCAGAAAGGTTAGAAATATTGTGGTTTGTTTAAGTGTGGTTCTGAGTAGTTTGGTTGGTCCTGTGGTGTGATTCCAGTGAGCCCCAGCTAGGAGACAGAAGGTCTTATCCCAGGAGTTAGGTGGGCTCCTATCCCAATACCACAACAGGCACCAATAGATGATAGACCCAGTGCTCTCAATAATGTAAGAGACCAGATCAGACCGGCACCCTCCCTCTTTTCTGCAATACAAAAGTGTATGGGGACACTTGTGCTGAGGGGCGTAACTGTTACTCAACTCTGCCAGAGCAGAGTGTTGCAGTTGGAGGATACTTGTGCTGAGGGGTGTGGCTATTACTCGGCTCTGCCAGAGCAGAGTGCTGCAGTGGGAGGATAATTGTGCTGAGGGGTGTGTCTGTTACTCAGCTCCGCAATGTGAGAGCAGGAAGCAAAAAAAAAAACATCCCAAGTAAATATCGCATGTGGGTGTGCAGGGCTATACAGATATAAGGGGCGAGAGTTAAAGGGGTTGTAAACCTTCCTGTCCTATGCATTAAGGTGAAAAAACATCCGATAATTGCCGCCCCCCCCCCATTACTTACCTGAGCCTACGAAAGTCCCCTGATCTTGACCCGGTCTTCTCGGCTTTTCATTGGATAGATTGATAGCGGTGTAGCCATTGGCTCCCTCTGCTGTCAATCAAATCCAATGACGTGGGCGCCGGGAGCGGGGCTGAATCAGGCATTTGTGTCTATGGACGCTTCCCAGAAGGGGTTATCTGATGCAAGGAGGAGCCGAGACAGCCACCGAGGGTCCCCAGAAGACGAGGTTCGGGGGCCACTCTTTGCAAAACGAGCTGCACAGCGAAGGAAAGTATAACATGTTTGCTATTTAAAAAAATATATATATAATCACTTTAAATTCATGTTTCAACAGACAGAGAGAGAAAGGGAGCAGGGCTGGTGATTAGAGCAGTGATCTTGGGGGGGAGGGTTGTCTTTTACGCATACTGTTTGCTTTAAATGGCACCCAAGGATTACATAAAGCCCCTTTCAACTATCCCACACCTGTTATTGTAGTAATTGGCCTCATTATTTTATGGGTTATTTATTAACAGGAAAAAAATACATACAGTGGGGATCGAAAGTTTGGGCACCCCAGGTAAAAATTTGTATCAATGTGCATAACAAAGCCAAGGAAAGATGGAAAAATCTCCAAAAGGCATCAAATTACAGATTAGACATTCTTATAATATGTCAAAAAAAGTTAGGCCGCGTACACACGATCAAATTTATCTGCTGGAAACAGTCCGACGGACCATTTCAGCAGAAAAATGTGATCGTGTGTACGGGCGGACAGACAGGTTTTTCCAGCAGACAAATTTTAAAGCATGCTTTAAGGCCTCGTACACACGAGGGGATATGTCCGCTGAAAACGGTCCGATGGACCGTTTCAGCAGACATCTCCGCTCGTCTGTATGGGCTAGCGGACAGATTTCTCCACCCGACAGATTTCAAAGCATGCTTTGAAATCTATCCGGTGGGAATCTGTCCGCCCGACATGTCTGCTGGTTAGTACACTTACCAGCAGACATGTCGTCCCGCACCGCCGCCGCGCCGCCGCCGAATGGATTCGGCGCATGCGCGGAAGTGTTTTTCTTCCTGGTGCGGTGACGTAGCGGTGACGTGGCGGCGTCAACGTCACCGCCGCGTCACCGCCACGTCACCGCGCCGTCCGGCGGCGGGGAATTTGATCCGATGGTGTGTACACGCCATCGGATCAAACTCCCGATCGGACATATCCGATGGAAATGGTCCGCGGACCGTTTTCATCGGATATGTCCGATCGTGTGTACGAGGCCTACAATCTGTCTGCTGGGAACCCGTCCGTCCGACATGTCTGCTGGTTAGTACACTAACCAGCGGACATATCTGCCCGCACATGCGTCGATTGGATTCGACACATGCGTGGACGTTTATTACTTGCTGGTGCAGTGACGTGGCGGCGTCAACTTCACCGCCACGTCACCGCGCTGTCTGCCGGCGGGGATTTGGGTTTGATCGTGTGTACACGATCAAACCAAAATAGCCCAGCAGACAAATCCGATCAAATCGGTCTATCAGACCGATTTGATCGGATTTATTTAGTCGTGTGTACACTTTTATTTCCATCATTTACACTTTCAAAATTACAGAAAACAAACGAGTTAATATCTTGTACTGCCCCCTTTGGCAAGTATCACAGCTTGTAAACACTTTTTGGTCCCAAGCCAAGAGTCTTTCAATTCTTGTTTGAGGTATCTTTGCCCATTTTTCCTTACAAAAGTCTTCCAGTGCTTTGAGATTTTTGGGCTGTCTGTCACGCACTGCTCTTTTAAGGTCTATCCATAGATTTTCAATTATGTTGAGGTCAGGAGATTGTCAAGGCCATGGCAAAACCTTCAGTTTACGCCTCTCGATGTAATCCCCCGTGAATTTTGAGGTGTGTTTAGGATCATTATCCATTTGTAGAAGCCATCCTCTCTTTAACTTAAGCTTTTTTACAGATGGCATCAAGTTACCATCCAAAATTTGCTGAAATTTTATTGAATCCATTTTTCCTTCTACTCGTGAAATGTTCACTGTTCCACTGGCTGCAATACAACCCCAAAGCATTATTGCTCCACCCCCATGCTTAACAGTTGGACAGAGGTTCTTTTCATTAAATTCTGTGCCCTTTCTTCTCCAAACGTATCTTTGCTCATTCCGGCCAAAAAGTTCTATTTTAATCTCGTCGGTCCACAGAACTTGTTTTCAAAATGCATCAGGCTTGTCTATCTGTTCATTTGCAAAGTTCAAACGCTGATTTTTTTGGTGAGGACGTAGAAGAGGTTTTCTTCTGATGACTCTTCCACGAAGACCATATTTGTACAAGTATCTCTTAATAGTGGAATAGTGTACCACAACTCCAGTGTCTGCCAGATCTTTCTGGGGTGATCGTGCAGTCAAACGTGGGTTTTGATTTGCTTTTCTCAAAATCCTGCGAGCTGTTCTGTCTGATATTTTTCTTGGTCTTCCAGATCTCGCTTTAACTTCCACTGTTCCTGATGACTGCCATTTCTTAATTACGTTCCGAACAGAGGATAGTGACATCTGAAAACGCTTTGCTATCTTCTTATAGCCTTCTCCAGCTTTGTGAGCGTCAACTATTTTCACTTTCAGTTTTCTAGACAACTGCTTAGAAGAACCCATGGTGCTGATTGTTGGGGCAAGGTCAGATGAGTCTGGGCATTTAAAACCTTTGAGATTGACATCACCTGGTCTTCCCAGACGATGATTGAGAACAATCCATGACACTGGCAGGTCTCAGCTTTGCAAAGGGGGCAGTGCATGCTATAAATTCTGCAGGGTGCCCAAACTTTTGCAGATGCAATTTTTTTGTTTTCTGTAATTTTGAAAGTGTAAATGATGGAAATAAAATCTAACTTTTTTTTTGACATATTATAAGAATGTCTAATCTGTAATTTGATGCCTTTTGGAGATTTTTCCATCTTTCCTCGGCTTCGTTATGCACATTAATACAAATTTTTACCTGGGGTGCCCAAACTTTCGATCCCCACTGTATATATATATATATATATATATATATATATATATATATATACACATATACAAATTTTTATTTCTAGTAAAAAATATAGGTATGGTTATAATATAATATAAAATATTAGTTAAAAAGTTACATAAAAATGTTAACAGTTGCACAAATAACAACCATAGATTACTATCAAAAGGGGGGAGGGGAGAGTTGGGACTTTAAATTAGGTCATGGCTGGGTAGAGTCACGCACCTCCATCTCTGTCGTTTGAAATACGTATTTACGTATTTCAAACAACCATAGATTTAAAAAAAAAAAATACATACATACATATACAAAATGTAATTTTTTTGTAAAAAATATAGGTATATTTATAATATTATAAAATATAATATAATATATTAATTAAAAAGTTATGTAAAAATGTAACAATATCAAAAGATAACAGTTGCACAAATACCAACCATAGATTAAAAAAAGAATACATATATATTATATACATATACAAAATGTAATTTTTTGTAAAAAATATAGGTATATTTATAATATAATATAATATATTAGTTAAAAAGTTATGTAAAAATGTAGCAATATCAAAAGTTAATAGTTGCACAAATAACAACCATATATTAAAAAAAAAATGAAAAAAAAAATGAATAAAAAATACATTAAATAAACTAAGCTGCCCTTTAACTAAACCCCATAAATAACAGTAGAAATAATTTTTTTTTCAAGCAAATTCTATCAACAGAAAAAAATGGTAATTTTGTGACAAAATCTATTTTGTCGAGATCCCTCGGCTTATCCCCTGTGGGCGATTTTCCTCCCAAACGATTGTCGGGTGTCCTGTTAACATACAGCGGTGTTCTGTGTTTGTTGCGCACCTTCCAGTGTGTTTGCTCGATGAAGCGCAGCACAGACTGTAATTTTAACTTAGTTTTTTCCCGTGCGAGTGATGTGCTTGCGAGGATTGACATGTTTGTACAGTCTAAGTGTATAGATATAAGTGGGCATATATTCCGGCTGCTCAGTTTCCATGGATACTCGGAGAGATGCTGGCTCTATTGTGTTAATTCCGAGAATACATTTGACAAATAAATACTTTAAGGTAGCATATTTTGCAGTACTGTTGGGTTTATTTATAGAAGTGAACGCTGACCATTGACACCTATTGGCCTTGGTAAAATTAGTAGGAAGGTGATAAAAAAACGTTACACCACCGCTAGCCTCATGCCATCTTCATAGAGCAGCTCCAGTCTTCTCTTACAGAGCCAGACCGGTGAGATCATCATTTATACAAAAATGAGTCGCCTACCTTATTCATTCAGGCTGGCTGTAAATGCGTAGTTGTCTCTGTAACAGGGGTTGGCACAACGCAAAGCTAGTTTATGGGAAGGTTGGGTGCTGATACAGAGGGGGAGCCTATTCTGGTAGCAACCAAACCCCAACAGGATAGGAGTTCTTCTCCAGATTCTTTCCACAAGCACCCAAGGCTGAAGTTCTTCAGATGGCTCCCATAAACTGTTGAGCCTTATTCCCCTCTTGGTGTGCCCAGAATCTACCGTATTTGCCGGCGTATAAGGCGACAGAGCGTATAAGACGACCCCCTAATCTTACAGCTAAAATGTTGGTTTTGGGATATACTCGCCGTATAAGACGACCCCCTTCCTGACAGCAACAACCCCTGACAGGAACAGGCTTTAGTTAGCTTTTTTTAAATCTCACTGTGCCATTGCATGCCTCACTGTGCCATTGCATACCTCACTGTGCCATTGCATGCCTCACTGTGCCATTACATGCCTCACTGTGCCATTGCATACCTCACTGTGCCATTGCATACCTCACTGTGCCATTGCATACCTCACTGTGCCATTGCATACCTCACTGTTCCATTGCATGCCTCACTGTGCCATTGCATGCCTCACTGTGCCATTGCATACCTCACTGTGCCATTGCATACCTCACTGTGCCATTGCATGCCTCACTGTGCCATTACATGCCTCACTGTGCCACTGCTCGCCTCACCGTTCCATTGCATACCTCACTGTGCCATTGCATACCTCACTGTGCCATTACATGCCTCACCGTGCCACTGCATGCCTAACCGTACCATTGCATACCTCACTGTGCCATTGCATAGCTCACTGTGCCATTGCATGCCTCACTGTGCCATTATATGCCTCACTGTGCCATTACATGCCTCACTGTACCATTGCATACCTTACTGTGCCATGGCATGCCTCACTGTGCCATTGCATGCCTCACTGTGCCATTACATGCCTCACTGTGCCATTACATACCTCACTGTGCCATTACATGCCTCACTGTGCAAATGGACCCTTGGGACAAGCACCCCTTTTGGCCTGGCCAAGTCTGTGTGCTTTTCTTTACTATGGACAAGACTTCCCTGAGGCTCCAGTTAATCATCTTTTTTTACTAGTGGTTTTCCACAAGCACCAAATGCTGCAGCTTTCCAGATGAGTCTCGCTAACTCTTGGGTCACACTTCCCTCCTTGTGTCCCTGAGACTCCATACTTTCCTTTCCCGTGTACAGGACCTCACTGGGTCTTCAGCTTATTATCTTTCTAAGAGTGCCTTTCCTCAAGGGCCTCATACTGCAGCTCTCCAGATGGATCTCACAACTCCTGGACCAAGCATCCCTCTAGGCTTGACCAAGTCTACATGCAGGGATGGACTGGCCATTGGGACTACAGGGAGTTTCCCGGTGGGCCGATGGCTCAGTGGGCCGGCTTCAGTGACAGTGGACCGCCACCCCCTCCGCTCCTCTGTCTCTCCCTTCCCACAGCGCTCATCTGGGGGGGGGGGAGAAGCAGGGTAAGGACCAGAGGAGCATAGGGGAGGGGACAGACAGCTGACTCAACACCTATGGCCTGGGAGTTTCTCCCTTCTGCCTAATCTTGTCCCATAAGGGGGGGCACCGAACTGATTCTTTGCACTGGGTGAAATAATGTCTAGCTTCCCCACTGGTACTGCCTATAAGAGTACCAGTACCAGCCGTTCTACTCTAATAAAGTAGAACGGCTAGTGAAGCGGGAGAGGGGGCTTGGGTGGCTGGGGGGGGGGGTGCGGGAGTTGTCCGGCCGCCATGGGAGAGACCTGTCAAAGTGGGCCAGTCTGGGTGAAGTCCAGGGCCAAATTTCTGTCCCAGTCCAGCCCTGTCTACATGCTTTTCTTTTTCATGGACAGGACCACATTAGGCCTCAAGATTTGTAACCTTTTACTGGTAGTTCCCCAGCTTGTCATTGACAGGTCCTTACTAGGCCTCAAATTTATTAACCTTCCACTGGTGCCTCTTAAAGTGGAAGTAAACCCTTCTATAATTTTTAGCCAAGGAAGCTGCCATCTTGGCCTATGTTTAATCTTCAACTGCTGTGGTGCTGCACATGTGATCAGTTATGACACCAGCCATTGGATGGTTTGACAGTTTGGTTGAGAGCACAACCAATGTGACAGTTGGCAATCCCGGCATGCCGGAAATTTAACTGCTTTTTGAAACTGTTCAATTGATGGGTTTACTTCCACTTTAAGCTTGTTATGGATGGAACCTCACTAGGTCCTGAGCTGATTACCCATCCATTGGTGCCTCTCCAGCTTGTCATGGACAGGACCTCACTTGGCCCTAGGGTGACCACATTTCCAAACTGCCATTCAGGGACACCCTCCCTTCCCAAAAATCAGCATGTGCTGTAACGAATCACAGCACAGTGATTGGACACAAGAGGCGTGATTTATGATTTCTCCAATCACAAGCAGGGGGCGGGGATTGTGCTTCTCCAGGCATTCCCGGCCAGTACAAGTACTTTCAGTGAGTAAAGCGGTAATGTGGTGGCCTTTTTTGGGGGCATCATTGGTGGCTGTGTCAGCTTCATTCTGGGACACTGTTTTATCCTGGAATGAAGGTGCCCGGGACAGACCTGCAAAATGTGGGACTGTCCCCAGCGATCCGGGACATGTGGTCACCCTACTTGGCCCTGAGTTAATTACTCCTCCATTGGACCTCTCCAGCTTGTTGTGGACAAGCCTGCACTTGGCCCTGGGCCTATTACAATTCCGCTGGTGCCACTCCATCTTGTCATGGACAGGACCTCACTTGGTCTCCAGTCCGTTGCCTTCCTATTAATGCCTTTCTTCAAGCATGTTTCTTTTTTTTTTAACCAAAAATATGTAACAGAATACATATTCGCCTAAATTTATGAAAAAATCTTTTTTTTTTTATATCAGATATGTTTTATAGAAGAAAGTAAAAAAGTATATAAAAATATTTTTTTATATATACCGCAAAAAAAAGAAAAAAAGGCACAGAGGTGATCAAATGCTACCAAAATAAAGCTCTATTTATGGAGATAATATAATATGTAATTTGTGTACAGTGTACATGGTCAGTTAACCACTTAAGGACCCCTTCACGCCGATATACGTCGGCAGAATGGCACGGCTGGGCACATCCACGTACCTGTACGTGGCCCTTTAAGCCCAGCCGTGGGGCCGCGTGCACGCGACCCGGTCCGAAGCTCCGTGACCGCGGCCGTGGGACCAGCGGACCCGATCGCCGATGGAGTCCCGCGATCGGTCCCCGGAGCTGAAGAACGAGGAGAGCCGTGTGTAAACACACCTTCCCCGTTCTTCACTCTGGCGCTCCGCATTGATTGTGTGTTCCCTGATATAGGGAAACACAATCAATGACGTCACACCTACAGCCACACCCCCCTACAGTTAGAAAAACATTTGAGGTCACACATAACCCCTTCAGTGCCCCCTTGTAGTTAACTCCCAAACTGCAATTGTCATTTTCACAGTAATCAGTGCATTTTTAAATGGAAATTGTCATTTTCTCAGTAAACAATGCATTTTTTTGCTGTGAAAATGACAATGGTCCCAAAAATGTGTCAAAAGTGTCCGATGTGTCCGCCATAATGTCGCAGTCATGAAAAAAATCGCTGATCGCCGCTATTAGTAGTAAAAAAAAAAAATTATTAATAAAAATGCAATAAAACTATCCCCTATTTTGTAAACGTTATAAATTTTGCGCAAACCAATCGATAAACGCTTATTGCGATTTTTTTAATCAAAAATATGTAGACGAATACGTATCGGCCTAAACTGAGGAATTTTTTTTTATATATATATTTTTGGGGGATATTTATTATAGCAAAAAGTAAAAAATATTGTTTTTTTTTTTTTCAAAATTGACGCTCTATTTTTGTTTATAGCGCAAAAAATAAAATCCGCAGAGGTGATCAAATACCACCAAAAGAAAGCTCTATTTGTGGGGAAAAAAAAGAACACCAATTTTTTTTGGAAGCCACGTTGCACCACCGCGCAATTGTCAGTTAAAGCGACGCAGTGCCGAATCGCAAAAACTGGCCAGGTCCTTTAGCTGCCTAAAGGTCTGGGTCTTAAGTGGTTAAAGTATCGCAGTGCCGTATAGCAAAAATTGGCCTGGTTACGATGGCTGGGGGGGGATAAAGCTTCCGGAGGTCAAAGTGGTTAATGCAGACTTTTAAAAATACTGAAAGTTTTACTTTAAGTAATTATTAATAATAAGTAGTTAATAAACTATGTACACATATTATTTGATAAAAGCGACATCTTGTACCTAGAAGCACCATGCTGTTTGATGTGGTAATCATGGGACGCGGGGTGCCTGTAGCCATTGGATGACACTCTAATGATTGTGCAATGATTCAGTGTCTGGGTTCAGCACATGACAGCTCTGGCTGAGAACGAAAACAATGGGGCGACTTAGAATATCTTAACCAGACACTCATTTTTTCTTTTAAGCCATGACTGTCTGAACACAGTGCTCGGTCCTCTTCCTGTGCCCAAATGGTGGTGTGTTAACAGAATATCTCTTAAGCTGGTCATAGATGGGTAGAATTTCGAATGAGAATTCCAAGGCAACTATAAATGGATCAAAATCTGGCTGGCCCAGCAGGGATGGTCCCTGTGATCTACCGATCGACTTCTTTAAAACCAGCCTGTTGGGATTTTTACAGCCTAGATTCAGATGGAGAATGCACAGGACTGATTTAAACGATCACTATTAGTTATTAGGTGGTAGGTGGTGGTGCTGAACCCAATATGAAGCCATCGCTTCAGCAGATACAATGCTTGGATTGGGAGGAAGGATTACCCGTGTCAAAAATAATGCAATTAACCACTTAAGACCCGGACCAAAATGCAGCTAAAGGACCTGGCCCCTTTTTGCGATTCGGCACTGCGTCGCTTTAACTGACAATTGCGGGGTCGTGCGACGTGGCTCCCAAACAAAATTGGCATCCTTTTTTTCACACAAATAGAGCTTTCTTTTGGTGGTATTTGATCACCTCTGTGGTTTTTATTTTTTGCGCTATAAACAAAAATACAGTGACAATTTAAAAAAAAAAAGGCAATATTTTTTACTTTTTGCTAAAATAAATACCCCCAAAAAATATATTTTTTTTTCCTCAGTTTAGGCCGATACGTTTTCTTCTACATATTTTTGGTAAAAAAAATCGCAATTAGCGTTTATCGGTTGGTATGCGCAAAATGTATAGCGTTTACAAAATAGGGGATAGTTTTATTGCATTTAAAAAAAAAATGTTTTACTACTAATGGCGGCGATCAGCGATTTTTTTTTTGTGACTGCGACATTATGGCGGACACTTTAGACAATTTTGACACATTTTTGGGACCATTGTCATTTTCACAGCAAAAAATGCATTTAAAATGCATTGTTTACTGTGGAAATGACAGTTGCAATTTGGGAGTTAACCACAAGGGGGCGCTGATGGGGTTATGTGTGACCTAATGTGTGTTTACAACTGTAGGGGGGTGTGGCTGTAGGTGTGACATCATTGATTGTGTCCCCCTGTAAAAGGGAACACACGATCGATGCTGCCGCCACAGTGAAGAACGGGGAAGCCGTGTTTACACGTGGCTCTCCCCGTTCTTCAGCTCCGGGGACCGATCACTGGACTCCAGCGGCGATCGGGTCCGCGAATCCCGCGGTCGTGGTCCTGGAGCTTCAGACCGGGTCACGGGAGCGTGCCGCGGTGCGCACCCGTGACCCACGGCTGGGTACTAGCACAGCACGTACCTGTAAGTGCATGTGCCCAGCCGTGCCATTCTGCCAACGTAAATGTGCAGGAGGCGGTCCTTAAGTGGTTAATAGGAAATTACAATTGTTTATTGAGAGTATAAAAATGTACAGAGAAAGCCAACGTGTTTCAAGGAATTACCTCTCCCTTCCTCAGGGCTGTTGGCACGTGCTAACGAAGATGCACCAGAAGGCCCTGAAAAAGGGGGAGGCAATTCCCCCAAAACACGCTGACTCAATTCTTCTTCAGGGTGGTTGGTGCGTGTTAATGGAGATGGGTGGGCTCCATTATGAAACCTAAATTTCTTGTAATGGCAGTTTGCGTGATGCTGAGGCTCACCCATCTCTGTTTGCGTGTACCAACAGCCCTGAAGAAGGGGAAGGCTATTCCCCGAAACGCTGTGTGGCCTGCTTTAGGAAAAGAATGTTCTAAGAAATGGAAAAAGAATGGCTGCGCTGTCCTTTTTCCATTACTATTTTGTGTGTATTTCACTTGTTAGTTGCTGCTTTTGTTCACTCTTCACATTTAGCGCGGTCATTTTCTTTTTGTTTATAATGTTCTAGGAAAGTTAGTTTTTCTAATCATAGTGGGTTAAACTGGCATTCATTTTTGACCGCCGTGATAGAATTAATTTTTTATAAGAAACAAAGTTTTAACAATGGTTTTCGTTCAGTAAAGTCCATTCATTCCCACAGTGCCGATCCTGACCTCCCTGGGGCCCTAAGCGAAATGACATGTCACAGATTAAAGTTGAGAAGCGCGGGGGCGCTGCCGACAGTGACATGTCACATTAAAGGGGTTGTAAATAGTGTTGCTCACGAATATTCGCATTGCGAATATTCGTTACGAATATTGCATATTCGAGTATTCGCGAATAAAACGAATATCGCGGTGAATATTCGCTATTGTGAATATTCGTATTTTTTCAAATTTATTTTTAAAACAGATCACATCCTAGTGATCTCCATCGACGTCTAAAAGCATTGCTGGTATGATTAGAGACCCTGGGCCGAGTAGCTGAGGCGATCCTTTTATGTTGCCGAATATTCGTAATGCGAATATTTGTATTACGAATATTCGCAAATACTTTCTCTGCCCTTCTGTGTTTTGTGTATAAAAAAAAAAATTAGCTTTAGTTTAGTCATATAAGTTTGTGTAAGTAGAGTTAGTGTTTAGTGCATATTAGTTTATTAATCCAGGAAATGATCTCCGTTTTCGCGTGTTGACGAGAATTTCGCAATCAATTTCGCATTCGCATTAGCGAAATTTTTTTTCTGATAAAATATCACGAATATTCGATATTAACGAATATTTCGCGAATATTCTTCTATATATTTGTGAAATATCGCAAAATCGAATATGGCGTATTCCGCTCATCACTAGTTGTAAAGGAAAAAAATGTTTTTTACGTAAATAGCTTCCTTAGTGCAGTCCTCCTTCACTTACCTCATCCTTCCATTTTGGTTTTAAATGTCCTTATTTCTTCTGAGAAATCCTCACTTCCTGTTCTTCTGTCTGTAACTCCACACAGTAATGCGAGGCTTTCTTCCTGGTGTGGAGAAAGCCTCTTGAGGGGGAGGGGGCGAGCAGGAGGGTCAGGACGCCCACTAACACACAGCTCCTTTCTCTATCTGCAAAGTAAAGAGTGTCCTGACTCTCCTGCTCGCCCCCTTCCCCCTCAGGAGGCTTTCTCCACACCAGGGAGAAAGCCTCGCCTTACTGTGTGTAGTTACAGACAGGAGAACAGGAAGTGAGGATTTCTCAGAAGAAATAAGGACGTTTAAAACCAAAAGGAGGACTGCACTAGGGTAAAGGAAGCTATTTAGGGGGAAAAAAATCCTTTACAATCCCTTTAAAGATGATTAAAGTTGAGAAGCGGGGGGAGGGGGTGTTCTGCTGTCGGAAATGACATCTTACATTAAAGTGAGAAGCGGTGGGGGGTGCTGACTTCTTGCCTCTTCTCCCATGCAGCCAGCAAGTTGAGAAGCGAGGTGAGGGGCCAAAAATGACTTCTCACCAGGCGGGGCCTCTAGTAATTTGGGGGGCCCTCCGCAGCTTTGCGGGGCCCTAGGCAGCTTGCATAGTGAGCCTATAGGACGGATCGGCCCTGCATTCCAAATCAAATGTTAAAAGCAAACGAAAACTTTTGAACATACAAATGTTCTGAGAATTTTCCCAGATATACAAATGTCCTGAGAATGTTCTAAGAATTTTCCTAAAACGTTTCCTTCAAATATACGAATGTGCTGAGAATTGTCCTAGAAGAACACATGTTCTGAGAATGTTCCTAGATACATATGAATGTTCTGAGAATGTTTCTAGATACAGTATCTCACAAAAGTCAGTACACCCCTCACATTTTTGTAAATATTTTCTTCTATCTTTTCATGTGACAACACTGAAGAAATGACACTTTGCTACAATTGTGTGTAGTGAGTGTACAGCTTGTATAACAGTGTAAATTTTCTGAACCCCACAAAATAACTCAACACACAGCCATTAATGTCTAAACCGCTGGCAACAAAAGTCAGTACACCGCTAAGTGAAAATGTCCAAATTGGGCCCAAAGTGTCAATATTTTGTTTAGCCATTTTTTGTAGTATTTGTAGTTGTTATTTTCCAGCACTGTCCTAACCCTCTTGGGCATGGAGGTCACCAGAGATTCACAAGTTGTCACTGGAGTCCTCTTCCCCTCCTCCATGACGACATCACGGATCTGGTGGATGTTGGAGACCTTGCGCTCCTCCACCTTCCTCTTGAGGAGCCCCACCGATGATCAATAGGGTTTAGGTCTGAAGACATGCTTGGCCAGTCCATCACCTTTACCCTCAGCTCTATTAGCAAGGCAGTGGTCGACTTGGAGGTGTGTTTGGGGTCGTTATCATGTTGGAATACTACCCTGCAGCCCAGTCTCTGAAGGGAGGGGATCAGGCTCTGCTTCAGTATGTCACAGTACATGTTAACACTCATGCAGCCCCAGACCATGACACTCCCACCACCATGCTGGACTGTAGACACACTTGTCTTTGTTCTCCTCACCTGGTTGCCGCCACACACGCTTGTCACCATCTGAACCAAATATGTTTATCTTGGTCTCATCAGACCACAGGACATGGTTCCAGTAATCCTTGCCCTTAGTCTGCTTGTCTTCAGCAAACTGTTTGCAGTCTTTCTTGTGCATCATCTTTAGAAGAGGCTTCCTTCTGGGACGACAGCCATGCAGACCAGTTTGATGCAGTGTGCGGCGTATGGTCTGAGCACTGACAGGCTTACCCCTCCCCCACCCCTTCAACCTCTGCAGCAATGCTGGCAGTACTCATATAGGAGGGAGACATGTGTAGTGCATAAAGCACTGATTCGACTCACACTTCCGCGTTCCACGCTGGAATACACGCTGCGGCGGGCGATGACGTCATCGCGTGGTCACCGTATGCGTTCCAGCATGAAACGCAATATGGCGACAACAGAGCGCCGATTACATTTCCAAAGACAACCTCTGGATATGATGCTGAGCACGTGTACTCAACTTCTGTGGTAGACCATGGCGAGGCCTGTTCTGAGTGGAATCTGTCCTGTTATACCGCTGTATAATCTTCTTGGCCACCGGGCTGCAGCTCAGTTTCAGGGTCTTGGCAATCTTCTTATAGCCCTAGGCCATCTTCATGTAGAGCAGCAATTCTTTTTTTCAGATCCTCAGAGAGTTCTTTGCCATGAGGTGCCATATCGAACTTCCAGTGACCAGTATGAGAGAGTGAGGCCGTGTACACACGGCAGGGAATCTCGACGGGCAGAACACATCGTTCCGCCCGTCGAGGTTCCCTGCCGGCCGTCGAAATCGGCGACCCGCCCGTCGGGAATGGCAACCAGCCATTCTTCCGGGCGGGCCGTCGAGGAAATAGAGAGCGTGCTCTCTATTTCTGCTCGACGGGAAGCTCGCCGAGACCGTACACACGGCCGAGGTCCTCGCTGGAATGTGCATTCCAGCGAGGTTCTCGCTGGTTTTCAGCGAGAACCTCGGCCGTGTGTACGCCACCTGAGAGCGATAAGACCAAATTTATCACACCTGCTCCCTTTTCACACTTAAGACCTTGTCACACTAACGGGTCACATGACACCGGGGAGGGAAAATGGCTAACTGGGCCTAATTTTGGATATTTTCACTTAGGGGTGTACTCACTTTTGTTGCCAGCGGTTTAGACATTAATGGCTGTATGTTGAGTTATTTTGAGGGGGACAGCAAATGTACACTGTTATACAGGCTGTACACTCACTACACAACATTGTAGATACAAAGTGTAATTTCTTCAGTGTTGTCACATGAAAAGATAGAAGAAAATATTTACAAAAATGTGAGGGGTGTACTGACTTTTGTGAGATACTGTATTATATATACAATTGTTCTGAGAATTTTCCTAAATATACGGATCTTTGGAGAAGATTCTGAGAATTTTCCTAGACATCTACAAATGTTCTGAGAATTTTCTTAGATATTTTCAAATGTTTTAAAAATTTAAGGGGAAAAAAATGACCTTGGAAATAATTGTGAGAAAGACAGATCTTTGCTGCACCTCCACCAAATCTCCATTTTCAATGGCACAGTGACCGAGCTGTCATAGGCCGCTGCCAGTCTCTAGTAGTGATCCATCACAGTGGGACAGGCTCCTGATCATGTGACCACTGTGCCAGCCAATCACAGTGGTCACGTGATCAGGCTGTCCATCCTACCCCAACTCAACCCTTTGGCGCTGGCGCCTTCCGGGCCGTTAAAGGGGTTCAGATGGTGGGAGGCGGGGTTTATGATCTTCCAATCACTACTTGCTTTCCATTAGCCACCGGTAACTGTGCTGTGTTTACAACCTGGTACGCAAATATCCGGATGCTCTACACCAAAGCCCACCCACCGAGAGTCCTCATATTTGCGTTTCATCGGCACAAAGAGTGCAAAGACCTACTTAAGGGGACGCCGGGGCTGGACGGGAAGGAGTTAAACCTCAAAATTTCCTTCATCCCTCGGCATCGTCTGTTTACTCTCACGCAGGAGGCGCGGATCGCGGTGCGGTTTCTTGCTCGGAAAGCCCAGGGATATTTTCATTAGTTATCGGGGATATAGAACAAGCTGAATGCTGGCAGAGAAAGACATCAGCATTCGGGATGACGGAGCCCTAAAGTCAAAATGTTTTATCATGGAGTGTGTGAGATGATAGCGGCTGCATGCGCTGTTCATTATTTATCTGAGATCACATGGCTGTGTCAAACTGCGCCCCCCTTTCCTTAGGGTGAGGCTCAGGGCGCCCCCATTACTGTAATAAACAATTAATTGAGCCCGGGACAGCCGACCCTCTTGAACACCCCTTGTCACGGCCCTGGCTGTGTCCTATGAAGGTCTACCTGGTAATTTGGCACTATTTCTGCTATAAGGAAACCATACTTGTGTGCCGGCGTTGTTGGATCCAGATTGGTGGCCAAAATGTGGTATATTTTCTGATTGATGTATTCTGATTAAACGTTAGTCTGTAATACTATGATTTCCTGTGATCTTCAGCTTCATCTAGTGGCCAAACTGTAATATATTTTCTGATTCAGGTATTCTTATTGAGCATTGGTCTGTAAAACTATGACTTCCTATGATCTTTAGCTCCATCTAGTGGCCAAACTGAGGTATATTTTCTGATTCAGGTATTCTTATTGATTGTTAGTCTTGAATACTATGACTTCCTATGATCTTCAGCTCCATCTAGTGGCCAAAATGAGGTAAATATTCTGATTGAGCATTGGTTTGTAATACTATGACTTTCCATGATCTTGAGCTCCATCTAGTGGCCAAACTGAGGTATATTTTCTGATTCAGGTATTCTTATTGATTGTTAGTCTTGAATACTATGACTTCCTATGATCTTCAGCTCCATCTAGTGGCCAAAATGTGGTAAATTTTCTGATTGAGGTATTCTGATTGAGAATTAATCTGTAATACTATGACTTCCTATGATCTTCAGCTCCATCTAGTGGCCAAACTGTAATATATTTTCTGATTCAGGTATTCTTATTGATTGTTATGCCGCGTACACACGATCACTTTATGTGATGAAAAAAAACGACGTTTTTAAAAACGTCAATTTAAATGACCGTGTGTGTGGGAAAACGTTGTTTTATGACTTGTGAAAAACGACAAAAAAAATTGAAGCATGCTTCAATTTTTTGTGTCGTTTTTCAAAACGTCGTTGTTTGTTTAACAAAAAATCACTGTGTGTGTGGCAAAAAACGTAGTTTAAAACAACGTTTTTCAACCCGCGCATGCCCAGAAGCTAGTTATAAAGCGAGCTTCAATGGAAAAGAGTGGTGAACGTAACCTCGCTTTGCTAGAGCATTGTGAAAAAACGATGGTGTGTAGGCAACATCGTCTTTGAAAATTGAAGTTTCAAAAACGTTGTTTTTTACTTCACAAAAAATGTCGTTTTTTTCCCATTTCCCAAAGTGATCGTGTGTACGCGGCATAAGGCTTCAATATTATGACTTCCTATGATCTTCAGCTCCATCTAGTGGCCAAACTGTGATATATTTTCTGATTGAGCATTGGTCTTTAATACCATAACTTTCAATGATCGTCAGCTCCATCCAGTGGCCAAAATTGGGTATATTTTCTGATTACACCCATAAAATCAATAATGCAGAAAGATTGGGATCTGTTTTTATTTTAACATTCGGTAGATGAATGTCACAGGTATTCGTCCAGGCTGCATGAGTTTTCCCTTGTATTTTTTCTAATACTATGACTTCCTATGATCATCAGCTCCATCTAGTGTCCAAAATGTGGTATATTTTCTGATTTAGGTATTCTTCCTATGATCATCAAACTCCATCCGAGATATTTTCTGATTGAGGTATTCTGATTGAGCATTAGTCTGTAATACTATGACTTCCTATGATCTTCAGCTCCATTTAGTGGCCAAAATGTGATACATTTTTGGAATCTATTTACTCGGCATAACATCATCTTTTGGTGTATATATATAAAATTGTGGCATATAATATGTTGTGTTTTTTTTTGTTTTTAATTTATTAAAGTGTATTTTTTCCCCAAAAAAGTGCAAATACCGCGTGACATAAAAAAAAACTTCAAAAATCGCTATTTTATTTCCTTGGGTCTCTGCTAAAAATATATATATATAGGCCGGGATTCAGATACATTGGCGTATCTTTGTGCGGGCGTAGCGTATCTTCTTTACGATACGCCACCACAACTTAGAGAGGCAAGTGCAGTATTCACAAAGCACTTGCTCCGTAAGTTGTGGTGGTGTATCGTAAATTGGCCGGCGTAAGCCCACCTAATTCAAAGTAGGAAGGAGGTCGGCGTCATCCAGGGGCTGACTGACCATTGAGACACTCGGGCACTGCCCGAGGGCCCCATGCCACCAGGGTTGCCAGGCTCAGTAAAACCAGTGACAGTATATAAAAATCTGTGTTTTTTTTACATCTGTCCCTGATATGTCCGAAACCGACAAGCTTTTGATGTGAAAATCCAGAGATTTTAGCTGCCCCGCCTCTGCACTGCCTCCTGGCATGGTGGCCATCTGTAAGCCTGGGGGCCCCATAATCTTCTATTGCCCGAGGGCCCCATGAAATGTCAGTCCGCCCCTGGCGTCATCTATTTAAATTAAGCATGAACCCATGCAAATGAATGGCCGGTCGAACTGGGCATGCACGCGCATGCTCAGAATCACGTCGCATCTACTCCCTAAGATACGTCGGCGCAATGCCTACGACGAGAACGTAACCTACGCACTGCCCTATTTACGTGGTACTATGTAAACGGCGTACGCGGATCAAATTCGACGGCGTCGTTCCCTGGCCCATACCTTTGCATTAGCTGCGCCTGCTATATGAGGGGTAACTTTACTCCGGACGTAAGCCTTACGCAAATCGCGTATATGAAGCGGCCGGGCGCATCTACGTTCGCGAATCGGCGTATCTTACTCATTTGCATATTTATAATGGGAACGCCGAATGCGTCCAGTGTAACTATGCGCCCATGATACGCCGGCATAGGCAACTTACGTCGGGCGGCTGAAGCCATGTTTTTCGGCGTATCTCCCATTGTGAATCGGCGCAAAGATGCGACGGCGCACATTTGAAATTAAGTAAATCGTTTCTGAATCCGGGCCAAAGTTTAGGGATTCAAAGTGATTTTCTAGCAAAAAATTTGATTGGCAGCAGCGGGAGCCAATGGCTGTGCTGCTATCAATCTATCCAATCAAAGCTGGGACTGCGTGGAAAGGAGGATGCCGGGGATGCGCCGAGCAGGCAAACTGGCTTTTTTTTACTTTTATTTTAATGTGTTCAAAAAAAATAATAAACGGCAAGGCTTTCACACTACTGATGAGCGGAATCGGTCTTGCTCCATACATGTGACAAATATCACACACTGGAGATCTCATAGTAATAAACAGAACACAGGAATAAACATGTCATCACACACCCACACCCATTTTTTAACCACAACCACAGGGTAGGTCTTCCTCAACAGATGGTGGTGGGGGGGCGGGGGGTTGGTGGTGTGCGGACGTTTCTCCGAATGTCACAAGTCTGCGGACTCTTCCATGGAATGGGCTGAGAGGTAAGAACTCTGCGATTGACACTAGTAGATTATTTGATGTCCTTTGCATCTGACCAATCTTTGCCAAGATTGCCTTGGACATGATGACTCTGATAGACATGACGGGGGACGGGGGCTCAAGGTTCTGCCAAGTCTGTACGCTCTGTCTGCTCCCAGATATCCCCCCAGCACTCTGACCCCTCTACACCCCAGATATCCCCCCGGCATTCTGACCCCTCTACACCCCAGATATCCCCCCGGCACTCTGACCCCCTCTACACCCCAGATATCCCCCCAGCACTCTGACCCCTCTACACCCCAGATATCCCCCCGGCATTCTGACCCCTCTACACCCCAGATATCCCCCCGGCACTCTGACCCCCTCTACACTCCAGATATCCCCCCAGCACTCTGACCCCTCTACACCCCAGATATCCCCCCAACACTCTGACTCCTCTACACCCCAGATATCCCCCCAGCACTCTGACCCCTCTACACCCCAGATATCCCCCCGGCATTCTGACCCCTCTACATCCCAGATATCCCCCCGGCACTCTGACCCCCTCTACACCCCAGATATCCCCCCAGCACTCTGACCCCCTCTACACCCCAGATATCCCCCCGGCACTCTGACCCCCTCTACACCCCAGATATCCCCCCGGCACTCTGACCCCTCTACACCCCAGATATCCCCCCAACACTCTGACTCCTCTACACCCCAGATATCCCCCCAGCACTCTGACCCCTCTACACCCCAGATATCCCCCCAGCATTCTGACCCCTCTACACCCCAGATATCCCCCCGGCATTCTGACCCCTCTACACCCCAGATATCCCCCCGGCACTCTGACCCCCTCTACACCCCAGATATCCCCCCAGCACTCTGACCCCCTCTACACCCCAGATATCCCCCCGGCACTCTGACCCCTCTACACCCCAGATATCCCCCCAACACTCTGACTCCTCTACACCCCAGATATCCCCCCAGCACTCTGACCCCTCTACACCCCAGATATCCCCCCAGCATTCTGACCCCTCTACACCCCAGATATCCCCCCGGCATTCTGACCCCTCTACACCCCAGATATCCCCCCGGCACTCTGACCCCCTCTACACCCCAGATATCCCCCCAGCACTCTGACCCCCTCTACACCCCAGATATCCCCCCGGCACTCTGACCCCTCTACACCCCAGATATCCCCCCAACACTCTGACTCCTCTACACCCCAGATATCCCCCCAGCACTCTGACCCCTCTACACCCCAGATATCCCCCCGGCATTCTGACCCCTCTACACCCCAGATATCCCCCTGGCACTCTGACCCCTCTACACCACAGATATCCCCCCAACACTCTGACCCCTCTACACCCCAGATATCCCCCCAGCACTCTGACCCCTCTACACCCCAGATATCCCCCCGGCATTCTGACCCCTCTACACCCCAGATATCCCCCCGGCACTCTGACCCCCTCTACACCCCAGGTATCCCCCCAGCACTCTGACCCCTCTACAACCCAGATATCCCCCCGGCATTCTGACCCCTCTACACCCCAGATATCCCCCGGCACTCTGACCCCCTCTACACCCCAGATATCCCCCCAGCACTCTGACCCCCTCTACACCCCAGATATCCCCCCGGCACTCTGACCCCTCTACACCCCAGATATCCCCCCAACACTCTGACTCCTCTACACCCCAGATATCCCCCCAGCACTCTGACCCCTCTACACCCCAGATATCCCCCCGGCATTCTGACCCCTCTACATCCCAGATATCCCCCCGGCACTCTGACCCCCTCTACACCCCAGATATCCCCCCAGCACTCTGACCCCCTCTACACCCCAGATATCCCCCCGGCACTCTGACCCCTCTACACCCCAGATATCCCCCCAACACTCTGACTCCTCTACACCCCAGATATCCCCCCAGCACTCTGACCCCTCTACACCCCAGATATCCCCCCAGCATTCTGACCCCTCTACACCCCAGATATCCCCCCGGCATTCTGACCCCTCTACACCCCAGATATCCCCCCGGCACTCTGACCCCCTCTACACCCCAGATATCCCCCCAGCACTCTGACCCCCTCTACACCCCAGATATCCCCCCGGCACTCTGACCCCTCTACACCCCAGATATCCCCCTAACACTCTGACTCCTCTACACCCCAGATATCCCCCCAGCACTCTGACCCCTCTACACCCCAGATATCCCCCCGGCATTCTGACCCCTCTACACCCCAGATATCCCCCTGGCACTCTGACCCCTCTACACCACAGATATCCCCCCAACACTCTGACCCCTCTACACCCCAGATATCCCCCCAGCACTCTGACCCCTCTACACCCCAGATATCCCCCCGGCATTCTGACCCCTCTACACCCCAGATATCCCCCCGGCACTCTGACCCCCTCTACACCCCAGATATCCCCCCAGCACTCTGACCCCTCTACAACCCAGATATCCCCCCGGCATTCTGACCCCTCTACACCCCAGATATCCCCCCGGCACTCTGACCCCCTCTACACCCCAGATATCCCCCCAGCACTCTGACCCCCTCTACACCCCAGATATCCCCCCGGCACTCTGACCCCTCTACACCCCAGATATCCCCCCAACACTCTGACTCCTCTACACCCCAGATATCCCCCCAGCACTCTGACCCCTCTACACCCCAGATATCCCCCCGGCATTCTGACCCCTCCACATTACAGATATCCCCCCGGCACTCTGACCCCCTCTACACCCCAGATATCCCCCCAGCACTCTGACCCCCTCTACACCCCAGATATCCCCCCGGCACTCTGACCCCTCTACACCCCAGATATCCCCCCAACACTCTGACTTCTCTACACCCCAGATATCCCCCCAGCACTCTGACCCCTCTACACCCCAGATATCCCCCCAGCATTCTGACCCCTCTACACCCCAGATATCCCCCCGGCATTCTGACCCCTCTACACCCCAGATATCCCCCCGGCACTCTGACCCCCTCTACACCCCAGATATCCCCCCAGCACTCTGACCCCCTCTACACCCCAGATATCCCCCCGGCACTCTGACCCCTCTACACCCCAGATATCCCCCCAACACTCTGACTCCTCTACACCCCAGATATCCCCCCAGCACTCTGACCCCTCTACACCCCAGATATCCCCCCGGCATTCTGACCCCTCTACATCCCAGATATCCCCCCGGCACTCTGACCCCCTCTACACCCCAGATATCCCCCCAGCACTCTGACCCCCTCTACACCCCAGATATCCCCCCGGCACTCTGACCCCTCTACACCCCAGATATCCCCCCAACACTCTGACTCCTCTACACCCCAGATATCCCCCCAGCACTCTGACCCCTCTACACCCCAGATATCCCCCCGGCATTCTGACCCCTCTACACCCCAGATATCCCCCCGGCATTCTGACCCCTCTACACCCCAGATATCCCCCCGGCACTCTGACCCCCTCTACACCCCAGATATCCCCCCAGCACTCTGACCCCCTCTACACCCCAGATATCCCCCCGGCACTCTGACCCCTCTACACCCCAGATATCCCCCCAACACTCTGACTCCTCTACACCCCAGATATCCCCCCAGCACTCTGACCCCTCTACACCCCAGATATCCCCCCGGCATTCTGACCCCTCTACACCCCAGATATCCCCCCGGCACTCTGACCCCTCTACACCACAGATATCCCCCCAACACTCTGACCCCTCTACACCCCAGATATCCCCCCCATCACTCTGACCCCTCTACACCCCAGATATCCCCCCCAGCACTCTGACCCCTCTACACCCCAGATATCCCCCCGACACTCTGACCCCTCTACACCCCAGATATCCCCCCAGCACTCTGACCCCCTCTACACCCCAGATATCCCCCCGGCACTCTGACCCCTCTACACCCCAAATATTCCCCCGACACTCTGACCCCTCTACACCCCAGATATCCCCCCAGCACTCTGACCCCTCTAAACACCCCATATATCCCCCCCAGCACACTGACCCCTCTACATCCCAGATATACCCCCAGCACTCTGACCCCTCTACACCCCAGATATCCCCCCGACACTCTGACCCCTCTACACCACAGATATCCCCCCAACACTCTGACCCCTCTACACCCCAGATATCCCCCCAGCACTCTGACCCCTCTACACCCCAGATATCCCCCCAGCACTCTGACCCCTCTACACCCCAGATATCCCCCCAACACTCTGACCCCTCTACACCCCAGATATCCCCCCGGCACTCTGACCCCTCTACAGCCCAGATATCCCCCGACACTCTGACCCCTCTACACCCCAGATATCCCCCCAGCACTCTGACCCCTCTAAACACCCCATATATCCCCCCCCCCAGCACACTGACCCCTCTAGATCCCAGATATCCCCCCAACACTCTGACCCCTCTACACCCCAGATATCCCCCCGGCACTCTGACCCCTCTACACCCCAGATATTCCCCCGACACTCTGACCCCTCTACACCCCAGATATCCCCCCAGCACTCTGACCCCTCTAAACACCCCATATATCCCCCCCCCCAGCACACTGACCCCTCTACATCCCAGATATACCCCCAGCACTCTGACCCCTCTACACCCCAGATATCCCCCCGGTACTCTGACCCCTCTACACCCCAGATGTGCCCCCAGCACTCTGACCCTTCTACACCCCAGATATCCCCCCAGCACTCTGACCCCTCTACACCCCAGATACCCCCCAGCACTCTGACCCCTCTACAACCCAGATATCCCCCCAGCACTCTGACCCCTCTACATCCCAGATATTCCCCCAGCACACTGACCCCTCTACACCCCAGATATCCCCCCAGCACTCTGACCCCTCTACACCCCAGATATTCCCCCAGCACTCTGACCCCTCTACATCCCAGATATCCCTCCAGCACTCTGACTCCTCTACACCCCAGATATCCCCCCAGCACTCTGACCCCTCTACACCCCAGATATCCCCCCAGCACTCTGACCCCTCTACACCCCAGATATCCCCCCAGCACTCTGACCCCTCTACACCCCAGATATCCCCCCAGCACTCTGACCCCTCTACACCCCAGATATCCCCTCAACATTCTGACCCCTCTACACCCCAGATATCCCCCCAGCTCTCTGACCCCTCTACACTTCAGATATCCCCTACCTCCTCTACCTACTTGATATTTGTTTACCTGCACTGTCTCCATTGTATGGGCCCCAGAGCATTACTTTGCCCAGGGGCCCATGATGCTATTAAGACGGCCCTGCCGGCTCTGGATTTGGTGAGAGCTTAGAAAAAAATTCTCATTGTCAGTTTTCCACTGCTGACCACTCGACAAAAATTAGGGGTTGGTTATGGGGCTCATTCACACAGAAATGCCACTTAGAGACTTGCACAGTGTTTGGTTTTGTAGGTATCTAGAATGGGCACTTTAGGGGTCCACAATAAAGGGAAAAGTGCGCTGTTTTTAGTGGTCTACAAAAAAAGTTGGACACGGCGGCGTCTGGGGCTGTATATAGCTGCAGATTTTCTTCATTTGTATGTGTGTGAATGCGCACATGCATACACACAAAGCCATTAGAAGAACTGAACGCATCCTAACCGCTTAAGACCTGGACCATTACGCAGGTAAAGGACCTGGCCAGTATTTGTGATTCGCCACTGCGTCGCTTTAACTGACAATTGCGCGGTCGTGCAACGTGGCTCCCAAACAAAATTGGCGTCCTTTTTTTCCCACAAATAGAGCTTTCTTTTAGTGGTATTTGATCATCTCTGCGGTTTTTATTTTTTGCGCTATAAACAAAAATAGAGCGACAATTTTGAAAAAAATGCAATATTTATTACATTTTGCTATAATAAATATCCCCCAAAAATATATAAAAAAACATATTTTTTCTTCAGTTTAGGCCGATACGTATTCTTCTACATATTTTTCGTTAAAAAATCGCAATAAGCGTTTAACGATTGGTTTGCGCAAAAGTTATATCGTTTACAAAATAGGGGGTCGTTTTATGGCATTTTTATTAATATATTTTTTTTTACTAGTAATGGCGGCGATCAGCTTTTTTTTTCAGTACTGCGACATTATGGCGGCACTTCAGACACTTTTGACACATTTTTGGGGCCATTGGCATTTCTATAGCGATTAATGCTATAAAAATGCATTGTATTACTATAAAAATGCCATTGGCAGTGAAGGGGTTAACACTAGGGGGCAGGGAAGGGGTTATGTATGTTCCTGGGTGTGTTCCAACTGTATGGGGGGGGGGTGGCCTCACTAGGGGAAATCACTGATCTTCTGTTCATACATTGTATGAACAGAAAATCAGCGTTTTCCCCCGCTGACAGGAACGAGAGCTATGTGTTTACACACATAGCTCCCATTCCCCGCTCTGTAACAAACAATCGCGGGTGCCCGGCGGCGATCGTACCCGCCGGGCACGCGCACGGGACTCGGGGGCGAGCGGGGACGCGCGCGTGCCGCCTCCGGCGGCGCGGCCGCGCCCCCTATCGACCGCTTTAAAGCGGACGTATAGCTACGGGCTCTCGCCCAGGCGTGCCACCGTCCCGCAGTAATATGACGGCGGGCGGTTGGCAAGGAGTTAAGTGGTTTAGCCGGCCAAACACGGTTCAAATTTCGAAAGAATTTTCTTTCGAAAATCATATCACGGAATTTTCGTAGGAATTTCGCACCGTTAGTGGGGCTGCAGCACCAGTCGATTTTCGTGCGCCAATCAAATTTGAGGAATCGGACATGTTGGAATTTTTTTGAAAAACAAACGATTTTCTAATCAATGATGGGAGAATCGTTCGAGAAATGTAATAGAAAAAAATGTGCAAGAAAAGAAAATTCCCGGAGAGAAAAGAATATTCTCGGCCACGAATATTCTTTTCTGTAGCAACATGAAGGTTTGGTCGGCCAAATTTCGAAAATCAATGGGGGCATCATCGGATCACAAGAAAAAGAAAAACTTTCTGATTTTGAAAAGAAAATTTGTTCAAAATTTGACCGTGTATTAAACTTAAACGTGCTTAAACACATGTATTATGCACTGTGAGTTTAAGGGGCTCTACTTATAACATTCCTTGGACAAATGTCACAGGCATTCATCCAGGCTGCACAAACTTTCCCTGTTTTTTCCCCTCTAATACTGTGACTTGCTATAATCGTCAGTGCCATCTAGTGGCCAAAATGTGGTATATATTCTCACTGAGGTCTGATTGTAGTCTCTAGCAAAGGCTCATGACAAGGTGATAACACAGGACTACAGTTGGTAGACAGGGACAGAGCGTTGTCAGCTTATAAGAGGAAGTGCCTGAAAGGGGATCTTCATGGCAGGATCACCAGGGATTATTTGAATGAACAGTGCAGATTTAAAAATATTAAAAATGTGAATGGGAGGGAGAGAGATTGTAAGAGAAAGAAAGAAAGAGTCTCCTTGGATGGGATATTTCTCTCGGGAAGGCAGAACACATGTAGTATAACCTTCTATCACTTCTAGTAAAGAAGATATAATTACATACAGATGTTCACCGGTCAACAGCAGTCTCCATCTCTCAGAAGCCTCTTAATCTCAGCAGTCTCTCAGTCCAGTCTGTCAGCAGTCTCTATATCTCAGCAGTCTCCATCTCTCAGAAGCCTCTTAATCTCAACAGTCTCCATCTCTCAGCAGTCTCTATAACTCAGCAGTCTCCATCTCTCAGCAGCCTCTATATCTCAGGAGTCTCCATCTCTCAGAAGCCTTTATATCTCAGCAGTCTCTATTTCTCAGCAGTCTCTCAGTCCAGTCTGTCAGCAGTCTCTATATCTCAGCAGTCTCCATCTCTCAGCAACCTCTATATCTCAACAGTCTCCATCTCTCAGCAGTCTCTAAAACTCAGCAGTCTCCATCTCTCAGCAGCCTCTATATCTCAGCAGACTCCATCTCTCAGCATCCTCTGTAAGTCAGACAGTCTCCATCTCTCTGCAGTTTCTATATCTCAGGCAATTGCAATCTCTCTGCAGTCTCTAAAGCTCAGTAATCTCCATCCTTCTGTAGCCTCCATATCTCAGACAGTCTCCATCTCTCAGACAGTCTCAATATCTCAGAAGTCTCCATATCTCAGGCAGTCTTCATCTCTCAGGCAGTCTCCATCTCTCAGGCAGTCTCCATATCTCAGGCAGTCTCCATATCTCAGCAGCCTCTGTATCTCAGAAGTTTCTATATCTCAGGCAGTCTCCATCTCCCAGCAGCCTCCATATCTCAGACAGTCTCCATCTCTCAGCAGCCCCCATATCTCAGACAGTCTCCATCTCTCAGCAGTGTCTATATGTCAGACAGTCTCCATCTCCAAGCAGTCTCTATGTCTCAGACAACCTCCATCTCCCAGCAGCCTCCATATCTTAGACAGCCTCCATCTCCCAGCAGCCTCCATATCTTAGACAGCCTCCATCTCCCAGCAGCCTCCAAATCTCAGACAGTCTCCATCTCCCAGCAGCCTCCATATCTCAGACAGTCTCCATCTCCCAGTAGCCTCCATATCTCAGACAGTCTCCATCTCTCAGCAGTGTCTACATGTCAGACAGCCTCCATCTCCCAGCAGCCTCCATATATCAGACAGTCTCCATCTCCCAGCAGCCTCCATATCTCAGACAGTCTCCATCTCCCAGTAGCCTCCATATCTCAGACAGTCTCCATCTCTCAGCAGTGTCTACATGTCAGACAGCCTCCATCTCCCAGCAGCCTCCAAATCTCAGACAGCCTCAATCTCCAAGCAGTCTCCATATCTCAGCACCCTCTATATCTCAGAAGTTTCTATATCTCAGGCAGTCTCCATCTCTCAGGCAGTCTCCATGTCTCAGGCAGTCTCTATATCTCAGACAGTCTCCATGTCTCAGGCAGTCTCCATCTCTCAGACAGTCTCCATGTCTCAGGCAGTCTCTATATCTCAGGCAGTCTCCATCTCTCAGACAGTCTCTATATCTCAGCAGCCTCCTTACCTCTATATGGTGATTATGATGAATGACCTCTATTCCTATGAATAGTTAGGGGGTGGGGGGTATGATATGGAAGCGGGGGTTGTTATGGGAACAGAGAGTATTGGAAATTGCAGCGTCAGGCTGGTTGAGGTCTCCGGGTCTCCCGGTTGGATATCTAACAGAAGATCAATAATAAACGAGCGGATGAAACCTAGAGAAGGTGTCAGTAGAAGGAGACGATCGCACAGGAGGAGCAGCCAATGGTCATCCAATGTGATTATATGGAAACACCTCTGTCTACATTTTATACAATTGTATTTTTCCTTCAAATCCTCCTTTTTTTTCCTCTTTGGTACATCTCATTTTTCCGGATCTCCTGCAGCCTCTTTGTGGCCCCTTCTTGTCTCCATGACACTTCCCAGGTCTGGTGTCCTCCTGGAGACCTCGCCTGTGTCATGTGTGTTGAAGAAGTCCCCATATGCAGTCTTTTGTTAGAAGCCCGGGTGACGGGGTGACAACACAGGAGCACAATAGGGAGACAGCAACAGAGCGTTGTCACCCCAATAACAGGAAGTGCCTGAACATGGCAGGATCACCGAGGATTATTATACATTTCCCTTCTGTTCCTGTTTTGGTGACAACCCAAAATTTGGGGTTTTCTTTCACTTTCAGCGATAATGGTAAACAGGAAAGATAGAGACGGCGAATCTCCATAACGGAGACACAAGCAACACATTGCTAGTGCAAAAATCCTGCCAGAAATCCAGCAAAAGGATAACTTCCTGAGCATGATCCCCAGCTATCTCTAAGGACTACAGAACACCTCCCGCCACACTACTCTTTCTATAAAACAGCTACGTGTTAAAATGTATCTAGACCCAAGAGCAACAATGTAACATTGCAGCTTTCCCATGCTTGGATGTCTGGAGGCTGCTTTAGTTTTCGAACACACTTTTTGCCCTTTACGAGCAGAGGGGGAGGTGTCTGGTAGTTCTGTCCTAGGGTGACAACGCTCATTGCACTGTAATTATGGAGGATCAGCGTGGTCACCCTAGAACAGAACTACATACCCCCCCCCCCTCTTAATCTCCATAATATAGGTGGGAGATGTTCTATAGTTCTGTCCTAGGGTGACAACACTCATTGAACTTTATGGGGGATCAGCGTGGTCACCGTAGAACAGAACTACATACCCCCACCTCTTCATCTCCATAACATAGCTGGGAGATGTTCTATAGTTCTGTCCTAGGGTGACTAGGCTAATCTCCATAAATGTAGCACAGAAAATGTTGTCACCCTAGAACAGGACTAGAGAACACATCTCATCTATGTTATGGAGATGAAGAGGGGGGTCTGTAGTTCCATGCTAGGGTGACAACGTTTTCTACACTACATTTATGAAGATTAGCGTTGTCACCCTAGGACAGAACTATAGAACATCTCCCACCTATATTATGAAAATGAAAAGGGGGGTCTGTAGTTCTGTTCTAGGGTGACCACGCTGATCCCCCATAAATACAGTGCAATGAGCGTTGTCACCCTAGAACAGAACTATAGAACACATCCCACCCATGTTATCGGGATGAAGGGGTGGTCTGTAGTTCTGTCCTAGGGTGACAACACTGATTATGCCATATTTATGCAGGATCAGAGTTGTCATCCTGGAACAGAACTATAGAACACATCCCACCCATGTTATCGGGAGGAAGGGGTGGTCTGTAGTTCTGTCCTAGGGTGACAACACTGATTATGCCATATTTATGGAGGATCAGCGTTGTCACCCTAGAACAGAACTATAGAACACATCCCAGATATGTTATGGGGCCGAAGAAGGGGGTCTGTAGTTTTGTCCTAGGGTGACAATGTTTTCTGCGCTACATTTATTTAGGATTAGCGTTGTCACCCTAGGACAGAACTATAGAACACATCCCACCTACATTATAGGGACAGTGGGAGGGGGGCTCTGTAGTTCTGTCTTATTGACAACGCTGATTGCGCTATATTTATAAAGAATTAGCGTTGTCACCTTTGGAGAGAGAGCTAGAGGACACCTGCCATTTGTTTAATGAGGGCAACGAGATGGGAAGGTGTTCTGTAGTTCTGTCCTAGGGTGAAAATGCTCTTTGCACTGTATTTATGGAGGATGAGTGTTGTTAATCTAGGGCAGAACTACAAAACACCTCACCACCTTATTGCCCTTATTAAACAGGTTTGTGTCCTCTAGTTCTCTTTCCAAAAGGTAACAACGCTGATCCTCCATAAATATAGTGCAGTCAGCGTTGTCACCCTAGGACTGAACTACAGACCCCCCTACCCCCCACCCTTCGTCCCCATAACATAGGTGGGATGTGTTCTGTGGTTTCTTTCCTAGGGTGACAACACTGATTCTCCATAAATGTAGCACAGTCAGTGTTGTCACCCTAGGACAGAGCTGCAGACCCACCACCCCTCTTCATTTCCATAACATAGGTGGGAGATGTTCTCTAGTTCTGTTCTAGGGTGATAACGCTGATCCTCCATAAATGTAGCGCAGTTAGCGTTGTCACCCTACGACAGAACCGCGGAACACCTCCCCCTTTCCTCATAATGGACAGGAAGTGTGTTGCTGGCGGGATCACCCCGTAGAAATAAAAGGAAGAAGCCTGAAAAAGGAAAACGAATGCAGCCACCCCATCTAAGTACTGGTGAGCTACAGTGTGCCGGTGAGGTTGAAAAAAGACACAAGTCCATGAAATCCAACCTATGTGTGTGATTATATGTCAGTATTACATTGTATATCCCTGTATGTTGTGGTAGTTCAGGCGCTTATCTAATAGTTTCTTAAAACCATTGATGCTCCCCGCTGAGACCACCGCCTGTGGAAGGGAATTCCACATCCTTGCCACTCTTATGCCCTGTACACACGGCCAGATATCTGATGGAATCTAATCCGATGGATTTTTTCATCAGATATCCGATGAAGCTGACTTTCATCAGTTGTGCCTACACACCATGGGCCAGATTCACGTATCTTTGTGCGGGCGTAGCGTATCCTATTTACGTTACGCCGCCGCAACTTTTACAGGCAAGTGCTGTATTCACAAAGCACTTGCTCCGTAAGTTGCGGCGGCTTAGCGTAAATTGGCCGGCGTAAGTGCGCGTAATTCAAATTAGGCATGTAGGGGGCGTGTTGTTTTGAAATGAACGGTGACTTCACGTAAATGACGCACCGAACGAACTGCGCATGCGCTGGCCGTGGACGTATCCCAGTGCGCATGCTCCAAATCGTGTCGCAAATAGTCAATGAAAACGACGTGAACGTGACTTACGCCCAGCCCCATTCTGAAACGGCTTACTCAAACGACGTAAAATTTATAAAATTCGACGCGGTCCCGACGTCTATACTTAACATTGGCTGCGCCATATTTTTGGTGGTTTATCTTTACGCCTAAAAAAGGCCTTACGTAAACGGCGTATCTTGCTGCGACGGCCTGGCGTACGTTCGTGAATCGGCGTATCTAGCTAATTGACATATTCGACGCGTAAATCGACGGAAGCGCCACACAGCGGCCAGCGGAAATATGCAACTAAGATACGACGGCGTAATACAATTACGCCGCTCGTATCTTAGCTCAATCCCGGCGTATCTTGTTTTCTGAATACAGAAAAAAGATACGCCGGAGCATCTAAGAAGTTACGCGGCGTATCTAAAAATAAGCCGCCTAACTTCTTACTGAATCTGGCCCCATCAGTCAAAAATCCGACCGTGTCCAACGCGGTGACTTAAAACACTACGACGTGCCGAGACAAATGAAATTCAATGACTCCGAGCATGCGTCGACATGATTCTGAGCATGTGTGGATTTCCACACAGACGATCGTTTTTTTTTTTCTATCGTTTTTTTTATCCATAGGAAAATTTTAAAACATGTTCTTTTTTTTGTTCACCGATGGAAAACAAACCGATGGGGACCACACACGTTTTCATCGGACAAACCGATCGTGTGTACAGGGCTTTACAGGGCTTTACAGTAAAGAACCCTCTACCCAGGTTTAAGGTTAACCTCTTTCCCACCACGCTATAGCAAAAATACTGCTACAGCGCGGCGGATTTATTTTGGGACGCGCTCGCGGAAGTGTCCGTGCTCGCCGGGTCTAGAAGACCCGGCGCATCACGGATCAAGGTAAATTGCCGCTGATAGCGGCCGTTTACCACGTGATCGCGCCGTCAAATGACGGCGTGATCACTTGTAAACAAACCGGCGTCATTTGATGACGCCGGTTCCTCCCTCTCCTGCGTCTCCTCTCTGTACCGTTCGGTACAGTGTGCGAGGAGAGGGGGGGGGGAGCGGGGTGTCAGCAGCTGAGCTGTGGCTGGAACTGTGACAAATGCAGTCACAGATCCAGCCATCCCTCCATCCATCCCAGCTCTGCAGTACCCCAGTACCCTGCAATCCCCAGTACCCTGCAATCCCCCAATACCCTGCAATACCCCAGTACCCTGCAATATCCCAGTACCCTGCAGTACCCCAGTACCCTGCAATACCCCAATACTCTGCAATACCCCAATACTCTGCAATACCCCAGTACCCCAGTACCCTGCAATACCCCAGTACTCTGCAATACCCCAGTACCCTGCAGTACCCCAGTACTCTGCTGTACCCCAATACTCTGCAGTACCCCAATACTGTGCAATACCCTGCGCGATACCCTGCAGTACCCCAATACCCTGCAGTAGCCCAATACACTGCGCGATACTCTGCAATACCCCAATACTCTCCAATACCCCAATACCCTGCGCAATACTCTGCAATACCCCAATACCCTGCGCGATACTCTGCAATACCCGCCCACATATGAAAATGGTATTCAAGCTACACATGTGAGGTATCTCTGCGAACGTTAGAGCGAGAGCAATAATTTTGGCCCTAGACCTCCTCTGTAACTAAAAACATGTAACCAATAAAAGTAATTAAAGCGTCGCCTATGGGGATTTTTAAGTAGCGAAGTTTGGCGCCATTCCATCATTGTGCGCAATTTTGAAGAGTGACATGTTGGGTATCTATTTACTCGGCGTAACTTCATCTTTCACATTATGGAAAAAAATTGGGCTAACTTTACTGTTTTTTTTTTTTTTTTAGCACAAAACAGTTTTGTTTTAAAAACACGCGTTCTACGAAAATACCATGCGAGATAAAAAGTTGTAACCACCGCCATTGTATTCTCTAGGGTCTTTGCTAAAAAAGCATATATAATGTTTTGGGGTTCTATGTAATTTTCTATCAAATAAATGATGATTTTTACATGTAGGAGAGAAATGGCAGAATTGGTCTGGGTGCTCCAGAACGCCTGATGGTGCTCCCTGCATGTTAGGCCTCTGTATGTGGCCACGCTGTGTAAAAGTCCCACACATGTGGTTTCGCCATATATTAGGGAGGAATAGCAGAATGTGTTTTGGGGTGTAATTTGTGGTATGCATATGCTGTGTGTGAGAAATAACCCGCTAATATGACAGAAACAAGTTTTTTTATTTTATTTTTTTACAGAATTTTCAGTCGTTTTTCTTTTATAGCGCAAAAAATAAAAAACCCAGAGGTGATCAAATACCACCAAAAGAAAGCTCTATTTGTGTGAAAAAAAGGACAAAAATTTCAAATGGGTACAATGTTGTATGACTGAGTAATTGTCATTCAAATTGTGAGAGCACCGAAAGCTGAAAATTGGTCTGGTTAGGAAGGGGGTTTTAGTGCCCAGTGGTCAAGTGGTTAAACCTCTTTTCTTCTAATTTTTTTGAATGGCCACGTGTCTTGTTAAACTCCTTTCCTCATAACTAATATCCTCCAGACCCTTTATTAGCTTTGTTGCTCTTCTTTGTACTCGCTCCATTTCCAGTACATCCTTCCTAAGGACTGGTGCCCAGAACTGGACAGCATACTCCAGGTGCGGCCGGACCAGAGTACTGTAGAGCGCAAGAATTATCATTCTATCTCTGGATTTAATCCCCTTTTTAATGCCAATATTCTGTTTGCTTTGTTAGAAGCAGCTTGGCATTGCATGCCATTGCTGAGCCCATCATCTACTAGGACCCCCAGGTCCTTTCCCATCCTAAATTCACCCAGAGCTTCCCCCTGTGTTATTTTTGCCAGCAAATTTCGATTTGGTTTTAGTCTAATGCTGCGTACACACGATCATTTTTCTGCATGAAAAAAAAACGAAGTTTTTAACCGCGTTACGCCCGCCCACTGTATATATACGTTCTATTTTTAAAGATGGATATCTCGGTAACGGCAGCTGCTGCCACAACCGAGAAATCCATCTCTTCAGTGGGCGGGCCTGTCAACGATAATGGCGGTCCCTGCGGCGGATTCACCGCGAGATCGCCGTTATCGGTGGCGGGATAGAGGCCCCCCCTCCCGCGCCCTCCACCGCTTACCCTAGCCGTCGGTAGCGGCGGAGGCGATCAGGTCCGCTCGGCTGCTGTGTGTGGATGAGAGTGAGGGCAACATGGCACCCACCCGTCCCCATAGCTCTGCTGGGCGGAAGTGACGTCAGTGACGTCAGTCCCGCCCAGCGTCTTAAAGAGACATTTTTTTTGTTTACCTTTGTTCAAAAGACAACATTTTTTTTTTTTTCATTTAAGCCTAAATATGAGATGTGAAGTCTTTTTGACCCCAGATCTCATATTTAAGAGGACCTGTCATGCTTTTTTCTATTACAAGGGATGTTTACATTCCTTGTAATAGGAATAAAAGTGATAATTTTTTATTTTTATTTCAGTGTTAAAAATTATAAAATAAATACGAAAGAAGCAGAAGCGAACGCATAAGTGAGTAGCGCCCGCATATGAAAATGATGTTCAAACCACACAAGTGAGGTATTGCTGCGTTTGAGCGAGAGCAATAATTCTAGCCCTAGACCTCCTCTGTAACTCAAAAAATGCAACCTATAGAATTTTTTAAACGTGGCCTATCGAGATTTTTAAGGGTAAAAATTTGACGCCATGCCATGAGCGGACGCAATTTTTAAGTGTGACATGTTGGGTATCATTTTACTCGGCGTAACATTATCTTTCACAAAATGTAAAAAAATTGGGCCAAATTTATTGTTGTCTTATTTTTTAATTCAAAAAAGTGCGCTTGTAAGACTGCTGCGCAAATACGGTGTGACAAAAAGTATTGCAATGACCACTATTTTATTCTCTAGGGTGTTAGAAAAAAATATATATAATGTTTGGGGGTTTTAAGTAATTTTCTAGCAGAAAAAACTGTTTTAGTCTCATAAACACCGAATCTGAAAAATAGGCTCGGGGCTTAAGTGGTTAAAAACGTCATTTAAAACAATCGTGTGTAGGCTTCACATAATTTTTTTAGGTTGTGAAAAACGACAAAAAAAAATAAAAAATTTGAACATGCTGCATTTTTTAACGTTGTTTTAAACTATGTTGTTTTTCGGGTTGTACAAAATGATCGTGTGTGGGCTAAACCGACGTTAAAAACCCACGCATGCTCAAAAGCAAGTTATGAGACGTGAGCGCTGGAAAAACTACCATTTGTAATGGATTAAGCACATTCATCACGCTGTAACAGACAAAAAAGCACGAAACGTCTTTGAGAATACGGCACTTGCGTCCTAAGCTGCGGTGGTGTAGCGTAAATACCATACGCTACGCCCCGCTCGTACTTACGCCGCTGTACGAGAATCTGGCCCATTATATGTGTTTTATAACAAGGGCAGCGATTCAGGAAGGAAAAGGGGAAAGTATGAAGAATCAGGGTGCAAAAAACACAATGTAGCTCTGCAGACTGTGAACAAACACGAGAATCCTGTCCGGGGACAGAGCGGGCGGTTCGGTACGGACGTTGCTGGGGGGGCTGGTGAAATCCGCACAGGATATTGGCAATAATGAGCTTCCTGGTATCGGAGCCAACAGAGGTGAAATCTACTGACTGCCAAAGTTTTTATATCAAACTCATCGTGTGATGTGGAAAGTTTATGGGGTTATGTATAAAACACATTGCACAAAACGAGCGTCTTTTTATTATAAAGCTTTAATCATAGAAATCAAATAAATACACGTACACTGACATTTATACAGCTCTGCCACACAGCATAGCTAGGCGGATGACTCTACTTACAGATGAAGAATACATGGGGCTTTGTCTCTGCCTACTGATTGGTCAGTGAAAGAGTAGCAGGAGACTGATCCCCTAACCTCCCACAGTACCTGCACAACCTTTAATAGCGGTGCCTTCTCAACCACTCACAGTGCCCCCAAGCCCCCTAAGAGTTCTCAGTCCCCCACAGTGCCCCCAAGCCCCCTAAGAGTTCTCAGTCCCCCACAGTGCCCCCAAGCCCCCTAAGGCCGCGTACACACGACCAAATAAATCCGATCAAATCGGTCTGTCAGATTTGTCTGCTGGGAGAAATTGGTTTTGGCACTAGGAAGTAAAACACTTCCACGCATGCGTCGAATCCATTCGACGCATGTGCGGGCAGATATGTCTACTGGTTAGCATACTAACCAGCAGACATGTCGGACGGATGGGTTCCCAGCAGACAGATTTTAAAGCATGCTTTAAAATCTGTCTGCTGGAAAAATCTGTCTGTCCGCCCGTACACACGATCGAATTTGTCTGCTGAAACGGTCCGTCGGACCGTTTCCAGCAGATGAATTTGATCGTGTGTACGCGGCCTTAGAGTTCTCAGTCCCCCACAGTGCCTGTCAAACTCCTACAGTGCCACCAATGTAAGGAACATTCTTCCCACTGATCACCAATGTAAGGGACATTCTTCTCACTGATCACCAATGTAAGGGACATTCTTCTCACTGATCACCAATGTAAGGGACATTCTTCCCACTGATCACCAATGTAAGGAACATTCTTCCCACTGATCACCAATGTAAGGAACATTCTTCTCACTGATCCCCAATGTAAGGGACATTCTTCTCACTGATCACCAATGTAAGGGACATTCTTCTCACTGATCACCAATGTAAGGGACATTCTTCTCACTGATCACCAATGTAAGGGACATTCTTCCCACTGATCACCAATGTAAGGAACATTCTTCCCACTGATCACCAATGTAAGGGACATTCTTCTCACTGATCACCAATGTAAGGGACATTCTTCCCACTGATCACCAATGTTATGCCGTGTACACACGGTCGTTTTTTGCGATGAAAAAAAACGTCGTTTTTTAAAACGTCATTTAAATTGATCGTGTGTGGGCAAAACGTCGTTTTTTGTCTTAAAAAAAACGACCAAAAAAAAATTCCAACATGCTTGAATTTTTTGTGTCGTTTTTCAAAACGTCGTTTTTTGTTTCACAAAAAGTCACCGTGTGTAGCAAAAACGTCGTTTAAAACGACGTTTTTCAACCCGCGCATGCCCAGAAGCTAGTTATGAAGCGAGCTTCAATGGAAAAGTGTGGTGAACGTAACCTCGTTTTTTGTGAAAAAAACGATGGTGTGTATGCAACATCGTCTTTGAAAGTGACGTTTCAAAAACGTCGTTTTTTACTTCACAAAAAATGTCGTTTTTTTTCATCGCAAAAAACGACCGTGTGTACGCGGCATAAGGGACATTCTTCTCACTGATTACCAATGTAAGGGACATTCTTCTCACTGATCACCAATGTAAGGAGCATTCTTCCCACTGATCACCAATGTAAGGGACATTCTTCTCACTGATCACCAATGTAAGGAACATTCTTCTCACTGGTCACCCATGTAAGGGACATTCTTCTCACTGATCACCAATGTAAAGAGCATTCTTCCCACTGATCACCAATGTAAGGAACATTCTTCCCAATTTTGTTTATTGAAAGTCTTGCAATCATTAAGCATAAAATCACTATATACACACAAAATACATAAATATATACATATTTACATAAAATGAAAATAAATATAGCAAATCCGCTCTCAAACAAAAAGACTTTACAGAAAAAGCAAAAATCATATATACACCGGGGAAAATAAATCTTAATACAACTCACACCACTACACCAGACAAACCTGCAAGGTCAAGAAACAAACCCGCACCCATTATGCATGCAGCCCTTCTTCAAAAAGACACTAACCAACAAAAGCTAAGGGAGTGAAAGAGACAGAAAAGGAAACCCTCACCCAGAGATAGGCAGGAAACGTCCAACACCATGCGTCTACCCATTACTACCCCAATTACCCGCCGGCACGTTACCATATCGGTTTTAAAAAGAACCGCAACTCCGCTGCAGGGCTCAGCCGCAAGAGACCAAAAGGAGGGACCGCATCTCCACTCCCTTTTTGCCAGATGGACGTCGGCCAAGGTATGGAGCCAGGTCTCTTGCAAAAATAAAATCTCGGCATCAAACTCGCTGAGCAAAAATAAGGCCACATCACGAGCTCTTGCAGATTTAGTGCTGGCGACATTAATGGTCGCCACCTTTATCAGAGTGGGAACTGCCATCAGGATGATTGGGGTAGTCGTTTCTTGACCTTCACCACCCTCTCATCACCAGAAACAGCTCTCTTCAAACTACGTGACTCCCCCTCATCCATAGATGATAAGGGAGAAGACAAAGACATCTCATCACCCGACAACACATTAAAGGTGTTACCAAGGGGAACCCCTCTTGGATCCGACTCTGAGGAAGAGACGACCGGTTTTCTAGCCTTTCTCTTCTTTTTTTCCTTCCTCCTGATCTTCTCCCACCCCTCCTCATCCGAATCCCCATCAACCGAATGTGAGACATGGGGTATGGACACCCCTCCATCAGCCCCACCCCCATCCAGCACCCCCACATTCCCCTGACCACGCTTGCACTGCCGAGGGGCAAGGACTGGAGGCTGAGTGGGAAGGTCCGTTAAACCTGCCCCCCCAGCAGCCTCTGCCAGTCTGGAGGATCTACGAATTGATGGATTAGGGACAGGAGGGACAGATTTAGTGACCACATCTGTAGGGGGAACAGAAACAGATGTCACAGACACAGAAGGGACAGACTCAGGGACCACACCACTGGGGGGAATAGAAACAGATGTCACAGACACAGAAGGGACAGACTCAGGGACCACATCACTAGAGGGAACAGAAACGGGTGCCACAGACACAGGAGGGACAACAACAGTTTTGGTGGCCTCATCCTCCTTATCCAGCCTCTGCAGCTCAGCCTCCAACCCTGGCAGGTTATGTAATGCCTCTGGGCAAAGACTGTAGGGGTGACCAAGTTTTTGGCACAAGTTGCACCGAATATCTGTACAGTCTTTAGCCAAATGGTCCAGCGCCTGGCACAAAGAACATTTCTTTCGGGTGCAGGTGGACGCAAAGTGGCCCTTGTCCCCACATTTATTGCACACCTTAGGCTGACCCTGGTAAAAAATGGTCAGCCTGTCCCTCCCCAGAAAGGCTGAACAGGGCAAATGTTGAACAACATTTCCCTGCACCCCCAATTTTAACGACACTGTCCAGGCCCCTGTCCATATCCCATGCTGATCAAGGACCTTCCGCAGTGGAGCGAGGACCTCACCATATCGGCGTAACCATACTACCAAATCAGCCTCTGGGATGGATTCATTACGCACGAGGATCGTCACCGATTTTATGAGAGGCTGCCTGGAAACCACCTTTGGCATCCAACCATTCCACTGCGGAAGGTCCCTGCGCCCCCTAAAACGTTCCCAAAACAAATCCAAACCCTCAGGTTTTACAAAGGATAAATCAAATTCTGAACTTCCAACAGGACAAATCAAAGCAAAAATGTCTGCGACTTTAAATCCCATTTCCAGGATCAACTCTGCAACCCTTCCCCTTACTGGTGGGGTCCCCTCCCCCTCCCACTTCAACTGGACCACGTTTCTTCTTTTGTACCCACCAACCATCCCCCCACTAAACCCCCCAAATTGTGACCACCAACATTTGCACCATTCCCCCCACCCTCTTTGGTGCGACTCCCCAAAACTGCTGCATAGCTGCTGGTGTTCACAGACCTCCCCGCAGAGGGTCCAGTTATGCGTTTTGCAGATGAGTCTTTCCTCTGCTGAGCAGGAGGAGAAATGTCATTGTTAACCCCTTCACCACCACCCACCACATCCATTGCTTCATCAATACTATTACTGTCATTATTTCCTGGCACGTTCTCAGTTCCTGCTGTGTCCATATTCACAGAGGTGCCCTCACATACTTCACCTCCAGGCAGACTCTTCTCCATCGGGACAGGGTTGTCAGATAAGCAAGATTGCTGTGATACAGCAACAGGTAGATCAGTGCAGGAAACTTCCATTGCTGCTTCCACTCCACTTGCTGCACTGTGCTGCTCCCCTCCCCCACCTGCATCAATCAGCCCAGGTGAGGCTGAAACAGGCTCTTTGGAGCTGGCAGCCATCTTGGTTGTAGAACCACAGGTCCCAGCAGTCATAGCAGAATCCATTTGCGGGGGGCATGATGTAGATCCATCCATACTGCTCTGGTGGGCTGATGACACCTCTGCTAGGGGATTTCTCTTCATATCTGCAGAGGATTTCTCCACAGCAGAAACACCACTTACTACAGCCGGGACACCGTCCACTTTAGCCGGGACACCACTCACTGCAGCCGGGACACCCATGTTGGAAGGCGGCTGCACCGTACAGTGGGATTTCTCCACCAGTGCCGGTCTGCGACCCTTCTGCGACTCCACAGCGACTTCTGATGCTTCACCAGCAGACCTGTCTGCCCTTAGGGGTGACTCCATCTGTTGGGTAAACTGTAAGGTGCCATGTTCACCCTCAACCCCCTGACTGGTTGCCGCTGGCGATTCCCCAGCCTGACATGGGGGGAGGGGTGCAGAGGCAGATGGATCCGGGTTGTCTGTAACATGCGACTGCTGCTGATCCACAGAGGTCTGGCTGGCAAATCTCATCTCTTTTTTAAATTTTTCTGCAAACGCTCCACTTTTATCTTTTAATTTCTCCAACAATAAAGACTGTTTCTTTACTTTCTCCTCCATCTCTTGTAGCTCAGGCTTCATGGCCGAACGGTTTTTACTCCAAGCCTGGAAGTACTTGGTTTTGAGGTTTTTATGTTCAGCTTTCAAACATTTTAGTTTCTCCTCTGCTCTTCCGACTGCCCGAAAATGTCTGCATACATCTGTACTCTCACCAGGGACTGGACCCACAGTCAGATCCTGCACCACCTCCTCCTCCTCACTAGGCCCCGTATCATCAGGGGGATCTGTCCCAGGGCCTCCCCCAGGATCAGGCATTATTCCTGGGCCAAGCTAGCAGGCAAGGCCCAGGCTTGAAAAAGGCTGGTTCTCTCAGAGAGCTCCTTGGGTGTGTCCTCCTCCTTCTTCCCACTGATCACCAATGTAAGGAACATTCTTCCCACTGATCACCAATGTAAGGAACATTCTTCTCACTGATCACCAATGTAAGGAACATTCTTCCCACTGATCACCAATGTAAGGAACATTCTTCTCACTGATCACCAATGTAAGGAACATTCTTCTCACTGATCACCAATGTAAGGAACATTCTTCTCACTGATCACCAATGTAAGGAACATTCTTCCCACTGATCACCAATGTAAGGGACATTCTTCTCACTGATTACCAATGTAAGGGACATTCTTCTCACTGATCACCAATGTAAGGGACATTCTTCCCACTGATCACCAATGTAAGGGACATTCTTCCCACTGATCACCAATGTAAGGAACATTCTTCTCACTGATCACCAATGTAAGGAACATTCTTCTCACTGATCACCAATGTAAGGAACATTCTTCCCACTGATCACCAATGTAAGGGACATTCTTCTCACTGATCACCAATGTAAGGGACATTCTTCCCACTGATCACCAATGTAAGGGACATTCTTCTCACTGATCACCAATGTAAGGAGCATTCTTCTCACTGATCACCAATGTAAGGGACATTCTTCTCACTGATCACCAATGTAAGGGACATTCTTCCCACTGATCACCAATGTAAGGGACATTCTTCCCACTGATCACCAATGTAAGGAACATTCTTCCCACTGATCACCAATGTAAGGGACATTCTTCTCACTGATCACCAATGTAAGGGACATTCTTCTCACTGATCACCAATGTAAGGGACATTCTTCCCACTGATCACCAATGTAAGGGACATTCTTCTCACTGATCACCAATGTAAGGGACATTCTTCCCACTGATCACCAATGTAAGGAACATTCTTCTCACTGATCACCAATGTAAGGAACATTCTTCCCACTGATCACCAATGTAAGGGACATTCTTCTCACTGATCACCAATGTAAGGGACATTCTTCTCACTGATCACCAATGTAAGGAGCATTCTTCTCACTGATCACCAATGTAAGGGACATTCTTCTCACTGATCACCAATGTAAGGAACATTCTTCCCACTGATCACCAATGTAAGGGACATTCTTCTCACTGATCACCAATGTAAGGGACATTCTTCTCACTGATCACCAATGTAAGGAGCATTCTTCTCACTGATCACCAATGTAAGGAACATTCTTCCCACTGATCACCAATGTAAGGGACATTCTTCTCACTGATCACCAATGTAAGGGACATTCTTCTCACTGATCACCAATGTAAGGAGCATTCTTCTCACTGATCACCAATGTAAGGAACATTCTTCTCACTGATCACCAATGTAAGGACCATTCTTCCCACTGATCACCGATGTAAGGAACATTCTTCCCACCGATCACCAATGTAAGGACATTTCTACCTGCTCATCTATGCAAGGTGTCATTAGGTATAAAAATGGTTGATAAGTAGAATGAACAAATAACCTTTCGCTTGACTTCTGATGCATTATTTAGGCAAAAGAGGAACTATGTGTGTTTGTGTTGCTAGGTGTCAGGAAGGCGGTTTTAGGAAGGAAACAGAAAGATTGTGAAAGCCGTTTCTCCACACTTCAATACTACAACATATGAGAGTAAAGAGTGGCCATCTGTTTGTACTCCACCTCCCCTTTACTTCACCGTACTCTTCATATGCTCGGTAGTAGGGATGAGCTGCATGATTTCGGCATAATTACATTTTCAGTGAAATTACGGATTTCCTCATCGGCGATATTGTGCCAAACCTCAATTTTGTTTCTTAATCTGTTTAGGTGGAATTTGCTTACAAAAAGCAACTATGTATTCTTTTTTTAAATACATTTTTCCATTTATTTAGAGGGTGTGTTTTTTTGGACTGGGGGAGGGGTGTGTTGGGTTCTTTAGTTAGTTTGGTGTTTTTTGTATTTATGATTTTTTTACCTTATTGTGGACTTTATCCTAAGTAGTGATTAGTGAATGGTGGCAGAACATTATGGTTCTCATCATTGGTGATATTGCTGCGAACCTCAATTTCGTTTATTGAGCTGTTTATGTGAAACTTGCTTAAAAAAAGTTATCTGCAAATGTTATTATCTTTATTTAGAGCAACTATTCTCACCCGGAGCTCCATAGAACCTTAAACCGCGTACATATGATCGGTTTGTCCGCTGAAAACAGACCGATGGACCGTTTTCATTGGACAAACCGATCGTGTGTGGGCCCCATCGGTTTTATTTCCATCAGTGTAAAAAAATAGAACATATTTAAAAATGTTCCTATGGATAAAAAACCGATAGAAAAATCTGAACGTCTGTATGGAACTCCATCGGTCAAAAATCCACGCATGCTCAGAATCAAGTCGACGCATGCTTGGAACCATTGAACTTCATTTTTTTCGGCTCGTCGTAGTGTTGTACGTCACCACGTTTTGCCACGATCGGATTAAGAATCCATCAGATATCTGATCGTGTGTACAAGGCTTTAGGGATCCTCCAGAGTTGGTTAGGACTTACTTGAGCCATGGCTGATTGATATCACATCTCATGGGGCCTTCATGGTTGCAGGTCCATCACCACTTGGCAGAGGCAGTGGCATGACTGCATGAGCTCCATTCTGACCACCATTGTAACGGGGACACTCTTCTCATTGACCACCAATGTAAGGAACATTCTTCCCACTGATCACCAATGTAGTGGACATTTTTCCCACTGACCACCAATGTAAGGGGCATTCTTCTCACTGACCACCAATGTATAAGGCATTCTTAACACTGACCAGTGACCACTAATGTAAGGGGCATCTTTCCCACTGGCCACCAATGTAAGGAACATTCCTCCCATTGACCACCAATATAAGGAGAATTCTTTCCACTGGCCACCAATGTAAGGAACATTCTTTTCACTGATCACCAATGTAAGGGACATTCTTCTCACTGATCACCAATGTAAGGAGCATTCTTCCCACTGATCACCAATGTAAGGGAAATTCTTCTCACTGATCACAAATGTAAGGGACATTCTTCTCACTGATCACCAATGTAAGGAACATTCTTTTCACTGATCACCAATGTAAGGGACATTCTTCCCACTGATCACAAATGTAAGGGACATTCTTCTCACTGATCACCAATGTAAGGAACATTCTTCCCACTGATCACCAATGTAAGGAACATTCTTCCCACTGATCACCAATGTAAGGGACATTCTTCCCACTGATCACCAATGTAAGGAACATTCTTTTCACTGATCACCAATGTAAGGGACATTCTTCCCACTGATCACCAATGTAAGGGACATTCTTCCCACTGATCACCAATGTAAGGAACATTCTTCCCACTGATCACCAATGTAAGGAACATTCTTCCCACTGATCACCAATGTAAGGAACATTCTTCCCACTGATCACCAATGTAAGGAACATTCTTTTCACTGATCACCAATGTAAGGGACATTCTTCCCACTGATCACAAATGTAAGGGACATTCTTCTCACTGATCACCAATGTAAGGAACATTCTTCCCACTGATCACCAATGTAAGGGACATTCTTCCCACTGATCACCAATGTAAGGAACATTCTTTTCACTGATCACCAATGTAAGGAACATTCTTCTCACTGATCACCAATGTAAGGAACATTCTTCTCACTGATCACCAATGTAAGGGACATTCTTCCCGCTGATCACCAATGTAAGGAACATTCTTCCCACTGATCACCAATGTAAGGAACATTCTTCTCACTGATCACCAATGTAAGGGGCATTCTTCTCACCGACCACCAATGTAGAAGGCATTCTTAACACTGACCAGTGACCACTAATGTAAGGGGCATCTTTCCCACTGGCCATCAATGTAAGGAACATTCTTCCTGCTGAGATCTCAGATGCTCATCACTGTGCTGCTTCTCCTTTCAATGTACAGTCACAGGCTGAGGGTGGGCCAAGGGCATCAGACTGAGGACATCTAGTGTCAGAAAAAAATCTCTGGATTGAAGTTGAATATTTCCGCAAATGCTGGCTTTGTTTTCGTTTGTTTTTTATATGGGCTATTTATTTATTGTTCTTGTTATTTTGAGATACAGGCTTTTCTATTATGAATGTTTATATCATAAATATATATATATATATATATATATATATATATATATATATATATATATATATATATATATATATAAAATGACGTGCTTTTAATGATGTATAATGTTTGTTTATGGGAGTCAGCCAATAGAACTACAGTGCAGAAAATAAGTATTTGAACACCCTGCTATTTTGCAAGTTCTCCCACTTGGAAATCATGGAGGGGTCTGAAATTGTCATCGTAGGTGCATGTCCACTGTGAGAGACATAATCAAAAAAAAAATCCAGAAATCACAATGTATGATTTTTTTAACTATTTATTTGTATGATACAGCTGCAAATAAGTATTTGAACACCTGAGAAAATCAATGTTAATATTTGGTACAGTAGCCTTTGTTTGCAATTACAGAGGTCAAACGTTTCTTGTAGTTTTTCACCAGGTTTGCACACACTGGAGGAGGGATTTTGGCCCACTCCTCCACACAGATCTTCTCTAGGTCAGTCAGGTTTCTGGGCTGTCGCTGAGAAACACGGAGTTTGAGCTCCCTCCAAAGATTCTCTATTGGGTTTAGGTCTGGAGACTGGCTAGGCCACGCCAGAACCTTGATATGCTTCTTACAGAGCCACTCCTTGGTTATCCTGGCTGTGTGCTTCGGGTCATTGTCATGTTGGAAGACCCAGCCTCGACCCATCTTCAAAGCTCTAACTGAGGGAAGGAGGTTGTTGCCCAAAATCTCGCAATACATGGCCCCGGTCATCCTCTCCTTAATACAGTGCAGTCGCCCTGTCCCATGTGCAGAAAAACACCCCCAAAGCATGATGCTACCACCCCCATGCTTCACAGTAGGGATGGTGTTCTTGGGATGGTACTCATCATTCTTCTTCCTCCAAACACGGTTAGTGGAATTATGACCAAAAAGTTCTATTTTGGTCTCATCTGACCACATGACTTTCTCCCATGACTCCTCTGGATCATCCAAATGGTCATTGGCAAACTTAAGACGGGCCTTGACATGTGCTGGTTTAAGCAGGGGAACCTTCCGTGCCATGCATGATTTCAAACCATGACGTCTTAGTGTATTACCAACAGTAACCTTGGAAACGGTGGTCCCAGCTCTTTTCAGGTCATTGACCAGCTCCTCCCGTGTAGTCCTGGGCTGATTTCTCACCTTTCTTAGGATCATTGAGACCCCACGAGGTGAGATTTTGCATGGAGCCCCAGTCCGAGGGATATTGACAGTCATGTTTAGCTTCTTCCATTTTCTAATGATTGCTCCAACAGTGGACCTTTTTTCACCAAGCTGCTTGGTAATTTCCCCGTAGCCCTTTCCAGCCTTGTGGAGGTGTACAATTTTGTCTCTAGTGTCTTTGGACAGCTCTTTGGTCTTGGCCATGTTAGTAGTTTGATTCTTACTGATTGTATGGGGTGGACAGGTGTCTTTATGCAGCTAATAACCTCAAACAGGTGCATCTAATTTAGGATAATAAATGGAGTGGAGGTGGACATTTTAAAGGCAGACTAACAGGTCTTTGAGGGTCAGAATTCTAGCTGATAGACAGGTGTTCAAATACTTCTTTGCAGCTGTATCATACAAATAAATAGTTAAAAAATCATAAATTGTGATTTCTGGATTTTTTTTTTTTTGATTATGTCTCTCACAGTGGACATGCACCTACGATAACAATTTCAGACCCCTCCATGATTTCCAAGTGGGAGAACTTGCAAAATAGCAGGGTGTTCAAATACTTATTTTCTGCACTGTATATATACAAGTTATAAATACATTCTAAGGCTGATGAGTGATAGAGACAATATTCCTTGTAGTTATGAGCTGTCAGCTAACCTTTGTATGTTCTCCTTTTTCCTACAGCTGCACCTGCTGTGGACCACGCCAAGCTGAGCAACTGGCAGCAGCAACCTGTGAACGTGTTTCTGTCCTCTAAGCGGCCTCCTTGTGTAGAGGAGCTGCATCAGGAGGCTGAACTCAACCTACAGAGCTTACTGCAAGGTAGGGAAGTGTGTCTGTATATCTTTTACAGGAAACACATACTGTACATATAGAACATGTAAAGGGCTTGTATAACCTTTCCAAGAAAGCTTAATGGAAAGCTAAAACAAGTGAAATATATATGTGGAGAACTGGTTTACCTGCCAAAGAATTTGCATTTTTGTCCATATCTCCAGTTATACACAGCATTGCCTGGTTGATGATACCACTTTCCCTGTTATAGTTAAGAAATACAGTGGTGTCATCTCTCCACCCCCAACCTGCTAACCAGACAATGAAAGAATAGCTGCAGATCGATGGTGTTATCCAGACAAGGGATGGGCAGGAGGGTGATGTGCCAAGGGCACATCCTTGTTCTGGGCGCTAGCTGAACCTGTCTTTGTACTGGTGTTATCCCTCTGCTCTGCTACCTCTATCAGCGTGGTCCTTGTTGACACATGCAGCACTGCTTAACAAGATAGCCCAGCACCCTACATTGCTTCTCCCTCTAAACCAGTGGTCTCCAAACTGTGGCCCCAGGGCCGAACGCGGGCCTTTTCTTGCCTTTATCCGGCCCTTGGGGCTCTATTCCTCCCACTGATGACACTACTCTGCCATCTGACACTGACAACGGGCCACCATTCCTCCCACTGACACCAGTAATGGTTCCCTATTCATCCCTTTGATGACTATGATGGGCCACTATTCATCCTAATACCAAATGTGGCAGTATTTACTCCCACTGATGCCAGGGAAATTTTAATCCCACTGCTCAAAGTTCGGCCCTCCTAGAGTCTTAAGGACAATAAACCGGCCCTTTGTTTAAAAAGTTTGGAGACCCCTGCTCTAAACCATGGACTTTAGAGGCAAAGCTAGAAACTTCAGGGCCTCGGTGCAAGAAAGCATGAAGGGCCCGCCGATATACAAAAATAGGATGGCAGCACTACCATATTAGATGCAAAAATAGAAACGTTTATTGAGGAGATAAAATCAGGAGGGAACAAAGCAATGGCAGGGGCAAAAGGTGACATGTTTCGCACGGCTGGCGTGCTTCTTCTAAACTAATGATCTGGACCCTTCCCACTGATATAAAAACCCTTAACTGACATCGTGGGACCCTTATTACAGTCCCTTAGCGTACCACCTTTCTTCTGTCTTGGGGTTCCCCCACGGTGGCAGCACTCCTGAGACCAGTCCCAAGTGTGACCTTTGTGACCTTGGTAGTTTCGTCACTGGCGTCAGTAATTTTTTATTTTTGTTGTTTTATTTTTAATGATTTTTTTACAATTACATTTTTTATTTAAATTTTACATATTTTTTAGAACCCCTCATTGGGTGCTTTGGTGAAATATTAGGGGTCTAAACAGACCCCTGATTTCACACTAATGAGACAGAGAAAGGGAGTCTTAGCTCTACAGAATGTATGAACAGGAATAGCCCTGTACAGAGCTCCCTATTAATTCATAAACTGAAGCATAGTAAACATAGTTTACTATGCCCCAGCTATACATGAATAATAATAAAAAAAAAGTCATCAGTACTGATCACTGAGGGGGGTGAGGGGGGGCAGGGATGGACACAGAGGCCTGAGGCAGCAGGACAGGGAGGCGGCAGGTGCAGCATGTGGAGGAACTGATGGCCTCCATTTCCCTCCTGTAGTTGCTGAATGTCTGCAGGAGGGAGAGGGGAAGACACGGGCATTCAGCAGCTACATGAAGGGATTGGTTCCGCTACATGCCGCCACCCTGACGCCCTATTATCCAAGTGTACATGGGAGCTGAGTGGCCCCCCTGGAGTATAGGGCTGAGTCCCAATGACAACCCCAGGTGATCCCTGTAGGTACGCCCTTGCATGGGCTCCATTACAGAGGACTTTACCTTAAAATGTTCCAATCTACACACTAGCAGGGTTATTCTTTAGCAGACCCTGTAGGCTATCCATGTTTTAATATACAGTATATTAAAAATTCTAATAGTCTATAGATATGTGTCAGAAATCCCCATTACCGCCCAACAACATGTGGGCAGTAATGGGCGGTAATGCCAGCAGTTTCTATCAGGATGGTTGCTGTTAAATCACCAACAGTAAGAATGCTCCTTACATTGGTGGTCAGTGGGAAGAATGTTCCTTACATTGGTGGTCAGTGGGAAGAATGTTCCTTACATTGGTGAAGAGTGAGAAGAATGTTCCTTACATTGGTGATCAGTGAGAAGAATGTTCCTTACATTGGTGATCAGTGGGAAGAATGTTCCTTACATTGGTGATCAGCGGGAAGAATGTCCCTTACATTGGTGATCAGTGAGAAGAATGTTCCTTACATTGGTGATCAGTGAGAAGAATGTTCCTTACATTGGTGATCAGTGAGAAGAATGCTCCTTACATTGGTGATCAGTGGGAAGAATGTTCCTTACATTGGTGATCAGTGAGAAGAATGTTCCTTACATTGGTGATCAGTGGGAAGAATGTTCCTTACATTGGTGATCAGTGAGAAGAATGTTCCTTACATTGGTGATCAGTGAGAGAAGAATGTTCCTTACATTGGTGATCAGTGGGAAGAATGTTCCTTACATTGGTGATCAGTGGGAAGAATGTTCCTTACATTGGTGATCAGTGGGAAGAATGTCCCTTACATTGGTGATCAGTGAGAAGAATGTTCCTTACATTGGTGATCAGTGAGAAGAATGTTCCTTACATTGGTGATCAGTGAGAAGAATGCTCCTTACATTGGTGATCAGTGGGAAGAATGTTCCTTACATTGGTGATCAGTGAGAAGAATGTTCCTTACATTGGTGATCAGTGGGAAGAATGTTCCTTACATTGGTGATCAGTGAGAAGAATGTTCCTTACATTGGTGATCAGTGAGAGAAGAATGTTCCTTACATTGGTGATCAGTGGGAAGAATGTTCCTTACATTGGTGATCAGTGGGAAGAATGTTCCTTACATTGGTGATCAGTGGGAAGAATGTTCCTTACATTGGTGATCAGTGGGAAGAATGTCCCTTACATTGGTGATCAGTGGGAAGAATGTTCCTTACATTGGTGATCAGTGAGAAGAATGTTCCTTACATTGGTGATCAGTGAGAAGAATGTTCCTTACATTGGTGATCAGTGGGAAGAATGTTCCTTACATTGGTGATCAGTGGGAAGAATGTTCCTTACATTGGTGATCAGTGGGAAGAATGTCCCTTACATTGGTGATCATTGGGAAGAATGTTCCTTACATTGGTGATCAGTGAGAAGAATGTCCCTTACATTGGTGATCAGTGAGAAGAATGTCCCTTACATTGGTGATCAGTGGGAAGAATGCTCCTTACATTGGTGATCAGTGGGAAGAATGTCCCTTACATTGGTGATCAGTGAGAAGAATGTCCCTTACATTGGTGATCAGTGAGAAGAATGTTCCTTACATTGGAGATCAGTGGGAAGAATGTTCCTTACATTGGTGATCAGTGAGAAGAATGTTCCTTACATTGGTGATCAGTGAGAAGAATGTTCCTTACATTGGTGATCAGTGAGAAGAATGTTTCTTACATTGGTGATCAGTGGGAAGAATGCTCCTTACATTAGTGGTTAGTGGGAAGAATGCTCCTTACATTTTTGGTCAGAGGGAAGAATGCCCCTTGCATTGGGGGTCAGTAGGAAAAATTCTCCATGCATTGTTGGTCAGTGAGAAGAATGCCCCTTACATTGGTGGTCAGAAGGTAGAATGCCCCTTGCATTGGTGTTCATTGGAAAGAATAGGTCTTACATTGGTGGTCAGAATGCTTACAGTCATGCCTCTGGCTCTGCCAAGTAGCATTGGACCTGGAACTATGCAGACACTATCAAATGGGCAGTCAATTAGCCACAACTCAAGGAACTTCTTTCAGTCTCTGGAGGAACCCTGATTGGCTGGTCTCAGCCCAACTAAAGCATTTGCAGTGTCAGTTATGCATATCTCAATCCAAGGCACAACGCATAGTACTGATGCACTGCCTCCACCCGCTGTCTGAGACCACGTAGGAGGCTTCTGGCAAGGTAGGGAGGAATCATACACTGGGCCCCCTTACTCTCCAGCTCCAGATGGATGTGGGAGCCGCTATGTAGTCGTAACACTGATTCAGAGCAGTTGGAAGAATGACAGATGATTGCTTTGTAATGGGTTGCTGTGCTTTGTATATTATTTGACTTTAAAGAAGCCATGGGGCAGAACGGTGCACACAATTCTAACATGTGATTTTATTTGACAATTAGTCGGAGTACAATGCCAGAGCTTCATATGAAGCACATAAGATCCTTGGAAGAACGAGAAAATTACTTTTATATTGATTTCCTACAAAGAGAATGCAGCACAGCTGACACAAACTGACAGTCAGCATTTAACCTGATTCAGCTGCCAGATTGCACACTATTGGCTACGTCAGCGTGACTTATTTCTTTCCATTGTTGTTAAAGTTTATAGCCTTCCTATTCTATCTGGTGGGCCAAGGAGAACTATAACTGACAGGTGTAACATGATTTTGGGCCTCATTTATAATGGGTGCAATACAGCTTACTGTTCAGCAATAATTATGAAGTATGCCCTGTGAAAAAAACACATACAACCTGTTATCACTGTAGTGTATGTGAACAGGAACAGACTGTTAAGAGGCTGCAGTACTGAGATGATGAAACAAAGGATGAAAGGTTAAAAACCCTTCAATCCCCACACCAGTTGGGGGGTGCAAACAAACGAAAAAAAAACCAAATGTAGCCACACTGTTCCCATCAAATGCAGCCACTGTGCCATGCCATCAATTGTCATCACTGTGCCATCAATTGTCGACACTGTGCCATGCCTTTAAATGCAGCCACTGTGCCATGAAACGCAGCCACTGTGCCATCATTTATCACCACTGTGCCCATCAATTGTCACCACTGTGCCATGCCATCAAACACAGCCTCTGTGCCATAAATTGTCGCCACTGTGCCCATCAATTTACGCCACTGTGCCATCAATTGTCGCCACTGTGCCATGCCAAACACAGCCACTGTGCCATCAAACGCAGCCACTGTGCCATCAATTGTCACCACTGTGCCCATCAATTGTCACCACTGTGCCATTGCCACATCAATTGTTATCACTGTGCCCACATCAATTGTTACTACTGTGCCAACATCAATTGTCACCACTGTGCCCTTTAATTGTCGCCACTTTGCCCTTTAATTGTTGCCACTGTGCTCTTTAATTGTTGCCACTGTGTCCTTTAATTGTTACCACTGTGCCCTTTAAATGTTGCTACTGTGCCCTGTAAAATGCTGCCCCCTTGCCCCCCCCCCCCCTCCCGGCACTTACCTTTCTGGGGTGAGCCATCCTCCTTCTACGGTCCCTCGCTGTCTTCTCCCACCCTCGATTGCGCTTCAGCCAATCAGGTTACCAGTAACCAGAACTGTTGAACCTGAGACGCCTGTCAGTCTTATTCAATGAATGCACCCCCCGTGCGTCCACTGGATAACTATTTGGAAGCTGGCTCTGATAGGCACTTCCAAACCCAACCGGCTGCCGTTATTAAGATGGCCGGCGCTCGCCAGGGGGCTGGCCATCTGAATAGAGGGCGGCAGCAACAATACACAGATTCATGCAATGCATGAATCTATGTATTGTATTCAGTGGCGGTGCAGGAGAGGGAGGGGCGGCACTCCAGCGCCCTCTATGGACGCACCGCCACTGCCCCACACAGACACCAGCTTTCCACCTACATGACATTCAGTAAGGGTTTACATCTGCTGCCAGTGCCTACAAGCCCTACATTAATTTTTCCTGTTGCATTTTAACAGCGGCACTCCCTATGCCATGGGTATATACAGGGCAGCCATCACAAATTTTGGGGCCCCTTACACTAAGGTGACCAGATTTTTAAAATGAAATCCAGGGACATATTTTTATTTATTTTTTTACTAGTAATGGCAACCATCAGCGACTCTCTGCCCGTTGCCGCCGCCTCACAGCCTCTCAAGTCTTACTCTTCGGGCCCCGGCTACTACTAGATAGGGAGCAGAGGAAGATCACTCCGCCAGGGAAGGCAAGGAGATCAGCATGTGGCTGGCCAGGATTTGAGCCAAAGCAGAAGAACATGCGAGCGAAGCTGAATGTGCATGCGCCCGAAACTAAAGAAATATAACCTCCGCTCTGACCAGCACATGATCATCAGAAAGGGGCACAGATAATGAAAAAAATACAACCCCCTAAGCTAGTAGGCACGGTGGAGCTGAGGTGTTTAATTCTATTTTTATTTTATTTAATTCTGCACTGGCTGTCTTTGAAATTGCCCCTGCCCCCTAATAAATCCAATCTGGGGACAAAACCGGGGACAGACTTGGGCCGGGGACAGTGTCCTCAATCAGGGGACTGTCCCCTGAAACTGGGGATGTCTGGTCACCCTACCTTACACAGCTTTAAGCAGGGCCCCCCTGGAGCAGAGAACCTGGGGGCGGGGGGGTGCCGACGAAAAAAAAAGAACTGCAATCTCTTCTCTCCTGACGCAAGATAATAAGTGGGGCGAGGGGATATCCCTGGGGACCATCAGGCCCCTTACAGGTGTAATGCAATTTTGTATTATTTTTTTATTTTTAAACGGGCGGGGGGACGGCCGGGCCTGTAAGGCATTTCAGTCCAGGAGAGGACCCGGAACAACTGTGCAACACTGAAGGGGAGGCCGGAGGTCAGATATAATAGAGAACATATGTTTGGAAGGAGGACGATCTACGTTTGTGTCCATAATAGTAGGCAGCTTCAATGCAAGATCTTTATATTACTTCTTATGAGATTGTCAGCGTAGGTTCTGTGTTCTCATTTTGGGCGTTATTATACAATGATTTCCTCCAGATAGGAGGATTGTGCTGACAGTGAGCGATCCCCGCAGTTCATCAGATACGGGAAACAGGAAGTTTCATTTTTTTTTCCTTTTTAAAATATTTACTGATTTTGTTGCTAAGTACATTTATAGAATATATATATATATACTGTATATGTATATATATATATATATATATATATATATATATATATATATATATAGACAGATATATAAGATTTTCATCTTCCCTGTATCTGATTTCACTGAATGGCCTCGAAGAGGATAATGGATTAATCCCAGAAAGCCTGGGACATAGGACAAGAATATAATGATAATATAAAATAGTATGATAATATGGTAAATATTATGATAAAATAGTATGATCATTTAAAAAAATAATATCAAATATCTTCTTCTTCCTCTTTTTCTTAATCATAATAATAAATATAACATTATTATTATTATTATTATTATTATTATTATTAATAATAATAATAATAATAATAACAATAATTATAATAATAATAATAATAATATAAAGTTAAAATTAATATAAATAAAAAATAATATCAAATAATACTGATATTATTATGATTAATGATAATTAAGAATATAATGATAATATAAAACAGTATGTTAATATATATACGATTTTCATCTTCCCTGTATCTGATTTCACTGCATGGCCTCAAAGAGGTTAATGGATTATTCCCAGAAGGCCCGGCACAAGGGACAAGAATATAATGATAATATAAAATAGTATGATAATATGATAAATATTATGATAAAATAGTATGATAATTTAAAAAAATAATATCAAATATCTTCTTCTTCTTTTGTGTGTATATATATATATATATATAGAGATATACAGGCATACCCCGCTTTTAAGTACACAATGTGGTTTATTTACTAAAGCTGGAGAGTGGAAAATCAGGTTCACTTCTGCATAGAAATCAATGAGCTTCTAACCCCAACTTGTTCAATTAAGCCTGGTAAAAAAAACTGGAAGCTCATTGGTTTCTATGCAGAAGTGAACCTGATTTTGTACTCGCCAGCGATAGTAAATAAACCCCAATATTATATAAATATTATGATAAAATAGTATGATCATTTAAAAAAATATATATCAAATATCTTCTTCTTTTTCCTCTTCTTCTTAATCATAATAATAAATATAATATTATTATTATTATTATTTTTATTATTACTATTAATAATAATAATAATAATATGATGTTAAAATAAAATAATATGATAAATAATATAAATAAAAAATAATATCAAATAATACTTATATTATTATGATTAATAATAATTAAGAGTAGAATGATAATATAAAATAGTATGATATTATGATAAATATTATGATAGAATAGTATGATCATTTAAAAAAATAATATCAAATATCTTCTTCTTCTTCTCTTTCCTCTTCTTCTTTACGTCCCCGCCTAAGTGCGGTTCGGGGGTCCCATCGGGACCCCCTCTGCGGCGTGCGGGGGTCCTCCTGGCTCCGGGAGCGATCCGGGACGAGCGGGCGGATGTCGGCGTTTACCCGCCCCCCCGCGATCGCTCCCAGCCAATGCGCGCGCTCCCAGTCTCCTGTCACTTCCTCCTCCTGTGTAAACACAGGAAGGGGGAAGTGATGTAATCTCTCATCGCAGCGGTATTTCCAACCGCTGCGATGAGAGAAACACCTAACAGTAAGTGTGCACCAACATTACACTGACACACACTCACATAGGCATACTTAACCCCTTGCGATCTGCCCCCCCACCCCCCTGTCACAGTGTCACTGAATGCAGTGATCTAATCACTGCATTTAGTGTCAGTGTGACAGGCAGTGTAAAAAACAGTTAGTGTTAGGTTCAGGATATCCCCCCCACCCCCCCTAATAAAGTTTTAACCCCCTGATCACCGCCCTAGTTAACCCTTTTACTCCCTATTGCCAGCGTCACTAAGCGATCATTTTTCTGATCGCTGTATTAGTGTCGCTGTTCCCGCTAGGTAGCTATTTTTTTTTTTATCGCAATTTTTTTTTTTTTACTAAAGACATGTGGCTAAATAAATTTTGGCCTAAATGTTTGACAAAAATTTAGTTTATTTGATTTTTTTTTTAACAAAAAGTAAAAAATAGTGTTTTTTTTTCAAAAATGTCGCTCTATTTTTGTATATAGCGCAAAAAATAAAAATCGCAGAGGTGATCAAATACCACCAAAAGAAAGCTCTATTTGTGGGAAGAAAAGGACGCAAATTTTGTTTGGGAGCCACGTTGCACGACCGCGCAATTGTCAGTTAAAGCGACGCAGTGCCGAATCACAAAAACACCTTGGGTCATTTACCAGCGTATTGGTCCGGGTCTTAAGTGGTTAATAATATGATGTTAAAATAAAATAATATGATAAAAAATATAAATAAAAAATAATATCAAATAATACTGATATTATTATGATTAATAATAATTAAGAATATAATGATAATATAAAACAGTATGTTAATATGATAAATCATATAAATTAAATAAAATCAAATAATACTGATATTAGTATGATTATTAATAATAAAAAATAATAACAATAATAATAACAATTATTATTTTTGTTTCATTTTTTTTATTTGGAATAACATGATAAATAATATAATAAAATAATATGATAAATAATATAATAAAATAATATGATAAATACTATGATAAAATAATATGCGAATAAGGAAATATTTTTATTAAAAGAACAGAAGAACAGATTAAGGATTGTTTCGGAGCCATATAAAGTCCCTGATGTATAGCGCTGCGCAAACTGTTGGCGCTATATAAATGCTGTATAATAATAATAATAATAATAATAATATAAAACCCTTAAAAACCTTCAAAAGACCACTTTAATTTTGCCTTCCTCATTGACTCCAATACAGTTTTTGGAAATGGCAACATTAATCTCTGAAATTGCTGAAATTTTAGGGGAATTAGAAATCTAAATTTTTCCTACTGAGATCCATCACCAGGATTGTCACTACCCCGCCCCGCCCTGCCTGTTTATATAAACACATACAAAACATAAAGGACAACCCTATACATACACTATAATAGATGGCAGACAACAATTGGATGATTTTTTAAGTAAGAAAATATTTAAAAAATTGCTGATGTCACCCTGGCACTGTCACTGATATCCCGGCCCCTGGCTTCTACTCGTGATGCTCTCACACTGCAGTGACACAAGAAAAAGAAATTCTATTTTTACCTTCATCATCAGCTTTCCTGTTGTTGCCACCCAGATGCTGCTGCACCAAAAAAAAAAAAAAAGAGCAGCTAGTGTTTTCATTATATTTTTGTTGGATTATTTATTTGTGAATTTATTATGCTTATAAAGATATATACATTGGGGTGGAGAAAAAAAAGAATGGAATAACTACATGGCGTTTAAAGCTGGACACCAGGCAGATCAATAATTCACCAACCTAAACAGGTATGTATTACATAAAAAGAAAATCATTACATGAAATGAATGTAAGTAAGTACCTGACTTTAGTCAGGAATCAGCCTTGTGCAATTCCTGCACTAAAGTCAGGTACTTACTTACATTCATTTCATGTAATGATTTTCTTTTTCTCCCAGACTGGGAGTGGGTACAGCAGCACAAGGAGTCAATCAGTTGTGCTACAGTGTGCAGGTACTGCTGATAGGAGGAGAGAGCAGAGTGAAGGAGAGATGAGCTTATGTGTATAGTGCTTCTACTTTTACTGTGCAATCACAGTCTGCAAAAGGAACAAGACCTGAAATGCAGCAGAGAATAAAAAATCAGGTCTCCAGGCTAAATGCACTGTGTGGCAGAGCCTGGTAAATCACAGGACTGGATGGGCAGGAAATGCAAATTCTTTGGCAAGTTAAACAGCCCCCATATATTGGGCTCCAGCGCTGTTCTCCTCTTTCCGAAGCTCCGGGTTGTGGATGGTCTTTGAGGGTCCCTTAGCATCATCATGTACAGTACAGGTCAATTATCCCTTCATAGTAGGTGGAAGAGGCAAGTATGTGACTGCGGCTGTGCTGGACTGGTTACATGGAGAAAGCTTGCTCATTATATCAGAATCGTATTATTAGTAATCCAGACTGAATTTTCTGTTTATTTGCAATTAATTTTTCTATATTTTTATCCATTTCCAATGCATTTTTTGTTAAAACGAATAATTTATATATATTTAAAATAAAAATCTCAGCAAAAGATCTGTTCTGTTATACAACCTATAGCTCTCTAGTATTACTATTAGTATTATTTATATTATTATTATTCTTTACATTATTATTTTAAATACTATACAGTATTCATAGGCGTGCGCACAGGGTGTGCCAGGTGTGCACAGGCACACCCTAATCACTCCCTGCAGTGCAGATTCCCCCTGCTGCCCGGGGCACCCTCCCACAGTATGGCTGGCTTCCCTCTTCTTCCATTGGCTACTGCAGTGGGCACACATAGATGATATTTCAGGATGATTGGGGGAAGGGGTAATGTCATGTACCGGCCCCTTCCCTTTCTGAATGAACACAGTGAGAGATCCGTACTGTGTTTTTGAGCTTTCAGGTGCACACCCTAATGCAACAGGCTGCGCACGCCTATGACAGTATTATTATATTACTATATAGGTCTCTAGTTTTACTATAAGGCCCCATACACACGATCGGACATATCCGATGAAAACGGTCCGCGGACCATTTCCATCGGATATGTCCGATCGGGAGTTTGATCCGATGGCGTGTACACACCATCGGATCAAATTCCCCGCCGCCGGACGGCGCGGTGACGTGGCGGTGACGCTGACGCTGCCGCGTCACCGCCACGTCACCGCACCAGGAAGTAAAACACTTCCGCGCATGCGCCGAATCCATTCGGCAGCGGCGCGGCGGCGGTGGGGGCCGACATGTCTGCTGGTAAGTGTACTAACCAGCAGACATGTCGGGCGGACAGATTCCCACCGGATAGATTTCAAAGCTTGCTTTGAAATCTGTCGGGTGGAGAAATCTGTCCGCTAGCCCATACACACGAGCGGAGATGTCTGCTGAAACGGTCCATCGGACCGTTTTCAGCGGACATATCCCCTCGTGTGTACGCGGCCTTATTATTATTATTTATATTATTATTTGTATTATTTATATTATTATTATTCTTTATATTAATATTTTAATTCTTCTTAATTATTATTTATATTATTATTATTTATATTATTCTATTATTTTATCGATCTCTAGTTTTACTATTATTATTATTCTATATATTGTTATTTAGATTATTATTCTTTATATTAATATTTAAATTAAATTCTTCTTAATTATTATTTATATTATTCTATCAATCTATAAAACTCTAGTATTACTATTATTAGTATTTTTATTATTTATGCTATTAATATTCTTTATATTAATATTTATATTATTATATATATATATATAATATATATAGATAGATAGATAGATAGATAGATAGAGAGAGAGAGAGAGAGAGAGAGAGAGAGGGAGACAGAGAGAGAGAGAGAGAGAGATCGGGTCCTCTCAGTTTCAGGTTTTACCTACACAGGGTGACAGGGCCGTGGTACACCCTCTGCTCTGCCCCCCAGTACAGTCCCTCCTTCTCCTCTCAATCGTGCACATGCACACAAGGTAAGGGCATGCAGGCCACACTCTGAGCTGTGAGGTGAATGCGGTGGGCTTCAATGTGAATCTGGAAGTCAGACTGCCTTCCCTTTCAAGTGGGGTCCAGGCCGGGCCCTCTGGATTTCCTCTTTTACATACAAGCTCAGCACATTCATCCGGTAGCTCAGGGTGTGCCGGGGGGTCCTCAGGTCAAGTTTTGCATCAGGGCCCACAAGCTTCAAGCAACGTCTCTGTTGGTTATCATTGTCAGTGAAAAGTGATGAGAAATACAACATTTTAGAGCTTGAATAGAACAGGAATCTTCCAACGGGGCACCTGACCTGTTGTAGTATGATTAGTCCAATGCCGCGTACACACGATCGTAAATTCCGACAAGAAAACCGTGGATTTTTTTCCGGCGGACCTTTGGCTCAAACTTGTGTTGCATACACCCGACCGTCAAGAACGTGGTGACATACAACGCTACAACGAGCCGAGAAAAATTAAGTTCAATGATTCTGAGCATGCGTCGGATTGATTCCAAAAATGCGCGTTTTTTTTCCGCAACGGAATTGCATACAGACGGTCTGAATTTCTGACAGAAAAAGTCCGATGGAGCCTACACACAGTTGGAATTTCCGACCAAAAGCTCACATCAAAGTTTTCTTGTGGGAATTTCCGATCGTGTGTACACAGCAATAGAGGGAATCTCCCTTGCTTTGGAAAGATTTCCTCCCTCGCTTTGGAGAGATTTCCTCATTTGCTTTTGAGAAATGTCTTCTCTTGTTTTGAAGAGATTTTCTACCTTTGCTTTGGAAAGATTTCCTCTTTTGTTTTGGAGAGATTTCCTCCCTTTCTTTGAAGAATTTTCTTCTCTTGCTTTGGAGAGATTTTCTACCTTTGCTTTGGAAAGATTTCCTCTTTTGCTTTGGAGAGATTTCATCCCTTGCTTTGGAATGATTTCTTCTCTTGCTCTGGAGAGGTTTCCTCCCTTTCTTTGGAGAGATTTCTTCTCTTTCTTTTGATAAGTTTCCTTCCTTGCTTTGGAGAGATTTCTTCCCTTGGGAGAGATTTTCTACCTTTGCTTTGAAAAGATTTCCTCTTTTGTTTTGGAGAGATTTCCTCCCTTGCTTTGGAGAGATTTCTTCTCTTGCTTTGGAAAGATATCCTCCCTTGCTTTGTAATGATTTCTTCTCTTGCTTTGTAATGATTTCTTATCTTGCTTTGGAGAGATTTCTTCTCTTGCTTTGGAAAGATATCCTCCTTTGCTTTGTAATGATTTCTTCTCTTGCTTTGGAGAAATTTCCTCCCTTGCTTTGGAATAATTTATTGTCTTGCTCTGGAGAGGTTTCCTCCCTTGCTTTGGAGAGATTTCTTCTCTTTCTTTTGAGAGGTTTCCTCCCTTGCTTTGGAGAGATTTCTTCACTTGCTTTAGAGAGATTTCTTCCCTTGCTTTAGAGAGATTTCTTCTCTTGCTTTGGAAAGATTTCCTCTTTTGTTTTGGAGAGATTTCATCCCTTGCTTTGGAGACATTTCTTCTCTTGCTTTGGAGAGATTTCTTCTCTTGCTTTGAAGAAATTTTTTCTTTTTCTTTGGAGAGATTTCGTCTTTTGTTTTGGAGAGATTCCCTCTTTTGTTTTAGAGAGATTTCCTCCCTTGCTTTGAAGAATTTTCTTCTCATGCATTGGAGAGTTGTTTTACCTTTGCTTTGGAAAGATTTCCTCTTTTGTTTTGGAGAGATATCCTCCCTTGCTTTGAAAAATGTTATTCTCTTGCTTTGGAGAGATGTCTTCCCTTGCTTCGGAGAGATTTCTTCCCTTGCTTCGGAGAGATTTCTTCCCTTGCTTTGAAAAGATTTCTTCCCTTGCTTTGGAGAGATTTCTTCACTTGCTTTGAAAAGATTTCTTCTCTTGCTTTGAAGAGATTTCTTTTATTGCTTTGGAGAGATTTCTTATCTTGCTTTGGAGAAATTCCTTCTCTTGCTTTGAAGAGATTTCTTCTCTTGCTTTGAAGAGATTTCTTCTCTTGCTTTGGAGAGATTTCTTCTCTTGTTTGGAGAGATTTCTTCTCTTGCTTTGGAGAGATTTCTTATCTTGCTTTGGAGAGATTACTCTCTGTTGTGTCTCTGGGACACAGGCAGCAAAAAGACAAAACCAGGCAGGGTCTTCCAAAAATAAAATGTTTTAGCTTTACATGCTGTACACTTTAATATGTTTATTCATAAATGAACCGCAAAGAAAATCCATGGAAGGCACAAGGGTTTAAATTTGTACCTGTCTCTCTCTCTTTACAGGTGACTGTTTTGCAGAAGAATTTGAAGATCGTTATTTAGATACTAAAGTCACAGGGCAGACCTTCCGTTACTCGGCTTTGTCACAATCTGCAACACTTCCTCCAGAAAGTCCCACAAAGAGTAACCTCAGGCGGCTTGAATTTGTCTACCTGGTGAGTACCCAGAACACTTCCAAAGGACCTACCATCCATATATGGAGCATATCTGTCCAATGGAGCCTTGAATAGAACTGTGACTGTCTTGATGTCATTATACTGTAATCATTGAGTTAAAAGATTTATTTAAATAATAAGATACCCTATACAGCCAAAGATGTGAACATCACTCTAAATCAGTAGTCTCCAAACTGCGGCCCTTTGATTGCACAGACGTGGCGCTACTGATACTGCACTGTGCACTTTTTTTTTTTAAAAGGGACATCTTTAAATAAAAACATTTTTTAATTTTTTTTACTGACTTGGGGTAGGGGGGCGGGGCCCAGGCGCCCCCTATGGACGGGCCGCCACTCCATACAGATATGGTTTAGATAGTTTGGTTTGATGGAACTCAAGTGAGCTTTACAGAACCTCAACCCTACTGAACATCTTTGAGAAGAACTGAAGTCTAAACAAGCAGATATTCCCACAGACATGCTCCAAAATATTGTGGAAAGCCTTCCCAGAAGAGTGGAGTTTGTATATAAATGTTCAACACGCTCATATGCAGAAGGTGTTAGTCCAATGTCTACAACTGTCTGGCCATAAACACATGGTTTGACCAGTTTGGGGTGGAGAAACTCAAGTGGCCTTCACAGAGCCCTGACCTCAACTCTAATGAATGATGTTGATTATGAGCCAGGACTTCTCATCCAACATAAGTACCTGTTCTTACAAAGGCGTCTTTAGGTGAATAGGCACACATTCCAAAAGACACACTTCAAAATCCCATTGAAAGCCAGAAGAGTAGAACCTCATCATATAGGTGGGATGATCGGATATCTTCAATCATTTGGCCATATAGTGTATAATGGATCCTGTGTATGATTACTCACAACTCTTTTGCCCATTCATATTTTCCCCTGAGGAACTCAAGTGTCCTGCACAGAGCCCTGACTCTAAGGCCTCGTACACACGACCGTTTTCCTCTGCAAAATGCATCAAGAAACTTGGTGGCCAAGCTTTTTTGTCAAGAAAAACGGTCGTGTGTATGGCGGCGTACACACGTACGAGAACCTCGACGGGCGGAACACATCGTTCCGCCCGTCGAGGTTCTCGCCCGGCCGTCGAAATCGGTGACCCGCCCGTCGGGAATGGCAACCAGCCATTCATCCCGACGGGCCGTCGAGCAAATAGAGAGCCTGCTCTCTATTCGCTCGACGGGATTCCCGACGGGCGGGGCGAGCCAGGAGCGTACACACGGCCGAGGTTCTCGCTGGAATGCAGCTCCCAGAGAGGTTCTCACTGGTTTCTAGCGAGAACCTCGGTCGTGTGTACGCCGCCTATGTTTTTCGTCGAGAAAACTGTCGTGGATCGCAACGAGAAAAAAAGAGAACATGCTCTCTTTTTTCTTTTCGGGAGTCTCAATTTCCTCGTCATGTTTCTCGTCAGGGTGGTTTACAACGAGGAACACATTCGTGTGCATATTTAGAAACCCGCGCATTCTCAGAATAAAGTATGAGATGGGAGCACGTCTTCGGTAAAAGTAACGTTCGTAATGGAGATTTTGTCTTGACAGTGTGTATGCAAGGAAAGCTTGACAAGATTCTCGTCAAGCCTGACAAGAACCTTGTCGAGGAAAACTACGTTTCTTTTACGATTCTCGGTCGCACGTAGGAGACCTCATCCTACTAAACACCTTTTGTAACTGACCTCACAAATATTCTTTTGGCTGAATGGGCAAAATTCCCAGACACCCTCCACAGTTTGTAGAAAGCCTTCCCAGAAGAATGGCGATTGTATAGATGTCCAACAAGCTCATTTAGGTGTGATGGTCAGGTGTCTACAAAGGTTTGCCCATATAGTGTATTTGTGATATATTTTAAACTCCTTTGTCATTCCTAAAACATCCTTTAAACATACTGGAAAGTCTGTAATGTACTAATAATGTACTAATAGACACTTTCCTTTAATTGCTTCTCAGACCCTTTCACTTTACTCATTTGTAGCTCATAGTTGTTCAGTACAGGTTTTATCCCTTACGAAAGTAGGAGTATTAATATTGGCATCACTCACTCTCCAAATGAGAATTTCTCAGAAAAGAAACAGGGAGCTATAGTCCCAAAATGAACTTTTGTATTATTATACTTAATTCTAACTGTTTTCTTTGTTGACAGCCAAGCAACAGAAGGGTGAGTGAAGATGAAAGTACCACCGTAGGCGTGAGACCAAGAGAAACATGTCTGAGCTTACCTACAACTCCAGATAAGCAAGTAGCCTGGGTTAAAGCATTCCCTTTTCCAATACCGGAAGAGAGACGGTGGCACCAATCGAATTCCATACAAACCAACATTGTGCCCATAAATGTATCTGGTATGTAACAAAATCTGTGCACATAGTTAATTCTATATGTTCAGTTCAGTTCAAAGTGATTAATAAAAGAGAGAAGATAAATCACCTGCTGCTACTAAGCAATATACATAACTGGAGTGGATTATAATATAGGCAAGTGGGCCATCTAATGCCTTGTTTCCACTGCTCGGATCGGTTTGGGTCAGTAATTTTGGAGCCGTTCGGATGGGACCGGTCTATTCGCGTGAGCGTTTCCACTGCAAATCGGACCGTGAGGGACCATTCAGGGTTTAGAAAAAATTCCTAGCGCATCCACCAATCAGTGAGATGTATTTGTAGGTCCGCCCTAACCGAACCGTTCCACTCTCTCTGGTCCCTCATCTGAAGCAGGACCCTTGCTGGTGCGGTAGGGTTCGGTTTTACGGCACGCTTTCATAATGGAAACACCCAAAATAGCGTACCGTACCGAACCGATCCGCTCAGTGGAAACGAGGCATAAGGGGACCCAGATAATTCAAAACGTATCGTTTAGTTGATCTTCTCAAGGCAACAAGAGTAAAGACAAAAATTAGAGGCAAAAGAGGACACCCCTGTCTTGTGCCATTGCTAAAAGTGAAAAAGTGGAGAGCTCTACGTTAACCTTGATGAATGACGATGGCCAAGAATATGATTTTTCGATCCATTTGTGCATATGCAGGCCAAAACCAATACATTAGAGGGTGCCATTTAAGAACTCCCAGTTCACCCAGTCAAAGGCCTTCTCCATTGTCTGCAGAGATCAGCAGGATGGGTCCCTCGACCGGGCCAGGTGGGTCAAGTTCAATACCCTCATGGTATTGTCGTTGGCTTCACAAGTGGGCAAAAAGCCCACTTGGTCAGATGGGGGAGATGAGACAACAACCGATTGTCCAAGATTTTCCTAAAAATTTTGAGGTCCACTTTTAACAAGGAAATTGGGCAAAAGTTGGCACATTTTAATGTGTCTTTCCCTTCTTTGTGGATTAGAGTAATACAGTGGAACCTTGGATTATGAACATAATTAGTTCCAGGAGAATTCTCGTAATCCAAAGCACTCTCATATCAGAGCGAGTTTCCCCATTGAAGTCAATGGAAACTAAAACAATTTGTTCCGCATTGACTTCAATGGCATGCAATACCGCATGCAGCCAGAGGCGGGGGCGCCGGAGAGCCTCGGAAACGGATGTAAAGGCCCGAGGACAGTTCGGCCGACCACGGCAAACCTTAGAAAGACTCCGTTCACGAGCCTTTCCAAAGTTTGAAAAGGTCAGCAGAACTATCCTTGGGCCTTTCCCAGCTGTTTTCCGAACCATGCCGTTCAGCTCTGAACCGCGCCACCTCAGGCCAAACGTGGTACTGCACACCACTTTGGTCTGAATCCTGCTCGTTTTGCGAGACAACATTTGCAAACCGAGTTAGGATTTTAGGAAATACAGTGCTCGTATTGCGAAACGCTCGTTAACCGTGTTACTTGCAATCCAAGGTTCACCGGTACAGGCATGCAGAGTCTCCTCTAGCCCTTCAGGAGCGAGTTGTAAGCCCAAACAAAGTGTTGAGCATGAAGTTCCAAAAATGTGCTGTAGTATAATACAGAAAGCCATCAGGGCCTGGGGCTCATCCTGTTTTCATCCCTTTCAAATTGGTGATCATCTCCTCTACCGTAATTGATGAATCCAGGTCTTCCGTCGGCCTCAGCAGATAGCTGGGGCATTGGTTAAGAAAGGCCACAATTTCTGCCCTATGATCTGCAAGTAAGGGGCTGTCTGCCCTGGGAATTAAATTGTACAGTTTACTGTAAAAAAAAAAAATTCAAGGAAATAAAATAGGTTTGTCGGTAGGGATGTCAAGGAAAATGTTGCCGTCATTTTTTTATTGTTTTGGTGTTAGAGAGGGAAAAAATGAGTGACCACAAGGTTGGATAGGCGACACATTTGTAGACACCTGACCATCACATCTATATGAGCTTCTTGGACATTCCATTCCAAAACCATGGCCATTAACATTAAATTGCTCATCCTTGGTGGTGTCCACTCCAGCAAGACACACCAGAGTAGTGACCAGAGTAGTGACCAAACCAGCATCCCACAGCATGGAGAATGGCTTGTATAGAGACCTAAGCTGTCTCATTCTCAGTCCTTCTCTCGAATACATTAAATATAACCAGACTGTCTGGTCTAAGCAACATCCAAGAGATTGATTTCCTGTTTTTATTTTTCCTCATTCCCTACATAAATTTTGACTTTATTTTTTTAGCTCCAAACTAACCCAAAACAGGATAGCCAAGAGATTTACAGTTAGACCTGACATAACCTGTGAATTCCTTTATCTCTCCCCTCGTTCTGTCTAGAGAAAACAAAAAAATAGTTATTATTAGAGAACTTCCTGAAACACGATCCAGACAAAATGGAAAGACTTTCCTGTCTCTGAAAAAGCATCAGCAGAGCAATTGTTTACAAGAGTCCTCAAACTTTCACTCATCCAGGGAACTATGTCTGTCCATTCCAGGGATTATATTGTTAGATTTGTCTCTAATAATATCAATGTAGACGCCACATCTTAAAGAGGAACTGCAGTCGGCTCACATCATTTGTAATAAAAACATCTTTGCCATTCTGAAGCTTCCCTCCAACCACTTTGCATATTATTTTATAAATACTGTGATTCTGTACTTGCCAAATATGCTGCATAAATATCCCTCCACTGAGTCTGGCTGCAGCCATTTTAACTGTGGGCAGCTGATGCTGGATTTACACAGACACACAGAGGCACACCTCCAGCAGGGGGCATGTTCGGCCTCTGCAAAGAGGCCACTGCTTCCATATAGAGGGAAACGGTCCTCCTCTGAAGCATGCTGGCAGCAGACAGGCTTTTCTACTCATTTGGTGGCTTCTCTGTGAGTGAGTGAGTGAGTGAGTGAGTAACTTGTATAGCGCTACAAATGCGAACTAAATCGCCTCAAGGCGCTGTAGCCAATATGATCGTCCAACCAAGCTTCAGAAAAGATGGGTCTTAAGTTTTTTTCCTGAAAGCCCGATGATTTTCCTCCAACTGAATGTCTGAGGTAGAACGTTCTATAACCGAGGTCCTTGGACAGCGAATCGTCGTTCTCCTTTCATTTTGTAGCGAGATTTGGGGATGTGGAGGAGTTTCTGATTTGTTGATCGGAGGACACGACTTGGGGTGTAGTGTTTTATTTTGTCACATAGGTATTGCGGCGCGATTCCTTGCATGCATTTGTGGGTGAAGCAGAGGGTCTTGAATGTCACCCAATCCTTTACGGCTAGCCATTGGAGGGTCCTCATGGCCGTGGAGATTGGTACCCACATTTTTTTACCCGCTACCAGTCTGGCTGCCGTGTTCTGGACCACTTGTAGACGAGCCATCTGGTATTTCGGTAGTCCTAGGTAGAGGGAGTTTGCGTAGTCGAGTCTGGAATTGATGATTGTTCCAACTACTATTGCTGTGTCTTCTTTTGGGGTGAAGGGGATGAGTCTGCGCAGCAAGCAGAGAAGATAGTGAGATCCGATGACCACCGATCCTTTTTGTGCGTCCATAGACATGCCGGAGTCAAAGATAACTTTTTACTTGAGTGTCGTCCACGTAAGAATGATAGAGCAGGTAAAGAAAGCCAGCTGTAAAACTTTGAACAATTTTGTTTTGATGGTTTCGAAATATTTTTTGCTGATTTTAACTAAACGTTGAGTTGGGCTTTAGGCGGAGACTTCACGCTAATTGTTTTGTTGCTGAGGGTTTCTAATTGTATTATTTACTTTTATCTTGTTAACTTCTCCTTTTTACAATCTATTATCCTTTTCTGTATCTGCAGGAGAACTGTTTGACAAACACGCCACCTCTCACCACTCCTTGTTCAACACAGAGACGGCCGTGAACCCAAAAACCACTCTGAGACGTAGGAGGACCATCATTGGGTTCTCGCACAACCAGACGCAGGATCAAGGGGAGATCAAGAGATCTGCAGCTTCTGAGTCAACGCCTAAGAAGTCCACGCCAGGTTTCCATTTCTAAATTATTTATTATATTGATAACATCACCAAAGGGTTAAACCTCTGCTTTGGGTCCAGGATGAAAGCATGCGTTGGCCTTAACATTTTATTGGTTGACCTGTTTTTTTTATAATTCATTGTAGTTTGTACCCCATTCACACCTCAGCATTTGCTAGCTCGAAGCTTAAAGCTCCAAAATGCTGGAGAACCAAAAAAAAAAAGAAGCCAAATGCCTGAAGCTCAAAAAAGTTCTGGAGCTTTTTTTTGTAGCTCGAATTGGGCAGATTGGTGTGTTTTTTGAAGCGTTTTCTGTTCCATAGAAATGCTAAAAAACGATTGATTTGGGGAATTTTTGAGCGTTTTAGTGCATTTTGTTCTTAAGCATTTTTCTGCTCAAATGCAATGATTAAATAAATAAAAAAAATAGTAATTAAAAATAAATAAATAATACATAAATAAATAAAATACATGATTAAATAATATATTAAATAAATAAAATATAAATAATAATAAATAAATAAAAACCCTAACCCTAATATTAACACCAAACTCTAATATTAAAGTACACTGGAACCTCAGATTGCGAGTAATGTGGTTTCACAATAACGAGTGTTTCACAATAGGAGGAGCCGTTCGGAAATACTCAAAAATACTCAGTTCCCGAGTGTTTCCAAGCCTTTCCGAGGGTTTCCGAGGGCAGCCGAACGATCTCAGGGTATTTCCGATTCCCTTCTGCGCCCCCCCCCCACCTCTGGCCACATGCGTTATTGCATGCTATACAAGTCAAGTCATTATTTTCGTTTCCATTGACTTCTATGGGGAAACCCGCTTTGATATTTCAAGTGCTTTAGATTACAAGCATTTTACTGGAACGGATAATGCTCGTAATCCAAGGTTCCACTGTATAACTAAGGGCAAAACTTTTTTTTTTTTTAGTGTTGGATAGAGTGGAGGTGGATTAGAACCCCTATCAGTTTTTATTGCTGTCTGTGGCCCCCATTAGGAAGATTCACCGCCTCTATATGTCACTTTTACTATTATCATTGAAATTAAAAGAAAATCACACATTTTGGGTTGTCCCCAGAAATAAAATAGCTGGCAAATCTTCCAATGGAAACACTAGTTCTGGTGAACTGGGGGTACCCAAGGAATTTGCTTAATTTGCAGGAATTTCCTCTCATTTCCTGTTTGACTATGTGACAGGATGTGAAGGGAAATCTCAACAATCAGACACAGATGGCGAAAACAAATCTTAAAAATAAAAAATATGAAATGAAAAAAGTTTTGCCCATAGTTACTACTTTACCACTTAAGGACCGCCTAATACCGATATACGTCGGCAGAATGGCACAGCTGGGCACAATCACGTACATGTACGTCGCTTTTAAGAGCCCAGTACGCGCCGACCCGGTCAGAAGCTCTGTGACCGCGGCCGCAGGACCCGATCGCCGCCGGTGTCCCGCAATTGGCCACAGGAGCTGAAGAACAGGGAGAGGTGAGTGTAAACGTACCTTCACCGTTCTTCACAGTGGCAGTGTCATTGATCGTCTGTTTCCTGATATAGGGAAAGACGATCAATGACGTCACACGTCACACGTCCAGCCCCGCCCCCCTACAGTTAGAAACACATATGAGGTCACACTTAACCCCTACAGCGCACCCTAGTGGTTAACTCCTAAAATGTTTGTGTCCAAATGGACTTATTCAGAGGTGTATTTAGGTTTTGCGCTGCCCTAGGCCTGACTAAACTTGTGCACCCCCTAATTTAAATATGACCCACCCATTCCTGTCACGGCCACACCCTGTGTTGTTTAAGACCCGCCCTGAAATTTTCGAGTGAGGACACTAGTTCTGAGGGCCTGGGGGGGGGGGGGGGGCAATGGATTTTCTTAATTTACTTAGATTTCCTCTTACTTCCTGGTTGCCCCATAGAGCAGGAAGTGAAGGGAAATCTTCGCAATGGGACAGGGATGGTAAAAGTGTTGCCTATAGTTCTATTTTAAGTAGATGGTGCAGCAGAAACATATAGCACAGTGAGGAAGGTTTGTGGTCCAGGATGACAAAACAGTCAAAATTGCAAGCGCCCCCCCCCCCACATACTAGAAGCAGCGCGACCACTTTATGGGGGCGCTAGACTAATTTTCCTAACAGTGTAGCGCAAGCCGGCAGCGACTCTTTTCATGCTGCCCCCCTGCAAAGTGCTGCCCTAGGCCTGGGCCTTGTTGGCCTAGGCCAGGATACAGCTCTGGACTTATTACCATGTAATTGCCTCTACTATAGTTCACATTGTTCTTCATATCGCACTGTTTTGTGCATAAATATTCAAAAATCCAATAAAATCTTTGTCATGTGATCATGGTGATCAATGGTGTTGTTGTTAAACAAAGACAAACTCAACCCTAAGAGCCGGTTCACACACAGGCGGCACGACTTCAGGGGCGACTTGGCAAGGCAATCTCAAGACGACTGGAAAGGCAACTTGCAAAATGACTTCTGTATTGAAGTCAATGCAAGTTGCCCCGAGTCGCCCCCAAAGTCGTACAGGAAGCTTTTTCTAAGTCGGAGTGACTTGCGTCGTTCCTATTAGAACGGTTCCATTGAATGGAGCGGAGTGCGACTTGTCAGGTGGCTGAGTCGCCTAACAGCTCGCCCCTGTGTGAACTGGCTTTTACACTAACTCTAATTTTTTGTTAATAAATAAGAACATGTGATTGCCAGGTTAGTGCTGTGTATAGCTTTGTTTATTAACAAAGCCATATGAGCACCAAGTAAGTAAGTCTTCAGTCACATGCTACTATAATTCTATCTATATGCACTGGATGGTTTTGGCAGCTTACTGACAAAACCATAAGAAGTCAAAAATTCATACCCTAACCTTAGTACTGCTTAAGCATTTGGTAGCATTATCTCAGTATAAAACTGTGCAAATTATTTTTTCCTGCAGGTAATGTCAATGGTGTAACAAGCAGTGAACCCCCTCCAGCACCCCCAGATTCTCCTCCTGCTAAATCGGAATCCCATGGGAGACATCCTGGAGGGAGAGCAGCTACACCTCACCCTCAACAGCTGCCATTAAGAAAGACTTTCAGTGATCTTGGTCACATATTACAGCCATCAAATAATATGGACAGCACAAGTATGATATATTCAAATCCCCCATGTAATGGGGCTAAGGACTGTGCTACATCGAACTGGCAGGGAAACTCGTTTAACTATATGACTTCACCGAGCCCTGTGAAAAGTGTGCAGGTGTCTGTTGCAGAGCCCACAAAAAGTTCAACTATGACCATGGCATCTCCTGGGGTTTGTAATCGCTCAGGTTCCTTTAAGATAAAAAAGGAAAACTTAACAAGGGGTAGTGGTGGAAGCATCTGCTTGACTGCAACTCTTCCAGGACACGGTGTGGATCCACCAAAAGCAGAGAAGTACAAGGTTGTCTCCTGCCCCCCTAGTCAACCAGGGGCAAGCAATTTGAACAATACGTCCACCTTGCCAACAACGCGCAGCGAGTGCACGTTCCGAGAAAGATCACTGTCGATGCCTACAGACACCGGTTCCCTCTCGTCAGTGGACATAACCTATGCAGACAACAGGAGGGGAAGTGGGGACTATGCTCTAAACTATCCCAGTGGGAGCTCCGAGGAGAGCACAAGTACAGAGAATGTATCTGTGATGGCAGATCAAGACAATCAAGAACGTAGAAGATCTCGAAGCATCTCCTTGAGAAAGCCGAAGAAAAAGCCATCACCTCCGGCACGTAGTGTTTCCCTTATAAAAGATGCATCCACACAGAAACTGCACCCAGTGTCCACTATGCCAAAGGATCAAAGACCTAAAAGCCTTTGCATTGCATTTGATAGTCAGGGACACAGTTATATTCCAACATCAATGCAGGGCAATGCTACAATGCCATCATCAAAAAGTATGCTCTTTACTCAAAACTGGAATTCCAGTGATTGCAAGTCTAATGACTTTCACAGGACATTGACAGGCTCTAGTTCTGCAACAAGTTCAACTGTTATAGAATGCAGGAATGTACAGGGAAGTTCTGAGTCGCTGACATCGCTTTACAATTCAAGAGCCACAACACCATCCCAAACTTGCACAGATGCAAGCTCAAAGATGTCTTCACCTGGTAAACCTCCTGGTTTGATGTCTCCATCTAGTGGCTACTCAAGCCAATCAGAGACCCCAACTATGATTCCAACATCATTAATTCTAGGCCACTCACCTTACCAAAGTCATAAGGTAAGGCCTATGGTCCCTGAAAGAAAATCATCACTTCCAGCTGTCTCGCCGATTGATAGAAGCCCCAGTGTCCGTCAGCCATTTGACTTACCACTCACTCCACCAACGCATCTGGATCTAACCAGTGCAAGAAAGTCTTCAAAGTCTTCAACTTTTAGTACAAAAAACCAAACTCAGAAGACGAGTCCAGTTCAGCCAATAATGCCGATGGTCACTCAGTCGGACCTCCGTAACATCCGTCTCAGGTCTATAAGCAGATCTGAAACTGAAGACAACTTGGATATTTTAGACCACCTAGATGAACTGACTGATGAAGCTTTTCCCTTGCCAGAGAAAAAGACAAAGCCTCCAGTGGCAGAAAAACCCCCTATGTCTAGAAGGCCCAACAGCCTTTCTTATAGAACTTCTGCAGTCACACCAGAATCTCCTGTGATGTCACCCTCTTCTCCGGGAAAATACATCCGAGACCAATCATCCCCTCAAGATGCATACATGGTGATTGGAACTCTACGGCACAAGAAGAATTATGACTATGAAATTCGTATGGAGACACCTCCATCCTTAGACCCCTCTCCACCACCCGAGAGTTACTTCCAAACAAACCAGACAAGTTTCTCACAGAACAGTGCTGATGAAGATGACTATTACAGGGGAAGACAATTCCCAGACAGAATAACTCTACAGAACTTGAATTATATAGATAAAAGGAAAGTAAAGGTTCCACCACCGATTCCGAAAAAGCCCAGCATGCTACACTTGCCAGTTGCCAGTCCACCACCAAGCCAAGCAACTTCATCTTCATCGGAACAGAGGCTATCCCCTGTTGTATCTTCAGATTCTGGAGCCTGCGCATATCCTGATATCATTGAGTTCCAGAAATATGCTGCAGAAGGAACCATTCACGGTGTACAACCTGACCTTGTATCTATGGATGCTTTTTCAGGTAACTATCACTAGAGCAAAAGGGACACACTATAAAACTTGAGAGTCAAGTATTACCAATACTGTTATTTGGTTAGTGTGGTATAGTGATGATATCGACACAAGTACATTTCATGTCTTGAAGTATTAATGCCTAGTGCTAGATTTCACTTTCCACGCTGAGAAACCATTAAAATATTATGGAAAAAGGGTACAGGGGATATTTCTTTAAATTATGTACCAGTCAAAAGTTGCCACCGAAAAAACACACGGAGGTTGATTTACTATGCGAGTAAAAGCTGTTCTCTTAGCAAAGTTAATGCTAATTTGAAAGGTGCATGCCCAGTTAACAAAGTGAATGTTGGTCAATAAGGTGAACCTTTGCTCACTTGACATACCCAATTGTGTGCAAAGGCATTAGATATTTTAGCTAGCACATGATTGGGTATCCAAAGTGAACACAACTTTGCCGTACTTGTTAACATTCACTTTGAAAAGCTCCATTAGTAAATCAACCCCGTTGAAAATTAAACAACTGCTGGAACAGGTGTAACACCCCCCCCTTCCCCAGTGAATGCTAAATTATGTTGTTTGTTGAAGAGAAAAGTCCCCATTGCATCTAGGCTTTTTGGATTTGTGAATTATACTCAATACTGTCTACTGGTATGAATAATCATTACTATCCATATGTATAATGTACACTTTAGGGCCAAAGGTTGTGTTCATCACACCTATATGAGATTGTTGGACATTCTATTCCAAAACCTCGGACAATAAGATGAAGTTTCCCCCCCTCGTGTGTGGGTATAACTACCTCCATTCTTCTGGAAAGGCTTTCCATAAGATTTTGGAAAATATCTGTGGTAAGGTACTGATATTGGATGAGAAGATCTGGCACACAATCAGTGTTCCAATTCATCCCAAAGGTATTCAGTGGGGTTGAGGTCAGATAATGTTGTTAGATGAGACGACCTGGCTCATAATCAATGATCCAATTCATCCCAAAGCTGTTCAGTAAGGTTGAGGTCAGTTACTGATGTTGGCTGAAAAGATCTGATCCCAAAGGTGTTCAGTCGGGTTGAGGTCAGGTACAGATGTTGAATGGGAAGACCCTATCCCAAAATTGATCAGTAGGGTTGAGGTCAGGTACTGTTTTTGGATGAGAAGACCTGATCCCAAAGCTGTTCTGTAGGGTTGAGGTCGAGTACTGATGTTGGATAGGAAGATCTGGCTTCCAATTGGTTATCCGATTCATCCCAGATATGTTTAGTAGGGTTGAGGCCAGGGACAAATGTTGAAAAGGAGGACCTGATCCCAAAAATGCTCAGTAGTATCAGGTACTGTTGTTTGATGAGAAGAGCCCATATCAAAGCTGTTCAGTAGGGTTGAGGTAGGTCAGGTACTGTTATTGGATGAGAAGACCTGATCCCAAAGTTGTTCAAAGGAAGGGCGTCATGTTGTGTTCGGCCACATGTGGAACCAAGATATTTGTATTTCTTTATTTTATTTTCTTTCGTTTATTTTTATATTGTACTCTTTGTTTTTCTTTATCTTCCGTAATCTTTCTAAAACTTTAATAAATACCATTGAAACAAAGGAAGGGTGTCTGGAAATGTAGCTCTCCTCAACGCCTTTATTAAATAGGAGGTAATAATCCAAAAAATACAAGCCACACCAAACAGCAGAATACAAGAGCTCCTGTATTCTGCTGTTTGCTGTTGCTTGTATTTTTGGATTATTACCTCTTTTTTATAAAGGCATTGATTTTAAGTGTGGCTGTTTTCTCTTCATCCAATTCCCAAAGTTGTTCAGTAGGATTGAAGTTGGGTACTGTTGTTGAATAATAAGATCTGATCCCAAAGGGGTGCAGTAGGGTTGAGGTCAGGTTCTGTTGTTGGATGAGAAAACCCCATCCTAAAGTTGTTAAGTAGGGTTAAGGTCGGGTACTTCTGTTGGATGAGAAGACCTGGCTCACAATCAGTGATCCAGTTAATCTCAAAGCTGTTCAATAGGGTTAATGTCAGGTACTGTTGTTGGATGAGAAGATCAGGTTCTAATTGATAACCCAGTTTATCCCTAAGCTGTATAGTAGAGTTGAGGTCAGGTATTGACATTTAATGAGAAGACCCGATCCCAAAGATGTTTGGTAGGGCTGAGGTTCGGGCTCTGAAGGCCACTCAAGTTCCTCCACTCCAAACTGGTCAAACCATGTATTTATGGAGCTGGCCTTACACACTCACCCATGCTGGAACAGAAAAGGGCCTTCACCAAACTTTTTTTTTTATTGAAAGCCCATGGCTTGTAATACACACTCAAAAAACTTTACTCGGTGCCAAAAAAATGTGCACAACATAAAGAGGTGACACAAAAACGTGTGTACACAAGCCCCCAGAAATCAGAGGGCCTTGCTCTGAATCCCCCGCAGCGTTAGGCTCCTGACAGGGAAAAGGGTACTTACACTTGGTCCATCTGGCCGAAACCAGTCGGACCCCATTCTCTGGAGGGTCTGCCGAAACAGACCCATCCAAGTACTAGGTGGGGCTTCCCTGAAGGGAGACCCCATGAGAGAGGGCGAACTAAGCCAGAAGGCCATGTCCACCCCCTCCCAAGACTTTCAGGGCAGTCCCGAGTACCTACACCCAGTGGTGTAGTGTGGGTTGTCAGCGCCTGGGGCGAAGCAAGTAATTTGTGCCCCCTGACCCATGGACTTACCTATTTTCAGCTAGCTCCAGTCTGGTCACATTATTCACTGTGTGAGAAAGCTATGGCTGTAGGGAAGAGGAGAGCTTGCTTGATAATGACTGGTAAAGCCTGAAATGGTGACATCATGCATTTGTTCCTATGTCTCATCTGTTGTTGGCGCTCCCTCCTCTCCACACTCGTGACAGCGCCCCTCTAAATTTTGCGCCCGGGGCATTGCCCCCCTTGCACCCCCCACGCTACACCACTGCTAACCAGTCACACAGTGCAAAAACCGTGTACAAACATAAAAATACAAAAACGTGACACACATAAGGAATTAATAAAAGAAAGTGGGGGAGGAATAAGTGGCTGTTGTTGCAAAGTTGGAAGAGCTAAAATTAAATAAAAAAATCTTTGTATGCTGTGGCTTTACCATTCACTGGAATAGCCTTATTTAACTTATAGTGTGAATATTTATTCAATTCAATGTAATTTAGTTACTAATAGCTCCTAAAATTTGTAGTAAAGTCTTAGTTTGTAATATTTTTGTATATTTGTTTCATAGGACCATACACAGACTTACCAGAAGACAGCAAATGTACATCAAAAAAGACAGCCGCGTCCATCACTGAAGATGACGATGAGGTGTTTGTCAGTTCACGAACCACAGAAGATTTATTTACACTCATCCACAGGTACATCAAGACTGTTTATTTCCGGCACTATTATGGCGACTAAATGGAGCTGACGATCACTGTAAATAAATATGTTTTTTTTTTTATTATCATCAGCTCCATCTAGTGGTCACAATGCAGTATTTTTCTGATTCCCTCTACAGGCAGTCCCCGAGTTACGAACACAAAAGGACTGTAGGTTTGTTCGTAAGTCGAAGTTGTTCGTAAGTCGCAACACTGAATTTGTAAGTGTAACTTTCGGTCGGAGCACTGCGTTTGTACGTGTAACGTCCGCCTGTGCATGGATGTGGGAAGTTCCGAGCGCTTGTTATGTTATCTGGGGCTCTTCTGGCCATGCAGTACTGCAGTGTGGGATGTGTCCGAGGTGCTCGTAGGTATCCAGGACCAGCATGGAGCACAAGTGGCCGGCATTCGAGGCCGGTCGTAAGTAGGAGTCGTTAGTAACATGGATGTTCGTAACTCGGGTACTGCCTGTATTCTGTATTAAATAACATTCAACCTTAAAAAAAAAAAAAAGTCTAATAACGTTTGATTTTTCCCCCATTTACACAGTAAAAATACAGTTTCACAGGACGATGGGCTCTGCAATTTTATTTTATGTACACCACTAAGAGTAAGCCAAGAATCTGGGCATGGGCAGGGTTCACTTTGACATGCAGCCCTGCAGGAGCCCCAGATGTTCATCCATCTGGTAGGTACAAAAGGAAATATTTAGGGTGAGAAATCCATGCCAGACTTATTGTATCTGCCTTACTTTTCACTACCTAGAAAAAAAACTGCAGATGATCAGAAATTCCATTTTCAGGTCCCTGCTCAGTACTCAGCCCACACACAGCTGCAGCTGAGATCTGTGTGATCCATCACAACGAATTGGGATATTATGGAGGAGGAATCCTTCCCTCCCAGTGCAGTCTCTCATTGGCACTGTTCCTTAAGGCCTCTTATAAATGCAATTCTCCTTAAAGTTGAACTACCATCAGATATATTTTTTCATGTTAAGTCCTTTCACGCTTATTAATGTGTCAAACCAACCCTTCCAGGTAATTATTACTGCTCCCAGAGGTCATAATACACCCCCTAATAATGCTTTCATCTGCTTTTATCTCCAAAAGAGTGGTGCCATCTTTGTTCAGGCATTGTCCAGGGTCATTTTCGATGTCCTGGACTGAGACCTACTCTACTGGGTCAGTGAGAGATTAAAAGACCTTACCCTGCATGGTAATGGTGAAAAACGTTTTAGAACTGACAAGTAATGTAAGCATGGAAGACGCAAAAGTCCACACTTTTAGAAAATAGAAAGTAATACAGGGGAGCCTGTATCACCCTAAATACTTAAACCCTACTATTGTTTTCAGCCAAGGAAGCTGCCATCTTGGCCTCTGATTAATCTTCAACTGCCATGATGCTGCGCACAGGGGCATATATCTACCAAGAGGCAAACAAGGTGTTTGCCTTGGGGGTATTTTTCAGGGGAGCACTATGAGCATTGGCATCACTACGGGGGTTCGGCTTGCACCTGGGTGACACCCGCCAGAGAGGTGAGACCAGGAGCGGCCACGGACTGAATGCTTGGTGACAGGGGAGCAAAGCGGAAGCAGGGGGCAGTAGCTTACTTGGCAGAGCAGGTGGGAGTCCAGGGCTGTGATCGTGCCACGGCAGTCTTGCTACACAGAGCTGGTAAAAAGAAGCTGGTGGGCTGCTGGACGGTGAGAGTCTGGTGTAGTTTTTTTTGGGGGGGGTGGAAGAACTTCTTGGAGTAGTGTGGGGGGATATGGGAGCCCCCCTTTCTCCCCCCTCCCTCTCTCTCACCCCCTTCCTCTCTCAACCTCCCCTCATCTCTCTCTCACCCCCCTCTCTCACCACATTATTATAGATTTATCTCTGGTCTAATTCCAGGATACATATTCTATTCTGCCTATGATCCAAATTAAAGGTGATGTGAATGCATGCATGCAAAAGAATCACACTGGGACACACCAGTCAGTGTGAGCTCTTCCTCACCGTTCATCATTGTTGGTGTCAGTGGGAGGAATAATACCCCATCGTTTGTGTCAGTGGGAAGAATGGTGTCCTCTTGTTGGTGTCAATGGGAGGAATAGTGCCTCATCGTTGGTGTTAATGGAAGGAATAGGGCATCATTGTTGGTGTCGTGGGAAGAATAGTGTCCTATTGTTGGTATCTGTGGGAGGAATAGTGCCCCCTGATTGGTGTCAGTAATAGGATTAGCACTGTATCACTGGTGTCAGTAGAAGGAATAGAGTGTCAGGAACTATGCCCCACTGTTGCTGACAGTGGGGAGAGTAATGCCCCAATGACTGGATAAAAGCAAGCAAAGGGCTGCATCCAGTCCCCAGGTCGCAGTTTGGAGACCACTGCTATAGAGCAAGAGGGTAGGGAATATTCCGCAATGCAGTCACGTGTTCCTGTTAAAACTCTTTAAGATGGGAATCCTGTTTATCTTAGGCAGATTTCCTAATTTTTCCTGTTGCAAGTGAAATTTCTCCAGTGTAATGTGTCTAATAAGTGTGTTTCTTATGATCGTCAGCTCCATCTTGTGACCATAATATGATAATTTCCTGAAATATCCCAGTCAGTAGAATACTGCATTATATCCACTAGATGGAGCTGATGTCATCAAAAATACACATATTAGACACATTACGGGGACTATTTGGGATGGCGAGTCATTAATTTTTATAATAGATCCCAATTACTTTTCAAATTAAATTCTTCACCTTTAACCACTTTAGCCCCGGACCATATTGCTGTCCAAAGACCAGAGCACTTTTTGTGATTCGGCACTGCGTCGCTTTAACTGACAATTGCGCGGTCGTGCGACGTGGCTCCCAAACAAAATTGGCGTCCTTTTTTTCCCACAAATAGAGCTTTCTTTTGGTGGTATTTGATCATCTCTGCGGTTTTTATTTTTTGCGCTATAAACAAAAATAGAGCGACTATTTTGAAAAAAATGCAATATTTTTTACATTTTGCTATAATAAAAATCCCAAAAAAGATATAAAAAAACTTTTTTTTCCTTAGTTTAGGCCGATACGTATTCTTCTACATATTTTTCATTAAAAAAAATCGCAATTAGCGTTTATTAATTGGTTTGCGCAAAATTTATAGCGTTTACAAAAAAGGGGGTCGTTTTATGGCATTTTTATTATTATTATTTTTTACTAGTAATGGCGGCGATCAGCGTTTTTTTTCGGTACTGCGATATTGTGGCGGACACATCGGACACTTTTGACACATTTTTGGGACCATTGGCATTTTTATAGCGATCAATGCTATAAAAATGCATTGTATTACTATAAAAATGCAATTGGCAGTGAAGGGGTTAACACTAGGGGGCAGGGAAGGGGTTAAGTGTGGTCCTGGTGTGTTCTAACTGTATGGGGGGGTGGCCTCACTAGGGGAAATCACTGATCTTCTGTCCATACATTGTATGGACAGAAGATCAGCATTTCCCCCGCTGACAGGAACAAGAGGTATGTGTTTACACACATACCTCCCGTTCCCCGCTCTGTAACGAGCAATCGCGGGTGCCCGGCGGCGATCGTACTCGCCGGCCACGCGTGCGGGACTCGGGGGGGCGCGCGTGGGCGCACGCGCGCCCTACAAGCTGCTAAAGGGAGGACGTAGAGCTACGTGCTCCCGCGTAGCAGTGCCACCGTCCCGCAGTAATATGACGGCGGGCGGTCGGCAATTAGTTAAGGACCTGTGGCAATGATCTTTGGGCTGATGTCATCGGTTTGACATTAGTTTAAGATGCTTCTGAGATCATTCAAAATTCATTGACAGGTGCAAATGACTATCTTCAGACCTGCATGTGACCTAAATTTGACCTCCATCTGATTTGAAGTTGATCTCCTTTAGATCCCCATTTGACTTGCAGTTGACCTCCTTTAGACCTCCATTTGATTTGCAGCAGACCTCTTTTTGATCTGCAGTTGACCTGCAGTCGATCACCTTCTGACCTGCATTTCACCTCTTTCAAGTGGGCTTTGCATCCCCCACATACTTGTATGGGAATGAATAACCCATCAGACACCAACAAACATCCCTTGATACCAGCCCTAATACTGTTTATTGAGGTCTACTTCTGAATTTTGGACACTACAATATTTTTTTCTTTCTTCATTAGGTCTAAAAGGAAGTTGCTTGGATGGAAAGACTCCGGAGATACTTTTGGGAGCAGACAAAGCTCAATGTCGCCCATTAAAATTTCATACTCCACAAATAGTGACTTGGGAACCCTGAGCATTAGTCGGACTTCCAGTAAAAACGAGGACTTTAAGGCCCTTCTCCAAAGGAAGGGTAGCAAAAGCAGCATAGGGGCCCGACCTTCGGCCGCAGAACTCCTTAAAACCACCAACCCTTTGGCTCGAAGAGTGATGAGTGAGTTTGCTCCAGAAATGGAGAAAAACGGCAATACAAAAACCTTGCCTAGGGATTGAATTTTTTGGGGAAAAATCCTGGAGATGAAGAGATGTGTGAAATGTTGTATGCTTATGTCTGCCGAGATTACAGCCATTGTACACGGGAATGTAAATTAGTGACCAGGTGTTGGCAATGTCCACCAAATTTTCTTTTAAAGGCTAATTGAACAATTGTCAAATTGAAGAACTTAATTCACTAATTTCAGCTGAACTTCTCTGGAATACTATGAAAGGAATCATTTTCATATAACGTTGTGCCAAACTTAAACTGATATATTATGTGTAGTAATAATGTGACATCTGCCAGATCTCTCTCCTGGACCATCCATGAATCTTTGCATGTAATCCAGAAAGTGTTTTGCAGTCACTATGAGCTTTGCATTTTGTAGTATATATCTCATTTTATATTTATCTTCTCGCAGCTATGCGGGGAGGTTTTGAGAAGACAGTTCATCTAAAATGTGTTGTTCCATATGAAAGTTCTAGCCAACAGTTCCATGTGGAAGTTCTTTCTAAAAGTTCAATTCAAAAGTTCCATCTGAAAGATCTGTCCAAAAGGTTCATGAAGAAGTTCCATCAGAAGGTTCCATTAAGAAGTTTCATCTGAAGGTTCCATCAAGAAACTCCATCTGAAGGTTCCATCTAAACGTTTGATATTAAGGTTCCATCTAAAAGTTTCATCTGAAAGTTTCATTTAAAAGTATCATCTGAAAGTTCCTTCTAAAAGTTCCATTAAAAGTTCAGTTTAAAAGTTCCATCTGAAAGTTCAGTTTAAAAGTTCCATCTGAAAGCTCTATCCAAAAATTCCATTAAGAGGTTCCATCTGAAAGTTCAGTTTAAAAGTTCCATCTGAAAGCTCTATCCAAAAATTCAATTAAGAGGTTCCATCTGAAAGTTCAATTTGAAATATCCATCAAAAGTTCTATCTGAAGGTTCCATCTAAAAGTTCAATTTGAAAGATCCATCAAAAGTTCTTCTAAAGGTTCCATCTAAAAGTTCAATTTGAAAGACCCATCAAAAGTTCTATCTGAAGGTTCCATCTAAAAGTTCCATCTAAAAGTTCCATCCAAAAGTTGCTGATATTGACATGTTCATACATATGCCGAGGCATTTTAGAGCTCATGAAACTTAGAATAAGTCTTGGCTTTTATGAACATAACATTGGTAGCATTCATTTGTATTACCGAGTATTGAAGATAGTATTATGGGATGCATTACAATCTGTAATTACTAAGCACTTTAAAGCTGAACTTCGGGCAAACTAAATACACATAAGAAGTACATGGAAGGGATCGGTTCTACCTGCCAAGTGATTTCTATCTCTAATAATCCAGTCCTGAGATTTACATAGTTCCACCACACAGAACATCCCTCTCTGGCTAGGCAGAGCACCTGCTTGCAGTTCAGTAACACTGAGGCCGCGTACACACGACCAAATCTGTCTGCTGGAAACGGTCTGCTAGACCGTCCCAGCAGACAGATTCGATCGTGTGTACGGGCGAGCAGACGGATTTGGCCAGCCGACAGATTTGAAAGCATGCTTACCAATCTGTCGGCTGGGAACCCGTCCGCCCGACATGTCTGCTGGTTAGTACGCTAACCAGCAGACATGTCTTCTCGCACACGCGCCGAATGATTTTGACGCATGCGCGGAAGTGTTTTACTTCCTGGTGCGGTGACGTGGCAGCGTCAACGTCACCGCCGCGTCACCGACACGTCAGCGCGCTGTCTGCTGGCGGGGATTTTGGTTTGCTCGTGTGTACACGTGAGCAAACCAAAATCCAAGCAGACAGATTTGTTCAAATCGGTCGGTCCGACCGATTTGAACAAATAGATTGCCTCGTGTGTACGAGGCCTTACAGGTCTTGGCCCTCCCCCAGCCTGTGATTGAATAGTGAGAGGAGAAGCAGCAGACTGATAAGCTCTTCTCCCTGTCACTCTGCTCTCTCCTGATGTTAATACTTAAGTAGACCTGATTGGCTCCTCGCGCCTCTTCTCTAGTTGTAACTCTGCTGTACCAAGGTCAAGTGAAGGCACTTACACTGCTTGTATTTAACAAAATACATTTAATGATGTGTTAACGAATACAGAGCTGGATCAATCTCTGCCTTTTTGTATCTGCCTGGTGTTTAACATTAAATGAGCCATTGGTTGGGACTCCTCCTTATGGCAAGACAGACATACCACAGATATCAGATCTCTTTCACTGGTAGTGATGCAGAATTAAATGGAGGATGGAGCAAAGGGGCAAGTGGCCAATGGGCAACTCCTAAAATGATATGTTGGGCTGGTGGGCAAGTGTCCCCTGGGCCAGTCCTAAAATGAAATACTGGACTGGTGGGCAAGTGCTTCATGGGCCAGTCCTAAAATGATATGTTGGGCTGGTGGGCAAACGTTCCCTGGGCCAGTCCTAAAATGAAATACTAGGCTGGTGGGCAAGTGCTCCGTGGGCCAGTCCTAAAATGATATGTTGGGCTGGTGTGCAAGTGTCCCCTTGGGCTGGTCCTAAAATTATATGTTGGGCTGGTAGGCAAGTGTCCCCTGAGGCAGTCCTAAAATGATATGTTGGGCTGGTGGGCAAGTGCCCCCTGGGCTAGTCCTAAAATGATATGTTGGGATGGTGGCCTTAAATGAAGATACTTTACTATTCAGACATCAAACAGAGCAGGACCCACCATCAGTGTAATTTAGCAGACATTATATGGCATCTGGCACAGGGGAGTCTTCCAACAGTCTTCCCTTGCAGCTCTGAGATGTCATATGGTCATACTGTATGTCAAGAGTTGCAAAGGATGGTCATGCTGGAAGACATGAATCTGTACCTACCATTAAATGGCCACCTAAGTAATTTTGCCTTCAAGGCCACAAATTTCCAGTCTACCCTCATGGGAATTCATCTGCAGAACTGCATATTAGCATTCACTCAGGATGAATTAACAAGGCCATAAGTAGTAACCCTCTTAGAAATAAATTTTCACTCTTTATTTGAAGTGGAAAAGACCACTTTGAAACATGGGACACTCTACAGATGTTGTTATTGGTGGTCCTGCATGTCATGTTCCTCATGTGATCATTTATAACATGTTGCTTGATGGGACCTATCAAGATATTCTCAGATGCCAGTTCACATTGTGTCAATCTGCATTTTTCATTTGGTGGCCTTCCAACACCATATCATCACGTAAAGCATTTAATATCTGACTGTCTTTACCACATTATTCTTCAACTTTCAAGGAAATTAAGAGCTTACACCAATTGTTGATATTGTATAGATCATGCGAGTAAGGATTTTAAATGTGATATGAACATGCAGGTCTATCATCTTTGTTCTTGTGGGCAAGTTTGCACACTTCCATTGCATGAAAATCTATTGAACAGTAATTATTGGTATTCCCAAACATTTAAAGTCTTTAGTAGGGCTATTTATCAAAATGTAGCACTAATGAAATGGCCATCACTCATAATACTTTGAGCCTATAATAGTAAAATCTTAAATATAGTAAGCCTAGTTAATTAGAGTACATTTCCATAGTTCCAAATTTCATGGCCTTGTAGTACATCCTATGCCAAAACCATGGAACATAGTATGGCTGGCCCTTTTTGGTGCCTATAACATCCTCCACTGGGAACCTTATTCAAAAGCTTTTGGAGTGTGTCTGTGCATATTTGGGCTCATTTAGCTAAAAGACCATTTGTGAGGTCAGGTACAGATGTTGGATGAGAAGACCTGGTTTATAATTGGTGTTCTGTTTGAAAACTGTTATATTCGATAGTGGTCAGGTCAGGGCTTTGTGCACGGCACTTGAGTTACTCCACACCAAACTCTTCAAAACCATGGCCATTATTTAAGAGTTGGTCTCCAATTTGTGGTCATAACAACCTCCAATCTTCTTGGAATGATTTTGAGTGTATCTGTAGGAATTTGTGCCTGTGTAGCCAAAAGCATTTGTAATGTCAGGTACGAATGTTGGATGAGAAGACCTGGCTCCAATTCATCCCAAAGGAGATGAATACTGTTAAGGTCAAGGTTATGTGCACGCCACTTGGATTACTCCACACCAAACTCATCAAAACCATGGCCAAAAATATAGAGTTGGTCTCTTATTTGTGGTCAAAAAAGTCTCCACTCTTCTAGGAAGGCTTTCCACAAGGTTTGGAGTGTATCTGCGGGAATGTGTGACCATTTGGCCAGAAGCATTTGTAAGGTCAGGTACGAATGTTGGATGAGAGGACCTGGCTCCAATTCATCCCAAAGGTGATGAATACTGTTGAGGTCAAGGCTGTGTGCACGCCACTTGGGTTACACCACACCAAACTTATCAAAACCATGGCCAATAATATAGAGTTGGTCTCCTATTTGTGGTCATAATAGCCTCCATTCTTCTAGAAAGGCTTTCCACAAGGTTTGGAGTGTATCTATGGGAATGTGTGACCATTTGGCCAGAAGCATTTGAAGGTTGGATGAGAAGACCTGGCTCCAATTCATCCCAAAGGTGTTCAGTAGGGTTAAGGTCAGCACTGTGTGTAGGCCACTTGAGCTTCTCCACACCAAACTCATCAAACTATGTCTTTGTGAAGCTGGCTTTGTACACAGCGTCACAGTTATGCTGGAAAAGAAAATGGCTTTGTAAGTGTTATGCAAATGATAAAAATTTGTGTAGCAAAGGTGAAGTTTAAACCCTATACAAGTTCTTGTACTGTTGTATTGGCCTTGGGGTGGCCATATTCAGTGGGATGTCCTTCATGCACAGTGATTACTGCCCCACTTTCTACATAGTTGAATGAAGCCCAGCACCATCCAACCCAATTCTGTGAGCCCTGGAAGGCATGAATACGCCTCCTCAGTCTTGATTGAGATCACGCTGCCTGAGCTCACTGGATACTAGAGAAAAAATTCAGTGAGAACAACACTGGAAACAACATTGGGCAGATATACATCCGCCACAATATTGATTTGCTGTGGAACCCCATTTGAGAAACCCTGTGTTAAGGATTTGCAAAGTGGTGCAGGGAAGCATACTATTAATTACTGCACTGTCCCCCCACAGGTCCTCCTCTTCTGTCTGTCCCAGGCTCTTGTATGTGATATCACGTGGGATGGACAAGAGGAGGGCTAGTGGGGATCAAGGAGAAAAGGCATGTTACAACAGCAGCTTCCCTGCACTGCTCTGCATTTGTTTGTTAATAGGTGTTATATCTACAATTCGATGGTCAGATCCAATGTTCTGTTAGCTGGTTCACCGAGATCTCAGACTTTTTGCCAAGGGTTCTTTCAAGGTAAAAAAGGTTGAGAAACACTGACCTGGTAGGAAGGCAACACAGCTATGACATACATTTGTTTCAGTGCTCTACAACGCATTAGAATACACTACTGTGCATTGTAGAGCACGGGTTCAGAAAAAAATGCTGTATGTGTGCTTCTTTGTCCATATTTGTGCATTGGTAGCCCATTGAAAATGAATAAAATGTCTTAACACAATGCATATTGCCACATGGCATAAGGAGCAAGTATTAATGCAATGAATGGAAAATTGTGAATGCGCCCTTAATCTAGGTGTGAGGAAGGACAAGGACTTGTGGTGGGGGGTTAAACTGGGGGTGGGCTTCAAGCATTCTTTGCAACAACTGGGCCATGCAGGCGTTACACACACTTTTGATAGAACCACTTATTGCACAGAAGGAGCCTTTGACGTGTAAAATCCCTAGTGATCTAGTGTTAATTGTCCACTTTTCTAGTAAGAAAAGAGAAGGAAACGTTCACAGATTCAATGCCTTACCACCTACACCCCTCAGCAAAGATGATGGTTATGGAAAATCAACGCAGTGTAAAAGATATTTATTTCTTTATTTCTCATGGTGAGACACCTACCAATCTATTGCTAGAGCAATTTCATAAGCTATCATCATGAACGAGTTCCCAACCTCAGTTCTCAAGTACCCCCAATAGGTCATGTGTTTAGGATTGCCTTTACCTTGCACGGGTGCTTTCAATCAATGTCAAAGGCTTGGAACAAGGGTGTCAATAGTATTTTTACTGCGGGCCGCATGAGCAGTATTGTTGTTCTCAAGGGGCCGGTTATCTTGGGTACAATGTGCAGGGTTTAGGAGTGCGGTACATACAGAGTGCAGTGTTCAGGGATGTGCTATGTACAGAGTGCAGTTCCAGGGGTGCCCTATGCTCAGAGTTCAGGGGTGAGCTACGTATAGAGTGCAGGGTTTAGGAATGCAATAAGATAAGAGTGCAGTATTCAGGATTATGCTACATACAGAGTGCAGAGTTTAGGGGTGCGCTATGTTCAGAGTGCATTTTCAGGGGTACCCTATGCACACAGCGTGTGCTATGTTCAGGTGATATTCAGGGGTGTGCTATGTACAAAAGGCAGGGTTTAGGGGTGTGCTCTATACAGAGTGCAGAGTTCAGGGGTGTGCTGTGTACAGAGTGCATGGCTTAGGGGTGTGCTACGTACATAGTGTAGAGTTCAGGGGTGTGAGGTGTACAGAGTGCAGGGTTTAGGGGTACGACATGCACAGAACGCAACCCCATTCCCCCCTTAAAAGTTTCCAAAACCCTGGCCCGACTCTAGTACTTTTCTGTGTAGGCGGCTCTGCCTCTCCTTGCGGGGAGGTCCTTCTCTCAAATTCTGGGGATCTATCCCTCCCATGCTTTGCCATGAGTGCATGTAGGGATCTGTTAATTCCAAGAGTCGCTGAGAGCAAAGCTGTCCCTTGTAAACACAGAAATTTTCTGTGTTTACAAATGACAGCAGGGAGCGAAAGGTTGAGAGCCGGAGATGGTGAAATGAAGTTACGCCACGTTCCGTATGCAAGCGCCACATGACAAGGCCTGGTGGGCCTGATTCAGCCCTCGGGCCTTATGTTTGACATATGTGGCTTGGTAATTATGACAGCTATTTTATCTAAGGTAAATTTCCAAAACATGGCCTGTTGGGGGGTACTAAAGTAAAGAGGTTGGGAAACACCAGGCTAAACAAACACAACCCAGTGTCCGAGAACTTCAACTAAGTGACACAACCCAGTGTCCGAGAACTTCAACTAAGTGACACAACCCAGTGTCCGAGAACTTCAACTAAGTGTCACAACCCAGTGTCCGAGAACTTCAACTAAGTGTCACAACCCAGTGTCCGAGAACTTCAACTAAGTGCCACAACCCATTGTCTGAGTACTTCAACTAAGTGTCACAACCCAGTGTCGGAGAACTTCAACTAAGTGCCACAACCCAGTGTCCGAGAACTTCAACTAAGTGCCACAACCCAGTGTCGGAGAACTTCAACTAAGTGTCAAAACCCAGTGTCCGAGAACTTCAACTAAGTGTCACAACCCAGTGTCGGAGAACTTCAACTAAGTGCCACAACCCAGTGTCCGAGAACTTCAACTAAGTGCCACAACCCAGTGTCCGAGAACTTCAACTAAGTGTCACAACCCAGTGTCCGAGAACTTCAACTAAGTGCCACAACCCAGTGTCCGAGAACTTCAACTAAGTGTCACAACCCAGTGTCCGAGAACTTCAACTACGTGCCATAACCCAGTGTTCGAGAACTTCAACTAAGTGTCACAACCCAGTGTCCGAGAACTTCAACTAAGTGCCACAACCCAGTGTCCGAGAACTTCAACTAAGTGCCACAACCCAGTGTCCGAGAACTTCAACTAAGTGCCACAACCCAGTGTCTAAGAACTTCAACTAAGTGTCACAACCCAGTGTCCGAGAACTTCAACTAAGTGCCACAACACAGTGTCAAGAACTTCAACAAACTTAAGCTTTCGCTACAGTATTAGGCAGAAGTTTCCTCAAGAGTACGCACACAAATTACATTTAGGATTTTTGTCTCTTTGTTGGAGTACATTTTGGGACATTGAATAATATTCTGAAACACCAGTCTAACGGAGGGGTGGGTACATAAATAATAAAAAGATAACAGGACAACAAACCAGCAGGTCTTTGGAAGGGGCTCAAGAGAGCCTAGTAAGAAGAACAAACTGAAGAACCTTATGACCAGAGATTGAATGGAATCAGCTGAGGCATAGCTCCCAACTGTCCCTGATTTCGAGGGACTGTCCTTGATTTGGAGCAATGTCCCTCTGTCCCTCATTCCTCCTTATTTTTCCCTCATTTTGGTCTGATAAATATAGTTGTATATAAAATGCACTTTTTATCTATCAAAAAGTGTTTTTCAGCACTAAACATTTCATCTGATTTCTAAATTGCTGCATTTGTAAATTCCAAAAGCCAATATAAAGGAATAGTAGTGGTAAAAAAAAAAGCACTTGTGGGTTTAACCTTGTTTCTTTGTACAATTCTCCTTTAAGGGGGCATGGCAGGGGTGTGTCCTGAGCCTGCATACTTTTGCTGATACGTGTTCCTCATTCCCATCTCAAAAAAGTTGGGAGGTATGGCATGGCGGAGGCATGAATGTCCAACTGGTAAAATTCATCAAACAGAAGACCAGGTGGCATCTTTGCAATCTGCAAACAGATGCCTGATGCAGAAAAGCCCATGAAGTACTAAGTGATCTAGTGGTGGAAAGGTAGAACATTGCCCCTGAGGTCATAAGCTTAAATGATAAGTTGTGGAGTCAACCTAGTGATAGTGCAACAGAAGCAGGATACCCCTTATTGGGACCTTCAGGAATGACAAAAAGTGGGACTATCGCAAAGGGAGATAAATTTGAGGAGCACAACATACCACATCCCAAGGAGAAAAATCTTCTTAGAATTTGTAGAATTTGCATAATAAAGTGGTAGAACAATATTGATAAAGTTTACCAAGCTTGATACTCATAGAGCGGAGAGAAGATGTTAATTTCCCTGAGGACACTAGCAAAAAAAATCTTACTTGGAGCCGTAGGAGTTATACTGAGCTGTCCTTGCCAGTGTTCAATTCTCCTGAAGGTGGCAGTATAACCCTGTGTTTCACAATACTACCCTGTGCTTCGGAATGTACACCTAAGAAACATATTTGCATTATATTTTTTTTAATAGCTACACACTTTTTTGAATGAGAATCCATCATTGCTGTCACTTGCGGCCGTCATTGCCACACCTCTAAAAAAAGTGATCGGTGGCCGACCACATTTAGATTCATTTGACAAGGTGGCTCAAAGGTGATATGTTGCCTCTGGGATGCCAGTTTTAACCCTTGAAAGGCCACAGCAGTGCTGTTCACCTGAGTGGGTCGCATTTGGTGGTGGTATTGGCCCCCAATGCAAACTGTTGTATCATTTTGAGTGTAGCATACCCCCCTCCTCAGCTCAGCTGGGGGAAAAGGGGTAGCAAAAACAGGTGTATGTTAAGCATTTTTATCCAGCCCCCTTGACCTAACATAGCAGCTGGATGGGGTTCTACACTCAAAATGATACAACAGTTTGCACTGTGGGCCAATACCGCCACCAAATGCGATCCACTCAAGTGAAAAGCACTGCTGTGGCTTTTCAAGGGTTAAAACAGGCATCCCAGGGGCAACATAGCAGCATATAACCTGCAAGTACAAAGAAAGCCAAAAGGTCTTTCTGGCTATTAGCCTAATTGCCCTGACAATCAGAATGTTGTGCTAAACAGAAAATGATGAAGATACCCTGAAATTATCTGAATCAGATGGTCCTCCAGGAAATATAGTTCAGTGGAGGAGGGGGGACATAGCATACAAATATTACTTACCCCCTTATCTAATATAACGACCTGTCAATTTTACTGTGGGCGAATGGAAGTGTAGTAACGTCAAATGTAAACAATCTGAAGACAGGATGACCCACGTTTTGGTCATTTATTTGCTCGTAAAAATCATAAAATATTCCTCCGCATTTCGGGATCTTGACATACCCCTTCATCAGGGCTCGCAAATCTGACAACCTGCCCAGAACTTGTTTTTAAATGTCTGCATGAACCGCTGGTAACGCAATGATCACAGATGTCCTGTGGTAGACGTACTCTGTGGTCCTCAGGCAAACAGCTGATTATACGATTTAAATACATGCATTGGAATGTTTTACCTGCCAAAAAATCTGTATTTTTGTGAATCCAATTCTGAGATTTATTTGTCCCAGGAGGAATTGGGAGCTGAATGCCTCTTAAAAGAGGGTATCCGCTCACCTTGCCCCCAAAAAAATGACATGCCAAATGTGGCATGTCAGTGGGTCACCATCACTTAAAGCGGAAGTTCCATTTTTGGGTGGAACTCCACTTTAATTTCAGCTTTAAAGTGACTCTATAAGATTAAAAAAAAATATGCAAAGTGAATCTAATTAGAGGTATTTTTATAATTATCAATCAGCTGCTGCACCTGCAGGGCTCCAATGAGAAAAGCGTCAGGGTCTGCATTTCTTCAATTAGACATAATTTTACTTTGGGAGTATCTCACTAAAATTACATTTCTGTTACAGGGGATGCCCAAAATCTGACTTGTGCAGACTTCTGGGAAAATCAGTAAGCCAAGCAAGAAATGTCATATTACTGGTGGTGTTCTGTACACCAGTGGTTCTCAACCTCAGTCCTCAAGTACCCCCAACAGGTCATGTTTTCAGGTTTTTCTTTATCCTGCACAGGTGCTTTAAATCAGAGTTAATGGCTTGGTATTTTGGACAGCTATTTTATCTAAGAGAAGTTCCCTAAACATGGCCTGTTGGGGGCAGTGGCGGCTGGTGGGTTCTTTTTTAGGGGGGGTGGCAAAAAAACAACACCCTCTTCAGTGGCGTGGCAAAGCAATCACCCCCCCGTGGATGGCCCAGGAGAGGACACCCCAGCCTCGCCACACAAGCACTTACCTGTGGAGTGTGGGCAGCAGCTTCAGTGTCCAAAGCTCCAGTTTCCTCCGCCGTGTGTCTTCTGCCAAACCGCTAGGCATTCAATAGGATTGCTTGATGCTTTGGCCAATGGGGAAACAGGTCTCACAGACCTGCCTCCTGATTGGTGGGGAGGAACTTTAGTGTGACAATAGCGAAAATTAATTTGCTATGGTCACACAACTGGGTGGGATCAGAGTGCAATGCTCTGTGCTCCGAGGCCACCCTTTTTTGAAGCCTATTAGAGCCACTGGCTCTAATCACGTGCTTTAAAAAAACACCCACCCTGCATTGGAATCCATAGTCCGGCGCCACTAATATGTAGATCAGGGGGCCGGACATAGGTGAGGCGGCGCTCATGCGTCCCCTATGGACGGGCCGCCACTGGTTGGGGGTACTTGAGGACAGGGTTGAGAACCACTGCTATACACTGCATGGATAGGGGAGGCGGCACCAGTGTGCCCTCTATGGACGGGACGCCACTGGTTGGGGGTACTTCAGGACAGGATTGAGAACCACTGCTGTACACCCCCAACTTCCAGGTTGCCATATTGCATTGAATTACAGTGCTGCAGATTGAATACAATTCAATTACAATATGACTTGTCTAGCAACTGTATATGCAATATTATTATTATTTTTTATTAGTTTTTTGTTTTTTTCTGTATGAAAGTGGAGTTATCCTTTAAATAGATCAGGTTTGGCAGTGGCACTTCCCGCCCAACTCCTGGAATAGAAGAGTTATAATATTCCCCTCTCCGGTGGACCGTGCCTCCCACCTCCTCTTCGTTTCAGCTCTGCAGCCTCCATCAATGACTACTGCATTTACAGGAGTGGAGGATGCCTGTGCCCACCCCCCCCCCCCCTCTCCATGCTTGCTGTGGTTCCTTCCTCAGGACCATAAGTCAATACAGGACTCAGAAGTGATGGAAGGAAACACATGGGGGGGCAGTGGGGGATACAAGGATCTGACAATCCTGGAAATATTGGATGTTGTAGAGTCTGACGGAAGCTTGACAGGGCCACTTCAACCAGCTCCATCGCCTCCATTGAACCAAATGGTTTGGTTGTTTCCTTTACGGTTGTAGAATCTTGTGGTAACCAAGAAAATAACTATTTATAATCGGCACTAAGAATTACAACCCTACTGGGGCATTGTACTGCTATACATTCCATCCGTACGCATAAATCCACTTCTCTGTACAGCAAGAATATCTTATAAATATATATACATTATACATATATATATATATATATCTGGAACATCTGAATGTTGTATTTTGTATCTATTGGTTATGCGGATCTCGGTTTATATTGTTAATATGGGAGCCTCGTGCTATAATGGTTATTATTTCAATCTGCTTTTCCTTACTGGATTTACTTTTTGGAAAGAGATTGGCTCCTCCGGCGCGGTTCAAAGTATTTTTATTTCTGCTTTTCTTAGCAGAGGAGGAGCCTGTCGTATATATTCCAGGATTGCCGCTACAGACGGTGAGAGTGACAATGAACATAATTTGTGTATAAATCCAAATGTATGGATCCATATTGCTTTTTTTTTTGCATCAGGTAATAAACTGTATCAATTTGCTAAATATATATGATGTGCTGTCGTTTGTTCTATGTTCAAGACATTGCGGGGCCTTGTTATTTTAAAAGAAGAACTAAACTCTCTCAAGTCAACTAGCTCTAGCTCTAGCACTGCCAGAAAATAAGGTGTTTTTTACAGAACTGAACTTAATGTGTAATACAGTGTACAGAGGTCAGTAGTATGTAGAATGGTGTACAGAGGTCAGTAGTATGTAGGGTGGTGTTCAGAGGTCAGTAGTAGGCAGGGCAGTGTACAGAGGTCAGTAGTAGAAAATATATATATACACACTAGTACATATAACACCGCGCTACCCAATAAAACATAAAAAAAGCTGCCAAACACCACAGAATTGGATCAATTCTGCACAAAAACAAGTGATAAAAACAGAAAAGTGTAGCGCTAAAATTATGTGAAAATTAAATATATCATACAATGAAATATCATATGAGCTATAAGGAGTGACAATTCAAAAGTACATATATTAGAGTGTGGCATTGAAGCCCAAAAACAGTTCATAGAAATGTGAAATAACTAAAAAGTGTCTCAATCTGAGTGTCCAAATAAATGTGACAACAATGGAAATAGTGTTGATAGCAGGTCCACCACCAAGGTAATTGAGGGGGCTTACCGGAAAGTGTGGACTCAACTAAGTGATAAACTTAATGAGTCACTGAGGCATATGTTATGATGACAGCCAGGCAATAGACCTCCCAATGATAAGAAGTGAACGAAATCTCAAAGCAGATCAATTCTTCATGTGATGAATGGGAGCCAAGAGAAAGTATATGGTGCCAGGATCAGCATACAGGGAACGTAGGCTCTTTACATGGGATCCGAAGAGCTCAATGTGCAACAGCCAGGGGAGGAAAAAATAAATGCGGACATAGTGTGATACCGTTTAAAATCTTTACTAAAAGGTTTCAAAACATAAAAGGTTACACTCACATTTCAGTGAACAAATCAGAGCATCATACAGTTAAGCAGTAGAATCAGCTGGAAACCCGACGCGTTTCGATCCAAAGATCATCATCTGGGGTGCTGACTTACTGCTGTGACAACTCAAAATATATACCTATGCCCCCTTACCACGATCGCGGCTCCAGCTTCCGTCAATTGGTGATTAATTACCAGATGGATAAGGACATTGTCGGCGTGCGCTCCAAGCCTCGCTTCACAGGACCAGGCTGGAACGCTAGTGTACAGAGGTCAGTAGTAGGCAGGGTCGTGTACAGAGGTCAGTAGGATGTAGGGCAGTGTGCAGGGAGCAGTAGAGCACACTCTGGGGGGTGTGAGGGGGTTTAAACTGGGGGGGGGGACCCAGGAGGGCATACTCTAAGGGGGATCAGGAGGGCATACACTAGGGGGGATCAGGAGGGCATACCCTGGGGGAATGAGGAGGGCATACACTGGGGGGGGGATCAGGAGGGCATACACTGGGGGGATCAGGAGGGTATACACTGGGGGGGGGGTCAGGAGGGCATACACTGGGGGGGGGATCAGGAGGGCATACGCTGGGGGGGATTCAGGAGGGCATACACTGGGGGGATTAGGAGGGCATACACTGGGGGGGGGGGGTCAGGAGGGCATACACTGGGGGGATCAGAAGAGCAAAGACTGGGGGGGGATCAGGAGGGCATACACAGGGGAGATCAGGAGGGCATACCCTGGGGGGATCAGGAGGGCATACACTGGGGGGGGGGGGCATATACCAGGGGGCAGTCGTAATCCTTTAATGAGTTAAATTTCCCACTTGTTATGAAAAGAAGATCTGATTTATCAGCTAACAGCACCTCTATGCTAAGCTGCAGTAACTCAGCAGACTCAGCATAGAGGTGCCTGTAAACAAATCCACAATTTAGTGCTCACCCCCAGGAACTTTCACATGGCTCCCTCTGCTCAGCTGCACACATCTCCCTCTTCCAGACGAGTGTGATCTCGGGGGAAAAGGCACATCCCCATCCCGCCCACTCAAGCAGCAGCCTGCAGGAGAGAGGCTTAAACACTGCTGGGGGAGGTACAGGGGGCTAAGTGTGCAGTCCAAGGTTCCTGAGCAGTCATTCATGCTTAGAATGGCTGCAAGTTGTCCTGACCATAGCTCTGTTTACCCAGGGAGCGCTCAGCCTCAGCCTCAGAGTCTTTAATATTTTCTCGGGGGGAGCAATTTACCCGTTGCCCCCCCCCCCCCCCCCCCGGATCCGTCCCCGCATCAGCCCCGGAAAGTTTTGCCTGCTCAATGACCAGGCCATTTTTTGAGATACAGAATTTTAGCTGACAATTGCGCGGTCGTGCGACGCTGTACACAGATAAAATTGATGTCCTTTTTATTGGAGGTATTTGATCACCTCTGTGGTCACTGGCGGCTGGTATTTTTTTTTTGTTGGGCAGCAAACAACAGAGTTAGCCTTCTATTTGTAGCTATAAGAGCCTCCACTCTTCTAGGAAGACTTTCTACAAGAGTGTCTGTGGGAATTTGTGCTTGTTTAGCCAAAAGAGCATTTGTATAGTCAGGAACTAATATTGTATCAGAATACCTAATCCAATAGCGTTCAGTAGGGTTAAGGTCAGGTACTGATGTTGGATGAGAAAACCTGACCCAAAGGTGTTTAGTGGAGTTTAGGTCAGGTGCTTATGTTAGATGAGACCTGATCCGAAAGATATCCCATAGGGTTGAGGTCAGGTCCTAATGTTGGATGAGAAGATCTGATCCCAAAGGTGTTCTGTAGGGTTGAGATCAGGTACTGATGTTGGAAGAGAAGAACTGGTCCCAAAAGTGTTAAGTAGGGTTGAGGTAGGTAAGGTAATGATGTTGGATGAGAAGACCTGATCCAAAGGTGTTCAATAGGGTTGAGGTCAGGTGCTGATGTTAGATAAGAATACCTGATCCAAAAGATATCCCATAGGGTTTGTAACGGTCACCACCATTTACGATATCCATTCCATCGCCCCAACCACGACAGCTTATCCGACAAGCCAGCAGACCCGATCCATAAGAATTCTCTCAGAGAGACGTGACATACGCAGACCCTCCTTGGTGAATTTAATAAAGACACCTCTGCCACAGGCCCTCTCTGGATTGAATACTTGAAGATATCCCTCCTTAGATGAGTTACGTCTGGATCTCCTTCAACTTGTCGCTCAGGTACCGACTGACAGGTGATCAATCCCTCAGTGTCCGGCTACCTCGATCTCTGGTGGTTTGTCCAGGCCCTTTTGGACCGCCAGCCTCTCAATGGCGCTCCTCAGACTGACTCCCCACCGAACAGCAATACAGCTTGGGATCCTTAAATGTGGGAACCCAGTCACTCACTGGATTCCCATTGCTGTTCAGATGTTCCGGGCCAACATGGTCCCGGAACCAGGAACACCGTGTGGCACGCACGCCCCGGCCAGGTAGGCCATAACGCTGGGGCGACGCAATGTGGTCACCCTAAAGGTGGGTGCCACACTGGACGAAGAAGAACCAGACCCAATGGCATCTGCCTCGTAAATACCCCTCCCCAGCATGCACAGCGAGGACAAACCCTACATACACATACATACATCTATGCAGGTCTCTCCAAAAAAAAAAAATCATAATCTGAGCAAACCAAAAAAAAAAAGAGCACTCATTTGCCCTGTCGTGGGCCAGGCATGGTGCCACGGCTCCAGTGCCCTGCACAGCCACTGTGCATTCAGCCTGGGTCTTGGCTGATGAGGCCAGGCTGTCTGCCACATGGCGCAGGTCATCGGCAATAGCACTCATGTGGCGCGTCTGGCGAGCCTGTTCCCTCGCAAGCCCTTCCTAAAAGGATTCGGGTACACCCCTTGTCTTACACAAAGCCTTTCTGGGGGCTGGAGAGGCTTGGGGCTGTCCGGACGGGGTAGCCCTGGAGGTGGTTCCCCTGGATGGGGTAGACCCTGAGGGGGTTCCCCTAATGGGGGTAGCCCTGGAGGGGGTTCCCCTTGTGGGGGTGGAGGTTTGGGAGGGTTCGCTGATGATGTTCTCAAGATGACCATGCTCCTCCTCAACTACCTCTAGAGAGGTGTGGGCACTCTCCTTCGGGGATGGCATGGGTCATCCAGCAGCAGACGATGGCCTCGCTCCCTCCAGCACATCTGTGGATGACACAAAGCATTTACATGTTGGTGGACCCACACACTTGTGACAATCCCTCGAGGAGAGTGCCCACACCTCTCTAGAGGTAGTTGAGGAGCATGGTCATCTTGAGAACATCATCAGCGAACCCTCCCAAACCTCCACCCCCTCAGGGTCTACCCCATCCAGGGGAACCCCCTCCAGGGCTACCCCCATTAGGGGAACCCCCTCAGGGTCTACCCCATCCAGGGGAACCACCTCCAGGGCTACCCCGTCCAGATGGCCTCAAGCCTCTCCAGCCCCCAGGAAGGCTTTGCGTAAGACAAGGGGTGTACCCGAATCCCTCCAGGAAGGGCTTGCGAGGGAACAGGCCCGCTAGACGCGCCACATGAGTTCCCTTGCAACCCCTCACATGCTACACACCGGATGGGGGATAAAACACACTTACCTGTCCTCAAGGACTGTTCACCTGAGTCAAAGCCCTCCAGACCCTCCACTTGCTCCCCTCCAGACACCTGGCGATCACCTCCTCCTCCGGGGTCAACTTTACAGCACAAGGTAGGCCACCCCCCGTGCCCCTGTGGTGCCTTCTGATGGCGGCCACTTTATCCCGGACAAGGCGACGCAAGTCATTAATTTTCTTGCCAATGTCCTTAGGGGTCCGCGATTCATGACCAAGGGCATTGACATCCGGGGTGATCTTCTCCGGGATCTGTTGTTTCCTGGCCCTGCTGGTCTGGCCACTCTGTGTGCAATGGAAGTACACATCAAATGTCTCTATGGCAGAGATGAGGATAGCCCTCTCATCTGGTGAGAAATTTATTTTCCTCCTGTCCCTCTCAGTCTCAACATCGGCCATGGCTCCGTGCAAATGTACTCTGCTCCAGGGGGAAGAGAAGAAAGCTGGTGTACTTTTGCACCGGACGGGCGTACGGCTGGGCGTATTTATGCGCTCGGCGTAAGTTGGTGGGCCGGCGTATCTCAGGAAGTTGCGCTGGAGTAGTTCTGAGCATGCGCACAGGGAGCTGGCCATTCGTCCGCATCACGGCGCATGCGCCGTTTAAGATACGCCGGGTGTAAAGCATTGCACCACGCTCGGACCATCATTTGCATAAGGTCACACCCACTTACACTTACGCTGGCTTACGCCTACGAAATTACGTTACGCCTGCGCAACGTTGGGAGCATTTGCTTTTTGAATTCCATGCTTGCCTCTCCGCGATGCGCCAGCGTAGCGTTAAAGAGATACGCTACGGCAGCATAAATATGTGCCGATGTATGTGAATCTACCCCAAAGAGTTCCCCCTTGTCTTTTGTGTTGACCTTAAAGTGAATAACTCAACACCAAGCTTTGTGCAAAATACTTGGGTTCCTCCACACCAAACTGGTTAAACCATGTCTCTATGGAGCTGGCTTTGTACACAGGGGCACAGTCATGCTGGAACAGAAAAGGGTCTTCACCAAACTGTTACCACAAAGTTGGAAGAGCGCAATTGTCTAAAATATCTTTGTAGCATTAACAATACTGTTCACTGGAAATATCTGCATGGAATCATGGAATGTAAGGGGTCCATATAGTAAACTTGGTGTTGAGTTATTCACTTTACGGTCAACACTGAGGACAAGGGGGCACTCTTTACGTCTAGAGGAAAAGAGATTTCACCTCCAAATACGGAAAGGTTTCTTCACAGTAGGAGCTGTGAAAATGTGGAATAGACTCCCTTCAGAGGTGGTTCTGGCCAGCTCAGTAAAGTGCTTTAAGAAAGGCCTGAATACTTTCCTAAATGTACACAATATAACTGAGTACTGACATTTATAGGTAAAGTTGATCCGGGGAATATCTGATTGCCTCATGGGGGATCAGGAAGGAATTTTTTCCCCTGCTGTAGCAAATTGGATCATGCTCTGCTGGTTTTTTTTTTGGCTTCCTCTGGATCAACTGTGGGTATAGAATTGGGTATATGTGATTGTATGATATTATTATTACCGTATTTGCCAAGGTATAGGGCGACTGGGTGTATAAGACGACCCCCTAATTTTACAGTTTTTTAAAGATTTTTTGCCTGTACTCACCGTCTAAGGCCTCGTACACACGAGGGGATATGTCCGCTGAAAACGGTCCGATGGACCGTTTCAGCAGACATCTCCGCTCGTGTGTATGGGCTAGCGGACAGATTTCTCCACCCGACAGATTTCAAAGCATGCTTTGAAATCTATCCGGTGGGAATCTGTCCGCCCGACATGTCTGCTGGTTAGTACACTTACCAGCAGACATGTCGTCCCCCACCGCCGCCGCGCCGCCGCCGAATGGATTCGGCGCATGCGCGGAAGTGTTTAACTTCCTGGTGCGGTGACGTGGCGGCGTCAACGTCACCGCCGCGTCACCGCCACGTCACCGCGCCGTCCGGCGGCGGGGAATTTGATCCGATGGTGTGTACACGCCATCGGATCAAACTCCCGATCGGACATATCCGATGGAAATGGTCCACGGACCGTTTTCATCGGATATGTCCGATCGTGTGTACGAGGCCTAAGACAACCCCTATTCCGATACTTCATATTTCTTCCTTCTGGAGCCATATTCTTCTTCCTTCTTGCTGGGGCTGGAGCCAATCACAGCGAGTGATGTATTCTATTAATGAATACAAAGCCTGCTTGGATTGGCAGAGGCTGTAACATCATCAGCCCACGCCTCTGTGACTCTCAAAGCCAATTCGAGCAGGCTACTGTATGTAGGCACTCGGATTGGCAGAGGTTGTTACCCCAATCTGAGCAGGCTCTGTATTCATTTGAATACATCGCTCACCAGGACTGGCTAAGCGGTATATACTGTATGTAGCCAAAGCTACATACAGTATTACCGCACATCCAGCAGGCATCCGAGCAGCTGACCCGGCGTATAAGATGACCCCAGCTTTTTGAAGTGTAAAAGGTAGTCTTATACGCCAGCAAATACAGTATTTTTTTCTTATGGTTTTACTTGATGGACATGTGTCTTTTTTCAACCTGACTAACTATGTAACTATTTGGATATGTGCCCTCATACTTTTGATCATATAGGGGTCTATTAAAAAAAAAATTGCTGCACTAGTCACAAACTTTCGCACTCAGAAATATTCCTGTATTTTGTCTGATTTGATTATTTCCTATGATCATCAGCTCCATTTAGTGGCCATAATGCTGTATTTTCCTGAAATACCTAAAGCAGGAAAATACTACGTTATGGCCACTAGATGGAGCTGCCGATCAAAGAAAATAAACACATTAGATAAATTGCAGTGATTATTCATGAAGGCTGGGTGAATGCTTGTGACAATCGTCCAGATACATATTGAATATGGAAGTGAATATGCATTGAGAATGTGTGAGAACTTAAGAAAGTAAAAAATGTTTTTCTGGACCATTCTCTTATCGTTACCCTGTAATTTTCAGGCCCTGCGGCAGATCTAGATTGCTATGTACGTCTATACAGCCAGTATTTAGTTGAAGATTACTTTTTTTTTTACAAGCCTTGGAACATGGTATTTTTTTTTTCTTCTACAAGGAGTGGGAAGTGAACAGAACATTTTGATAGAGCTGTCACTGTAATTACAAGGAGAATTATTCCTCCTACGTTCACATGCATTAGACTACCAGGAAAACACAATTGAAAATTGCATGTTTACTCAATATTAGTGCAAATCAATCGAGAATTTTTCAAGTCCGTTTAAAAAAGTGGCCGATTAAATAATTTTTTATTTTTTGTCCTGATTGACCAGTGGGATGCCAAACACAGTGTTCCTTGTAATCAGATTTGATAAGCATCCAACAGAGACCATGGCTAGAAGATACATTGATGTGGAAATCATTGAGATTAAATGTATGAATTGATATGATGAGGAATCGGTGGGTTGTTACTTGTTGTATCTCTTGGCACTGTGGAATGTACACGTGGACTTGCATATGCATGCAAACAGAGATACTTAATCTTCATAAAATATCCAAACATAGCTCACCTCTGAAGGAGCCACTTGTAGTGAGGGGAGCATAGGATACCCCAAAGAGAGGAACTTTGAGTAACTAGAGGACACTTCTGCCAACTTGTCTGTGTCTCGTCTATGTAAGCAAAGAAGGTAGATGACACTAGGTTCCCACAAAGATCTCTTCTCACTAAGTAATAAGTTGGGACCTCATTGTAGAGTTGAGCACTGTACACAGTCACTAGGCCTCTAAATTCCAGTCAATACAATGCCACAGGATAATTGGTTGCACAATTCTGTGAAATTTGTAGATGGAGTTCCATGAAAGAAGTAGGTGGAGTTCTGTGAAAGAAGTAGGTGGAGTATGTCCTTATCAACTAGAGGTCCAAATTTGCCTTCTTTGGAGATCTTGAAGTAGGACCCAGATGTGTTTTAAATTTATGATCTGATGTGACATGTGTGTCAGAAAGGGATTCCATAACACAACGCAGGCCCCACACCCTTCCTTCATCTCACCATAACACCATTATGGATGAACCCTCTAGGTCAGCCTTTCTCAACCTTTCTACCCCAGGGGAACCCCTAAAATAATGTTCAGGTCTCGGGGAACCCCTGATAAAACCCATTCATTGGGGGTCAGTGGAAACAATGTCCCTTACTTTGGAGGTCAGTGAGAAGAATGCCCCTTTTTTACAGTGATGGTAAAAATGGCCCCCTTACAGAGAACTATGAAGATCATTAGTGTCATACCACTGGCTCCTCCAAGTGGAATTGGCTCTGAATTATGTAGACACCATCAAACAGGAGGTAAATCAGTAGACATGTGCAGACTGGAATATTTCGTTTAGTTTTTTCGTTTTCGTTTGGAAAATAAATTTATTTAGTTACTCCCGAAAACCGTTTTGATTTATTTAGTTTTTCGTTGGGGAATAGCTTTCGTCCGAAAATCCAATAATACTTGGTTTCTGTCGAATGGGCAAAAAAAAAAAAGAGAGGGGAAAGAAAGATTCGACGGAACGTCTAATCTTTTTTTGTTGCTGGTGGATATTAAAGAATATTCGACGGAACGTCGAATCTTTACGTCTCATAAATCGAAATCTATTCTCTGAAATGTCGAATCTATTATTTATATAGTGTCGAATCTTTTCTCTATGATGTCAAATCTTTTCCCTATAATGTCGAATCTCTCTATATCGAATTTTTACCGCAACGAAAACGAAAATAAAGCATTTTTTATGTCGGATCTTTCGGTTTTCGTTTCTTGCACTTTCGTTATCGTTTGTTAATACGATAACGAAAAAAACAGATTTTCGGACGAAAATGCATTCTAACGAAAACGAATGCACATGTCTATAAATCAGTCACAGCTCAAGGAACCCCTAGCCACCTCTGGAGGAACCCTAGGGTTCCACGGAACCGTGGTTGAGAATGGCTGCTGTAGGTGCTTGAAGTTGCCTCCACCTGCCTTGACCACCAGCTTACCCTTGGACAAGTGCCTAGGGTAGCAGGACTCTGTGAAAGAAGTAGGTGGTGTGGCGCTTCATAAAAGAAGTAGGTGGAGTTCCGTGAAAGAAGTAGGTAGAGTATGTCTTCACCAGCTGAAGAAGGTTCCAGAGGTATTTTTCCTATATGAGCTGGTATGGCATGCGTGTCAGAAAGGGATGCCACGACACAATGTGGGCTCCTCCTGCCTACCTTTCCCTCATCTCACCATTATGAATGAACCCCCTGGGTGCTTGCAGTTGCCTCCACTGTCCTCCACCAGGAACCAATGCTGCATTGTTCATAAGGGTAGCCTTGGAAAGGTAGATGGAGTTGTGTAAAAGAAGTAGGCAGAGTACTATAAAATAAGTAGATGGAATATGTATTTTCTAACTAAAGATCCAAATCTACCTTCTGCAACCAAAACTTCCTCCACTATCCTCCACCAGTAACCAATGCTGTAATGACTATAATGGTACCATTGGACAGGTGCTTAGGGCAGCAGGATTGATTCCATGAAAGAAGTAGGTGGAGTTCTGTGGAAGAAGTAGATAGGTGGAGTATGTCTTCACAAACTGGAGGTCCATATCTGTCTTCCGTGGAGCTGCCGAAGAAGGATCCAGAGGTATTTTTTATATATGAACTGGTATGACACACGTGTCAGAAAGGGATGCCATGACACAAAGTGGGCTATCCCTGCCTACCTTTACCTCATCTCACTATTTTTAACCACTTCTCGTCCGGTCAATCGCAGATTAACATCCGGGAAGTGGTTCTGAAATCCTGACTGGACGTCTATTAACGTCCTGCAGGACTTCATGCCACGCGCGCCCGTGGGGGCGTCAGTCTGACACCCTGCATCTCCGATCTTGGTAACGAGTCTCCGGCGGAGGCTCGTTAGCACGTGATTAGCCGCGTCCAATCATGGCTGATCACGATGTAAACAGGAAGAGCTGTTGATGGCTCTTCCTCACTCGCATCTGACAGACGCGAGTACAGGAGAGCCGATTGGCGGCTCTCCTGACAGGGGGGGTTCGCACTAATTGTTTATCAGCGCAGCCCCTCTTCGGATGCCTACACTAGACCACCGGGGAAGCCTACACGGGACCACCAGGGAAGGGCAAAAAAAAAGTTCAATTAAAAAAAAAAGTCAGTAAAAAAAATAAAAATAAAAAAGGCCAGTAAAAAAAAAAGATGCCAGTCAGTGCCCACACATGGGCACTGACTGGCAACATGGATCCATCAGTGCCGGCCCTCAGTGTCCATCAGTGCCACCCCTCAGTGCCAATCCATGCCCAGTGCCCACCTATCAGTGCCCATCTGTGCCACCCATAAGTACCCATCAGTGCCGTCTATGAGTGCCCATCAGTGCCACATACCAGCGCCGCCTATCAGTGCCCATCAGGGCCACCTCATCTGTGCCCATCAATACTACCTCATCGGTGTCCATCAGTGCCATCTCAATGGTGCCCATCAGTGCCACCATATCAGTGCCCGTAATTGAAAGAGAAAACTTACTTATTTACAAAAAAAATTAACAGCAAAAAATAAAAACATACTTTTTTTTCAAAATTTCCAGTATTTTATTAGTTGTTGCGCAAAAAATAAAAACCGCAGAGGTGATCAAATACCACCAAAAGAAAGCTCTATTTGTGGGGAAAAAAGGACGCCAATTTTGTTTGGGTACAGTGTAGCATGACTGCGCAATTGTCATTCAAATTGCGACAGCGCTGAAAGCGGAAAATTTGGCTTAGGCGGGAAGGTGCGTCAGTGCCTGGTATGGAAGTGGTTAATAAACCCCCTGGATGTTTGAAGTTACCTCCACTGTCCTCTACCAGGAACTAAAGCTTCATTGACCATAAAGTGCCTAGGGCAGCAGGATTTCATGAAAAACGTGGGTGGAGTACTGTGAAAGAAGTAGGTGGAGTTCTGTATAAAAAGTAGGTGGAGTATGTCCTGCTAACTGGAGGTCCAAATCTGCCTTGGGTGCACCCCCTTGTAATTGTCTTCACTGTCCCCCACCAGGAACCAAGGCTGCATTTACCATAAGGGTACCCTTGGACAAGTGCAGCAGGATTTCGTAAAAGAAGTGGGTGGAGTTACTTAAAAGAAGTAGGTGGAGTTCTGTAGAAAAAGTAGGTGTAGTATGTCTTTGCTAACTGGAGGTCCAAATCTGCCTTCTACAACTGAGAGCACCCCCTGGGTGCTCGCAGTTACCTCCACTGTCCTCCACCAGGAATCAAGGCTGCAATGACCATAAGGGTAACTTTGGACAAGTGCCTAGGGCAGCAGGATTTCATGAAAGAAGTAGGTGGAGTTCCATGAAAGAAGTAGGTGGAGTTCTGCAAAAGAAATAGGTAGAGTTCCATGAAAGAAGTAGGTGGAGTTCCATAAAAGAAATAGGTGGAGTTCCGTAAAAAAGAAATAGGTGGAGTATGTCTTCGATAACTGAAGGTCCAAATCTGCCTTCTGCAACTGCGAACCCCCCCCTGAGTGCTTGCAGTTACCTCCACTGTCCTCCACCAGGAATCAAGGCTGCAATGACCATAAGGGTAACTTTGGACAAGTGCCTAGGGCAGCAGGATTCCATGAAAGAAGTAGGTGGAGTTCCATGAAAGAAGTAGGTGGAGTTCTGTAAAATAAATAGGTGGAGTTCCATGAAAGAAGTAGGTGGAGTTCCATAAAAGAAATAGGTGGAGTTCCGTAAAAAAGAAATAGGTGGAGTATGTCTTCGATAACTGGAGGTCCAAATCTGCCTTCTGCAACTGAGAGCGCCCCCTGGGTGCTCGCAGTTACCTCCACTGTCCTCCACTAGGATCCAAGGCTGCAGTCACCATAAGGATAACTTTGGACAAGTGCCTAGGGCAGCAGGATTCCATGAAAGAAGTAGGTGGAGTTCCATGAAAGAAGTAGGTGGAGTTCCATGAAAGAAGTAGGTGGAGTTCTGTAAAATAAATAGGTGGAGTTCCATGAAAGAAGTAGGTGGAGTTCCATAAAAGAAATAGGTGGAGTTCCGTAAAAAAGAAATAGGTGGAGTATGTCTTCGATAACTGGAGGTCCAAATCTGCCTTCTGCAACTGCTCGCAGTTACCTCCACTGTCCTCCACCTGGAATCAAGGCTGCAATGACCATAAAGGTAACTTTGGACAAGTGTAGGCAGCAGGATTCCATGAAAGAAGTAGGTGTAGTTCCATGAAAGAAGTAGGTGGAGTTCTGTAAAAGAAGTAGGTGTAGTTCCATGAAAGAAGTAGGTGGAGTTACATAAAAATAAATAGGTGGAGTATGTCTTCGATAACTGGAGGTCCAAATCTGCCTTCTGCAACTGCGAACCCCCCCCCCCCCCCCGGGTGCTCGCAGTTGTCTCCACTGTCCTCCACCAGGAACCAAGGCTGCGTTAACTATAAGGGTACCCTAGGACAAGTGCCCGGGGCAACAGGATTGTAGAGGGAAAAAGTAATAAAATGGACTCATGCGCTGCTATAGGTGAACTGAAAATGTTATGTGCGATGTGGAACTGCTGCGACCACCAAGTCACTGGACTCAACCACCATTAAAAAAAAAAAAAAACAACATATGCAAGAAAGCGATGCTCTGCTACCCTGAGGAATTTACGTGACGCAACGCATTGGGTGGAGCCTGTGACTTCACTTCTGGTTAGGATGCAAAACCAGAGGCGTGGTTCGGAGTTTGCTATAGATTATAATAACACAGTGCAGATATTTTATGTAAAGTGTGAGCACATTTTTTACTTTTTTTTTTTGCTGTAGATAACGCGTGTATATATAATATAATATTTATTTTTAATTGATCCATATATAAAGGAGCACCACTTTTTTTATATGCTTTTTATTTAGTATTGTAGAGGGCCACACTCAGAGAGCAGAACCTCAAAATACACAAGTTGTGATGACTTTTTACTTGTTTTGACTGCCTAAGAACTGGTTAACTGGACTTGCAAAGCGACTGGATGATAAATATTGAATGCATGGCCTCCGTCAGAGCGACTAAGTTCAGGAGGATCAGATTCATAGCAATTTCCTCCTATAATTCCTTTGTTGCTAGTAGCTACCATTAACCCTTTCATTGCTAGCAACCTTCATTATTCAAGTTCTACCTCCCAACTTTCAGAGATGGGAATGAGGGACACCTATTAGCAAAAATATGTAGGCATAGGACACACCCCCTTGTCACGCCCCCTTAAAAGGAGAATTACAAAAAATGATTGGTTGAACCCACAAGTGTTTTTTTTTTTTTTTTACCACTACTATTCTTTTATATTGGATTTTTAAAATTACAAAAGCAGCAATTTATCATTTGGATGAAAGGTTTAGCTCTGGGAAACACTTTTTGAAAGATAAAAAGTTTTCTATACAAGTATATAGATCAGACCAAAATGAGGGACAAATCAGGAGGAAAGAGGGACAGTTGGGAGCTATGGTGAAATGTGCAGATAAAGGAAGGGGTTAATGGAAGATAATGGTAGAAATGGTGTTAGTGGAAGGTGTTGGTAAGGAAGAGGTTAATGAAACATGCAAGCGGGGGGGAGGAGCCGCTGGTGGCTGCGGTACGTGGGCGGGGTTATCAATGACTCGTACGGGTGTAATGTTATGACTCCTCCCGATCACAGTCCTGTCACGTGATGATGATGTAGTTTGACACTTCCTGCTGATCTCACCTCACTTCCGGCTCCGGTGTCTCCGGGTGTCATGCCGCCGAAAGGGAAAGGAGGGAAGGGAGGGAAAGGTGAGATCCTCCTCCTCATCATCATCGCAACTCGGCGGTCTGATAGAGAACGTGTTACTGTACATTTATATCGTTTGTTGTCTGTCAATAGACCCCCCTACTCCCATGTAACCCCCACACACACAGTGACCCCCCTAAACCCTCCATGTGCCTCCAGTGACCCCCTCATATTCCTCCAATTACCTCCCATATCTCTCCAGTGACCCCCTAACCCCCATATTCCTCCAGTGATGCCCTTGTCCCTCCAGTGACCCCCTAACCCCCATATGAGCCCCTATATCCCTCCAGTGACCCCCTAGCCCCCCCCTCATATCCCTCCAGTGACCCCTTAGCCCCCTCTCATATCCCTCCAGTGACCCCCATGTCTCTCCAGTGACCCCCTAACCCCCCATATGAGCCCCTATATCCCTCCAATTACCTCCCATATCTCTCCAGTGACCCCCTAACCCCCATATTCCTCCAGTGATGCCCTTGTCCCTCCAGTGACCCCCTAACCCCCATATGAGCCCCTATATCCCTCCAGTGACCCCCTAGCCCCCCCCTCATATCCCTCCAGTGACCCCTTAGCCCCCTCTCATATCCCTCCAGTGACCCCCATGTCTCTCCAGTGACCCCCTAACCCCCCATATGAGCCCCTATATCCCTCCAATTACCTCCCATATCTCTCCAGTGACCCCCTAACCCCCATATCCCTCCAGTGACCCCCCCTAGCCCCCCTCATATTCCTCCAGTGACCCCCCCATACCCCTCTAGTGATGCCCTTGTCCCTCCAGTGACCCCCTAACCCCCATATGAGCCCCTATATTCCTTCAGTGACCCCCATGTCCATCCAGTGACCCCCTCATATTCCTCCAATTACCCCCCATATCTCTCCAGTGACCCCATTTATCCTTTCAGTGACCCCCCTATACCTCTTCAGTAACCCCCTAACCCCCCATGTCCCTCCAGTGACCCCCTAACCCCCCATATCTCTCCAGTGACCCCCTATATCCCTTCAGTAACCCCTAACCCCCCATGGCCCTCCCCAGACCACTCCATATTCCTCCAGTGACCCCCTATCCCTCCAGCGACCCCCTTTATCCTTCCAGTGACCCCCCTAACCCCCATATCCCTCCAATGACCCCCTAACCCCTCTATCCCTCCAGTGACCCCTTATATCCCTCCAGTGACCCCCTAACCCCCCATATACCTTCAGTGACCCCCTAACCCCCATATCCCTTCAGCGACCCCCTTTATCCTTCCAGTGACCCCTTATATCCCTCCAGTGACCCCCTAACCCCCCATATCCCTTCAGCGACCCCCCTTTATCCTTCCAGTGACCCATATCCCTCCAGTGACCCCCCTTTATCCTTCCAGTGACCCCTTATATCTCTCCAGTGACCCGCTAACCCCCATATCCCTCCAGTGACGCCCTTTATCCTTCCAGTGACCCCTTATATCCCTCCAGTGACCCCCTAACCCCCCATATCCCTTCAGCGACCCCCCTTTATCCTTCCAGTGACCCATATCCCTCCAGTGACCCCCCTTTATCCTTCCAGTGACCCCTTATATCTCTCCAGTGACCCGCTAACCCCCATATCCCTCCAGTGACGCCCTTTATCCTTCCAGTGACCCCTTATATCCCTCCAGTGACCCCCTAACCCCCATATCCTTCCAGTGACCCCCTTTATCCTTCCAGTGACCCCTTATATCCCTCCAGTGACCCCCTATATCCCTTCAGTAACCCCTAATCCTCATAATCCTCTAGTGACCTCGCAATATCCCTCCAATAACCCCCCATATCCCTCTAGTGACCCCCCATGTCCCTCCAGTGGGCCCCTATATCACTTCAGTAACCCCTTAACCCCACATGTCCCTCCAGTGACCCCCTCATATTCCTCCAGTGACCCCCTAACCCCCCATATCTCTCTTGTGACCCCCTTTATCCTTCCAGTGACCCCCTATATCCCTTCAGTAACTCCTAACCTTACATGTCCCTCCAGTGACATCCTAACCCCCAATATCCCTCCAGTGACCACTTATATTCCTCCAGTGACCTCCTAACCCCCTATATCCCTTCAGTAACCCATAACTCTGCATGTCCCTCCAGTGACCCCTATATTCCTCCAGTGACCTCCCAATATCCCTCCAATAACTCCCTAACCCCTCATATCCCTATAGTGACCCCTTAACCCCCCCCCCATATCCCTCTAGTGACCCCCTAACTCCCTCCCCATGTCCCTTCAGTTACCGCCTATATCCCTTCAGTGACCCTCTAACTCCCTCCCCATGTCCCTTCAGTGACCCCTTACCACTGAGATCCCTCTAGTGACCCCATATCCCTCCAGCGACTCCCTAAACCCCCCATATCCCTCACTACCATCATTTACATATGGTTGGGGACTCTGGCTGCAGCTATTTGGTTGGTATGCGGCCATAGAGTGGCGCAGAGTGTTTGCTTCAATATACTGTCTGGATAAACCGTTTGTTCAGGTCTGAATAAAGTTTCTATTATTCTATTACCAGGAGGAGGAGGAGCTGCTGGAGGTGAAGCTGCAGACAAGAAGACTGCGACTCCAAAGGGTGGAACCGCTGTGAAGGTAAAATTTCTTCAGAATGGAGACCGTGTGATATGTGTGGCCTTTCTTCATCTTAGCCCCTCATACTACCTCTTCGGTTATCTCTTACCCCCTATACCTCTTCAGTGACCCTCTACCACCCTCCCCCTTACATCTTTAGTGACTCTCTACCACCCCCTCCCCCCATACCTCTTTAGTGACCATCAACCAATTTCAGTACCCCATACCTGTCCAATAAGCCCCTATTATCTACCCCCACATACTTCTCCAGTAATCCCCATACAGGTCATTACCCCCTCCCTTTTCATTTCATATGACCATACATCATCCTACCACCTTCTACCCCCCCCCCCCCCTCACCTCTTCAGTGACCTCGTACCACCCTCTACCCCCCACACCTCTTCAGTGACCTCGTACCACCCACACCGCTTCAGTGATCTCCTACCACATTCTAACCCCCCCCCCCCACACCTCTTCAGTGCCCTCCTACCACCCTCTACCCCCCACACCTCTTCAGTGCCCTCCTACCACCCTCTACCCCCCACATCTCTTCAGTGCCCTCCTACCACCCTCTACCCCCCACACCTCTTCAGTGCCCTCCTACCACCCTCTACCACTTCAGTAAACTCCTACCACATTCTAACCCCCCCCCCCCCCCCCCCCCACACACACCTCTTCAGTGACCTTCTAACTCCCACACCTCTTCAGTGACCTCCTATCACTGTCTACCCCCCCCCCCACACCACTTCAGTGACCTCCTACCACCTTCTATCCCCCTCACATCTCTTCAATGACCTTCTACCCCCCCTCACATCTCTTAAATGACCTCCTACCCCCCCTCACACCTCTTCAGTGACCTTCTACACCCCCACACCTCTTCAGTGACCTTCTACACCCCCACACCTCTTCAGTGACCTTCTACACCCCCACACCTCTTCAGTGACCTTCTACACCCCCACACCTCTTCAGTGACCTCCTACCACCCCCCTCTTCAGTGAACTCCTACCTCCCACACCTCTTCAGTGACCTCCTGCCACCTTCTACCTCCCACACCTCTTCAGTGACCTCCTGCCACCTTCTACCTCCCACACCTCTTCAGTGACCTCCTGCCACCTTCTACCTCCCACACCTCTTCAGTGACCTCCTGCCACCTTCTACCTCCCACACCTCTTCAGTGACCTCCTGCCACCTTCTACCTCCCACACCTCTTCAGTGACCTCCTGCCACCTTCTACCTCCCACACCTCTTCAGTGACCTCCTGCCACCTTCTACCTCCCACACCTCTTCAGTGACCTCCTGCCACCTTCTACCTCCCACACCTCTTTAGTGACCTCCTACCACCCCCCTCTTCAGTGACCTCCTACCTCCCACACCTCTTCAGTGACCTCCTACCTCCCACACCTCTTCAGTGACCTCCTGCCACCTTCTACCTCCCACACCTCTTCAGTGACCTCCTGCCACCTTCTACCTCCCACACCTCTTCAGTGACCTCCTGCCACCTTCTACCTCCCACACCTCTTCAGTGACCTCCTACCACCTTTTACCCCCCTCACACCTTTTCAGTGACCTCCTACCACCTTTTACCCCCCCTCACACCTCTTCAGTGACCTCCTACCACCTTCTACCTCCCACACCTCTTCAGTGACCTCCTGCCACCTTCTACCTCCCACACCTCTTCAGTGACCTCCTGCCACCTTCTACCTCCCACACCTCTTCAGTGACCTCCTGCCACCTTCTACCTCCCACACCTCTTCAGTGACCTCCTGCCACCTTCTACCTCCCACACCTCTTCAGTGACCTCCTACCACCTTCTACCTCCCACACCTCTTCAGTGACCTCCTACCACCTTCTACACCTCTTCAGTGACCTCCTACCTCCCACACCTCTTCAGTGACCTCCTACCTCCCACACCTCTTCAGTGACCTCCTACCTCCCACACCTCTTCATGACCTCCTACCTCCCACACCTCTTCAGTGACCTCCTGCCACCTTCTACCTCCCACACCTCTTCAGTGACCTCCTGCCACCTTCTACCTCCCACAACTCTTCAGTGACCTCCTGCCACCTTCTACCTCCCACACCTCTTCAGTGACCTCCTGCCACCTTCTACCTCCCACACCTCTTCAGTGACCTCCTGCCACCTTCTACCTCCCACACCTCTTCAGTGACCTCCTACCACCCTCTACCCCCCACACCTCTTCAGTGACCTCCTACCACCTTTTACCCCCCTCACACCTTTTCAGTGACCTCCTACCACCTTTTACCCCCCCTCACACCTTTTCAGTGACCTCCTACCACCTTTTACCCCCCCCTCACACCTTTTCAGTGACCTCCTACCACCTTTTACCCCCCTCACACCTCTTCAGTGACCTCCTACCACCTTTTACCCCCCTCACACCTCTTCAGTGACCTCCTTTTACCCCCCCCTCACACCTCTTCAGTGACCTCCTACCACCTTTTACCCCCCTCACACCTCTTCAGTGACCTCCTACCACCTTTTACCCCCCTCACACCTCTTCAGTGACCTCCTACCAACTTTTACCCCCTCACACCTCTTCAGTGACCTCCTACCACCTTTTACCCCCCTCACACCTCTTCAGTGACCTCCTACCAACTTCTACCCCCCTCACACCTCTTCAGTGACCTCCTACCTCCCACACCTTTTCAGTGACCTCCTGCCACCCTCTACCCCCCCCCCCCACACCTCGTTAGTGACCTTTTGCCACCTTCTACTTCCTACACCTCTTCAGTGACCTCCTGCCACCTCCCACACCTCTTCAGTGACCTCCTACCTACCTCTACCCCCCACACCTCTTCAGTGACCTCCTACCGCCCTCCCTCGCCCCATACCTCTTCATTGACTTTTACCACCCCATCCTCCACCAGAATACCCGCTGTCAGAGGGACCACTATCACCCATTACTGTTTTTTTTCCAGGTGAGACACATCCTGTGTGAAAAGCATGGAAAGGTCATGGAAGCCATGGAGAAGCTCAAAACCGGAGTGAGATTCAGCGAAGTGGCCACCCAATACAGTGAGGACAAGGCCAGGCAAGGGGTAAGTCATGGCTTGAGGATGTAAACTATTATTAAAGTGAACCTGTCATTTACTGTAGATGTGCTACAAAATGAACTGAGAAGGGAAAGTTCACCAATTTCCCAAATATAATCTTTATGCCTTTCGTACTTTTATCTAAAGTCCATGCCTAGTTAATGATTCCCTGTTTCTGTTGTCTTTTCCAGGGGGACTTGGGCTGGATGACCAGAGGCTCGATGGTGGGACCTTTCCAGGAGGCGGCCTTTGCTCTGCCTGTGAGCACCATGGACAAACCCGTCTACACCGATCCCCCCGTGAAGACCAAATTTGGTTATCACATCATTCTGGTGGAAGGAAGGAAATGAGAGAATGTCATCAATAAGAGATGACTGAATACTGCAATCATTGTTCTATACAGCAACGTTCCCAGCAGATGAAAAGGACAACTTTTGTGCTCTTTTTTTTTTTTTTTTATATTCTTAATTTCCTAAAACTCAGAGCTGAACTCCAGGATAAGCGAATATCATCTAAATCCATTCATCATGTGTATTCATGAATCTCTGTGTGCTTTGTGTATTTCTTCCAGATCTGTGCATGAATCCAGTGTGAGACTTTTCCTTTTTGTAATAAAGATCACTCACTGCTGCTCTCTCTCCTTGTGCAGGGTGACTGGTCTTGGCTCGGCCATCTCCTGTAGTGTCCTGCAGAGGGTGGAGCTTGCTGACCACTCCCACAGCTCTGCTTTCTCTCCTTGTGCAGGGTGACTGGTCTTGGCTCCTCCCCTCCTGTAGTTTGAGGTAGGTGTCGCCTGCTGGGCCCCTCCCACAGCTCTGCTCTCCTTGTGAACGGTGACTGTCTGGCTCCGCCCTTCCTGTAGTTTTCTGTAGAGGGTGGAGCCTGCTGAGCCCCTCCCCACAGCTCTGCTCTCTCTCCTTGTGCAGGGTGACTGGTCTTGGCTCCACCCTCTTCTGTAGTTTCCTGTAGAGGGTGGAGCCTGCTGCCCCCCACCCCCACAGTCTCTCTCTCCCTCCATAGCTCTGTTCTTGGTCTTCGCTCTGCCCCCTCCTGTAGAGGATGGAGACTGCTGGCCCCTCCCACAGCACTGCTCTCTCACCTTGTGCACAGAGACTGGTCTGGGCTCTTCCCCTTCCTGTAGAGGGTGGAGCCTGCTGCACCCCTCCCACAGCACTGCTCTCTCACCTTGTGCACAGAGACTGGTCTGGGCTCTTCCCCTTCCTGTAGAGGGTGGAGCCTGCTGCACCCCTCCCACAGCTCTGCTCTCTCTTTCCTTTTGCAGGGTGACTGGTCCTGACTCCACCCCCTCCTGTTTTTTTTTTGCAGGTATGGGTTGGAACCTGCTACATCTCTGCTCTTTGCAAAGGCTTATGCAGCATAGTAATGATGTAGAATCTGGGTCTGTGAAGGCATTTCATACACATAGAATGGATTTACCGGGATAACCTTTGTGGCTATTAAAGAATATATTTAAATGAGAACATTTTTATGTGCAGAGTTCAGCTTTAACCACTTGATGACCAGCAATGCATGCGCATGCCCTAAACGTAGAGCTTTGCCTAGAGTGCCCTTCTCTCATTCCACATCCCCCCAGTGGTGCCATCACTGGGTCTTTTCTGCTTCTCTATGCAATGCAGGCAGTAAATCAGAGGGGTCGGCAGGGTGCTCAGTAATCCTCTCAGAAGCCCTTGGTGAGCCCTAATACAAGCAGTGGGCAGGCTCTTGGGAGGAGTTATGTAAATTTCAAAACGCCCTGATGGGTGGTCCTCAGTCTGGAGGAGTGGGCATTCCAGGGTAGGCTGCATTTGCACGTAGACCACCCACATGTGATGCTAAGCCTCCGAATGAAAAGGGGTGGGTCAGTCAGGCTGGGGAGGAAAGCCAGACACAAGAGTGCTCAACCTGTGGCCCTCCAGCTGTTGCAGAACTACAACTCCCATCATGCCTCTGCACGTGGGAGTCATGCTTGTAATTGTCAGCAGCTTGCAGTGCATCATGAGACTTGTTCCGCAACATCTAGGTTGAGCACCAATGAATTAGAGCAGGGGTAGGCAACCTCGGCCCTCCAGCTGTTTTGAAACTACAAGTCCCATGAGGCATTGCAAGACCCTGACAATCACAGTCATGACTCCTAGAGTCAGAGGCATGATGGGATTTGTAGTTTCACCACAGCTGGAGGGCCGAGGTTGCCTACCTCTGCATTAGAGGATACTAGCTGTTGCTTTACTGGAGAGGAGCCTGGGAAGAGGATGGAGCTCAGATTTAAAGATAATCTAAGTGGAGGCCGGCTTTATTCCAAATTAAAAAGTATATGAATTGCATTAAGGATCAGCGAGGGAATACTGTTGTGTGTTGCTATCAATTTATTTATAACAGAGGGGTGTTAAAAAAAAAAAAAAGCTTTTTGTCACAGAAGTCCGGTCGGAGGATCACTGCACAGACTAGTCTTGGCTGCATTCTCCCAGCACTGTGATTGACAATGGGAATGGTTCAGGAACATCATCAACATACTTTTAAGAGAAATGCTACCACCAAGTGGTCACTTTTCAGTACTGCACGTCCATGCCAATATATGTGCTGCTCTCATCCATTTCTGAATTATTATTTTTGACCACTTCAACCCTGGAAGGATTTGCCCCCTTAACCACTTAAGACCCGGACCAAAATGTAGCTAAAGGACCTTGCCCCTTTTTGCGATTCGGCACTGCGTCGTTTTAACTGACAATTGCGCGGTCGTTTTGGTGGTATTTGATCATCTCTGCGGTTTTTATTTTTTGCGCTCTAGACAAAAATAGAGCAACAATTTTGAAAAAAAAAAATGCAATATTTTTTACTTTTTGCTATAATAAATATCCCCCCAAAATATATATAAACATTTTTTTTCCTCAGTTTAGGCCGATACGTATTCTTCTACCTATTTTTGGTAAAAAAAAATCGCAATAAGTGTTTATCGGTTGTTTTTCGCAAAATTTATAGCGTTTACAAAATAAGGGATAGTTTTATTGCATTTTTATAAAATTTTTTTTTTTTTACTACTAATGGCGGCGATCAGCGTTTTTTTTTTCGTGACTGCGACATTATGGCGGACACTTCGGAGGGAGCAGCGGCGCTATACCGACGGGATTGCCGCGGGAATCGGCCGATAGAGGTGTGGTATTAACCCCGTTATCGGCCGATAAAGGGTTAATGTCGCCCGCAATACGCCTCTGCAGAGGCGCATTGTGGGCGGTAATATCGCGGGTTCCTATTGTTTTAAATGGGAAGGAGCGGTATACACGTCGCTCCTCTCACCGTTCCAAAGATGCTGGAGTTTGTTTTCTCCCTCGCCAGCGCATCGCCTCAATGTGAAAGCCCTCGGGGCCTGAAGCATGAAGCTCCAAAACGCTAGAGGGAAAAAAATCCACTATTCTCAATGGAGACGGTTCACATCTCCACCCCAAAACGCCTGACGCCGAACCCCTGAAGCTTAAACAAGTTCTGGACCCAGCGCGAATTGGGCTGATATTTGCGATTTTGAAAGTTTGTATTCCCATAGAAACGAATGGAAACGCTCGATTCAAGCGTCTAGCGTAACAACAAGCGGTTCTACGGGCGTTTGGTCACTTTAATCTGTTCTGTGAAATAGAATATTCACCCAGGAAGATAAAAAAAAAATCTACAAACATAGCAACAAATGATGAAAGAGATGATCATTTTTCCTATTGGCTAAAATAAAAAATGACAAAGTTCAAAAACGTCAGACAACACTGTATGCAAATGCGCGAATACGTGTGAATACGCGCGACAAAACGCCGGAAAAAATGCTCAAAAAATCTACGCTCAGGTGTGAATGCAGCCTTCGTTGCAGATAGAGAAAGGAGCTGTGCGTTAGTGGGCGTCCTGACTCTCCCGTAGTCCAAGGGAGGGGGCGAGCACGACACTCCACACCAGGGAGAAAGCCTTGCATTACTGTGTGGAGTGACAGACAGAAGAACAGGAAGTGAGGATTTCTCAGAAGAAATAAGGACATTTAACCACTTAAGACCCGGACCAAAATGCAGGTAAAGGACCTTGCCCCTTCGGCACTGCGTCGTTTTAACTGAAAATTGCGCGGTCGTGCGACGTGGCTCCCAAACAAAATTGACGTCCTTTCTTCCCCACAAATAGAGCTTTCTTTTGGCGGTATTTGATCACCTCTGCGGTTTTTATTTTTTGCGCTATAAACAAAAATAGAGCGACAATTTTGAAAAAAATGCAATATTTTTTACTTTTTGCTGTAATAAATATCCCCCCAAAATATATATAACATTTTTTTCCCTCAGTTTAGGCCAATATGTATTCTTCTACCTATTTTTGGTAAAAAAAAATCGCAATAAGCGTTTATCGGTTGGTTTTCGCAAAATGTATAGCGTTTACAAAATAAGGGATAGTTTTATTGCATTTTTATAATTTTTTTTTTTTTTACTACTAATGGCGGCGATCAGCGATTTTTTTTCGTGACTGCGACATTATGGTGGACACTTCGGACAATTTTCACAGCAAAAAATGCATTTAAATTGCATTGTTTACTGTGAAAATGACAGTTGCAGTTTGGGAATTAACCACAAGGGGGCGCTGTAGGGGTTATGTGTTCTCTGTGTGTGTTTACAACTGTAGGGGGATGTGGCTGTAGGTGTGACATCATCGATCACATCCCCCTATTAGAGGGATGACGCGATCGATGCTGCCTGGAAAATAGAGGACTATATGAAGATTTGTAAATTGTATTACATGTTATGCAGTAGGAGCTTTCCGAATGCAATATCTCCTGTTTCCATCAGGAGTGCTGACATTGGTCATCTCTGTGCTCCGTGAACAGGATTTGTTGTTTGTTACAGCCAAAGCTGGTGCACGCAGGGAGAGCAGCGTTGCATCAGCTGAGAGCTGATAAACATTGAAGACGCGCACCCAGCTGGTGATTTACGTCACACGGTGGGAGTGTATCTTATTAGCATAGCGCTATATAAAGAGATGCATCACGTCACGTGGCCACGCCCTCTGAAGACGTTCCTGGACTTGTGTCCAATCACGAAACGCGTCAGGGCAAGGCCACGTGATCCAACTAGCCAATCGAGCGAGCAGCATCCCGGGACTCACGACGTCAGGAGGAGGAATCCCCCGGCAGACAGCACAGTGAGAGCCGCTCTCCTTATGGACTAGTGTTTAAGAGCTGACTTTTAAACCTCGTTTTTGTAAGTGTAACTTTGAAGAGAGCCCATGTCAAATAAAATACAGTTTTACACTATGTGGAGTATCTTTTCTCTCCTTACATGACCATCCACCTATGGGAGGATAAACACATTTAACATTGACCAGAGATGAGTGGAGATTGTGAGGAGCCTTCCAGCCACTGTATACAAGTGTGAAACAACAAGTGTTTGACTGCACATCCTACTCGTCTATCTGGTGAGTGAGGTCCTCTTGGGGGATCCCGTCGAGGCAAATTTTGTTTATTAATGCAAGCCTAAACTGCAGAAACCTATACATTTAAGTGCTCTCCAAATCTTTATCTATAGGACTCATTGAAGGACTTGTGTTATTAACATTATCACTTTTACATATGTCATATTATTTTAAATTGCGTTCATTTTTATTTTAATTGCATATGCATTTGCTGTAGCACTCATATTTTTTGTAGTGGCATTGAGCGCTTGTGCTTTTGATACTTGGTTGCATACTAGCGCCTGCTGGTGGATTACTTAGATTTAGGCATAGCCCATGATTATAAGATCCGCATGCGTTCACATGCACTCTTTAGTACTACTTATGGTTCTTTAAAGCAGGATGTGGTAATTCATATTTTTATGTTCTGAGATTATTTTATGAACTTTTCGTTAGCGCTGTTAATGTGCTATAGATTGATGGTACATCTGTAACATTAATTTTGTGTACATAACCCCTGACTTTACATTTGTTAGAAAGCTTTTTTCACTCTCTGTTTTTTCCTTCCTGTTACATAAAAAATAATATATATATATAATAATAATAATAACGTAAAATAATAATGTTACCCGCTTGTCCGACTGCACGCTGCCAAATGACGGTGGCAGAATGGCACTTCTGCTCAAATGGCTGTAGCTGTACGGCAGTCGCTTTAAGAAGTATAGAGGGCGCACGCACACCGCCGCCGAGATCCACAGGAGCCGATGCACATGCCCGCCGGGCACCAACGATCGCTCCTGACAGAGCGAAAATGGGGATTTGTGTGTGTAAACACACAAATCTATGTTCTGTCAGGGGAGAGGAGACAGATCTTCTGTTCCTAGTATATAGGAACACTGATCGGTCTCCTCAAGTCAGTCCCATCCCCCCACAGTTAGAACACACACTGAGGGAACACATTTAACCCCTTGATCCCCCCCTAGTGTTAACCTCTTCCCTGCCAGTGACATTTATACAGTAATCAATGCATTTTTATAACTGTATAAATGTCAATGGTCCCAAAAATGTGTCAAAAGTGTCTGCCGCAATGTCGCAGTCACGATACAAAATCGCAAATTGCCGCCATTACTAGTAAAAAAATAAATAAATAATGAAAATGCCATAAATGCATCCCCTATTTTGTAGACGCTATAACATTTGCACAAACCAATCAATATACGCTTATTGCGATTTTTTTTTTATGTAGAACACTATGGGCCAGATTCACAGAGCCCTTACTCCGGTCTATCTCGCGTTAGACCGGAGTACTTTCAAATTACGTGCGTCGTTTCATTAGTCTGAATCCTCAAACCATGAAACGACGGCTTCGGGCTTCAATCCGACTGGCTTACGTGTTCGTACGCCTTCGGATCTACGCTGCAATAATTTTGCGGCCTCTGGGTGGAGTTCCCGTCATTTTCCACGTCGGGGTATGCAAATGAGCTTTTTCTGACGATCCACAAAGTTACGAGCGTCGTTCGCAATCTCTTACGGCATCTGTAGTCATCTTTTTGTCGCGTAAAGTTATTTCAGCTTTTATCTGGTCTAGTTTTAGACAGCCCATGTTAAGTATGGCCGTCGTTCCCGCGTCGAATTTCAACGTCTTTTTTTATTTTTTACGTAAGTCGTCCGGGAATAGGAATGTACGTAAACGACGCTACTCAAACAAAAAATGATGTTATTTCGCGCAATGCACGGCGGGAAATTTCTGAAGGGAGCATGCGCAGTTCGATCGCCGCGGGGACGCGCCTAATTTAAATGCTTCACGCCCCCTAATCGCGTATTTCGATTCCGCCGTGAGAAATACACTACGCCGCCGTACGTTACGGGCCAAAATCTACTTGGATTCGTCTTAGAGCCAGGTAAAATACGGCGGCGTATTGTATCTCTGATACTCTGCGCCAGGGCAATTGTACCTCAATCTGGCCCTATATATCTGCCTAAACTGATGAAGACATTTTTTTTTTATTTGGGAATATTTATTATAGCAAAAAGTAAAAAATATTGTGGTTTTTTTTTTTAAACTGTCGCTCTTTATTTGTGTGGAAAAAAAGGACGTCAATTTTGTTTATGTACAACGTCGCACGACCGCACAATTGTCAGTTAAAACGACGCAGTCCCGTATAGAAAAAATGGCCCGGACAGGCAGAGGGGATATCCTACCTGGGGCTGAAGTGGTTAATGATGGGCACAAGAACAGGTCCAGGAGAGTAACCCTCAAGTTTTCCAAATCCCTTAGGAGCCATATAAAGTGCATTGCACTCTTAAAAACCAACTTGAGGTTAGCCTCACCATTGACTCCAATACATTTTGCCAAAATGTCAAAACTTTCCAGAAATTTCAGGATTTACCCCTACATTTCAGGAAACCGATAAATCCATTTTTGTGACTTTAGTTTTGAATATAATTTTGGATATAACATACAGAAGGAGTACAGGCTTCTATTTTAAAGATTGACCATGACATTGATATTAGTGCAGTTTGTACAGTTACTGTAATTCATGGGAACAGCCAGCAGAGGGAGCCAAAAACCATGAGGCAAAGTAATGAGAACTTTCCTATTTATATATGTTTGCACTTGAAGGCCAGGCTTTTTCTGGCACTTAACCACTTAAGATCCGGACCAAAATGCTGCTAAAGGACCTTGCCCCTTTTTGCGTTTCGGCACTGCGTCGTTTTAACTGACAATTGCGCGGTCGTGCGACCTGGCGTCCTTTTTTCCCCACAAACAGAGCTTTCTTTTGGTGGTATTTAATCACCTCTGCGGTTTTTATTTTTTCCGCTATAAACAAAAATAGAGCGACAATTTTGAAAAAAATGCAATATTTTTTACTTTTTGCTATAATAAATATCCCCCCAAAATATATATAATATTTTTTTTTCCCTCAGTTTAGGCCGATACGTATTCTTCTACCTATTTTTGGTAAAAAAAATTACAATAAGCGTTTATCGGTTGGTTTTCGCAAAATGTATAGCGTTTACAAAATAAGGGATAGTTTTATTGCATTTTTATAAAAAAAAAAAATTTCTACTAATAGTGGCGATCAGCGATTTTTTTCGTGACTGCGACATTATGGCGGACACTTCGGACAATTTTGACACATTTTTGAGACAATTGTCATTTTCACAGCAAAAAATGCATTTAAATTGCATTGTTTACTGTGAAAATGACAGTTGCAGTTTGGGAGTTAACCTCAAGGGGGCGCTGTAGGATATGTGTGTTCACAGGGTCTGTTTACAACTGTAGGGGGGTGTGGCTGTAGGTGTGACGTCATCGATCAGGTCCCCCTATAACAGGGATGACGTGATCGATGCTGCGGCCACAGTGAAGCACGGGGAAGCCATGTTTACACACGGCTCTCCCTGTTCTTCAGCTCCGGGGACCGATCGCCGCACTCCTGCGGCGATCGGGTCCGCGAGTTCCGTGGTCACTGTCCCGGAGCTTCGGACCGGGTCACGGGAGCGCGCCGCGGGTGCGTGCCCGTGATCCACGGCTGGGTACTAGAAACCAACGTATATATACGTTGATGTGCCCAGCTGTGCCATTCTGCCGACCTAAATGTTCAGTAGGCGGTCCTTAAGTGGTTAAAGCAGGGATCCACCCGCGATTTCTTTTTTGTTAAAAGTCAGCAGCTACAAAAACTGTAGCTGCTGACTTTTAATAAGGACACTTAACTGTCCTACCCCCCGCGATGTTAGAGCCCCCCCCCCCCCCCGAGGCCAATCCCTCGATCCTAGCAGCTCTCGGCGCTGCCATCCTTAGTAAGGGAAACAGGCAGTTTTCTACTGTGCATGCGCGAGCCACTCAGTTCTTTGTGAATGGCCGGCTGCTCTCTGGGATACACACAGTTCCCAGAAGGCAGCGCGCCCCATTCACCAGAAGACACTGTGACTAGGACGGAGGAAGAAGACCCACTGCTGACGATGAAGAGGCAGGTTACGGACTTCCGCATAGCAACTGCTAATTCTGATAAGTATGAAGGAAAAAAAAATCAAATTTTTTCAATTTTTGGGGGGATTTTTGGTAAAAAAGGGGTGGAACTCCACTTTACGTTTAAAGTTTTGCTAGAAAATTATTAATAACCCCCCAAAAAAAATTTTTTTAGACCCTAGGGAATAAAATGGAAATCGTTGCAATTTGTTATGTCACACAATATTTGCGCAGCAATTTTGCAAATGCAATTTTTTGGGGAAAAAAATACTCTTTAATGAATAAAAAAAACAAAAAAAAAAACACAATACTTACCCCATTTTTTTTTTTTAAATATGAAAGTTGATATACCAAACATGTCACGCTTTAAAATTGCATGCGCTCGTGACATGGTGACAAACTACGGTACTTAAAAATCTCCTTAGGCGACGCTATAACCACTTGCCGACCGGGTCGCGAACATTTACGTCGGCAGAATGGCATGGACAGGCAAATCAACGTATATATATACGTCACTTTAAATTTGCCGCCGCATGGGCGCGTGCGTGCCCCTGCCGGGAGCTCCATGATCGTGCTTGCGGACTCGATGTCCGCCGATGTCCTGCGATCGTGTGTCTCCCCATTCTGCCTAGTGACACTGACATCGATCGTCTGCTCCCTGTCATCTGGAGCAGCAATTAGTGTCGTGTCACTGCTAGCCCATCCCCCACACCGTTAGAATCACTCCCTAGGACACACTTAACCCCCTAGTGTTTAACCCTTCACTGCCAGTCACATTTATACAGTAATCAGTGCATTTTTAAAGCACTGATCGCTGTATAAATGTGAATGGTCCCAAAATAGCACCAAAAGTGTCCGATGTGTCCGCCATAATGTCGCAGTCATGATAAAAATCACTGATTGCCGCCATTACTAGTAAAAAACATAATAAAAATTACATAAAACTATCCCCTATTTTGGAGACGCTTATTGCGATTTTATTTACCAAGAATATGTAGAAGAATACGTATCGGCCTAAACTGAGGGAAAAAAAAAATATGTTATATATATTTTTGGGGGATATTTATTATAGCGAAAAGCAAAAAAATATTGCTTCTTTTTCAAAATTGCCGCTCTATTTTTGTTTATAGCGCAAAAAATAAAAACCGCAGAGGTGATAAAATACCACCAAAAGAAAAGCTCTATTTCTGGAAAGAAAAAGGATGCCAATTTCGTTTGGGAGCTACGTCGCACGACCGCGCAATTGTCAGTTAAAGCGACGCAGTGCCGAATCGCAAAAAGTGGCCAGGTCTTTGACCAGCAATATGGTCAGGGGCTGAAGTGGTTAAAGGCACCTCTAAACCTAGCCTTACAGCTTCACCTTTTTTTCACCATCTTTTATACACAAGGTCCTCCAGTGGGTAGAGGGCACCAGCATTCTAGGAGAAGCCTAGGGATCCAGCTCCACCCCCTCAATCCTACTTGTCCATCCATCAAAATATGGAACAGCAAATATGTAGAAACGTGAAGAAGATTTGGATCTTATGGAGTCAGCCTTAGACTGGGTGTGTGGTGAGGTGTCACTGATTGCTTCTTTGTCGGTTCTTCTAAAATCCAACATCAGATACAAGAGGAATCCGGCCTCTGCTTTTGGAAAAGTTGATTTGCTGCATAAATTTCCCTTTTAATATAGAGAAGAATGGGAGGAAGATAATCCCATAATGAAGGAGCACATTGGCCGAGGCGGACACAAAATTGGGATGATTGCATGTTCCTCGCACACCCCGTCCTGATTAGAGGTGGAAACGCATCGAGAGTAGAATTTATTATCAACCACAAAATTAAATGAAGCAAAATCCACACACCCAGCCGGCACCAGGACTCATGTGCCCGTGAAATCTCTTAATTGTTTAAGCTGCTTGGCTGATTTTAATGGTTTTATCATCACATGTACCTGAAGTGGCAGCAATGTGAGGCTCAACGTGTATGCAAAGCTGACATTTTTTTTTTTCCTTTCATTTTCTTTCTTGTTTTTGGTCTTTTCTTTCTTTATATTTTTCCTTGTTTTTTAAAACTTTTTTTTTCTTTCTTTTTTCTTCTTTTTCTTTTCTTCCCTTATTTTTTCCTTTTTTTTTTCTTTTCTTTCTTTATTTTTTCCCTTTTTTTCATTTTTCTTTTTTTCATTTTTCTTTTTTCTCTAACTTTTTTCTTTTCTTTTATTCCTTTTATTTACTTATTTCCTTTTCTATCTTTATTTTTTTCGTTTACTATTTTCCTTCTATTTCTAACTTTTATCTTATTTTGAAATCTCTTAGGCTCCATTCACATCTGAGCGACAAAACGCCGGTCGCCCGTCGCTCTTGTCGCTCGAGATGTGAAATAACATTGCGGTCTATGGAGATGGTTCACATCTCCACGCCTGTCGCCTGAAAAAAAGTCCCGGACCCTTTTTTTCAGGCGACATTGGCGTTCCCTCATAGACCGCAATGTTAAAGAAAGATTAAACTTTTTTTTTTTTTCTACAGGCGGCAAGATAAGCCGCGTACGCGGCGTATCGTGTCGCCTAGGTGTAAATGCAGCCTTAATGGTTTAAGCTGCTTGGCTGATTTGAATGGTTTTATCATCACATGTACCTGAAGTGGGAGCTGATAAAAAAAATCTTCCTTTTATTATATAATTTTTTTTTTTGTCTTTTTTCTTTCTATATTTTTTTCCTTGCTTTTTCTAACTTTTTATTTTCTTTCTTTCTTTCTTTTTTTTTCTTTTTTTCTTTCTTTTTTTTTCTTTTTTTCTTTCTTTTTTTTTCTTTTTTTCTTTCTTTTTTTTCCTTTTCTTTCTTTTTTTTCTTTCTTTTCCTTATTCTTTGTTTTTTTTCCTTTTCCTTTTATTTCTTTTTTTCCCCTTTTTTTTTTCTTACTAATTTTTTCCTTTTTCGTAAACTTTTTTCTTTTCTTTTATTCCTTTTATTTATTTTTTTCCTTTTCTATCTTTATTTTTTTTTCTTTTACTTATTTTCCTCTTATTTCTAACTTTTCCCCTATTTTCACCTCTTTCTTTATTGTTTCTTTTCTTCCTTTCTTTCTTTTTTATTTTCTTTCTTTCTTTCTTTCTTTCTTTCTTTCTTTTGTTTTCCTTTTTCTTTTTTTTTCTTTCTTTCTTTCTGTCTTTTCTTTCTTTTCCTTGCAAGACCGCGCAATTGTCTGTTAAAGTGACGCAGTGCCGAATCGCAAAACCTGGCCGGGTCCTTTAGCTGCCTAAAGGTCCGGGTCTTAAGTGGTTAATTTATGAAGAAAGATTATTTGCAAAAGTTTTAACAGAAACACGTTATTTTTTTCAAAGTTTTCCATATTTTTTATTTATTTAGCAAAAAAAAAAACCCAGTGGTGATTAAATACCACCAAAAGAAAGCTCTATTTGTGTAAAAAAAATATTAAAAATTTCATCTGGGTACAGTGTTGGATGACCGCGCAATTGTCATTCAAAGTGTGACAGCGCTAAAAGCTGAAAATCGTCCTGGGCAGGAAGAGGGGTGAAAGTGCCCGGTATTGAAATGGTTATTTCAAAGCTCCGGGTTTGGGAAATGTAAACTCCAATGTCATAATAACAAGGAAAGAATATTATCACAATGAAAAGAAACCTATCACAAAACAAAGGAACACACTGATAATAATGTGATAACAGCCATTCACTGTGCCGAAAATATGTGCTGAAAACTCCACGCCCCAACCACTGCACAACAATGATCTGCCGAATCTGGAACTTGGGGTCAGAGGGAATCACACACAAGGTTGGGAAGCTTCAAACAAAACCGGGAACAACCCCATACTGATCCTTCAGCTTCCATACATATGATAGAAGCTGTGCACGATGTATTGCTATCAAGTTCAAAACGATTGCATAAATAAAAAAAACGAAAGGGGAAGTTTAGTTAAAAAAACGAAATTCTCCACAGCTTTCGTTACATTTCTTACATGTAATGAAGGAGGGCCTATGATAGGCAGGCTGCTAGGTTCTGTAGACCAGGGTTCGACGAAGTCCGGGTACCAGGTCGCAAGTGCGACTAGAAATAGCAACCTGGGGAAGGAAGCATAGGCATGCAGAAGGCCGCAAAGACGTGGCCTTAATTACCGGCCGGTGCAGCCCAACGCGATCGCGTGGCAGGGGAGGTGGGGGCGCACGGAGACACAGGATATCTCATCCTGTGTCTCCGTGCACCCCCACCTCCCCGCCGCGCTAACGCGTCGGGCCGCACAGGCCGGTAATTGAGGCCACGGCTTTGCGGCTTTCTGCAGGCCTATGCTTCCTTCTGTGATCTGGTGCCATCTTGTGTTGGCCGTTGGTATGACATACAACCAGCAATGCTAAGGCTCCATGCACACTGAAGCTGATAAACTGCAGTTTATTGGCGTTTTGGCTTTTTTTTTTTTAAAGCCCATAAACTGAACTTTATGTTAGCCTATGTGCCCATGCACACCTGGGCGTTTTTCAGTGTTAATGAGCTTTGGAGTTTATTGGCTTTTTTCTCAAAGCCCGAAATTTGCGTTCAAAGTGCCGTTTTTTGGCGGGAAAAAACGCTAAAAAATGCTCAAAAATGCAGGCGCCAGGCGGGCCCCGATGGCGGGCCCATGGATGCGTGCACCCTGAAGGTGGATGCCGCACCTGGAACTCGTGCCCCACGTAGAACAGAACACTAATTGCGGCTACCCCAGATATACCCCCCCGCCAGCATGCCCAGAGAGGGAACCGCTCCTCTGATTGGCTGCTGGGGGAAGGTGGGTCTGTCAGAACCCCTCTAGCGCCAACTGTCGCCCAGGGGTGATAACACACCCCTGGCACGCAGACTGACCTACAAGGCAGTTCCAAACCGGCAGCAGCACCAGTCTAAAAATTTGCGAATGGGAGCAAACTTAACTCTCCCATTCCCCTCTAACTTTAGTGTCACGCCCTACGAAATAAGGGGGGGGGGGGGCGCTACATGTTATATGGACTTCACGGTGGATTACAGATGACTGTTGATTGGTCAGACTGTTTTCACCATATACACCAGGATTGATTTGTTTACAATTTTTTGACAGTTTATTGAGCTTCCCTGACCCTGATTTTTTTTCTGTACACTTTTTGCTGACCTCAGCACAACACATGATCACTTATTTCACTAGCGCACCTTTTGTCTTTCTACTTATCGCGTTTAATGTTGTATAACATTTTTAGTTGCGGCTTGTTGTTATTTTTGAATGAGCGCAATATTTTTCTGTACCAGTAGTCATTCCTGTAGGACTCGCATGTCTGCTTAGTGTGAAGCAACACATTGCCAGGGCACTAGGGTCATAGAAAATGCCTGGTCCGGAAGCTGCGGTAGTACGGTCCAACAAGAACACAGGCATACCTCCCAACCGTCCCGGATTTCGCGAGATTGTCACGCGGTAAATCCTGCATTCCTGCTATCACGGCAAAAGTCCCGCGATACACGGTAACCCCCCCCCCCCCCTGCTCAACAACTCTGATCTGCTGTGGAATTCACCCCCCCCCCCCCAACAACATTGATCAGCGTAACCCCGCTGAACAACTCCAAGCTGCGGAGCCCACCCCCCAGCTGAACAACTCGAGCCGTGGAAACCCCCCCCCGCTCAACAACACAACTCCGGCCGTGGAAACCCCCCCCCCGCTCAACAACTCCGAGCCGTGGAACCCACCCCCCGCTCAACAACTCCGAGCAACGAACCCACACCGCTCAACAACTCCAATCCGCAGAACCCCCCGCTCAACAACTTTGTTGGGAGGTATGCTCATTTGTCCCTCATTCTGAAGTTGAAAAGTTGGGAGGTATGACACAGGTAGCATATGTGTTGGCGTGCCCCAAAATGTCTGAAACAGTAGTGTTGAGGTCCGGGCTCTGTGTAGACCACTTAAGGTCCTCAACACCAAACTGATCAAACCATGTCTTTATGGAGCTGGCTTTGTGCACGAGAACACAATTATAGTGAAACAGCAAAGAGCACATTTGCCTACAGTCATTGGGCCAGATTCACGTAGATTGCCCGCCGGCGTAGCGTAAGCCATTTACACTACGCCGCCGCAACTTAAAAGAGCAAGTGCCGTATTCACAAAGCACTTGCTCCGTAAGTTGCGGCGGCGTAGTGTAAATGGCCCGGCGTAAGGCCGCGTAATTCAAAGGGGGCGGCTTGTATTTAAAGCGGTTGTAACAACTTTTGGACCTGCAAGGGAAAAGCCATAATGAACTAATATGCACCGCATATTAGCTCATTATGAAATACTTACCTCGGAATAGGCATGTGCATTTCGTTTCGTTCCGAATCGAAATTCGGACGAATTTTCCATTATTCGGACATTCGGATGCATACGAATTTCCGAATTGCTATAATAACGAAAAATTTCGACCGTTTTCGGAATTCGTTCATTTTCGACCGAATTTCGAAAAAAAAATGGTCGAAATCGAATTTTTTTTCGAATTCCGAATCGAATACCCGCGGACTAAATTCGATCGGAATTCGAAAAAAAAATAAAAAAATTTTTTTTTTTCGAATTTAATTCGAAAAAAAATCTATTAGAAAAGAGACTATTTGTTTTCTAATCTGGTTGAAATATTTTAGATTTCGACCGATTTTTTCGAAATTCGGTCGAAAACGAACGAATTCGAAAAACGGTCGAAATATTTTCGATTTTGACCGTATTTTTCGAAATTCGGTCGAAAACGAACGAATTCCGAAAACGAATTCAACACATGTAACGAACCTAACTTAACGAAATTTATTAAATGACGAATTGAAACGAAACGAAACGAATTTTTCACTTTTGCACATGCCTACGGCTCGGAACGAGGTGTAGTGAACTTACCTGGTGCACGCCGAGCGAGATCTCATCTTGACTCGGCGTGTCTTCCGGGTATCGCCGCTCCAGCGCTGTGATTGGCTGGAGCGGCGATGACGTCACTCCCGCGCGTGCGCGCAGGAGATTTAAATCCGGCCAGGGTCCGGCGGATGCCGGTTCTTTCGCCGTGGATTCCCCCTGCGCATGCGCCGCTGCAATCAGCGGCGCATTGCGGGGGTAATATCTCCTAAACCGTACAGGTTTAGGAGATATTGTTTATACCTACAGGTAAGCCTTATTATAGGCTTACCTGTAGGTAAAAGTCAAAAAAGTGGGTTTACAACCACTTTAAATTAAGCGCGCCCCTGCGTCGATCGAACTGCGCATGCGCCGGCCGCAAAAATAGCCCAGTGCGCATGCTCCAGCTCACGTCGGAAAACGTGAATGAAACTGATGTGAGCGTCGCTTACGTAAATCTCTATTCGCAAACGACTTAGTAAAACGACGTAAATGAAGGAAAAAGACGACGCTGTCCCGACGCCATACTTAACATGGCATATGACAGACCGACGTAAGGTTACCCCTCATATAGCAGAGGTAACCTTACGATTACGGAAACGACGACGGGGCGGCGTAAAAACGTTCGGGAATCGGCGTATCTTTCTCATTTGCATAGGCAAATGAGAAATAGACGTAAACGCCACCTAGCGGCCGGCGTAATATTACATTTAAGATCCGACGGTGTAAGTGACTTACGCCAGTCGGATCTTAGTGTAAAACCGGCGTATCATGTTTTGTGAGTACAAAACAATGATACACCGACGTAATTTCTTTGAGAATCTGGCCCATTGGCTCTGTATGTTGTAACAATACCCTTCCCTTGAAAAACAAGAACTCCATCATTTAACTTTGGAATGAGAAGTCCAACAAGTTCATATAAGTGTGATGGTCAGGTTTTCACTAAATTCAGCCACATAGTATATACCAGCCTTTTTCAACCTTTTCAACATAGAAGAACCCTTAGGCTGCGTACACACGATCGAATCTATCTGCTGGAAACGTTCCGACGGACCTTTCTGCAGACAAATTCAAACGTGTGTACGGGCGGACAGACAGGTTTTTCCAGCAGACAGATTTTAAAGCATGCTAGTACGCTAACCAGCAGACATATCTGCCCGCACATGCAGATATGTCTGCCCGATTCGACGTATGCGCGGAAGTGTTTTACTTCCTGGTGACGGTGACGTGGCGGCGTCAACTTCACCGCCACGTCACCGCGCTGTCTGGCGGTGGGGATTTTGGTTTGATCGTGTGTACACGATCAAACCAATATACCCCAGCAGACAAATCCGATCAAAATGGTCTGTCAGACCGATTTGATCGGATTTATTTGGTCGTGTGTACGCGGCCATAACCACTTAAGACCCGGACCTTTAGGCAGCTAAAGGACCTGGCCAGTTTTTGCGATTCGGCACTGCATTGCTTTATCTGACAATTACGCGGTCGTGCGGTGTGGCTCCCAAACAAAATTGGCGTCCTTTTTTCCCCACAAATAGAGCTTTCGTTTGGTGGTATTTGATTACCTCTTCGGTTTTTATTTTTTGCGCTATAAACAAAAATAAAGCGACAAGTTTGAAAAAAATTCTATATTTTTTACTTTTTGCTAAAATAAATATGCCCCAAAAATATATATATAAAAAAATGTTTTCCTCAGTTTAGGGCAGGGGTCTTCAAACTATGGCCCTCCAGTTGTTCAGGAACTACAATTCCCATCATGCCTAGTCATGTCTGTGAATGTCAGTGTGTTACAATGCCTGATGGGATCTGTAGTTCTGCAACAGCTGGAGGGCCGTAGTTTGAGGATCCCTGGTTTAGGGCGATACGTATTCTTCTACCTATTTTTGGTAAAAAGAATATATATATAAAAAAGAAATAAACATTTATAAAAAAAAAACAAAAAAAAAACAAGCCTGCCCCTGCCCCTCCTTCCGGGACTAGTTGATTTGGACCAGGTAGGCTTTATCCCTGGTAGGGAAGCCAGGGACAACACCCTCAAAGCCATTTCCGTCCACCACTGACTCACGACGCAGAAACAAAAAGGATTCATACTGTCCCTTGATGCGGAGAAGGCTTTTAACAGAGTGGCCTGGGACTACATGCGAGAAGCACTGACTTTCTTGGGTCTTCCACAGCGTATGCTCCAGTTTATCCTCGCACTTTACGCCAACCCCACCGCCAGGGTCCACGGTAATGGCCACCTGTCGGAGGCCTTCTCCATCACCAACGGAACCAGACAGGGATGCCCCCTATCCCCCCTCATCTTCATTCTCACTCTTGAGCCGTTCCTGAGACGCCTCAGAGCCAACCCGAACATTAAGGGGATTGACATCGAGCGCCGTACATACAAAGTAGCGGCCTTTGCCGACGATGTTCTCCTCTTTTTGACAGACCCTATCACCACTCTGCCGAATCTCCTAGCAGATCTTAAAACTTTCCATTTCCTGTCCAACCTCAAGATAAACTTCTCGAAGTCTGACGCACTCAATATCTCCCTTACCCCTGTGTTAGTTGCACAATGTCGAGCCAACTTCCCTTTCAAGTGGAAAGAGACCTCGATTACTTACCTCTGCATCCAAATCCCGAAGTCCCTCTCAGACTTGTATACAGCCAACTATCTCCCGTTACTGCAAAGGCTCCAGGCTGACCTTAAACACTGGTCGACAGGCCTCTTTACCTGGTTTGGCAGGGCTGCAGCCATTAAAATGAACGTCCTGCCGCGCCTGCTGTACCTCTTCCAAACGGTCCCAATTAAGTTACCTCAAACTCTGTTCTCCACATACCGAGCAGCGTGCACAAGATTTATCTGGAATGGGAAGTGCCCCCGTCTGAATTACGCCAAACTGACTACACCTAAGCTTAATGGCGGAGTGGGCCTACCAGACCTTGATAGATACTACCACGCGTGCCTCCTTGCCAGAGTGGCAGACTGGAACATTCACCACACGACGAAAGCATGGGTGGGGCTGGAGCATGCCTTTTCTCCCATCCCGTTAGCGCAAACCCCTTGGACCAACCCCGACTCTCTCCCTCCCCCTTGCCTGAATCATCCACTTATCGCCCCGACCCTGACCAGTTTCAAAAAAGCATGTATTAAATACCGAATCTCCTCTTGCCTAGGCCCGATGACCTCACTGCGACTGAACCCAGACTTCCCCCCGGGCCAATCGCCCTCCTTCTTAATAGACGTATGGCCGCACTCACATGTACGGGCTGCTCAATTATTCGACAATAATCGCCTCATTCCCTATGACTCCTTACACTCCAGGTTACGATCGGGCTCCTTCCCTTTTTGGACTTTGTCCAAGTGCGACCTCGAATCCCCTCGTCCGCGACCACCCTGGTCCCGCCACCTTACTCCTTTTGAAAAAATCTGTACGAGCACTGCCCCAGTGTCACACCTGCTATCCTTTATGTATACACTGCTATTCCCGGATATCACCCCAAAGACTAATTGGGCCAGCAAGCGATGGGAATCGGAACTATCCATTGACCTTACCGATGGAGAATGGGAAACGGTCTTTTAATGCATCCATAAAGGTACAGTGAATGTACACACTCAGGAAAACGCATACAAACTTTTCTCAAGGTGGTACCGTACACCGACGAGACTCCACGCTATCTCCCCTGCTATCTCCCCGGTGTGCTGGAGATGCGGCTCTGATAAGGGGACCCTATTACATATATGGTGGTTCTGCCCTAGGCTGAACGAGTTCTGGCGAGACGTCCACCGTATAACAACTGACGTCTCCACGCTCCACCTAAACTTTAGACCTGAACAGTTCTTACTGCACCATTCCCACCTATCCCTGAAAACAAACTTTCGCTCACTAGCAATGCACTTAGTGAATGTGGCGAAGCTCTGCATCCCTGCGAAATGGAAGGCGCCGGAACCGCCCACGCTGGCAGATTGGTTCAAACGAATTGCCCATATCGCAGATATGGAAAACTTGATCCATCAAGCCAGAGACACCCCACAAAAATTTACTGAAGGATGGGCATGTTGGGTACACTTTACCACCACGGACGAGTACAAGCAAATACTGTCGTAGCTGGCTACCGAGAGCTGCGGCGCGACACTGACCACACACACACTATACAAGTCCATTAGCTACCCTCCATTGTATGCCCCGATACTCTTTTCCACTGACCCCTTCTAGCTTTTACCCTCTCACCCACCCTGTCTCCGCAAGGACTATACCCTGCCCCCCGCCCTTTGATCCGAACCCCAGATCCCCCTCTTCGCCCCCATTCACGTTTTCAATATAAAGACTGTCCTTCCACTGGCTTCGCAGGGTTCTGCCCTACGTATAAGGCCTCACCGCTCCCATCACCTGCGACCTGTGGCCCGACATGAGAATCCCCCAAACTAACGCCTCGCCCCCCCTCCCCCTGCCCACTGAGGGGGAATTGACTGATTTATTGTTTATCACTCCTAACAGGTTCCGCTCCCTTAGTCCCCGCCTCACCTCCCCAACCCATCTCCCTCCCCACCTCCATCCCCGAGTGATGGTGACGACCCTCCGATTTCCCTGCATTGTTTCCTTTTCATGCGTTATGACGATTTGTTAAATTCTGGTGTACAAAGTCTTATCTCAGTTTGTATGGTATATGTTGCCGTTTATATTAACCTTGATGTGAAGCGGCTGCGACCGCAATTCTTGACCAAGTTCTTGGTCCACTTTATCGCTTTGTCACTTGTTATGTAATCTTTACCTTCAATAAACACTTGAAATAGAAAGAATTGTCCCCTTACAGGACCCCTAGCAAACACTGGAGGAACCCTAGGGTTCTTTGGAACTCTGGCTGGTATATCCAACGGCTTAGTGGTTATCACATCTACCTTACTGCCCTGTGGTAGGTAGTCCCCGGTACAAATCCTGGTCAGGGCACTATCTGCATGGAGTTTGCTTGCTTTCATAGTACTTGTGTGGATTTCATCCAACACTCCAAATTAATGTTGGTAGGTTTACTGGTTCCTGTTTAAAGTGGCCCCAGTATGTGTGTGAGATGTTTGCCTTATATAATGTTATGATTCAGTAAAAAAAAAATTAGGATAGGGAATGGAATTTGTACAACAAAACAAAACAATGTACTTTACAGATTAAGCAATCCAGAATTCCATGCCTCTGGTGGAAACCTGTCCACAAGTCTGCTGAGTCATGTATATTATTGTTATTGTTTAACAACCTAATGGTATAGGGCTGGTCCAGATACATTGTAGTAGGACAATCCTTTGGATTTATACATAGTAATTATTCATGTTTGAGCAAAGTGTGAGGACTTTTGGGTGACGAAGAAGTCTGGAGGTATAAAGGGGAATGGAAAGGTGGAGATGGGTGAGGAGTGGATGGAATAATTTATCGGTCTCAGGGAATTCCTGCGAAAAAGTACTCATGATACAGTAACGCTGCATTCACACCTGAGCATTTTGTCGCCTGAAGCATGAAGCTCCAAAACGGAAGTGGGCGTGATCCATGTTAATGAAGCGTGACCCCATGCAAATGATAGGCCGGGCGCCAGACAAGTACTTAACCCCTTCAATACCGGGCCATTGTCATATGACGTCCACAAAGTGGATCTCCCATCCAGAGTGGACATCATATGACGTCCTGGACTTTGGGGGGGGGGGGATATCTGAATGATGCCTGCAGCGAGAGGCATCATCCAGATATCCATCCTTTCTGCCGGCGATTCTGCACAACATAAGAACGTTCCGCCGCTTGATCGTTCTTAAAGGGGGCGGGAGGGGACATCCGCCCTCCCGCCGCCATCCGGTGCTTCTCCGGGCTCTCCCGTGCCATCGGGGGGCCCGGAGAATGAATCGTCCGGCGCTAGCTGGAACCATAGTGATGACTGGCGACCAGATGGTCACCAGTCATCTCTATGACCGTCGGAGGACCCGGGCGCGATGTGATGACGTCACGCCCGGGTCCCGTAAAGTAAACAAAGCGGAGCTTGCGGCTACTAAGCAACAGTATTCATGAGATCGATGAATTTTTTTCTCATGGTTTCCAGCCTGGAGGAGAGATGTGGGGTCTTATTGACCCCGCATCTCTCCCTAAAGAGGACCTGTCACACACATTCCTATTACAAGGGATGTTTACATTCCTTGTAATAGGAATAAAAGTGATAAAAAATAAATTAATACATAAATAAATAAATAAAGTGTAAAAAAATAAAAAAAAATATGTAAAAAAAAATAAAAAATCATAAAAAAAAAACTAAAACGCCCCTGCCCCCGGTAGCTCGCGCGCGGAAGCGAACGCACACGCAAGTCCCACCGACATATGTAAACACCGTTTAAACCACATATGTGAGGTATCGCCGTGTGCATTAGAGTGCCAGCAACAATTCTAGCACTAGACCTCCTCTGTAAATCTAAACTGGTAACCTGTAAAAAAAGCGTTGCCTATGGAGATTTTTAAGTACCGAAGTGTGGCGCCATTCCATGAGTGTGCGCAATTTTAAAGCATGACATGTTAGGTATCTATTTACTCGGTGTAACATAATCTTTCATATTTTACCAAAAAATTTGGCTAACTTTACTGTTTTGTTATTTTTTCAATTCATGAAACAATTTTGTTCCCCAAAAAAGGAGTTTGAAAAATGATTGCGCAAATACTGTGCAAGATAAAACTTTGCAATGACACGTCGGAACAACTGCCTAAGATACGCCGGATCACTGTGTACGCCATGAACGTAACCTACGCCCAGCCAGACCCACATCGGCCCATATTCACAGACGTCCCATGTACAATACGTAGGCATGTGTTCCCTGGTCCATACATTTGCATGCGTTGCGCCTCATCTATGGGGAATAACTTTACGCCGAACGTAAAACTTACGCAAATCGCGTAAATCATGCGCCGGGCGCAAGTACGTTCGAGAATCGGCGTATCTCCCTCATTTGCATATTTGAATAGAAAATTAATGGGAAAGCCACATGCGTCCAGCGTAAATATGCGCCCACTCTACGCCGGCATAGGCAAGTTACGTCGGTGGGATGAAGTCTGTTTTTAGGCGTATCTTAGTTTGTGGGTTCAGCGCACAGATACGACGGCGCATATTTGTACTTACGCAACGTATCTGGAGATACGTCGGCGTAAGTGCTTTGTGAATCCAGCTATATGGGCCAGATTCAGGTAGATGGGAGCATCTTTGCTCTGGAGTAACGCTTCTCATTTACGTTACTCTGACGACCCTTTCAGCGCAAGTACTGTTATTCACATAGCAGTTGCGCGTAAACTTGCGCCAGAGTAACGATAATGCGCTGGCGTAACCCGACGCAAGTGGAAGTGGGTGTGATCACATGTAAATGATGGGCGGAGCCCAGCGCAGAGGCTTACGTTCAGCGCATCATCCACGGAGCATGCGCAGTGAGTGCGGCTCCACTCGCCCCCTTGTGCGCATGCTCACAACTTCCGTCGGCACCACTTCCCGGGAAACGTCAGCGCAATCAGCCAGATTCAGGTAGAGCAGAGCATCTTTGCTCTGGAGTAACGCATCTCATTTGCGTTACGCTGCTGAAATTTTAGGAGCAAGTGCTGTTATTCAGGAAGCACTTGCTCCTAAAGTTGCGGCAGCGCATCACAAATGAGCCGGCGGAATTCAAATTGGGCGGGTACGGGGCGTGTAGTATTCTAACTAAGTGCGATCCCGCCGCCAACGTACTGCGCATGCGTCGAGTGTCCAAACATCCCCGTGCGCATGCTCCAAATTCTGTGAATGAACGTCAATGACGTCACATTCCCATTCATGAACTTTTTACGCAAGCGACGTGATTTTTTTTTTCCCGACGCGATGACGACGCCTATACCTAACATAGGATACTCCAACCCCATGTAGGTATATCTATGCGCCGCGTATCCCGTCCGGAAACGTCGTACCGTCATTGCGTCGCGCCAGAATTCGATCGTGAATTGCCGATTTCCGCTCATTAACATATTTTTTGAGCGTAAATCGGCGGGAACGCCCCCGGCGCCATTTTTTTTTTTAACAGAGATGTTTTATTGAGAGAAAAAAAAACAGAGTTACAGCATCACATGTACACAAAAGCACAGCACAATACAAATATCAGGATGGACTATTAGGATGTAAATCAGAGCACCTACCCTACCCGCTACATATTGGCAGGGTGAAGAGAAAGGAAAAAACTGGACATTCAAACCCCCACACTAACAATAGGAAGCTTACCGGAGCTTACTTCAGAACCCCCTCCCCCCCTGAGGATAGTACAGGAAAAAAGGGGGGGTGATAAACCAGAGTGTCAAGATGGGGGGGGGGAGGGTTGGGGAGAGAGAAAGGGAAAAGGAAAAAAGGAAAAGAAAAAGGGGAGGGGGGGGGGAGAAGGCAATAGGGATCAGCTATTGTCATATAGAAATAGTATATCGACCAACCAGAGACCACAGCTAACCCCTGGCATCAATCCACGCAGACCACACTTTGTCAAATTTCGCCGGGCATTGTCTACTCTCATACGTGATCCTGTACAGCGGGAGCACTTTATTGATAGATAGGGTCCACGATTCCACCGTCGGTGGATCCGCCGCCTTCCACTTAAGGAGGATTTCCCTCCTGGCATAGAAGAGGGAGAAGAAACAGCTTGGAGTATCTGTCCCCCTGGAACTCCTCCAAATGGCTCAGGAGAAAAACCAGGGGCTCCAACGGGATCCGCAGCTGAGACACCTCGCTCAAGACCTCGGCCACCCGGCCCCAGTAGGGTTGGATTTTGGGACAAGACCAGACCATGTGCCAGAACGAGCCCTCCTGCACCCTACAGCGCGGGCAGAGGGGGTCTCGTTGGGGGAAGATACGGGCCAGCCTTTGAGGGGTATAGTATGCTCTATGTAGGAATTTGATTTGGATAAACCTATCCCTAGCTGCTATAAGTGACGGGATGAACAGGGAGACGCATTCCTCCCACTTTTCGTCATCCAGGTCAGGTATATCAGCCTTCCACTTATCAAATGTGCGGGTCAACTCAGAGTCATATGCCACCGTCAGATAAAGATAAAGGGTAGATAGTGGCCGCCCCATAGTACGTGATGTCAGGAGTCTCTCGACCGAGTCCGATTGGAGTGTGAGTCTGTCCGGGAATTGGGCCCCGTACGCGTGTCTGAGCTGCCAGTATCGAAACGACCACTGCAGAGGGATCGAGTACCGGTCCCTTAGGTCCTGAAAGGTTATGAGAGTGCCGTCAGAAACAATATGTTTAAGGGTAGTTATCCCCTTACCTGCCCACGCAGAGGGGTCAGGAAGGGAGTAGAAATGAGGTAGTAGGGGATTACCCCAAAGAGGGGTATGAGGAGAAACATGGGAGGGTTTTGCATATATTTCCCTAGCGTCCTTCCAGGCCTTGATGGTAGTTGTCATGGGGATCGTGACCGAAGGGGACGAACGGCAACCACGGAATGCGAGGTTACTCAGAGCGGCGTATGAGCCCAAAATAGCTGCCTCCAAGGTAACCGCCGGATTCTGTTTAGGTTGGGCGAACCACCACCGGACAGTAACCAATACAGCCGCCCAGTAGTATAGTTGAAAGTTTGGAAGCGACAGGCCTCCACTCGATAGGGGCAGGTATAACGTTTTTTTAGCTATCCTAGGGGTTTTCCCCGCCCAGACAAAGGCCCCCAGCTGACTCTCGAGCTTCTTAAAGAATTCCCTCGGGAGGTGGGTCGGGGTATTCCGAAAGTAATACAAAAATTTGGGGAGGAGTACCATCTTCATGAGGTTAATCCTACCCACCGGAGTCAGAGGGAGCGAACGCCACGTTGCGAATTTAACGGTGACCTGTCTCATCAAAGGGTGAATATTGCGCGCCATGAAGTCGTCCAGCGTCGCAGTGACTCTGACCCCCAGGTATTTGATTTCCCCAACCCAGTGAAGCTGCAACTGAGGAGTAGACTTAGTGGGGGAGGGATGGAGCGAGAAGAGTTCCGATTTGTCCCAGTTGATACGGACTCCAGAGAAGCCAGCGAAGCGGTTAAATTGAGCCAGGGCCTTGTCAAGGGATCCGGACGAGTCGGCTAAGTACAGCAGGGTATCGTCGGCATAAAGGGAGATTTTTTCATGCAAGGGGCCAACCCGTATCCCCTGAATCTCTCCATCCGCCCTGATAAGAGCCGCCAGGGGCTCTATGGCCAGCGCGAACAGACCCGGAGAGAGGGGACAGCCCTGTCTCGTGCCGCGCCCCAGCGGGAATGGGTCCGACAGGCACGCATTTGTACAGACCCTGGCCCGGGGGGCGTCATAGAGAAGCTTAACCCAGGATATAAAGTTGGGCCCAAAGCCAAACTTGGCAAGAACCGCCCAGAGGAACCTCCACTCAACAGAGTCAAAGGCCTTCTCGGCGTCAAGAGAGGCCACCAGGGTCTGACCCACGTCGTCCGCCCTAGCTATATGAGTAAAGAGCCTCCTAAGGTTAATGTCAGTACCCCTACCTGGCATGAAACCCGTTTGATCGGGGTGCACCAAGGCTGTGATAACCGTATTCAACCGAATAGCCAGGACCTTGGCTAGCAGTTTGGCATCAACATTCAGTAATGAAATGGGTCTGTAGGAGGGGCAAAGGGAAGGATCCTTACCCGGCTTTGGAATGACCACAATCACCGCTTCGCCCATGGAGGTGGGAAGGGAGTGCAGGCGTTCAGCAGCCACCAGCATCTCCCGGAACCTGGCCGCTAACACGTCGGGGTATTGTTTGTAGAGTTCTACAGGGAGGCCGTCAGGTCCAGGGGTCTTGCCCGGTTGCATGGTCTTAAGTGCCTTGAGTATTTCGTCCAGGGAAATGGGCCTGTCAAGGGTGGTTCTAAACCTATCAGTCAGGACAGGGACGTCAACCTCGTCAAGGTAAAGGGCCAGATCGTCATCCCTAAAGGTCACCTGTGATGTATAGAGGCGCTGGTAGTAGGTGGCAAAGGTACGGTTAATCTCCTCCGGGGTGTACAGGAGACCTCCGTCGAGACCGGCTATCTGGGGGACAGCCATGCCCCCCGAGTGTTCCCTGGAGAGCCAAGCGAGGAGCCTGCCCGATCTTTCGCCCTGCTCAAATATACGTTGGGATTGGGCCAGCAGCTTCTTCTGAGTCAAGGAGGTGCGTAGGGACATAACCTCCCCAGTAAGGGACTGCAGTCTAGTGTAGTGATGGGGATCCCGGGAACGAACATACAGTGCCTCCTGTGCTGAGGCGGCCGCCTCAGCCGCATCTAGCGCAGAACGCCTCCCCCGCCGAACTCGAGCTATAATGGTCTGGTATTGACCCCTAGTGAAGGCCTTAAAAGTATCCCAAACAACGGCCGAAGAGGCCGAGTCTGAGTTAGTGGCCCAAAAGTTGTCAAGCACCCCCGCAAACTGGGACTCCACATCCTGGTCTGAAATCCAAAACCGCGAGAGCCGCCACAGTCCGGCCTGGGTCCCCGGGCCACCCAACTTCACCAACAGGGGAGCATGGTCCGAGATGCCCCTGGGGAGTATCTTAACCTCTCTGACCCTAGACAGAACTGATCGGCCCGCGAAGGCCAGGTCTATGCGGGAAAAGGAGGCGTATGAGGCAGAGTGGCAGGTGTAGGCCCGCTCCTGAGGGTGTTTCCACCGCCAGATATCCGTCAAGCCATAGGCCTCAGCCCAGGAAGCCAGTCCCGGGGAAGAGGGACCCACACCCGCCATCCTGTCCACGCTCGGGTCAGGGGCCATATTAAAGTCACCCAGCACTATCATGTGATCCGAAGCAAAGTCAGCTAGAATGGCAGTTATCTTGTTTAATAGAATCAAGGAGGCTGGGGGGGGCAGATAGAGACCCACAATAGACCAGGTCTGAGACAGAATTTTAGCATTGATAACCACATATCTACCGTCGGGGTCCAGCGCCAGGTCCAGGAGCTTGAAGGGGAGGGATTTGTTAACTAATATGCTCACCCCTCTGGCAAAGGTGGAGTATGTAGAGTGATAGTGGGCGGCCACCCAGGGTTTTTTAAGAGCCAGGGTTCTACTACCCACCAGGTGGGTCTCCTGAAGGATACAAATGTGAGGGCTATGGGTTCTGATAAATTGGAACACCAGTGACCTCTTAACCGGAGAATTGAGGCCCCTGGTGTTCCAGGACATAATGTTAAGTGCCGACATGACAATCAGTGGTAGGTGAGTGGGCCGGATGAGAACAGTAAAGCTCCAGGGAGACTGGCGCCAGGACCCGAGGCGGTTCCTGCCGCATAAACCCAGACAGTGTACAGTACTGTGCATACTCAATAAAACATCTGAACATAAACTTAAAAAAACAAAACAAAAACCAAGGTGAAAAAAGGGAAAGAAAAACACATATCGTAACCAGCCCAGCTCGGGCAACATAACCCCCCCCCACCCTGCTCAGTCCCTCAAAACTGGGAAGAGCTTCCATTCCCCAGTCCCACATCAGCACGCCGGCTGCAAAAGGGGGTAGGTGTGCAAGCGGCGAGCCGGGGCCCACCGGGAGTCCGGGGGGTGTCCTCTTGAGCACGACGCCTCTCCGCTCGTGGCCCCTCCAATGAGTATAGGAGGGCGGTGGGGCAGTACATCGAAAAAGGAGGAATGACAACAGTAGACATATGAGCCCTCCCCACCCCCCTGCCAGGATAGTGGTCTCCAACAGTCATGTTACGCCCCAGGGAAAAAGAGTGGACAAAAACAACACCAAAAAAAAAGGGGGAAAATTAAATAAAAGGACCGTCAGGCGGGGTTAGCAGACCATGCATGTAAGATGAAAAAGAAGATAAAGGACCTCTCTCAATGTTCTCCTGAGGTACTCAGGGGCACAAAACTTGTGTTGCAACATCATTCAAAAAAACAGTAGCCTCTCGGCAGGACCCTCCAACAAAGTGGCCGTTAAGGGGGATGGGCAGTCCTCTCACCAGTGACCTCGCAGGCCCTCCAGAGCCAGGGTAGCGTCCGGGGGAAGGGAGGCCGCGAAAGGGGGGACCTCCAAACAGGAGGGGTAACAAGACACTGTCATGAGGGCCAAGGTCCCCATCCGAGAGGGAGGGATCAGTACATCAAACCAAAAGAGGGGAGAACATGGAGGTTACTCACGGGTGCTTGCTCAGCGGTGCGGTGGCAGAGTATCAAGCCAGTCAGAGGCCTCTCTCGGGGTGTTAAAAAACCGGAGGGATTCGCCATCTTGGACCTTGAGTCTGGCCGGGAAAAGGACGCTGTACTTAATGTTGCGGGATCTCAGGGCTCCCTTAACCTGGTCAAAAGACTTGCGTTGCCTCTGGGTCTCCACGGAATAATCCGGGAAGATCATCAACCTGGTGTTTTGAAACCGGATCTCCCCTTGCTGCCTGGCAGCGCGGAGGACTTCATCTCTGTCCCTGAAATTCAGCAGCCGCAGGATGAATGTCCTCGGGGGGGCTCCCGGGGGTCCCTGCTTAGGGGGGACCCTATGCGCCCTCTCTGCGGTGTAATGGGGAGAGAAGTTTGCGTCAGGGAGAACAGAGCGGAGCAATCCCTCTACATAGGCTGTCGGATCTTTCCCCTCCACCCCCTTGGGGAGGCCGATGATGCGAAGGTTATTCCTCCGGTTCCGGTTCTCGGCGTCCTCCGCCCTAAATTCCAAGGCCTTCACTTTAGTGTGGAGCGTGCGGAGGGAAGCCGAGTGCTCCATGGAGTCATCTTCCAGCAACCCGATGCGCTGCTCCGTCTCCGTGACGCGGGAGCGGAGCTTATCCATGTCCTGGCGGATGAGGCCCACATCGAGTTGCACCTCTTCTATCTTGGCCGTCAGGGTGGACTGGCAAGTCGCTATGGCGGCCATCACCTCCGGGAGCCAGGATGGTCTGGGGTCCGTGGGATCCCCAGGCGGCTGAGACGCCATGCGAGAGGAGCGCGTGGCGCGCGGCTCCACGAGGTAGGCCGGAGGAGGGTGAGATACCTCCGTTAGCAGAGGGAATCGGAGCTTCTTTCCCTTACCGGACTGCGCCCGGGGAGTCCCCCGCCTCATCCAGGTGGCAGAGGAAGGAAAGGTTAGGGGCTGCAGACCAGTGGAGCGGATCAGTAAGGAGAAGCCAGCGGAGCTCACGGAGGATGCGACCGCTCACGTCGCCATCTTGGACACGCCCCCCCGGCGCCATTTTTAAGTTGAAGTAACGATGCGATGGCGAAACTCAGTTACGCTGCTCGCATCGGAGCTTCAACCCGGCGTTTCTGGTTACAGAAAACAGAAACGCCGGCTCAAAGTCACAGTTAGGCTGGCGGATCACTGGATCCGCCAGCCTAACTGTTCCTGAATCTGGCCCAATGCCTTTCGGTTGGGCGCTTAAAAGCGCAGGTGGAAACGCCATTCCGGCGCAAAAGTATTTCCGTTTCCCCCCACCCCAGGGAAGATACTTTTGTGCTGTGATGGCTGCTCCCGCTACCCCCAGAGAGAGGAGGAACCTCAACTTTAATTCACAGGAGGTGTCTGTGATCATATCCGCTATGGAGACTTTTAATCATTTTCTCCATGGGAAAAAAAGCCGTAAGACCAGCCGGGAGAGGAAGCAGGGCAACCTGGACACCATTGCCAGCAGGGTGAATGTGCTAGGGTACTCCACCCGGACTGCTGGTGACATTCAAAAAAAAAAAAATGATCTGCGGCGCAAGGTCCGTGGCAAGGTGGCCACCATCAGGAGGCATGAGAGGGGCACAGGTGGTGGTCCCCCATGTCCGGTCACCCTGACCGCGGAGGAGGAGGTGGTCTCTCGCTGCCTGGAGAGGAAGCAGGTGGAGGGGGTCCCTGGCTATGACTCCATGGAGGAAGGCTCCAGGACAGGTAAGTGTTTTTTATCCCCTATTTGATGTGTTGCATTTGGGGGGGGGGGGAGGGTACATGTGCCAAGTGTGTGGGACCACCAACATGTGTCTGCTTTGTGTCATCCACAGATGACGGAGCTGGGCCATCATCTGTCAGCGGCCAGTCCACCCCATCCCCCCAACGCCATCGTGTGCCCGAGCCCCTGGGTGGTGAAGAGGTGGAGGAGGAGAGTGCCCACACCACACCTGCCGAGGTGGTTGTGGAGGATCCTGCTGTGGCAGAGCAGGACTTTTCTTTAGTGTTGGAGGACTCCTCCCCTTCTCCAGGGCCGTCTGTCATCCCCTCCCCCATCCTTGGAAGCCCCTCAAGGGCGACTCCATCCCCCCGGGGACAACCATCTTCTGGCCCCAGGAAGGCGACCCAGAAGACCAGGGGGGTGTCGGATGTTGTCCAGGGCCAGTTGGCGAGGGATCACGCCAGACAGACCCAACAAATGGGGGAACTAGTTGGGCACTTGGAGAAAGTGGCTGACAGCCTGGGCTCCGTTGCCCAGATAAGCAACGCAGTGCAGTATGTCAGCTGCAACTGCGCTGCAGTGGTGACCAGTTTGGGGGAGGTGCAGGGGGATATTAGGCACCTCACTGCAGCCGTCCAGGCCAACACTGCTGCCATCCATGGAAACAGTGCTGCCATCCGGGACCAGGGGAGGCTGAGTCGGCGGGCCCAACACTACCAAGTGACCCGGCAGCTCAGGATGCAGGCCCAGCAGCTGAGGATGCAGGGCCAGACAAACAATTTCCTCGGCCGGATAGCCATGGCCTTGGAGGGCATGCAGGCCACACCTGCCAGGAGTGGCCCACCCGGGGATCAGCCACCTCCAGATGCCCCCCCACCCCCACCCACTCCATCCAGGCAGCTGAGGAGCCAGAGAGGTTCGGCAAGAAGGAGCCCCTGGCATCCCCAATGATTTTTTTATTTTTTGTTCTGATTTATACTCAGGTTATGAGATTTACATTTTTTGTTCTGATTTATACTCAGGTTATGAGATTTTTATTTTTTGTTCTGATTTATACTCAGGTTATGAGATTTTTATTTTTTGATACTGCACACGTTGCAGTGTGAATGGTGTGTGAATGTGAGGGGGTGGCACTCCTGACAGTAAGGGGTGTCACCCTCGGCCGTGGTGGTGAAGTTAACCCCACGGCTGTATGAATGACCTGTGAAAGGTGTATGAATGGACAGTGACATCATTGGGGCCTTGACGCTGGCGTTGCTGCTCCCAAGTCCTACATGCTGGACTTGGGCTAATCCAATGCGATGTGCATGTGGTGTGTGTGATCTAGGGACATCAGTGGTGTACACGCGTGCATTGTCTGTGTGATTAATGTTTTGGTTTAGTGTCCAAAGATGCCTACGGCGAGGACCCTCCTGACTGCTCTTCCATCAGCAGACTGGTTGTCCTCTGGCAGGTGGGGACTGTGTGGGTCGGGGGTCAGGTCATCACGTATGTCAATCTGCAGGCCTTTTCTCATAGCAAAGTTGTGCAGAATGCAACATGCACCGATGATCTGACACACAAAGGTTGGGGAATACAATAGTGTCCCCCCGGACTTATCCAGGCAGCGGAAACGGGACTTCAGGAGCCCGAATGTTTGCTCCACCACTGCACGGGTTTTGATGTGTGCTTCATTGTATTTTCTCTCTCCTCTGGTTTGGGGGTTCCGGAAAGGAGTCATGAGATGGGGTCCCAGTGCATATGCAGAGTCACCTGGAAGGGAAAAGACAGGAGGATGTTAGTCATGCATGTGCCACTTCTGTTGTGCATCACGGGAGGGGATAGTCATGCCTGCCACCCATGTCACTCACCAACCAGCCAGCTGTCCCCATACATGTTCTGGTCGAATTCTGCTGGGATGGGACTCTGATTGTATATGAAGCTGTCATGGCTGGACCCGGGGTGTTTGGCACGGACGTGCCATATGAGGCGTTGGGCATCGGCTATCACCTGTACATTGATGGAATGCCAATGCTTCCGATTGCGGTATATGTGCTCTGTGGCACTGGGGGGCTGGAGTGCCACATGTGTGCAATCAATGGCCCCCACAGTGCGTGGGAATCTGGCAATGCTGTAGAAATCTGTCATTGCCTTCAGCCGCAGCTCCTCAGTGGTTGGTCTGATGAACTGGTTGGAATGAATGAATGAAAACTTATATAGCGCGGCACATACGAACTGAATCGCCTCTGGGCGCTTGTTGTTCCTGTCTCCTTTGGTATCAAAAGAGATGAGTCTTGATCTTTCTCCTGAAAGCTAGGTGGTTCTCCTCCAACCGAATGCTGGTTGGTAAAGCGTTCCATAGTCTGGGACCTTGGACCGCAAATCTTCTATCTCCTTTGGACCCGTAGTTGGCTTTCGGTATCTGGAGCAGATTTTGATTGTTGGATCGCAGAACGCGATTGGGATTGTGAGCTTTTATTTTTTCGCATAGATAATGGGGGGCATTCCCATGGACACATCTATGCGTTAGACAGAGTGCTTTAAAAGTGATTCTGTCTTTTACTGGTAACCAGTGAAGGGATCTCAGTGAAGGTGAGATTGATTCCCAAGGTTTTTTCCCAGTCACAAGTCTAGCGGCCGTGTTTTGAACGACTTGAAGACGAGCGATTTGGTACTTGGGGAGTCCGAGGTAAAGGGCATTGGCATAGTCCAGTCTGGAGTTTACAATTGTTCCCACCACGACTGCTATGTCTTCTTTGGGGATGAAAGGAGTAAGTCTGCGTAGTAGGCGCAGCAGATGGTGAGATCCGCTGACTACAGACCCTATTTGTGCGTCCATTGTCATGTAGGAGTCGAAGATGTCCCCAAGACTTTTGACTTTGGCGCTAGGGGAGATGATTTTGCCCAGAATGGGCGGGGGGGGTCCATGTTGTAGCAGGTTGATTCATACGTTTGGCGTGAAACAGGAGAAGTTCTGTTTTCGCTCCGTTGAGTTTAAGATAACTCTTTGTCATTCAGTCCTCTATCAAAGAGAGGCATGTCTCTAGATTGAGGTGGTGATCCTTTTTGTTGCAAATGCAAAAATACAGTTGCGTGTCGTCTGCATATGAATGATAGAGCAGTTTTTGGCTGCTGATGATGTCAAAAAGAGGACGGAGATAGATGTTGAATAACACCGGCGACAGGGGGGATCCTTGAGGGACTCCGCACGATAGTGTGTGTTTCTCAGAAGTGAAAGGTCCTAACTTCACTATTTGAGATCGGTTTTCCAAAAAAGAGGAGAACCAAGATAAATCGCCTTCTGCGACTTTGGCTACTTCCGCTAGCCTTGTCAGTAGAAGCTTATGGTCAACTGTGTCGAAGGCTGCGCTTAGGTCCAACAGAACCAGGAGACAAGATTCTCCTTCATCTGCGGCCTCGAGAACGTCGTCCCATATCTTGAGCAATGCGGTTTCTGTCCCGTGTCCGGGCCGGAATCCCGATTGAAATGGATCAAGTAGGTTGTGGGTATCTAGATGCTGTTGCAGCTGTTGTACCACTGCTTTCTCCATGACCTTGGAGAGAGCATTTAGGCCTGTTATGGGACGGCGGTGGAGTGGATCCTTAGGGTCCAGGGTGGGTTTCTTCAATATGGGTCGAATGATGCCCTCGTTCAATTTAGAGGGCACTATGCCCTCCCTGAAAGATTGGTTAATAAGCTGCGTGATGGAAGGTGCCAGGATGTCAGCACACTCCTTCAGCAGTTTAGTAGGGATGATATCATTAGGCGCAGTGCTGTTACGCAAAGCCCCGATGGTATTTTTTGTGGCATCAATAGAAATGGGTTCCAGCTTGAACTTACCTGGTTGTGGTGAATTACTGCAGGAGTTGTGTAGATATTTACGGGGGGGGACTGCGGGGGCAATTGTTTTGCTGAATGCTTTGCCGGATCCCCTCAATTTTATTAATGAAGTAATCCGATAATTCACTGCAAAATTCTTGAGTGTCTGAATTGGGGGATTCGAGACATCCTGGATTCATGGTCTGAGTGACCAGCTTGAAAAGTTTGCGGGGGCGGTTGAGGGCACTGTTGATAGCCTCAGAAAAAAAATTTTTCTTGGCTTTGTAGATTTCTTTGTGGTATTTTCTTGTACTTGCTTTGTAGATGGAAAGGTTTTCATCTGTGGAGCGTCTTTTCCAGGCTGCTTCTGCCCTTCTGCGCTCTTGCTTCAGTAACGCCAGCTGGTTGTTGAACCAGCTGGAGTTATTTTTCCGGATGTGGGTTTTACGTTTTAGCGCTATTAAGTCAGCTGACTGTAATAGGGCTGTGTTTATGGCCTCCAGTGTTTCTTCAGCCGTTTGATGCGGCTGAATTGGTTTTATTTTTTCCCTTAACGTGGCTTTGAAGAGTTCCGAGTGGAGCTTCTTCTGACATCTGGTCCAGTATGTTGTTACTGGATTTGATGTTTTTGTTAAGGGGGGAAATTCGGAAATAATGAATTTTTTTTTTTTTTTTTTTAAGTGTATTTTTGTGCGTGAACTCGAGAGAGAGGAGCCGGACTGCAGGAGTTGGGAGTAGGCAGACCCTCCCCCCGGAGGCATTCGCCATCCTTCTCCATGCCCCTGGTGGCAATGGCGGTGTGAAGGGGGGCCTCCCACTCACCCCGCCCTACCTGCTCCTCTTGGGAGCCCAACTGGGGCCCAACGGGACCCCAATGGGGCAGAGGGACTCCCCCTATGAGGGAGTGAGGGGGCCTAGCCCACCCAGCCAGCCCCGTAGGTCCTTCGCCTCTCTTTATTTTAAGAGACCGCATGGCCAAAGTGCGTGTGTTTTAAACCAATTTCGTGTGCGTGCAAGTGTGGTGGTTTTTGGGGGGGGGTGGGCGTACTAAGCACAGGCGTACCTTGCATAGCACACCCACCGGGGAAATAATGAATTTAATTGCATGGTGATCTGTCCATGGCAATGGTTCATTTTCCAAGATTTTTATTTCCAGATCTTGTCTGAAAATAAGATCGAGCGTGTGACCTGAGGCATGTGTGGGCCCACATACTAGTTGTTGTAGTCCTAATCCTTCCAGGTGGTCGATACAGGCGTCGGCTATGGGGTCTTGCGGGGAGTTGGCCCAGAGGTTGAAGTCCCCAAGCAGCAAAAGGTGTTTGCTGTTAAGGGTATAGGTGGAGACAAAGTCCGTCAATGATGGGAGAAGCTGCGATTTTGGGCCGGGTGGTCTATAGCAGAGTAAAATCCGGACGGTCTCCTGGGAGTTTACTTGCAGTTGCAGAGTAAGGGTTTCCATGAATGGAAGAGGGTTTTGAAGGACTGGTTTAGTGATCGCAAGATGAGTCTTATGGATCACCGCCAGTCCTCCTCCTCTTTGCCCTATCCTGTTTTCCGTTATAATACGATAGTTTTCTGGCACCAATTCACCTAGAATGGTGTTACAGTCGGCTGTGAGCCAGCTCTCTGTAATAAAGAGACAGTCTAAATCGTATTGTAGAATGAAATCATGGATTTCAAGTCAGTGTTTTACTGCCGATCTTGTGTTGATCAGAGCACATGATATGTGCTTAGGCTGGGGCTGGGGCAAACGGTTGAGATTTTTGATAGTAGATCGATGATCGATTCTCAGAAGTCGCTCATTTCGAAGGGCTTTTTTGGTGATGGCTGATAGTATTGCGGCAAATCGCCTCAGATCCCAAATGGTCTCTGCCGAGTATTGCAGTTTAACCATGGTCGCCAAACACCGGGGGGGGGGGGGGGGGTGGCGAAGGATAATCAAGGATTAACTGAATCCTCTATCCTGGGTTGGTCCAGAGGAAGGCAAAAAAACCCTAACCGTGCTGAGCCAATATGCTACGGCAGGGAAAAAAATTCCTTCCTGACCCCTTAAGAGGCGATCGGGTGAACCCTGGATCAAAAAGTAATGGTGTTAAGAATGGGGAGAGTGTGGCTGGGTGTAGCAAAATGGCTGCTGGTCAGGTAGCAGGATCCAGGCTGGTGAACTCCCAGCCAGGGTAGATCGGTGCTACAGTGGGGGCCTGGATCGATGGCCAGGGGGTGGAAAGGTAACTTTCCAGGGGTATGAGAGGGTTTCTGGGTCAATTTGGGCGTTTTTGTGGCAGTTACAGGGGGTGAGAAGCGGCGCGCCGCTAGGCCGCGGTTGAAGCTGCGGCCTTTCCTAGATCGCGGCTGCCGCGATTGATCACAGGCCGGCGCGGAGGTGCGGAAAAAACGCCCGAAATGATGGGAATTGCGGGAGATATGTGGCCAATGGGCGGCTTAAGTGGGGATGAATAGAGGTGGTGATATGGGGGTATAGGAAGGGAGGTCTAGCGAGGGGGAGAGCCGAGGCTTTGAAACAGCTGCAGTGGCTAGTCCTGAGAAGGACGGCCTGCAACCGCAGTGAAAGTGGCTTACCTGCTGGTTTCCCTGGATCAGGGGTGAAGGAGGACGCCGGGGGGAGCAGGTAGATGGAGCTGGGACTGGAGCAGGAAAGCTGGTAAAATCCCTACCTATCCAGGAGATATGGGCCACACGTCCTACTCCTAGGAGCGTGCGCCAGTAGCTGCTATCTCCTGGTTCTAGCCCTAGGAGAGAGAGAGAGCTGACACGTCCAGCAGTAGACACCTGAACGTGAGAACATCACAGATAGGGGAGAGAGCACGTCTTGCTGCAAGCAGAGTCTATCCTCATCTCCGGGTATTGGTCCGGGTCTTAAGTGGTTAATAAAAGACCACATGGGTTGGAAATGCGTCTGAGGATTGCGGGGACAACCTGGTGCACACATCTGCTCACGGAGGATTGTGACATCCCAGCCACCACTCCACTTGTACGCTGGAATGATCCACTTGCAAGGAAATGAAGTGTTGCCAGTACCTTCACCAGTGGCTGCACTGCTTGTGAGCGGTGTGTCTTGCTGGTGATGTCATCCTGCAGGGTTGTGGTTAGTTCAAGTATTGCATCTGGGCTGAATCTGAAGAGGCGATACACCTCCTCATCCCCCATGCCAAAGAGGCTCATGCGTGTGCGGTATATCCTCTCACGTGCCCGCCTCCTTCGTTCCGGGGGACCCATCAGTAGTTCTAGGACCACGATTGCCCCTGGCATGTTGGCACACAGAGGTGTTGTCCTTGCAAGTGTGGTTGGTCAGCTAGCTCTTACCGTCGGTAACGCTGCTGTAGCTGCTCTCCTGCTGACCTGTGACCGTCTGGAGTAAAGATAAAGCAGCCTTTTGTAGAAATAACTTTGCGCCGGACGGACGAGATACGCGCGGCGCATGTAGCCAGCGTATGGTGCTAATCCGTTCGTGAATCGGGAAATCTCCCTCATTTGCATATTTGCAGGGGAAATCAATAGGCGCGACTGATGCACCAAACGAAATTATGCGCTGACGGGACTCTGGCGCCGGAAAGTTAAGCCGATCGAAAATGGCCCGTTTTCGGGCGCATCTAGTTTGGTGGGTACGGCCACATAGAAACGACGGCGCATCTTCACAGTTACGCGGCGCATATCGAAATACTCCAGCGCAAGTCTTGCTGAATCTGGCCCTATGTGTTTAAATGTCCCATCCAAAAGGCATCCTCAGAAGCCGCAGAGCAATACTCCAGAGGAAAGTGTGCCACTCTTGCTGGTACCATCTCAAAAGAAGATTCCCATTTGGTTGGTAATTTGGTTCCCTCAGTTCCCAAAACAGTTTATATATTATATAACAGAGCCCTTTTTTTCATTTAAAGTTGAAATTTTGCTTTGCACCTAGCAAAATCTGTTTATTTTTTTATCTTTTAATGCTTCAAACATCCACAAAAATGTGGGGCGGAGCAACACGCTGACGTCACCTTTCCCCTCGTGTCCCAAAACGACGGGTTTGTTCTGGTTGTGCGCTGGCTGGCACACCAGATTTAAGACTTTTATGTTTCTCATAATATGTAAGTGCGTTACTTTATATTTTTAATAAATATCTTTTATAAACTTTATAAAAGGTTTTACGCCATACAGAGCTTTTGTTTTTTTAAGGTTCATAAACCATTCATCCACCCATGTGAGCGAGGGGCGCCCGGTGAATATGGGAACGATTTTGTTGGGAAAAAGGCCCAGGCTGGGTTTAAGCCAAACAAGCTGTTTGATCCCCTGTAACAGGGATCATCTGAAACTGGTAAGAAGCAAACCTTACTATTTGGTGGCGGACTCTTCACATGGGGTGACTGATGGCAGTTTCTATCATCAGTATTCATCAAGACTCCTAGTTACTGGTGGACCCTCCATAGCGCCTCTCCTAGGAGTGAAGACCAATGATCGGAAGATGCTGGCCGTAAACACCCATCAGATGTTGCTGCCACACTTTTTAGCATCGTCCCTGGAAGAATTCTGGATCCCATAAGAACCCAGTGATAGACATTCTTGGCGGCCAATGTAGTGTTGTGGCCACTGCCAGAAGAACCTTCCCACACTACAGAGAAGATAAAAGAAGACCTAGGCCCCATCTTGTCATAACCACAATTTTGGTTAAGTAAACTGGACTTTTTTTTTCTTTTTAATGAAACCTGGGCTGGAGAGGGGTAGTGGTGCAACTGGTCCTGCACAGCCTCTTCGCTAAGGTACTTGTTAGAGGGCCTTCATGGCTGGCTGTATTTGGTGTCAAGAACACAAGTCCACACTCCTGCTCCTGTCCTGCTAGAACACTATACTTCCTGCTGAGGCCGAACCCTCCACCATCTTGTTCCCCACTTCATGCCAGAGGCCTCTGCACAAAATTGTTGGCCTTTATATCCCCAAGGTAAGAATGTCCACATGTAAAAGTAGGTTTGCTGCACTTTACTGGTGGAATTCAGGAAATGGAATTATAGTCACATAATTTTGACATATATGACGGAGTCACTTGATATTATATAGTCAATTAACATTTAGTGGATGGTCTGCAGCAGTCACAAGTGAAAGCATATACAGCACCTCAACAACCATCTCCCTTACAGGTCAGTAGTATTCACAGGACTGTGCTCTCTGTAGTCACCTCTTCACTAGGTACACCTCTCCTGGGTCCCTCCAGAGAAGTAGTCTCAGGGATCTCCGGACCTGGCCTAAAAGACCTTTGGCAATCCACCCTAATTAGTAGCCCCCACCTCCACACTGGACAAAAATACTACAGCTGGTTCACCCTGAATACAGGTCCCCTCTTCCTGGCTTCCTGTCCTGTCCAGGGCTTACATGTTGCTGGTTACATCCACATAGGTGTGGGGTGTTTAGCTCCCATGCCCCAAGTACTGCACAGGATCCTTCCAACCTGGCACTGACTCACAGATTAAATCACTGCAGGACTATTCTACCTAAAAGAGGCCTAGAACCTTTTGACCTACAACCTTACTTACTGTAACCCAGGGATCCTCAAACGACGGCCCTCTAGCTGTTGCGGAACTACACATCCCATGAGGCATTCTAAAACTCTGACATTCACAGATATGACTAGGCATGATGGGTATTGTAGTTTCTGAACAACTGGAGGGCCATAGTTTGAAGACCCATGCGTAACCAGATCCTATTCTGGTACAAAACCACCTAGTGGCAAAGTATCTACCTGCACCTACCTACACACTCTTGAGCATTGTTGCACTCCTGTCTCCACATACAATGCAAGATTATCAGCCCTGCATTGTACAAAATGAGGCTGAAGGACTGCCCACAACCTGAAGCACAAGAAGAAGCCAGAGCTGGCCAGAGCAGGTATTAGGTAAACAATGCAGCCTTCTCACCTCCCAGAGAACAAAACATTTCTTTCAGCCTGGAGTTGGACTTTAACAGACAGAAGCTGTCAGGATAGAAATGACAAATTAAGGATCTATTAGTACTGACTTGTTTAGATATGCAAATGCTTGTTCAGTGACTCACTTTGTAGTGCATTAAGGGATAAGAATGATGTAATCACTGCTGTACTAATTCTGCTCTTCAGTGCTGTCATCTTTTGGACGAGTTACATAATTTCACTGTAAGGTTTTAAAAAAAAAGACATAAGTTAAGTTGACCAGATTTTTAAAATGAAATCCGGGGACATATTTTTTTTTTTACTAGTAATGGCGGCAATCAGCGACACTCTGCCTGTCACTGCCCACCTCACAGCCTGTCAAGTCTTAGGCCGCGTACACACGATCGAACATGTCCACTGAAGACATGCTTAGAAACCTGTCCGCTGGAAACCTGTCCCTCGGACATGTTCGCTGGTTAGTACACAAAAGCATCGGACAAAAATCCTGCGCATGCTCGAAATCAAGTCGACGCATGCTTTGAAGCCTTGAATTTTGTTTTTTCATCACGTCGTTGTGTTCGACGTCACCGCGTTCTGGTCCGAGGGGATTTTTGTCCAATGGTGTGTACGCACATCAGACCAAGAGACAACTTCAGCCTGGTCCGCTGGAAACGGTCCGTCGGACATGTTTCATCGGACATGTTTCATCGTGTGTACGCGACCTTACTCTCTGGGCCCCGGCTACTACTGGGGAGCGGAGGAAGATCGCTCCACCAGGGAAGGCAAGGAGATTTGAGCCAAGGCAGAAGAACATGCGAGCGGAGCTGGATGGGCATGCACCCGAAACTGAAGAAATATTCCCTCCGCTCCAACCAGCACATGATCATCAGAAAGGGGCACATATAATGGAAAAAATAGACCTCCCCTAAGCTAGTAGGAGCGGCAGAGTGGGGGGGGGGGGGGGTGTAATTCTGTATTTTTTTTTATTAATTCTGCACTAACTGTCCTTGAAATTCACCAGCCCTGTTCAAATCTAATCCAGGGACAAAACTGGGGACAGACTTGGTCTGGGGACAGTGCCCTGAATCAAGGGACTGTCCCTGAAAACCGGGGATGTCTGGTCGCCCTAACATAAGTCCATCAAGTTCAACCAAAAATAAATAAAAAATGTGTTAAGACCCTAAAGCCCCGTACACACGGCCGAGGTTCTCGGCAGAAACCAGCGAGAACCTCGGCCGTGTGTACGCTCTCGGCGAGCCCCGCCCGTCGGGAAACCCGTCGAGCAAATAGAGAGCAGGTTCTCTATTTGCTTGACGGCCCGTCGGGATGAATGGCTGGTTGCCTTTCCCGACGGGCGGGTCGCCGAATCTGACGGCTGGCAGAGAGCCTCGACGGGCGGAACGATGTGTTCTGCCCGTCGAGGTTCTCTGCCGTGTGTACGGGGCCTTACACTATGGACTTTAACATATTTTAAGGGGGCCACAGAAAAGCAGAGTTGATTATACGGCAAATAATGTCTTGTTGATTCATTTGTAGTGTATACTGTCAATGATGTTTGTGACAGTGCTGTGCTCTGCCAATGGCGAAAAAAGAAGTACATGAGGTCTGTCCGGAAAGAGTCCAGCCATTGTGAACATAACAGAAAAGTTTTGTGTGACATCAATGTAACCTGGCAGACAAGGAGAGAGGACCTGAATGAGCATGCAGGAAAAATGAAGACTTTGCTGTACTAGTCAGTGGGGGGCGCTAGACCCCATTGCGTGTGTTGTGTGGCTTAGAGAAGAAAACGTGTTTCCCCCACTTGGTCGGACTTTAGAGGCAGATTGGAACAGCAGTATCATATAAAATATTTTATTGAATAGAGACATATAAACATACAAAAATATAAAATAGTATAAAAAGGTATGTGCCCACTAACAGCCAGTAGAATGACCAGAGAGAAAGGACATTCATTATATATATCCAAGCAGAACACTTAAAGCGGAGTTCCACCCAAAAATGGAACTTCCGCTAATCCCACTCCTCACCCCCTCATTTTTTTTGGGGGGGGCCTTCAGGAGGAGTGGGACTTCCTGTCCCACTTCCTGCTTCCGCCGAGGGGCTGGTTAGGCGATTAAGCTTAATCGCCTACAGCAGCCCCTCCCTGTAGGCGATCGCATGGGACACTGACAGGTCCCATGCGATCGCCTGTCCAATCAGTGGCGGGCCGCACCGCTCACGCATGCGCAGTTCCGCTCGCGCATGCGCAGTGGGTGCCCGGCCGTGAAGCCGAAGGCTGTCACGGCTGGGTGCCCACAGTCGGAATGAAGACGCCGGCCGGGGAGGGGGGGAGAGGAGCGGAGCCCCGGTCGGCGCGTCGCTGGAACGTGGAGAAGGTAAGTGAATGTTTATTAAAAGCCAGCAGCTACACTTTTTGTAGCTGCTGACTTTTAATAAACATTACATTTGGCTGGAACACCCCTTTAAGAAAATCTCTGTGCAGGTGTCAGTGCTTGTCCGGATCAGTGAGTCCTTTTCTATACCCCCCCCCCCAAAGTGTGTCCTGATGAAGCGACCAAGCGAAACGCGTAGACACACAGGGGCTTTCTTTGATGCCATTCTGTTGAACCTCATTGTTCTATTTGGGTGTATATAATGTCCTTTCTCTCTGGTCATTCTACTGGCTGTTAGTGGACACATACCTTTTTATACTGTTTTATATTTTTGTATGTTTATATGTTTATATATGCCCACCCCCGCCGGAGCCACTACCCGGAAGCCGGGGGGGGGGGGGGGGAATAGCTATACGAGGGTATGTACAGTGGGAAAAAAATAAAAAAACAGCATACTGTACATGTCGGCAGTATGCTGGATGGAATGGTATATACATGTTTTAGGGTGAACCTCCGCTTTAAACATTCCTCCGCAGAAACTATTCAGATGATTCAGAAGGCTTTTGGGGACGATTCAGAGGTTCAAAGGAAAGTGCAGCACAAAAACTTCAAAGATGGTCGAGAATCTGTGATCCATGTTCTGGAAGGCTTGCAATAAGCAGAACACCTGAAAATGTTGAACGTGTACAGGCTGCAATCAACAGAGATCGGCGAAGGCATAGTCATATCAATGGAAGAACTGGGTGTCGGGGAAATAGCCGAGTTATTGGCATTCCTGCCAGTGTCCATCATGGCCACGCCAGATTTACTCCCATGCGCATACGCAGATGCGCACGCTGGACAGCGCACACAGACGCACACAGGCGCGCACATGTGGGCGCACCCCCCAGGCCTATTTAAACCTGTCACTGGCGCATACAAGTTGCTGGATTATCATCAGCTTCCTGTGTCTCCTGTGTCTCTTGTATCCTGAATCTCTGGCTTGACCCTTGGCTTACGTCTGAACCTGTGACTCTGCTTTTCTCCTCGCATCTGACCCCGGCTTGGCTGACTACTCTATTATCTTCTGCTCCTGTGTATGACCCAGCTTGTTCCTGTAAATTCCCTTGTTCTGATTTCTGTTTAGACCCCCTGGTCTGGCTCCAGACTCCGTTCTTGGTTTACCTATGGTACCCCACCAGAACCCTTCCTTGCACGGCTACTGAGTCTGCTCTTCCAGCGCACCCCAGCTTCCTTCTGTCTGCATCTACCCAGTCAGCAGCAGTACCGGCAATCCGTGCACCTTTGGGCCCCGCACTCTCTGTCTCATCTCCAGGGGTGCGGTGCACTTAGCCGCAAGGGGCAAGGGGCAATCCGGCCTCACACCAGAGATTTGACACTGGGTGAGGTCCTGAGGTGCCTACTTTGAAGGGGACTGATGCGTCATTGTCCTATGTACAATAAGGTGACCAGATTTTTAAAATGAAATCCGGGGACATATTTTTTCTTTAATAGTAATGGCGGCAATCAGCGACTCTCTGCCCGTCGCCGCCGGCCTCACAGCCTCTCAAGTCGTACTCTTCGCCCCCCCCCGGCTACTACTGAATGGGGAGCGGAGGAAGATCCGCCAGGGAAGGCAAGGAGATAGGCAGGTGGCTGGTCAGGATTTGAGCCAGAAGAACATGCGAGCGGAGCTGAATGGGCATGCGCCCAAAACTGAAGAAATATTCCCTCCGCTCCGACCAGCACATGATCATCAGATAGGGCCACAGATAATAGGAAAAATACAACCCCCCCCCCCCCCTATGCTAGTAGGCACGGCGGAGCGGCGGTGTGTAATTCTCATTTTTTTATTTTACTTCTGCACTGACTGTCTTTGAAATTGCCCCTGACCCCCAATTAAATCCAATCTGGGGACAAAACCAGGGACAAACTTGGTCCGGGGACAGTGTCCTCAATCAGGGGACTGTCCCCTGAAACTGGGGATGTCTGGTCACCCTAATGTACAATGTTTCTTGTATTGTGTTCAATAAATGTCTCTATTTTTCATATTACATGGCTGGATACATTTTGGACAGGCCTTGTATGCCATGGAGCAGTGATGGAAAACCTTGGCACCTCAGATGTTTTAGAACCACATTTTTCATGATACTCAACTACACTACAGAGTGCATGAGCATCATGGAAATGTAATCTCAAAACATCTGGGGTGCCAAGATTCGCCATCACTGCCATAGAGAGTGCTCACTGATGCAGGTTGTTAGGTATTCTAAGAGGAGAAAAATGGTTTTGCAGTTTTCTCTGGGACTGGTAACTCCTGGATTGGGTTCTGGAGTCTTCAAAGAGTTTTGAGAGGAATGAAGCCTCTAACCCCGTGTCAAAGTCTTACTGGAGTCTGGAATATAAGGCCGCGTACACAGGGTCGCATTTATCTGCTGAAACTGGTCCGACAAATTCGTGGTTAAATAAGGACTAGTGCCTAATTGGCTAATTCTTAAGTGACAAATTGGCTGCGGGTGACTCAAGGGAAAGGAGGGGGTTAAGTATGGGAAAGAGAGGGGAGGAAAGCTAGTAAGAGTGAATAGAGTTATCAGGGAGCTTGACCTGCTTCCGTGTTGGTGGTAATTGGGGACTTTGATCGTAGTTGTTCCATCTGAGAAATAGCCATGGTGACTAGTTGTAAAGCTAGGGACAAAATTGTCAAAAGGCAGTCCTTAGTTTACATACAAATTAGTTAATAAAAGTCCTGGCATAGATATTAACAGTACTCGTAAGTTATAGATGGATAACTGGATTATATCATTGATCGGAAAAGGCAAACTTTAGCAGTAAGTAAACGTAGCATGTAATAGGAAAACATTGATGGGCTGAATATATTCGCCCTCTGTTAAGGGTACTTTAACGTCCTGTACTATGGATGTTTTAGTTGTCTCCATCCCTTAGTATCCCATCCGGGCATTAGATAAGGGCAAGTTACTTGCGTCAATGTCACAAAGGTGTTTATCCTTTTGTTAATCCACTGCGTTCGGTATTGGAAGGCACGCCGTCCGTGATCAGGTGTCCACTAGCCGCATCTAGCATCCTCCAAGCATGGAGACTCACGGAGACGGCGTCACGTGACGGAACAGTTGTGACATCAACACGTTTCACTAGGGAAAAAAGAATAGCTTCATTGGGACGGCGGGCCTTTATATCATCAGAGACCAAGGGCCAGATTCTCAGCGGCGCTACGACGGAGTATCTCAGATACCCCGTCGTATCGCCGTTTTTTTTGCCTCGTATCTATGCGAGTGATTCCTAGAATCACTTTGGCATAGATACGGCTGAAGATCCGACACGTGTAATACCATCACACTTGCGGATCGTAGTTGTAATGACAACTCCGGCCACTAGGTGGCCTTTACGTTGTTTTCTCATTTGCCTATGCAAATGAGGATACTACGCCCATTCCCGATCGCTTTAACGCCGCCCCGTCGTCGCGTACGTCGTTTTTGTCCACGTAAGGTTACCCCTGCTAATATGAGGGTTAACCTTACGCAGTACCGTCGGGTGCCGTCGGATGCCATGTTAAGTATGGCGTCGGGTCAGCGTCGGCTTTTTCCGTCGCTTACGTCGTTTTACTAACTCGTTCGCGTATAGGCCATTGCGTAGTGTCGATCACGTCGTTTTGACTTCGGTTTCCACGACGCTTTCCGACGTGAGCTGGAGCATGCGCACTGGGCTTTTTCCCCGGCCGGCGCATGCGCAGTTCGTTCGACGCGGGGGCGCGCTTAATTTAAATACAAGCCGCCCCCTTTGAATTACGGGGGCTTACGCTGGGCCATTTACTCTACGCATCCGCAAACTACGGAGCAAGTGCATGGAGAATACGGCACTTGCTCTGTTACGTTGCGGCGGCGTAGTGTAAATAGCTTACGCTACGCCGGCGAATTTGTATGAGAATCTGGCCCCAAGTGTGTAATTCGGTTAGCTTCACTAGTACAGACTGTCCTCTTGGGGGGGGGGGGGGGAGTTAAGAAGGAAAAAGAAAAAGGAAAACGGGTGTGCTCAGCCTTCCTAATCAAGGGGTTGATTGTGGTTCAGGGCTCCTTTCTCTTGGAAACAAGCAACTACATGACCACTGTGGGCCAGATTCAGGTAGAGTTATGCCGGCATATCTCGAGATACGCCGCGTAAGTGTAAAGTTGAGCCGGCTTCTCTTTGCACCGTACCCACAAAACTAGATACGCCTGAAAATAGGCTTCCTCCGACCGGTGTAACTTTCCTGTGCCGGCATAACTTAGGCTCATATTTACGCTGGGCGCATCTTGTGTGGCCATTGATTTCCTATTCAAATATGCAAATGAGGGAGATATGCCGATTCGTGAACGTATTAGGGTCCGGCACAGGCTAAGTCCGCCGAGCGTAAGTGTTAAGTCCGGCGTAAGGTTATTCCTACAAATAGCTGGTTTATCTTTGCACCTGACGGGCACAGATCAGCTGGAGAACAGCTCCAGCAGCACCGTTACCCAGGGCAGCCATCAGAAATTATGGGGCCCCTTACACAAAACCTCTGGCCCCTTTAATAAAAATAAAAAAAATATATATATATATATATATATATAAGAATACAAAAAAATGATAATAATATAAAATATATATATATATAAATAAAAATAAAAGAAATAAAAAAATATATAAAAAAACATTTTTTTATATAAAAAAGGGGGGTTGCCATCTGGGGCCCTCCGGACCTCTAAAAAAAATAAAAGAAAAGAAATTGGACCTTTAATAAAAATATGTTAAAACAATATATATTTTTATAAAAAAAAAAAAAGAGGGGGTTCCCATCCGGGCCCCTGGGGACCCCCAGGCCCCTTACAAGTGTACTACCTGTACCCCCCTGATGGCGGCCCTGCCGTTACCGACAAACTTAGCAAGCTGAGCAACCCCACTTGCAGGACAACACACATCTGTCTGCCAACATGCCAGGGGCAGCCGTGGTCATAGGTCAGGGGGGTACAGGCAGTACACCTGTAAGGGGCCCGGGGGTCCCCTTTTTTTTATTTATTTTAAATAAAACAATTTTTTTTTAAATATTATTATTTTATTTTTTTATTAAAGGGCCATTTTTTTTTTTAGAGGTCTGGAGATCCCCAGGGCCCATGTGCCAAACCCCCTTTTTTTTATAAATGTTTTATTTATATATATATATATATATATATATATATATATATATATATATATATATATATATATATATATATACAGGGCTCAAAATTTCAAGTCCTGAGCTACTAGCCAGGCCTCAAGAGTTACTCGCCACCAGTTGCCCCACCTAATTCATACACTGCCCTGCGCCTAATTGCACCCGTAAACACGCCCTCATAGATTATCTCATGGAATGACACTGTTAAATGTTTTATGCAGAATCAAGTTACAAAATTAAATATTACCAACAACAACTTTAACAAATTGGGGCAGGGCACTGGGGGCAGACCAGAGGGACAGGGCACTGGGGGCAGACCAGAGGGACAGGGCACTGGGGGCAGACCAGAGGAACAGGGCACTAGAACCGGGTCTCTTCCCCATTCTCTTGCTGTCTCCTCTGCAACTCCCATTACAAGACAAAAAACCATCAGTGTAGGCACAGATTGGAGGGAGATTGGTCATGCAGCCCTGTCATCACTCGCCCCCAGCTTAAATCCACTCTCCAAATGCTAGTAGGCGAGTGGAAATTTTGAGGGCTGTATATATATATATATATATATATATATATATTTTTTTTTTTTTTTTTTTTTATTAAAGGGCCTAGAGGCAAATTTGCACCGGACGGGAGCATGTCTGGGCTTATTTTTAGGCTCGGCATAAGTCGGTTGGGCCGGCATATCTCAGGAAGTTGGGCCGGGGTAGTTGTGAGCATGCTCACAGGGAAGCGATCAGACACCGAGGTCACTGAGCATGCTCCGTGGATGATAGGCCGGGCGTAAGTGTCAGATCCAGGCTTAGACCATCATTTGCATAAGATCACACCCACTTTCACTTACACCTACTTGCGCCTTCACATTTAAGTTACACCGGCGCAAACTTAGGAGCAAGTGCTTGGTGAATACTGTATTTGCCTCACTAGTTTGCATCGGCGGAGCGTATATGCGTTACATTACGCCGGCACAAAGATGCGCCCATCTACCTGAATCTGGCCCTGTGTGTGTATGAAGGACTCTGGGAGAGCATCTACCCTTGCCTTAAAGCGGAGGTTCACCCAAATAACATCTATATCAGACCAAATTCTTTATACTTCTAACATGTACAATTGTAATTTTTTTTTTAGGCTGTACATACCATATTAATTTTATTTTCAATCCGGCTTCTGAGTACTCACTCCCGCGGGAGTAGGCGTTTCCAAGCTGAGGCGCAATGTCATTTGGGAGTTCCCCCCGAAAAGGCCCCCCCCCTTATTGCATAGGCGCGTCACCAGAGTCACGGTGGTTTCCGAAAGTAGCTGAACCTGCAGAGCTCTGCAGGTTCGGCTACTTTCGGAAACTCTGTGACTCTCGTGATGTGCCTACGTAATATAGGGGGGGGGGGGCCTTATCCGCCGGGGGAAACTTTTTCTGAAGGACGTCAATCATCTGGGCGAACTCCTTGATGACATTGCGCCTCAGCTTGGAAACGCCTACTCCCGCGGGAGTGAGTACTCAGAAGCCGGATTGAAAATAAAGATAATACGTTATGTACAGCCTAAAAAAAAAATGCCAATTGTACATGTTAGAAGTATAAAGAATTTGGTCTGATCTAGATGTTATTTGGATAAACCTCCGCTTTAAGGAGAGGTGGCCAGATCTGACCATGCTGTCACCTGAAAGGTACTCAAAAGATATGTCTTTAGTCAGAAGCTTGTACAGCCTAGTTGGGCAAAGATGACTAGACAAAGTGACTAATCTAATCTAGGGACTACAAAGTCCTAATGGCCAGGAGACTATAAATTGTATGTTCTGATGCTAAAAAAAAACAGGAAGGGTGAGCTTGTGAGCTATTTTAAAATTTTAATTTAAATACAAGTGGGTCAAAAGCCCTGAAAATATACTTCCCTGGCTGGTCTTAAGTGACGTTCCCATAATATAACATGTTACATTGAGGCACCACTCATTGCAATATAGCTCTATAGAAGCCCAAGCACGTTTAAAGAAACATTTATGGGTAAACTTGGCAATTAAAAAAAAAAAAAATCAACGCTTTGGCAGAAGGGAAAACTATTTTTCTTATAATATGTTCATGCAAAAGTAAAACTGCCTGCCTTTTCATTTACTGCAATGCAACCGACATACAAAAACATCTGTTTATCAAGCCCAAGGGTCACATTAATTGACTAATAAATGATGTTACAACTAAGGCCTCATACACACTCCATATTTTTACAGCTGCTTCTGATGCCGCATACACACGGTCGTTTTTTGTCTTGTAAAAACCGTTGTTTTTTCTCATGAAAAAAAAACGTTTTTCAAACTTCATTTTAAAAAACGACATTGCCTACACACTATCGTTTTCTGAAAATGCTCTTGCAAAGCGCGGTTACGTAAGACACTTTCGACGGCACTCTGTTCCATTCAAGCTCACGTCATAACTTGCTTCTGAGCATGCGCGGGTTTAAAGACGTAGTTTTAAACGTCGTTTTAGCCCACACACGATCATTTTTTATGACACAAAAAAACGACATTCAGAAAAACAACATAAAAATTCAAGCATGTTCGAATTTTTTTTGGTCGTTTTTTTTAATACATAAAACAACGTTTTGCCCACACACGATCATTTTAAATGACGTTTTTTAAAACGTTGTTTTATTTCCTCACAAAAAACGACCACGTGTACGCGGCATCAGGGCGTCAAGTATTTTTTTCCCCCTGGATTTAGTGGCAGGGGCTTTTAGATCATGCATGATCTGGAACATGCATGCAACGTGGTGTCTCTCCCTCTTGCATGAAGGTGCTGCAATTGCCCCTCCTGGCCTTCCCCTCCCCCCCTATTTTTGTCCCAGACCACAAAATACCCAGCACTTCCGGGTATTATGCAGTGCTTTGGATTTACAGCCATTTGCTAGGTCTGAACACTTTCATGTTCAGGGGTCAGGTTCAGAGACCAGTAGCTATGGCAGTAGAGAGGCTCCTACTGACCAGCTGGATAAGTACAGCAGAAGGTCACTCTGGCAGATGACACAGGCTCATCCCAGGTGCGTAGTCTATGCACTAACCAGTGTTTATCACAGCTTCTGATGTTGGAGATGGGTTTTGCCTCGTGTTATCCTCAGGATCACCCCACCAAGAGGTGAGCAAGTCAGGGTCTAGTAGCAGATATAGCAGGTAGGGATCAAGCAGAAGTGTAGTCAGTAGACAAGCCAATGTTGGTTAACAAGTGGTTGCAGGTTGGGATGAAGCAAAAGTGTAGTTAAAAAATAAAGTCAAAGGTCGATAACGAGTAGTAGTGGAGATACAGATGGCAGCAGAAGTGACAAGAGCGAGATATTGGCTGGAGAGAGAGAACAATAATTTGGCAAAAAGGAAGTGCAGAGGCATGACTAAAATAGTAAGTTCATGGGAGGAGAAAAGGGTTTGAGGTCCAAGAGAAACAAGGTTTAAGGCAAGATTGTTTAAGGAATTGTCCAGGTGGCTGTCTAGCATCTTAGCTGACTCAGCAAGAAAAGACATCGTCAGACACAGCAGAGGTCGCGGGTTCAGGCCCGGGTCCTGACACATAGTGACATCATTACTCCTTGAAAGCAGAGACATTGGCAGCACTGGGTTTTAGGTGGCAGCCACAACAGAGGAAGAATAGACGGGGAAGCACTGTATATGTAAGTATAACTGGGCCTAATGGTAAGCTTTCAGAAGACTTAGTTAGAGGGCTCATCTACCCCATGACCCATGCTGTTCAGTCTCCCAAGTTAGGCTTCAATCACATGGGCAGATAGTTTGTTGCATTCAGAGTTCAGGGGAGTGCCAAAGGGTTCAAGGCAAGATTGTTCAAGGAATTGTCCAGGGAGCTGTCTAGCTTCCCAGCTGGTTTAGCAAAAAGAGACATCGCCAGGCACAGCAAAGTTTGCATATTCAGACCTGGGTCCTGACAGCTAGTGACGTCAATACTCCTTGAAAGCAGGGACATTAGCCAGCACTGGGTATTCTGTGGCAGCTGCAACAAAGGAAGAATTGATGGGGAAGCACTGTGAAGTTAAGTAAAACTGGGTCTAGAAGTAAACTTTTAGAAGACTTAGTTGGAAGGGTCATCTGCCACATGGCCTATGCTACTTTGCCCTCCAACCACCCCCACCCAGTTAGGCTACAATGATAGGCTAGGCTTAGCCCTCCCACCCCCACCAAGTTAGGCTACAATGATAGGCTAGGCTTAGCCCTCCAACCCCCACCCAGTTAGGCTACAATGATAGGCTAGGCTTAGCCCTCCCACCCCCACCCAGTTAGGCTACAATGATAGGCTAGGCTTAGCCCTCCCACCCTCATCCAGTTAGGCTACAATGACAGCGAAGCACTGTATATGTAATTATACCTGGGTCTAGAGGTAAGCTCTCAGAAGACATAGTTAAAGGGCTCATCTACCCCATGACCCATGCTGTTCAGTTTCCCAAGTCAGGCGTCAATCACATGGGCAGATAGTTTGCTGCCTTTTATGCCCTGTACACACAAGCGGAATTTCTGTCTGAAAAAAGTTGGATGTTTTTTCCTACCGAATTCCGCTCAAGCTTGGCTTGCATACACACACGGTCACACAAAAGTTTTCAGAACTTTCGAGCGTTAAGAACGCGGTGACGTATAACACTACGACGAGGTGAGAAAAAGAAGTTCAATGCTTCTGAGCATGCGTCAAATTGTTTGCGAGCATGCATGTTTTTTTCCCAGTCTGAATTCCATACAGACGAATGGATTTTCCGAAAAAATGAGAACCTGCTCTCCATCGGAAATTCCGACCGTGTGTAGAGTTTGATCTGGATGCTGCACTCTGCGCTATGGCCAAATGCAAACTGGCCAGTAAGGTGCAACCAGTTTGTGAGTGTCCAAAAACTCAGCAGAAACGCTGTCCATGAAAGCACACTGTCTGCATCCAAGGTCGGTTGGAGGCTCTATGTGAATGTACCCACTCAAGTAATTTGCCTGGTTTTGGCCTCTTTCACACTGCCGAGACTTGAAAGTCGCATTATTTTTTCCACAATTTTACAGTGATTTCACGGCCGTGATTTTGCCGTGATTTCAGGGAATGCCTGTGGAAACTTGAGGTCTAAGGGCCTCAGCTCGCATGAAAGTTGGACCAAAGTAGTACAGGACCTACTTTGAAGTCGATGCGACTTGAAGTCACACAGATATGAATGGTACTCATTGGAAATCATAGGGGTACGACTTCTCATGTGACTTTGCAGTCCCAAGTTGCAGGACAAGTCGCACAAGTGTTAAAGGGGCCTCACACTTAAAAAGTCAATGCAGCATTACAAATGATCAGCCCCTAATATTTACAAACAGTTGTAAAAAAATCACAGATTTTTACAAACTGTCTGTAAATTTACTAACGGTTGGCAACCCTGCCTTAGGCCGCGTACACACGTACGAGAACCTCGACGAGCCAAACACATCGTTCCGCCCGTCGAGGTTCTCGCCCGGCCGTCAAAAATGCCAAGCCGTCGGGAAAGGCGTCGAGCCATGGTTCTCGATGGGCTCCACGGCTTTCTCGACGGGACGCTCGGCGAAAACGTACACACGACCGAGTATCTCGGCAGAATATGGATCCCAGCGAGCTTCTCGCTGGATACTGCCGAGGTTCTCTGTCGTGTGTATGGGGCCTTACATGTCCATACATACACAGTACATGGAGTTTGCAGTGCTTATTTATGATGTCAGTAGTAGAGCCTTACATGTACAGCATAAGTTACTATCTATTCTTTATATATAGTACATAGGGTTTGCAGTGCTCACTTATGATATCAGTAGCACAGTGTGGATACATTACATTCAGTAGTGAAGTGTGGATACATTACATTCTCTCTGCTCACGATGAACATCCTTACATAAATAAAGTGTGAGCTGGCACATCAGATAATTATAAATTTGCTTAGGGTTGCAAAGTAAGCGTGCAAAAATGTTACACAATCTAAATGGTGTTTTGATTCTTCTTGAGACATAGGACATTGCAAATCTGTCTGGAGACATTCTGTTCTCGAAAGAAGGTTTAAGGAACTTTCAAATATCCTCAGCACAGTTTTTTTTTTGGTGTCTTTGACCATGTCTAGATATTTTTATAGCTGACAAGTATTAAGTGTTTACTTCAGAACCGATAATACATTATTTTAAATGACAACTTTCTCCAGCCATTAACATTTCACATACCAGAGTGCTCCTTCCCCTACTCAATGCAAGCTACCCTGTATGGGCTTGTGGACATCTGACCATCATATCTATATGAGCTTGCCAGACTTTCCATGTCAAAACTTTGGCCATTAATATGGAGTTAACCCTTCTTTGCAGCTTTCCACAAGATTTTGGTGTGCCTGTGGGAATTTGTGCCCATTCAACCAAAAGAGCATTAGTGAGGTCAGGTACTGATGTTGGGTGAGAAGACGTGATCCCAAAGGTGTTCAGTAGGGTTGAGATCAGGTACTGATGTTAAATGAGAAGACCTGATCCAAAGGTGTTCAGTAGGGTTGAGGTCAGGTACTGATGTTAAATGAGAAGACGTGATCCCAAAGGTGTTCAGTAGGGTTGAGATCAGGTACTGATGTTAAATGAGAAGACCTGATCCAAAGGTGTTCAGTAGGGTTGAGGTCAGGTACTGATGTTAAATGAGAAGACCTGATCCCAAAGGTGTTCAGTAGGGTTGAGGTCAGGTACTGATGTTAAATGAGAAGACCTGATCCCAAAGGTGTTCAGTAGGGTTAAGGTCAGGTACTGATGTTAAATGAGAAGATCTGATCCCAAAGGTGTTTAGTAGGGTTGAGGTCATGTACTGATGTTAAATGAGAAGAACTGATCCCAAAGGTGTTTAGTAGGGTTGAGGTCATGTACTGATGTTAAATGAGAAGAACTGATCCCAAAGGTGTTCAGTAGGGTTGAGGGCAGGTACTGATGTTAAATAAGAAGACCTGATCCCAAAGGTGTTTAGTAGAGTTGAGGTCAGGTACTGATGTTATGAAAAGACCTGATCCAAAGGTGTTCAGGCGGGTTACGGTCAGGTTTTTATGTTGGATGTGAAGACCTGAACCCAAAGGTTCTCAGTAGGGTAGATGTCAGGTTTTGATGTTGAATGTGAAGACCTGGCTTATAATTGGTGTTCAATTAAAAAAAAAAAAATTCTGTTCAGTAGGTTGAGGGTCAGGGCTGTGTGCACACCACTTGAGTTTCTCCACACCAAACTCATCAAAACTTCTCTCTCTCTCTCTTATTTGTGGTTATAACAACCTGGACTCTTTTGGGAAGGCTTTCCACAAGGTTTGCATTGTGTCCGTGGGAATTTGCGCCCGTATAGCTGAAAGTATTTGTAAGGTCAGGCACGAATGTTGGCTCCAATTCAGCCAAAAGCAGTTCAGAAGGGTTGAGGTCAGGGTTTTATGCTAACCACTCCACATCAAACTAGCCAAACTAAAGGTTTCCAACTTATCCCAAAAGTGTTTACTATAGGGTTGTCCCGATACCACTTTTTTAGGACCGAGTACTAGTACCGATACTTTTTTTCAAGTAGTCGCCGATACCGAATACCGATATTTTTTTTGAACGTGTCCCCAAATGCAGCCATGTCCCCGCACATATTGCAGCCATGTATGTCCCCCACATATTGCAGCCATGTATGTCCCCCACATATTGCAGCCATGTCATGTCCCCCACATATTGCAGCCATGTCATGTCCCCCACATATTGCAGCCATGTCATGTCCCCCACATATTGCATCCATGTCATGTCCCCCCACATATGCAGCCATGTCATGTCCCCCCACATATGCAGCCATGTCATGTCCCCCCACATATGCAGCCATGTCATGCCCCCCCACATATGCAGCCATGACATGTCCCCCCACATATGCAGCCATGTCATGTCCCCCCACATATTGCAGCCATGTCATGTCCCCCCACATATTGCAGCCATGTCATGTCCCCCACATATTGCAGCCATGTCATGTCCCCCACATATTGCATCCATGTCATGTCCCCCCACATATGCAGCCATGTCATGTCCCCCCACATATGCAGCCATGTCATGTCCCCCCACATATGCAGCCATGTCATGCCCCCCCACATATGCAGCCATGACATGTCCCCCCACATATGCAGCCATGTCATGTCCCCCCACATATGCAGCCATGTCATGTCCCCCCACATATGCAGCCATGTCCTGTGCCCCATATTGCAGCCATGTCATATCCCCCATACCTCCGCCGCCGCCACTGCAACACATACCCGCGGCGCCATGTATAGACACGTGATTGGACGGATCCGTCCAATCGCAAGCAAGGGGGAGTGTCTATGCACGAACCGTGTATAGACACTCCCCCCTTGCTTGCGATTGGACGGATCCGTCCAATCGCGTGTCTATACATGGCGCCGCGGGTATTACAAGTTTACATGTTTACAAGGTGCACAGGGATTAGCGGCGGTGTGCGGCGGGCGGTGTGCGGCGAGCGGCGGGGGGGGGGGGGTATTCTATTTTGGTATCGGGGGTATTTGCGGGAGTACAAATACTCCCGCAAATACTCGGAATCGGTCCCGATACCGATACTGGTATCGGTATCGGGACAACCCTAGTTTACTAGGGTTAAGGTCAGGGGTGTGGTTTTGCAGAAGAAGGATTGTCCTTCGAAACGCGTCAACCAGATGGGGGCCTGGGCCTGTTTCCCTCACCTTTGCTCAAGGATTCAGGCGGTCCTGGACACTTCAGCAATGAGTGTGGCTTAACAAATGATTCACATCTCTGTTTGTGAGTAGATACTGTACGTTTAAATTTTTTATTTTAATAAATCTATGTTGGATAATGCACTAGGCCGGCGCGTCCTCTTTTTTTGTTAATTGTTTGCAGGTTGCTCGTCACCCACCAAACATGTCTTCATGGAGTTGGCTTTGTATACAGGGGCACAGGAACGCTAAAACGGAAAAGGGCCTTCATCAAACTGTTACCATAAGGTTGGCAAAGCACAGTTGTCCAAAATGTCCCTCTATGGTATAGTATTCCCTGTACCCTTCACTGGAAATGCCTGAACACAATAATTTGTTGGGGTGTCCATATACTTTGGGCCACAGTGTCACAGTCTGGGTTTAGGCTCTGAGTGCAATAGCTATAGCAGTAAAGAGGCTTCCACCAACCAGCAGGATTGGTATAAAAGTAGGTCACCCTGTCAGATGACACAGGCTCACCTAAGGTGCGACGTTTAAGGACTAACCAGTCTTGAGCAGAGCTCCTAATGGTGGGGATGGGTTTTGCTGAGTGCTAGCACCAGGTCACTGCCCTCAGGATCGCTCCACTAGGATGTGAGCAATTAAGCAGCAGATATAGCAGGTAGGAATCAAGCAGCAGCATATTCAGTAACCAAGCCAAAGGTCAGTAACAAGTGGTTGCAGGTTGGGATCAAGCAAAAGCGTAGTCGAGAGACAAGCCAAAGGTCGGTAACGAGCAGTAGTGAAGATACAGACGGCAACAAGAGTGAGATATTGGCTGGAGAACAGCACAATAATCTGGTAAACAGGAAGTGCAAAGGTATGGCTTAAATAGGAAGTTCATGGGAGGAGCAAAGAGTGCAGGGGCCAAGAAGACACAAGGCACAGTTGTCTAAAGAAATCAGACGGGCAGCTGTCCACATTCTCAGAGAGAGAGAAACACCACCAGACACACAGAGGTTGAAGGGTCAGATACAGGTCCTGACAGCTAGATAGGTGTGATGGTCAGGTTTCCACAGATCTCTGTCCATGTAGTGTATACATACAGCAAAATTGACTATCACCAATGTTTCCAATCTATGCCATGTCCTTTACTTAAAGTATAAGGAAATTACATTGTAAATGCACACATAATTTCTTCATAATATCTAGAAGCAATGAAATGTTAACCACTTGCTTACTGGGCACATATACCCCCCTCCTGCCCAGGTTAAATTTCAGCTTCCAACACTGCGTCGCTTTAACTGACAATTGCGCGGTCGTGCGACATGGCTCCCAAACAAAATTGACATCCTTTTTTCCCCACAAGTAGAGCTTTTTTTTGGTGGTATTTGATCACGGTTTAAATTTTTTGCGCTATAAACAAAAAAGAGCGACAATTTTGAAAAAAAAATACAATATTTTTTACTTGTTGCTATAATAAATAGCCACATTTAAAAAAAAAAAAACATTTTTTTTTCTCAGTCTAGGCCGATACGTATTCTACATATTTTTGTTAAAAAAAAAAATCGCAATTATCAACTTGTTTTGCGCAAAAGTTATAGCGCCTACAAAATAGGGGACAGAATTTTTTTTTTATCATTATTTTTTTTACTAGTAATGGTGGCGATCTGCGATTTTTATTGGGACTGCGACATTATGGCGGACACATTTTTGGCGCCATTCACATTTATACTGCAATCAGTGCTATAAATATGCACTAATTACTGTATAAATGTGACTGGCATTGAAGGGGTAAACACAAGGGGGTGAGGAAGGGGTTAAATGTGTACCCTGCATAGTGTTCTAAATGTAGGTGGAGGGGGGTGACTGGGGGAGGTGACCGATCTGTGTCCTTATGTACAAGGGACACAGATCGGTCTCCTCTCCAGAGACAGGACGCTGTCTCTGTGTGAGCCGGCAATGAGAGATGATCTCATATGTTTACATTTGAGATCATCTCACATTGGCCGCATAGATCGCATAGCAAACGGCCACTCTGATTGGCTGTTCGTCGCGATCTGTGAGTCCAAGGGACACGGCCAGCTTAGAATTTCCCCGCTGCGCGCTCGGGAGACGTCAAAAGACGTCCTGTTGGAATTTCAGGTCCGCGCTGTAGCCGTCATTCGGCTATAGCGCGGGCCTCAAGTGGTTGAATCCCTCAGTACTAGGAATTGGTTATATTGGCAGAAATGTTGCTTAACCTCTACTTGTGGTTCCGGGTCAAGCTACGTTATTATTCTATCATTCCCAGAAGTCTTTGTCACTCAGCACAGCATTGGCACTGAAACTATGTTGTAGTGATCTTGCCGTCCCTCAAAGGTAGTTATGTACCAATGTAAGGAGGCATCTATTAAAAGCCCATATATAAGGGGCACTACACCGACCATAAAAACAAGTGGGGCCTTCTCCACTGACCACCAATCTAAGGGGGACCCTTCTCCACTGACCACTTATGTAAGGGGTCACCAATGTAATGCCTCGTAAAATGGTTTTCCCAACGGAATTCCTCTCAAGCCTGCCTTGCATACACACGGTCACACAAAAGTCTGGTGAACTTTTGACTGCCAAGATCGCGGTGACGTAAAGACTACGACAAGCCGACCAAATGAAGTTCTATGCTTCCCAGCATGCATTGAATTGTTTCAGAAAAAAACGGGAAAAAAAAGAGATCCTGCTCTCTTTTTTTTCCGGCAGTTTTCCCGTCGGAAACACTGCAACGGAGCATACACACGATCAGAATTCCCAGCCAAAAGCTCTCATTGCAGTTTTTCCAACGGAAAAAACAGTCGTATGTACGGGGCATAAGAGGTCCTTCTCCACTGACCAACAACCCAAGGAAGCACCTCAATGACCACCAATGTAGTGAAGATATTTCCACTAACCACTAATATAAGGAGTATTTCTTCACTGACCACCAATATAGGGAGAAGTTTCTCTACTGGTCTCCAAAGGACCACCAGAGCATCAACTATAGGCAAAACTTTATTTTTTTAATTTTGGATAGAGTAAGGGAGGGTTATAACCCCTTTCAGATTTTTTGCCATCTTTGTCCCACTGGGGAGATTTCTCTTCACTTCCTGTCCTATAGCCAAACAGGAAGTGAAAGGAAATCCCTGCTAATTAAGGGAATTCCTTGGGAACTAGTGGCCCCATTGAAAGATTTCCCCTTTATTCGTTTTATGGGGACAACCCAACATTTGTGATTTTGTATTACTTTCATTTTCAATGATTACAGTAAACAGGACAAATAGAGAGGGGGGAATTCCTTAAGAGGGGCACAGACAGCAATAAAAACCTGACAGGGGTTTTAACCCCTCTCTAATTAATCCGAAATTTTTAAAAATGTGCTACTTTAAAATGTGTTGTAGTGGTTCTGCTGCCTCTATGTACCAATGTAAGGGGGCACCTCTTCAAAAAACCCAATATAAGGTCCATTACACTGACCGCCAATGTAAGGGAGCCCTTCTCCACTGACTGCCTATGTAAGGGAAGGGGGGCCTTCTCCACTAACTAACAATCTAAGGTTACTTCCCCAGTGACCACCTATGTGAGCAGGCACGTCTTTACTGTCCACCATTAAAGGAAGTTCACTTCTCCACTGGCCACCAATATGAGGGAACACTTCTCCACTGACCACCAATATAAGAGGCCCTCCTTTATTGACCACCAATATAAGGGAGCACTTATCCACTGGCCACCAATATAAGGGGGCCCTTCTCCACTGGCCACCAATATAAGGGGACACTCCTCCACTTACCACCAATATAAGGGGGCACTTCTTCACTGGCCACCAATATAAGGGGGCACTTCTTCACTGGCCACAAATATATGGGGGCCCATCTCCACTGACCACCAATATAAGGGGGCCCTTCTTCACTGACCACCAATTTAGGAGGGCCCTTCTCCACTGACCACAAATATAAAGGGGCACTTCTCCTCTGGCCACCAATATAAGCAGGCACTTATTCACTGGCCACAAATATATGGGGGCCTATCTCCACTGACCGCCAATATAAGGGGGCCCTTCTTCACTGACCACCAATTTAGGAGGGCCCTTCTCCACTGACCACAAATATAAAGGGGCACTTCTCCACTGGCCACCAATATAAGGGGCCCTTCTTCTTTGACCACCAGTATAAGGGGACCCTTCTCCACTGGCCACCAATATAAGGGGACACTTCTCCACTGACCACTAATATAAAAATGAAAATGAATAAAAATGCAATAAAACTATCCCCTTTTTTGTAAACGCTATAAATTTTGCGCAAACCAACCGATAAATGCTTATTGCGATTTTTTTTACCAAAAATAGGTAGAAGAATACGTATCGGCCTAAACTGAGGAAAAAATATATTTTTTTATATATTTTTGGGGGATATTTATTACAGCAAAAAGTAAAAAATATTGAACTTTTTTCAAAATTGTCGCTCTATTTTTGTTTAAAAATAAAAACCGCAGAGGTGATCAAATACCACCAAAAGAAAGCTCTATTTGTGGGAAAAAAGGGACGCCAATTTTGTTTGGGAGCCACGTCGCACGACCGCGCAATTGTCAGTTAAAGCGGCGCAGTGCCGAATCGCAAGACCTGGCCGAGTCCTTTAGCTGCCTAAAGGTCCGGGTCTTGAATGAATGAATGAATAAAAACTTATATAGCGCGGCACATGCAAACTAAATCGCCTCTGGGCGCTTGTTGTTCCTGTCTCCTTTGATATCAAAAGAGATGAGTCTTGATCTTTCTCCTGAACGCTAAGTGGTTCTCCTCCAACCGAATGCTGGTTGGTAAAGCGTTCCATAGTCTGGTACCTTGGATCGCAAATCTTCTTTCTCCTTTGGACTTGTAGTTGGCTTTCGGAATCTGGAGCAGATTTTGATTGGTGGATCGCAGAACGCGATTGGGATTGTGGGCTTTTATTTTTTCGCATAAATAGTGGGGAGCATTCCCATGGACACATCTATGCGTAAGATAGAGTGCTTTAAAAACAATTCTGTCTTTAACTGGCAGCCAGTGAAGGGTTCTCAGTGAAGGTGAGATGGATTCCCAGGGTTTTTTCCCAGTCACAAGTCTGGCGGCCATGTTCTGAACGACTTGCAGACAAATGATTTGGTACTTGGGGAGTCCGAGGTAAAGGGCATTTGCATAGTCCAGTCTGGAGTTAACAATTGCTCCCACCACGACCACTAAGACTTCTTTGGGGATGAAAGGAGTAAGTCTGTGTAGTAGGTGCAGCAGATGGTGAGATCCGCTGACTACTGACCCTATTTGTGCGTCCATTGTCATGTAGGAGTCAAAGATGACCCCGAGACTTTTGACTTTGGCGCTAGGGGAGATGATCTTGCCCAGAATGGGCGGGGGTGTCCATGCTGTTGCAGGTTGATTCCTATGCTTGGCGTGAAACAGGAGTTAAAGGCGTTCACCTTCTCTCCGCACAGAAGGCTGCAGGGTATAGGATCGCAGTAACAGCAGATAATGCGATCGTCTAAAGTTTCTATTTGGATTAACCTGGAGCACACCTCTGGCAGGATTTCCATTTGGAAAAAAATGCTGCTTAATCAGCAGAATACAAGAGGAAGAATCAGATTCACCTCCCTGGGAGGGGCCCCTGAGAAGTATACGTGACCCAGAAATCTGTATGTGATACTGTGCAGTGACAGGACACATAGCGGTCTCTATACAGTGCCTTGAAAAAGTATTCACACCCCATTGACATGTTCCACATTTTGTCATGTTACAAACAAAAACATAAATGTATTTTATTGGGATTGATGTGATAGACCAACACAAAGTGACACATAATTGTGAAGTGGAAGGAAAATGATAAATGGTTTTCATTTTTTTTTTTACAAACAAATATGTGAAAAGTGTGGGGTGGGGGGCATTTGTATTCAGTCCCCTTTACTCTAATACCCCTAACTAAAATCTGATGTGACCGCCATGTTAGCCAATCACTGCGCTCATGGGGCTATAAGACCCATCCCGCCTCATGGCATAGCAACTCCAAGGGGTTAAAATTGTGTGAAATGGTGACAGACTTCAGTACACTAATATTTCCATAGGCTAACATTGCACATCACCCTGAACACACCATCCTCACTGTGAAACATGGTGGTGGCAGCATCATGTGGTGGGGATGCTTTTCTTCAGCAGGGACAGGGAAGCTGGTCAGAGTTGATGGGAAGATGGATGGAGACAAATACAGGACAATATTAGAAGAAAACCTGTTAGAATCTGCAAAAGACTTAAGACTGGAGGAGGTTCACCTTCCAGCAGGACAACGACCCTAAACATACAGCCAGAGCTACAATGGAACGGTTTAGATCAAAGCATATTCATGTGTAAAAAACCCGTACACACGACCGAGAACCTCGGCAGAATCCATCGAGAAGCTCGCTGGGAGACATATTCTGCCGAGAAGCTCGATCGTGTGTACGTTTTCGACGAGCAAACTGACGAGCGAGGCGTCGAGCCAAAATAGAGAGCAGGTTCTCTATTTCCTCGACGGGCCATCGGGACTAATGGCTCGACGCCTTTTTCGACAGCCTGGTCGACGAACTCGACGGCCGGTCGAGAACCTCGTCGAGCGGAACGATGGGTTTAGCCCGACGAGGTTCTCGGACAAGTGTACGCGGCCTAATGCCGCGTACACACGATCATTTTTTGTGATGAAAAAAAACGAAGTTTTCTGTGAAGTAAAAAACGACGTTTTTGAAACGTCACTTTTCAAAGACGATGTTGCATACACACCATCGTTTTTTTCACAAAAAGCGAGGTTACGTTCACCACTCTTTTCCATTGAAGCTCGCTTCATAACTAGCTTCTGGGCATGCGCGGGTTGAAAAACGTCGTTTTAAAACGACGTTTTTGCTACACACGGTGATTTTTTGTGAAACAAAAAACGACGTTTTGAAAAACGACACAAAAAATTCAAGCATGTTGGAATTTTTTTTTGGTCATTTTTTTTAAGACAAAAAACGACGTTTTGCCCACACACGATCAATTTAAATGACGTTTTAAAAAACAACGTTTTTTTTTCATCGCAAAAAATGACCGTGTGTACGCGGCATTAGAATGGCCCAGTCACAGTCCAGACCTAAATCACATTGAGAATCTGTGGCAAGACTTGGAAATTGATGATCACAGACGCTCTCCATCCAATCTGACAGAGCTTGAGATATTTTGCAAAGAAAAATTAGCAAAAATGTCCCTCTAGATGTGCAAAGCTGGTAGAGACTAGTGTTGCTCACGAATATTCGCATTGTGAATATTCGTTACGAATATTGCATATTCGAGTATTCGCGAATAACTCGAATATCGCGGCGAATATTCGCTATTGCGAATATTCGTATTTTTTCTAATTTATTTTTAAAACAGATCACATCCTAGTGATCTCCATCGACGTCTAAAAGCATTGCTGGTATGATTAGAGAGAGACCCTGGGCCGAGTAGCTGAGGCGATCCTTTTATGTTGCCGAATATTCGCAATGCGAATATTCGTATTACGAATATTCGCGAATACTTTCTCTGCCCTTCTTTTGCATCAGAGCCAATCAGAGTTCTCCTACCACAGTTGTCAGAGGTTAGCAACCTCCATAGCAACCAATAGGAATCTGCCTGCACAACCATGCGCATGCGCGGACGAGAATTTCGCAATCAATTTCGCATTCGCATTAGCGAAATTTTGCAAAAAATTTTTTGGGATAAAATATCACGAATATTCGATATTAACGAATATTTCACGAATATTCTTCTATATATTTGTGAAATATCGCGAAATCGAATATGGCGTATTCCGCTCAACACTAGTAGAGACATCCCCAAAAAAGACTTGCAGCTGTAATTGCAGAGAAAGGCGGTTCTACAAAGTATTGACGGCACAGCGTGTCCTTTCCAGACGGCGCATGCGCAGTCGAAGGCATCGTTCAGGGACATTGCAAATATCTCCTAAACTGTGTAGGCTTAGGAGATACTTCAAGCACCTACAGGTAAGCCTTAATCTAGGGCTTATCTGTAGGTTAACCACTTAAGGACCGCCTACTGCACATTTACGTCGGCAGAATGGCATGGCTGGGCACATCAACGTATATATACTTTGATTTTAGTACCCAGCCGTGGGTCACGGGCGCGAAGCTCCGGGACCGGGACCGCGGGATTCGTGGACCCGATCGCCGCTGGAGTGCGGCGATCCGTCCCTGGAGCGGAAGAACGGGGAGAGCCGTGTGTACACACGGCTTCCCCGTGCTTCTCTGTGGCCGCAGCATCGATCGCGTCATCCCTGTAATAGGGGGACGCGATCGATGACGTCACACCTACAGCCACACCCCCCTACAGTTGTAAACAAACACATTAGGTCACACATCCCCTACAGCGCCACCTGTGGTTAACTCCCAAACTGCAGCTGTCATTTCCACAGTAAACAATGCAATTTAAATGTGTCAAAATTGTCCGAAGTGTCCGCCATATTGTCGCAGTCACGAAAAAAATCGATGATCGCCGCTATTAGTAGTAAAAAAAAAAAAATTAATAAAAATGCAATAAAACTATCCCTTATTTTGTAAACGCTATAAATTTTGCGAAAACCGACCGATAAACGCTTATTGCGATTTTTTTTACCAAAAATATGTAGAAGAATACGTATCGGCCTAAACTGAGGAAAAAAAATGTTTTTTTATATATTTTTGGGGGATATTTATTATAGCAAAAAGTAAAAAATATTGCATTTTTTTTTTAAATTGTCGCTCTATTTTTGTTAATAGCGCAAAAAATAAAAACCGCAGAGGTGATCAAATACCACCAAAAGAAAGCTCTATTTGTGGGGAAAAAAGGACGCCAATTTTGTTTGGGAGCCACGTCGCACGACCGCGCAATTGTCAGTTAAAACTAAGCAGTGCCGAATCGCAAAAAGGGGCAAGGTCCTTTACCTGCATTTTGGTCCGGGTCTTAAGTGGTTAAAGTGGTTGTAAAGGGTTTACAAGCACTTTAAACATTTGATGTCGATTTTACACAGCATGCCAACCACTGTTGCCAACCTTCCTAAGTGAATTTTACTGACAGGACAGCAACATTTTACTGACGACACCAATTTTTTTAACTGGCAGAACATGAACATGAAATTTGCTGACACAGGCTTACCGTTTTCAGTGCAAATATCAATATTTAGGTAAAAAACATTTCTTTCTCCATTTACATGAAGGTTATCCAACACAGAGTTCCTCCTTACATCAGAGTCTGCAGGGTTCCCCCTTATCCACTTTTACCCCCCTTCCTGCCAAGTTAAAAAACAAACATTTTTTCATAGTTTGTTAATCAGGTAATTTTTCTATTCCACTGGTGTGCACTGATGGGCAATAATAGGCTGCACTGATGGGCAATGATGAGGCGGCACTGATGAGGATGAACTGATGGACACTGATGAGGCAATACTGGTGAGCACTGATATGGCTGCACCAATAGGCGGCACTGATGGGCAATGATAGGTGGCACTGATTGTAACCGATGCACTGATAGGTGACACTGATGAGGAGACACTAATGGGCACTAATTGGCAGCACTGGTGGGCACTGATTGGCAACACTGGTGGGCACTGTTGGGTCTGCACTCATAATTAGTGTCCTGATTATCAGTGTAGATGTTTCTTTCACACAAGCCGGTTATCTGCTCTCCTCATGCCGCCAGCATGAAGAAAGGAACGCCAATAACCGGTTTGTGTTTACATCGTGATCAGCTGTCATTGGACACAGCTGATCACATGGTAAAGGGTTGCTGTGATTGGCCCTTCCCCCTGATCTGTGATCAGCTGTGTCCAAAGGACGTCCTCCCGGCAATGTAAGCCCGCGCTGCAGCCGTCTTTCGGTTATAGTGCAGGCGGGAACTAAAGTGCCAGGGGAACTCTGATGTAAAGGGGAACGCTGCGGATCATGATGTAAGGGGGAATGCTGCCGACTTTGGTGTCAAGGGGAACTCTGAAATAAGGATCTCAACGATTTAAAGTGAAACGCCAAGAACTCTGATGGGAACAGGGAACCTTTATATCAGTGCCCACCTTACCTTATTGTATTCATTCCCCCCCAAGCATCAGTGACACCCCCCCCCCCCCTCAGACTGGCATGGTGGTGCTGTGACTGACCTCCTCTCAGGTGCACTGTGCAGGGCTCAGTCAGACGGGCCTCTCCGGTCTCCAGCTTGGTGACTCTGGTATCATCCACACACCTCTTCCTCCTCCTCTGACCCCCGTCCTGGTGGTACTCCCGCTCTTGACTTCTTTTCAGGATCCCGCTCAGAGACTGCAGACATGATACAAGATACGGTCAGGGACTGCAGACATGATACAAGAGACGGTCAGGGACTGCAGACATGATACAAGAGACGGTCAGAGACTGCAGACATGATACAAGAGAAGGTGAGAGACTGTAAACATGATACAAGAGATGGTCAGAGACTGCAGACATGATACAAGAGACGGTCAGAGACTGCAGACATGATACAAGAGAAGGTGAGAGACTGTAGACATGATACAAGAGATGGTCAGAGACTGCAGACATGATACAAGAGACGGTCAGAGACTGCAGACATGGTACAGGAGACGGTCAGAGACTGCAGACATGGTACAGGAGACGGTCAGAGACTGCAGACATGGTACAGGAGACGGTCAGAGACTGCAGACATGGTACAGGAGACGGTCAGAGACTGCAGACATGATACAAGAGATGGTCAGAGGCTGCAGACATGATACAAGAGACGGTCAGAGACTGCAGACATAGTTACATAGTTACATAGTTACATAGTTAGTCAGGTTGAAAAAAGACACAAGTCCATCCAGTTCAACCATAAAAAAATAAATAAAAAAAACAAAGTAAAACACAGTACATCCTCCCATACACCCAACTCCATACCCACAGTTGATCCAGAGGAAGGCAAAAAAAAACAGCAGAGCGATGATCCAATTTGCTACCGGAGGGGAAAAAATTCCTTCCTGATCCCCCGAAAGGCAATCGGATTTACCCCGGATCAACTTTACCTACAAAACTTAGTACTCAGTTATATTATGTGCATTTAGGAAAGAATCCAGGCCTCTCTTAAAGCAATCTACTGAGCTGACCAGAACCACCTCTGGAGGGAGTCTGTTCCACATTTTCACAGCTCTTACTGTGAAGAAACCTTTCCGTATTTGGAGGTGAAATCTCTTTTCCTCCAGACGTAAAGAGTGCCCCCTTGTCCTCAGTGTTGACCTTAAAGTGAATAACTCAACACCAAGTTCACTATATGGACCTCTTATGTATTTGTACATGTTGATCATATCCCCCCTTATTCTCCTCTTCTCAAGAGTGAATAAATTCAGTTCCTCTAATCTTTCCTCATAGCTGAGCTCCTCCATGCCTCTTATCAGTTTGGTTGCCCTTCTCTGCACTTTCTCCAGTTCTCCGATATCCTTTTTGAGAACTGGTGCCCAAAACTGGACTGCATATTCCAGATGAGGTCTTACTAATGATTTGTACAGGGGGGCAAAATGATATCGCTCTCTCTGGAGTCCATACCTCTCTTAATACAAGAAAGGACTTTGCATACATGATACAAGAGACGGTCAGAGACTGCAGACATGATACAAGAGATGGTCAGAGACTGCAGACATGAACAAGAAGCTCTGTATGTATTATATTCAGTGAGAGGACATTTTAGAGGCTGTGTATGTATAAATATTTGGTGACAGGACATTTTGGAGGCTGTGCATGTATTATATTAAGAAAGCGGACATTTTGGAGGCTGTGTATGTAGAAATATTTGGTGAGAGGATATTTTGGAGGCTGTATATGTATTAATATGTGATGAGAGGAGATTTTGGAGGCTGTGTATATAATATATTCAGTGAGAGGACAGTTTAGAGGCTTTGCATGTAGAAATATTCGGTGAGAGGACATTTTGGAGGCTCTTTGACTGTGTAGAAATATTCAGTGATAAGACATTTTGGAGGCTCTGAATATAGAAATATTTGGTGAGAAGACATTTTGGAGGCTGTGTATATAAAAATAGCCAGTGAGAGGACATTTTAGAGGCTGTGTATGTAGAATAATTTGTTGGGAGAACATTTTGGAGGCTCTGTATATAGAAATATTTGGTGAGAAGACATTTTGGAGGCTGTGAATATAGAAATATTCTGTGATGTTCGATGGGAGGACATTTTAGAGGCTGTCTATATATTACATTTAGTGACAGGACATTTTGTAGGCTCTGTATGTAGAAATATTCAGTGAGAGAACATTTTGGAGGCTGTGTATGTATTAATATACGGTGAGAGGACATTTTGGAGGATGTGTATATAGAAACATTCGGTGACGGGACATTTTGGAGTCTGTGTATGTATTAATATTTGGTGAGAGGATATTTTTGAAGCTCTGTATGTAGAAATATTCAGTGAGAGGACATTTTGGAGGCTGGGTATGTATTAATATTCGGTGAGAGGACATTTTGGAGGCTCTGTATATAAAATTATTCGGTGAGAGGACATTTTGGAGGCTCTGTATATAGAAATATTCGGTGAGAGGACATTTTGGAGGATGTGTAGATAGAAATATTTGGTGAGAGGACATTTTGGAGGCTCTGTATATAGAAATATTTGGTGAGAGGACATTTTGGAGGCTCTGTATATAGAAATATTCGGTTAGAGGACATTTTGGGGGCTGTGTATGTATTAATATTCGGTTAGAGGACATTTTGGGGGCTGTGTATGTATTAATATTCGGTGAGAGGACATTTTGGGGGCTGTGTATGTAGAAACAGTCAGTGAGAGGACATTTTGGAGGCTGTGTATGTATGACTATTTAGTGATAAGAAATTTTGGAGGCTGTGGATGTAGAAACATTCGGTGGTGACAGGACATTTTTTTTTTGGAGGCTGTGGTAATGATATAGCAGGAGTTCCTGTGTTGTTATATAAAGTCACCTCAGAGAATGTTGCTGTCAGTGGAGGACACACACACCTCACAGAGGGGGAGGACATTGTGAGGAGGACACTCCGCCCTATATAAGCTCTGTCACCTCAGAGGGAGACTCCATCGCTCATATCTCCTCAGAGTAGCCGCCCGGTATCTTCTCTCACACACACGACAGTCTGTGTCCCTCATTTCACCTCACAGCCCCGGCCTCAGTCACCTCAGGCACATCGTCCTTCCCTCATATAACCTCAGAGGGAGCCTCTCTCGCCTGACACTCAGCCTGACAGAACTTTTCTCCCGCCATGTCTGAGGCGGCTCTCCGATCTCCCATCGGCCTGGACTGCTGCAGCTGCTGCCTGGACCTTGCCAACCGGGCAGAGCCGGAGGACAACAACAACCCGGCCACCCCGACCTCCCCCGCCGGCCATTTGCGAGCCCTGAGGGAGCGGCTGGAGGTGCTGGAGGACCCAGACCGGCTGAACCGTATGATGAGGCAGGACTCCCTGGAGCCGGTCCTCCGGGACCCCAACTACCTGCTGGACCAGGGACTGTGTGATGAGACCATCGACCAAACCATGCTGTCCATCCTCCTCTTCTTCCACAGGTTGGTCCCCCCCTTCTTCTCCTCTTTCATGAACTCAAACTTTTTTCCTGAGTGTAGACAGGTACTCTTTATTCACATAGTAATGGCTGAAAGGCCTGGTATTCAATCTGCAGCCCCCGGGGCCCCCACGGTCTAGAAAATCGAACAAAAAAAAATCCAGTCGGTAGACCAACTACTTCAAATTTTTATTTTTTTATATAGTACAGTCGGTTTCCGAAAAAAAACCAAATTTTTTCTTAAACGTTTGTGGGTCAGCCTTTCGGGGGAAAAAAAAAAATATATATATATATATATATATATATATTTTACGTGAAATCGATTGGAAAAAGACGACGTTTGATGTTGAAGACTATGGGCCAGATTCATGTAGATTTACGCCGGCGTATCAGTAGATACGCCTGTGTAACTCAGAATCTTAGCCGTCGTATCTTTAAAGCGGAGTTCCACCCAAAAATGGAACTTACGCTTAACCCACTTCTCACCCCCTTACATGCCACATTTGGCATGTCATTTTTTTTGGGGGGGGGGGGGGAGTGGGGGCTTCAGGAGGAGTGGGACTTCCTGTCCCACTTCCTCCTTCTGCCGAGGGGCTGATTAGGCGATTAAGCTTAATCGCCTACAGCAGCCCCTCCCTGTAGGCGATCGCCCAGGACACTGACAGGTCCTGGACGATCGCCTGTCCAATCAGCGGCGAGCCGCTCGCGCGAATGCGCAGTGCCTCTCTTGCATGCGCAGTGGGTGCCCGGCCGTTTCCCGAAACGAGATACGCTTGAATCTTGCTAAGATAAGACCGGCGTAAGTCTCCTACGCCGTCGTATCTTAGCTGCATATTTACGCTCGCCGCTATTTTACGCCTAAAATATGCAAATTAGCTAGATACGCCGATTCACGAACCTACATCCCGGCCGTCGCAGTACAGATACGCCGTTTACGTAAGGCGTTTTCAGGTGTAAAGATATTCCAACAAAAAGATGGCGCAGCCAATGTTAAGTATGGACGTCGGGACCGCGTCAAATTTTTTATAGTTTTTTTTTTTTCGAGTTCGAAAAATGAACACGACGGAAAGTTTGTTTTATTCAAACAATTTTCTAAAAATGTGTGGGTCAGTTGTTTAAAAAAAAAAAAAATGGAAGTGAAATCGATCTGAAAATAAAAGATGACGTTTGATGGTGAAGACGTTTGGAGGAATGTTGGGATTTGATGGAAATTTACAGCGATTGGTCGTCAAATGTTGAGTTTTTGATAGAATTTTGGGGATACGCTAAAGGGATGTTGAACCAACATTAACATGAATGTTCTTAGGACAGTTTTTTGTTCAAAAGTACCAGTATTTCTAAGATTTCAGACGCTAAGAAAAATAGAAACGATTGGTCGATATCGCGTTCCATACGCCCATCATTGTATCAGAAATTTTATACCTATTCTCTACCGATTTTCCTTATTTTTTAGCTTTAAATAATCTTTTTTTTTTTTTTTGATCCGGTTAAAACTTAATGCACACTACTGTATGCTTTTAACGTTTTTTTCCTTCTTTTAATTGACACTACTCATGCCTAGAAAAACTGTTTGTTCGAATAAAATTTTCCAACTTGACCATTTCTTTTCCATGAAGAATTGGATATGGATAGTTGGATTGAACACTTTGTTATAAAATCAATCGATTGTTCTTCTTTTGAATTTTTGTTCAATATTCTGCCCATCGAAAGACCGATAAGTGCAGTCAGCAGCGCCTGCCGCCGCCGCCGCCGATTACTCAGTGTTTACATGTCGGCCCTGAATGACCACCGGTGTCCTAGAACCTAAGGCGCTTGGTGGTCGGGGTCTATCAGTAGTGTATAGTCAGCGGCTACACATTCTACTTACTGTATTTATCACCCTATTACGTGCACAAAAAATGTTTTAATACTTACAGTTTTGGTGTCTTGCCCGGCGTCCATCGGCGGCCTTGTCCGGTCCGGCGTCCGTCGTGGTGTCCTTCCGCACTGGTCTCTGCGCCGATCGCCACTTCCCGTGTTGTGTTTGAACGCCGCCGCCGACATATACCGAGCGCAGTCACTCGGGTACACTCGGCCAGGCTCGGCTCCCATCGCGGTTATGCGAGAGAAGCCGAAAGGAGCCGAGCGTGGCCGAGTGTATCCAAGTGTACTGCGCTCGGTATATGTCGGCGGCCGCGTTCAAACACAATGCGGGAAGCCAGTATCGATCCCCGCTTCCCGCGCTGTGTTTGAATCCGCCGCGACATATACCAAGCGCAGTACACTCGGGCACGCTCGGCCACGCTCGGCTCCTTTCGGCTTCTCTCGCATAACCGCGATGGGAGCCGAGCCTGGCCGAGTATACCCGAGTGTAGTGCGCTCGGTATATGTCGGCGGCGGATTCAAACACAGCGCGGGAAGCGAGTATCGGCGTATATCGCGCACCCATGTTTTTGCCCTGATTTTAAGGGCAAAAAAATGCGCGGTATACACCGATAAATACGGTATCTAAGGAGTGATATGTAAATGCCAGTAATGGACAGTCATCAGCGCTTGCTGCCGCTGATTAAACGGTGTTTACATGAATGGCCGCTGGCGTCCTAGAACCTAATGTGCTTGGCGGTCAGGGCCCAAAATCCATGTACAGTCAGTGGCTACAAATGGAAAAAGAAAATACGGACAGCCACACTCCAAAAAACGTTGATGATTGTCTTGACACGTTTCGTACTATAAATTAAGTGCTTAATCCTAGTCAGCGGCTACACATTCTGCCCATCCAAGGAGTTATATGTAAATACCAGCGATGTGCGGTCAGCAGCGTCTGCCGCCACCGATTGCACAAGAGTAATGTTTACATGTCGGCCTAAATGGCCGCTGACATCCTAGACCCTAATTCGATTGGCGGTCGGGGGCCTATCAATGGCGTGTAATCAGCAGCTACATATTGTTGATATGTAGGTTTGTTCAGAGGGGACACTGACACCCATCCTTCATGCAGGCTCTCTTTGTAATTGCACCTGCATCGGCCCCAGGCTGCCTGCAGGCAGCCGGTGAAGGAGCATGCAGGCGCAGCTGCTGCACGGACACAGATGCATGTAACTGCATATCAAAATGTGATAGGTGGGCAGGAGCAAGTGCGTGGATCCGAACGTTCGCTGTCTGCGTACAGATCTGTGTATCCGCTCCTGCCTGCAGTCAAATCCTGACATTAATATTATTGTTTGTATAATTCTGAAATAATAATTATTATTATTATGAATTATTTGTAATATTATTTTTAATTAAAAAAATAATAATAAAAATAGCAAATAATAATTAAATACTAGTAATATTAAAAAGTTTGTTATTATAAATTCCGTACTATCATCATTATTATTGTTATTATTATTATTAGTAATAATAATAATATTGTTATTATGTTTGTTTTTTCTTATTATTATTTCTTATAATAATAATAATAATAATAATTATTATTTTTATAATATTATAATAATATTTTTTTTTTTGTATTTATTATGATTATCATTAGTAGTAGAAATATTCATTTATTATTATTATTATTTTTTTTTTTTAAAGGTGTTTATTTATACGTTTTGCAGTTAAGCATAGGATCCACAGTATAATACAAAAAAGAATACATGAAATGAAAAGAAAAACTGGGGGGGGGGGGGGGGGTGTAAAACAGGGGACCGGGGACCGACTATACATTGCCTAGGTATATATATATATATATATATATATATATATTATAATAATTATTTGTGTGTGTGTGTGTGTGTGTGTGTATATATATATATATATAATTCTTTACTTATTAATAATATTATTATTATTATTTATTATATTTCTATAATTAGTATTAGTTATGTGAAAGCCCCACCCTGTCATGAACCTCCTAATATTAATTGTTATTATTATTATTATTATTATTCATGATTTATTTTATTATTATTTACTTATTTATTATGATTATCATTAGTAGAATAAATATTCATTATTTATTATTAACTTTTATTCATTACTTAGTATTCTTATTATTTATATTATTATGATTATTATTAGTAGTAGAAGTATTTATTATTTTATTATTATTCATGATTGGATTTATATATCGCCAATAGTGTGCTCAGCACTTTACAATATACAGGGAGACAGTACATAAGAGGGCCTTGCTCATAAGAGCTTACAATCTAAAAGTCCATGCAGCCGCTTGCGTTTGCATTCACCTATGTAGGCTGGCCGCACACAGCCTGGGGCAGACACAATAACAAAGGATGGGTGTCGGCGCTCGTCTGAACGCAGCTTTACGTGTCAGCCAATAGGATCCATGCACGCTCTACCCTCCAGATGCATGTAAGCCAGGGCTCGACAAAATCCGGTCGCAATTGCCACAAGAAATTGTGACCTGGCGCCCGCCGGTAATTGAGGCCGCGGCTTTGCGGCCCTCACAGAAGGAAGCCTGCAGAAGGCCGCAAAGCCGCGGCCTCAATTATGATCCTGTGTCTCTGTGCGCCACCATCGCGCAGCTGGCCCACGCCCGCCGGTAATTGAGGTCTTCTGCAGGCCTAAGCTTCCTTCTTTAATCTGGCGCCATCTTATGGTGGCCATTGGTATTACAAGTAAAACGGCACTTCTAATGTGTTTTTCACAGTTTTCACTGCCATCTCCTTCCCTCTTATTAGAACCCCCAAACATTATATATATTTTTTATTTTAACACCCTAGAGAATAAAATGGCGTCGTTGCAATACTTTCTGTCACACCGTATTTGCTTAGTGGTCTTACTAGCGCACTTTTATTTAAAAATAAGACAACAGTAAAGTTAGCACAATTTTTTTTATATTGTGAAAGATAATGTTACACCGAGTAAATTAATACCCAACATGTCACGCTTCAAAATTGCATCCGCTTGTGGAATGCCGACAAACTTTTAACCAAAAATCTCCATAGGCGACATTTAAAAAATTCTACAGGTTGCATGTTTTGAGTTACAGAGGAGGTCTAGGGCTAGAATTATTGCTCTCGCTTTTCCAATCGCGGTGATACCTCACATGTGGTTTAAATACCGTTTACATATGCGGGCGCTACTCACCTATGCGTTCACTTCTGCGCACGAGCTTGGCAGGACGAGGGCGCGTTTTCTGGCTCCTAACTTTTTTAGCTGGCTCCTAGATTCCAAGCAAATTTGTCAAACCCTGCTGTAAACGCACAAAAACTTTACGCACAGAGAACTAGGAAAATTGGAATCTTGCTGCTAGTGTAGTGAAATGTCGTCCCCCCCCCCCCCCAGCTTTATATATCAGCAGCTGGGCAGCGTTATATGTTAGTAAATATAATAAACGATTGTGACAACTAATCTCTGGCGGTTCTGACCTTCGAAGAAGAAAACCCTTTACAGCTGTCAGGCCCCCGTGCCTGCGATCGGCTGTTCAGATAAGAACGGTGTCTTCGGGACGTGTTATGAAACAGAGTGACAACGTGATATGGGATAAGACGGCGTTTATGTTAAGCGATCGATCAAAAAAAGTAAACTACGTTGTGAAGAGGAGGCGCTCTCCGTTTGTGTCGTGTAGAGGAGGTAATCCTCCAGGTGTAATAAGGGATCATAAGATCAAAGCTGGATTAACAGATGATGGAGACTTTGTCAGGTTGTACCGATCCTTCCTTTTGCAGGTTCACTATGCAGGAGCCAGAACATCCATCTACAGTGTAACTGCTGAGGGGTCCTTAACCACTTAACCCCCGGACCAATATTCAGGTTAAGGACCAGGCCCTTTTTGCGATTCGGCACTGCGTCGCTTTACCTGACAATTGCGCGGTCGTGGGGCGTGGCTCTTAGACAAAATTGGCGTCCTTTTTTCACCCACAAATAGAGCTTTCTTTTGGTGGTATTTGATCACCTCTGCATTTTTTTTCTGCACTATAAACAAAAATAGAGCGACAATTATGAAAAAAATGCAATATTTTTTACTTTTTGCTATAATAAATATCCCCAAAAAAGATATAAAATAACATATTTTTTTCCTCAGTTTAGGCCGATAAGTATTCTTCTAGCTATTTATGGTAAAAAAAAATCGCAATAAGCGTTTATTGATTGGTTTGAGCAAAATGTATAGCGTTTACAAAATAGGGGATAGTTTTATGGCATTTTTATTAATAATTTTTTTTTTTGACTACTAATGGCAGCGATCAGCGTTTTTTATTTATTTTTTCGTGACTGCGACATTATGGCGGACACATCGGACACTTTTGACACATTTTTCTGACCATTGTCATTTTCACAGCGAAAAGTGCTATAAAAATGCACTGTTTACTGTGAAAATGACAATTCCAGTTTAGTTAACCACTAGGGGGCGCTGAAGGGGTTAAGTGTGACGTCATGTGTGTTTCTAACTGTAGGGGGGGCGGGGCTGGACGTGTGACGTCAGTGATCGTCTTTCCCTATTATCAGGGAACAGATGATCACTGACATTGGCACTGTGAAGAACGGGGAAGGTTTGTTTACACTCACCTCTCCCCGTTCTTCAGCTCCTGTGACCGATCGCGGGACACCGGCGGCGATCGGGTCCGCAGGTCCCGCGGTCACGGAGCTTCGGCAGAAGGGCGCAGCTGGGCACAAGCACGTAACTGTACGTCCTCTTTAAGAGCCCAGCCGTGGGGTCGCGCAGGTACATGCTTGTGCCCAGCCGCGCCCTTCTGCTGGCGTATATCAGCGTGAAGGGGTCCTTAAGTGCATCCTGGAGTCCATGGAAGGGTTTGGGGGGGGGGGGGGGTGTCAGTGAGGGTTAGTTAAAAAAAGGTGAAGGACCACTGTGCTAAGAGTTGTGACATCCACCCAAAAATGATAATTTCTCATAGGTGGAGTTTGGTAGGTGGCGTCACCCTCTGGTTTCTAACATCTCCCGGGAGGGGGGGGATTTGTGGCAATGAGCCGGCCCTGTTGAAATTTCTGGCTTTGTTCCCAGCCACTGTGAAATGTTGGGTGTTTGTCAACCTTGCAGCTCCGGCCTGAACTTTTTAGGAAAGAAGCCATGAAGTGGAAGTTTTGCACAGAAGTCTATCTCTATCTCTAGCTCCATGCGCCTAGCAGAGTTGGAACATTCTAGGAAAAGTCTTGTTGTGGGGCCCTTTTAGGCGAGACGCGAGCATGGTTTAGAGATTACCACCGCTGCTGTCTCCTGGAAAATGCATATCATATGTCTCAGGAGGCAGGCTTAGTAAGAGAAGCAAGCGTGTTGTAAGATCTTACATTGCTGATCAGTGAGAAGAATGCCCCTTACATTGGTGATCAGTGAGAAGAATGCCCCTTACATTGGTGATCAGTGGGAAGAATGTTCCTTACATTGGTGGTCAGTGAGAAGAATGTCCCTTACATTGATGATCAGTGGGAAGAATGTTCCTTACATTGGTGGTCAGTGGGAAGAATGTCCCTTACATTGATGATCAGTGAGAAGAATGTTCCTTACATTGGTGATCAGTGGGAAGAATGTCCCTTACATTGGTGATCAGTGAGAAGAATGTTCCTTACATTGGTGGTCAGTGGGAAGAATGTCCCTTACATTGGTGATCAGTGGGAAGAATGTTCCTTACATTGGTGATCAGTGAGAAGAATGTTCCTTACATTGGTGATCAGTGAGAAGAATGTTCCTTACATTGGTGATCAGTGAGAAGAATGTTCCTTACATTGGTGATCAGTGAGAAGAATGTCCCTTACATTGATGATCAGTGAGAAGAATGTTCCTTACATTGGTGATCAGTGGGAAGAATGTCCCTTACATTGGTGATCAGTGGGAAGAATGTTCCCTACATTGGTGATCAGTGGGAAGAATGTTCCCTACATTGGTGATCAGTGGGAAGAATGTTCCCTACATTGGTGATCAGTGAGAAGAATGTCCCTTACATTGGTGATCAGTGGGAAGAATGTTCCTTACATTGGGGATCAGTGGGAAGAATGCCCCTTACATTGGTGATCAGTGGGAAGAATGTCCCTTACATTGGTGATCAGTGAGAAGAATGTTCCTTACATTGGTGATCAGTGAGAAGAATGCTCCTTACATTGGTGATCAGTGAGAAGAATGTTCCTTACATTGGTGATCAGTGAGAAGAATGTTCCTTACATTGGTGATCAGTGAGAAGAATGTTCCTTACATTGGTGGTCAGTGGGAAGAATGTCCCTTACATTGGTGATCAGTAGGAAGAATGTTCCTTACATTGGTGATCAGTGGGAAGAATGTTCCTTACATTGGTGATCAGTGAGAAGAATGCCCCTTACATTGGTGATCAGTGGGAAGAATGCCCCTTACATTGGTGATCAGTGGGAAGAATGCCCCTTACATTGGTGATCAGTGGGAAGAATGCCCCTTACATTGGTGATCAGTGGGAAGAATGCCCCTTACATTGGTGATCAGTGGGAAGAATGCCCCTTACATTGGTGATCAGTGGGAAGAATGTTCCTTACATTGGTGATCAGTGGGAAGAATGCCCCTTACATTGGTGATCAGTGGGAAGAATGTCCCTTACATTGGTGATCAGTGAGAAGAATGCCCCTTACATTGGTGATCAGTGGGAAGAATGCCCCTTACATTGGTGATCAGTGAGAAGAATGCCCCTTACATTGGTGATCAGTGGGAAGAATGTTCCTTACATTGGTGATCAGTGGGAAGAATGCTCCTTACCATTAGAGGAACCCTGGTTGATAAGGCGGGTTTAGAACATTGGATTAGAGTTTAATAAAACTTCTGTCCGAAGTACTTTAATAAATATGACGTCCACCCTTCCTGAACATGAACTCTAGATGACGTAGTCACTGGACATAATAACCATTGTTACGCTGATAATAAGCTGTTACCAATTCCTTCCAGGATAATAATAACTGACATTTGTATGTAACTAGCAAACTAGTAATATTACTACAAATGCTGTACTTTTTTAATGAAATATGTGATGAAGAAAAAAAATTGTGAGTGCACCCTGAACAAATCTTAAAAGTGTCACATTTTTACCTTAAAGGGGTGTTCCAGGCTTTTTTTTATGTTTATTATCACGTGTCCCAGGCGATCGCCTACAGGGAGGGGCTGCCAAAAGGCAAAATGACGTATCGCCTCAGCAGCCCCTCGGTGGAAGGAGGAAGTGGGACACGTAGTCCCACTCCTCCTGAAGCCCCCACTCCCCCCCCAAAAAAATTACATGCCAAATGTGGCATGTAAGGGGGCAAGAAGTGGATTAAGCGGAAGTTCCACTTTTGGGTGGAACTCCGCTTTAAATTAACAACGTTTTATTTATTTATTTTATGAGGGGTTCACTTGTCGAGGAATTGAATATGTTAATTTAAAGAGGAACACCACTTTCGATGAGAAAAAAACATTCCCCTCTGGTTGATCTTTGTACACTGCAAGGATTTTAACAAAGTTTGTTGCAGATTCTGACCTTGTTGTTCTGAAAAAAAAGCTGTTTTTGTGAACATCCCCCCAGAAATGTCCTGCCTGTGTAATTGGCTCACTGATTTTCCCAGAATTATGCACTGGGAATCACAAGATACAAGTCTGTCTGTGGGCACCCCCTGCATTAAAAAAAAGTATTATTTGGGAAAACCGCATGTAAAGGGATGCAGACCCTGCCACTTTCCTCATTATAACCAAGTGCAGCAGCTGAGAAGGGGAGCAAAGCGGACGTGTGTCTGCCCTCGCCTCTACCTGGCGGCACCTGACGTGGGCAAGCGGAGCCTGGGATACATAGAGGGAAGGAGGGGCGCACCTGGGGAATGTGGAGCATTAAGGGCGGCAGCCCAGGCACCAGGTTGAAATTTCTTGTCGTTATGGCGACCTGATGCCTGGGGTTTGTCGAGCCCTGCTTTAAGCTCTTTATTGTTCCCCTTCTTACGTTACAGAACTCTTATGCCGCATACACGCCATCATTTTTCCTGATGTTCAAAAACCCGTCGTTTTCCACAACGTGATTCCTCTCCAGCCTGATGCAAAAAAAAACATCCGACCAAAGCACGGTGACGTACAACACGTACAACGGGACTATAAAGGGGAAGTTCCTTTAAAATGGCGCCACCCTTTGGGCTGCTTTTGGGCTGCATTACTTGATTCTGAGCATGCACGTTTTTTTTCCCCCTTGGAAGAGCATACACACAACAGTTTTTCGCGACGAGATAAAGACTGACAGGAAACACGGGGAGAAAAAAGAGCTGATTTCAATTTTTTTGCGGGCAGTTTTTTCGTCGAGAAAACTGCTAGGGTTTCTCATCGTGAAAACCGGTCGTGTGTACGAGGCATAAGATAGCAGCTGTGAAAACTGTGTAAAAATCCACGTTATCTTTTATCAATTTTTTTTTCTTATTGGCTCCTGACATTGTGTGTATGTGTGTATATATATATATATATATATATATATATATATATATTATAATTCTTTTTTTTTAACTGACCTCAGGCTAAAAGAAAAATAAGTGGAGTTACTCTTTAATAACAGTGATTAGGTTTATTTCTCCTGTAACAATGTTGTATTGTATTTGTGTATTTGGTGTATTTATAATACTGGGCAGTTGTTTAACCCTCCTAGATAACTGTTTATATAACAATCTCTTGCTGTTAAAAATAAACTCAGCGTTTAGTTTGGAGTTGCTGTTATCGCCATGTTTATTAGCTCACGCAGCGAGGGACCTGCCTAATCAAGTCGTTTAATAGCCGATGTGTAAATACTTTTGCTATACACGGCTGCGTTGTAACCTACCTTGGCTCGGCCGCCCCTGCGCTAATCTGTGGGTTTGAGACTGATAGGCTTGGAATGCACACGGCGTGTTCCAGCCTCTTAAACCTCGGCGCAATAATAATACTGGACTGTGAGACAATAACTGTTTGGCTCCTTGTTTTGGGTGTCAGTGAGGTGTCTGAAAAGCAGTCAGTACATCGCCGCTGTCCTTGTGGATAGTAGTTACCATTTTATTGGCGACGATGTATGGCCTGTATTTACTAATACTGTACCAAATACATGCATGTTAATGGTACATTTCATTTAAAGTAAATGTATAGTTCTGTACATGGCTTTTTTTTCTCAGGATAGGTGCAGGTTCTCCCCTCTTCCCTGAGTCACCCCCTTGCAATGCTGGACTGGGACAAAAATTTGGCCCTGGACTTCATCCAGACCGGCCAACTTGAATTTTGCAAACACGGACAGAAACAGTATATAAACTATACGCAATTGTGCAAAAAAACATAAGTAAAAACATTCCACTTTAAGTATAAACATCCCATCATTAGACACCTTAAGTCTCCATTCACACCTAGGCGTTTTGTCGCCTGAAGCGCGACGCTACAATACGCCGTACCGTTGAATTTGCATTATTGTCTATGGAGACCGTTCACATCTCCTAACACCAAACGCCGATTTTGGAAAAAAGTCCCGGACCCTTTTCCGTACGCGCGTATCGGGCGGCTTTGGCGTTTCCGCATAGCTGACAATGGCTATACAAAAAGCAGGATTTTAAAACGGCGCGTTTTGTCCACTGCAAATCGCGGGTACAAAACGCCTAAACTTTGTCGCCCAAATACACCCAAAATCGCTAACGCCTAGGTGTGAATCCAGCCTTAGAGAGAAATGTGTAAGTTGTATTAAAGGTGTTGGGCATAGGACAGAACATATATCTGTCCTCCAAGTTTTAACATTTTTATTTATCTGTATGAAAATGTGTTAACTGAAAATATACTCTTAACTCCGTCATCTTCACTCACCTCATTTATTATTTCACTAAGGCTTCTTTCACACTTGCGGACCGACCGTAGGTCCTCTTTTCCACCCATCCATGTACGGATGAAAAAGGGACATACATTGGTCCCTATGAGATCTCGCCCGCTTCCGCATTCTTCCGATTCCTTCCGTCTGCGAATCGGATCGGGAGAACACGGACAGACGATCCATGTTCATCCGATCCCACCATAGGGGAGAGCGGAGAAAAGACAGGGTGGTCCCCGCACAATGTGTATAAGGGCCCTTTCACACGGGCCAGGTCAGTAAAGATCCCCCCCGTGAACCTCCGCTTGGTCAGCGGGGATCAACGGAGCGATCCCCGCTGAGCAAGCGGAGGTTCACGGGGCGGATCTTTACTGACCTGGCCCGTGTGAATGTGCCCTTATACTCTTCTGCATTTTTCTCCTCCTTCCTTCTCACATCACTACATAAAGTGGGAGGGCTAACGTCATGTTGGAACAGTGCTACAGCCTCATTGGCTGGAATCTCAGAAACTGGCATTGCCACACAGCCATTCAGCAATGCAGCGGCGCTAAGGCTGAGCCGGGTTTTGCGCACTAGGACGTGAGGTGATGGGCAGTGTAGATGGCAGGTCTCTCCCATACCTGCCGGCCGGACAAAGCCAATCATCCCTGGCGGTGCTGAAATTAATGGCTGCGCGACCCGTGCAGCTATTACTTTGACATGTTATCACTGAGCCATCAGCCCACCAGTACACCTCCGATACTCCCGATAGCCAGTACATGCCTGCCCCCTTTGTCTCTACCCCGATCTACCTCTGAGCACTGTCCCTTGTCTCTACCCCGATCTACCTCTGAGCACTGTCCCTTGTCTCTACCCCAATATACCTCTGAGCACTGTCCCTTGTCTCTGCCCCTGACTTACCTCTGAGCACTGTCCCTTGCCTCTGCTCCTGACCTACCTCTGAGCACTGTCCCTTGCCTCTGCTCCTGACCTACCTCTGAGCACTGTCCCTTGTCTCTGCTCCTGACCTACCTCTGAGCACTGTCCCTTGTCTCTGCTCCTGACCTACCTCTGAGCACTGTCCCTTGTCTCTGCTTCTGACCTACCTCTGAGCACTGTCCCTTGTCTCTGCTTCTGACCTACCTATGAGCACTGTCCCTTGTCTCTGCTTCTGACCTACCTCTGAGCACTGTCCCTTGTCTCTGCTCCTGACCTACCTCTAAGCACTGTCCCTTGTCTCTGCTTCTGACCTACCTCTGAGCACTGTCCCTTGTCTCCACTCCTGACCTACCTCTGAGCACTATGCCTTGTCTCTGCTCCTGACCTACCTCTGAGCAAGGTCCCGTGTTGCTGCCCCTGACCTACCTCTGAGCACTTCCCGCTTGTCTATTTCTTCCACTGATACCAATATCGGGACACTATTTCTCCCATTGATACCAATGATAGGGCATTGCTTACCCCCACTGACGCTTGGACATTTTCTGCATCCCCTGTATCCACACTCTGGCACCTCCAAGGCCTAAAGAACAGTAAACTGGCCCTTTGTTTAGAAAGTTTGGAGCCCCCGGTTTATACAAGTAGATCCAACAAATGAGTATCTAAGCTACCTATACATTAGGTAATTATATTTCTCAAAAGAGAAGTGCAGGATTGTACTTATCTACTTGAGGTAGTATTGGTCCGACGCTGCAGCTATCCCCCCACCACCAATAGACCCGAGAATTGAGTGATCACATGACCGCTGATTGCTCGGTTCTCGGGTCTGCTCTGAGTAGAGAGAGTGGTGACCGTCAGTCACTGCTCTCTGCTCAGCCCTTCAATCGGTCAATCGAGTGCTGGGCAGGAGTAGCGGCGGGAGTGGCTGGCTCAGGCTCTCAGCCAGTTGCTGATCAGCAAGCGGGGCTTATTCTGACATTATTGTCGGGATGTTCTCAGAGGCTGGAGCAGGTCTATGATGTCAGCTGACAGTGGACTTTAGCCCCGCTGTCAGCTGATTCTGGGTCACAAGGGTTGCAGAAATAAATGCACGTGAGAAGCATGGCCAAACAAACTTTTGGCCATACTTCTCTTTTAACATAACTAAATGGCTACATTAATATGAAAAAATTTTTATAAAAATTGAAATATAAATAAATCTCTTGATCCAGCAAAGGACAACGGAAGCATTTAGCTGAATAGACTGCCGGGTGTGTTCACCTCCTTTATCAACAATACTTGCTGCTTGAGAGATCATTGATGCTTATCTGTGTTTCCAATAGACAAGTTCCCAAATTCACATGTTTCAGTCCACGGACGGATCTTCTTCTCCGTCATCAATGGAAATTATTGTGCATATTCTGGCCTGGCATGCTGGACTCTGCGGGCTTCAAGCTACAGTTAGGTCTTTGAAGTTTTTGTTTGGAAAACCCACATTTAAAGTGGTTGTCTGTTATCTTCACTTTCTTGGGAACATCTTGTGGATTACTCAGTTTCCCAGTAACTGTCATAAATGGCATTATCTTCAGTCATTCAATCATGCCGATATCATAAAAAGCATTCATTTATTTATGACTACTTATGAGAAAAGCTGTCAAATGATCTTCAGAGTAATGCCGCGTACACACGATAATTTTTCGGCATGTAAAACGTTTAACAACGTTTTTCAGCATCTAGAAAAAAACGTTGTTTTTTTCCAACTTTATCATTAAAACGGCCTTGCATACACACAATCGTTTAAAAAAAATGCTCTAGCAAAGCGCGCTGACGTACAACACGTGTGACAGCACTATAAAGGGGAAGTTCCATGCGAGTAACGCCACCCTTGGTGCTGCTTTAGCTGATTCCATGTTAGTAAAAGACGATTCGCGCCTTTCTGTCTGTTACAGCGCGATGAATGTGCTTACTCCATTACGAACGGTAGTTTTACCAGAAGGAGCGCTCCCATCTCATAACTTGCTTTTGAGCATGCACAGGTTTTTCACATCGTTTAAGCCCACACACGATAATTTTTTACAACCCGAAAAACGACATTGTTTAAAACGTTGTTAAAAAATGCAGCATGTTCGAATTTTTTTTTTTTTGTCGTTTTTCAGAACCCGAAAAATGATGTGAAGCCCACACACGATTATTTTTAATGACATTTTTTAAAAACTTTGTTTTTTTCATGCCAAAAAATGATGGTGTGTACACGGCAAAGTTTGGAGACCACTGGTTTAGATCAAAGCATATTCATGTGTTAGAATGGCCCAGTCACAGTCCAGACCTAAATCCAGTTGAGAATCGGTAAAAAAAACTAGAAAATTGCTGATCACAGACATTCTCCATCCAATCTGACAGAACTTGAGATATTTTACAAAGAAGAATGAGGGAAAAATGTCCCTCTCTAGATGTGCAAAGCTGGTAGAGACATCCCCAAAAACACTTGCAGCTGTAATTGCAGAGAAAGGAGGTTCTACAAAGTATTGAATCCGGGGGGCGCCATACAAATGTCACACTTTCCAATTTTTTTTTGGTAAAAAAACATTTTTCTTCCACTTTACAATTATGTGCCACTTTTTTTTGGTCTATCACATAAAATCCCAATAAAATACATTTACATTTTTGGTTGTAACATGACAAAATGTGAAAAATTTCAAGGGGTGTGAATATTTTTCAAGGCACTGTATCTTAATAAGAGTATTAAAATCGAACCGATTTTCATTTGTTTCCCTTAAAACAATTAAAAATCCTGCACATCCCCTTTAAACAACGCCATTGTTTAATGACTGATGGCATTGGAATGGATGGAGACTGTTACATTTTCGTGTCCAAACAAACAGCAGGTGTCTGTGAACTTGTAAAGACAAGTTCAGACAGATCAAGACATCGTGTAAAGTGACCCGTGAAATGACAGGTCACATTACACTTCATGGGATTCATGAACTCTTATTTTTCTGATCATAACAAGACAGAACCTTTTTTAAGACACTCTTTTGCCTGGTTTGTTTGTATCTGAAGCCTTAAAGTGACTCTGTTGCCCAAAACTTTTGCCCCCTATAAAAGAAGACACAGGCATACTCATGTCACTTCTTTACTTTGTTCAAGTAATGTGGTCTCTTGTCAGAATCTTTAGCATTAGACTCTTCGGAAACTATTGTATACATGAGTCCTCTTTGGCAGGCTGTGGTTCCATCCTCCCACCCTGTGTCCAGAAGTGATGTAGCGGTTGGAGGATGAAACCATGGGGCACGGCTGGGGACACCGGCCTCTGACACTCCCAGTAGTGTCTAATGCTAAAGATTCTATGTGGGTTGCAGCACTGAAACAGAGTCCATTGATGGACTTGGCCATTTCAGCAGGGACTGGCTGCGATTTATTCCATCTATGGGCAGGCTGATTATACCTAAGTCAATCCATCAGTCGACTTGGGTACAACCAACCTGTTGGATTTTTAGCATGCGATTACTGCTGGCAGCTATAGATGGCTAACAGTAATCTTTGTATTCTGCCAGCCAGGAAGGTTGCCCGCACAATAAAATAGCACTACGGGAGGCATCCTCCCATCAACACTGACTGCGTTAATGAGGGAATAGAGCAATTTTTTTGTGGCCGTTAGTGTAAGGAAAGAAAAACGTTTAGTCCCTTGAAACCAACACCTCCCAGCCCTTTAAGGCCTCGTACACACGATTAAATGTGTCTGTTCAAATCGGTCGGACCGACCGATTTGAACAGATCTGTCTGCTGGGATTTTGGATTGCTCGCGTGTACACGCGTGTACACACGAGCAAACCAAAATCCCCGCCAGCAGACAGCGCGCTGACGTGTAGGTGCGAGAAGACATGTCTGCTGGTTAGCGTACTAACCAGCAGACATGTCGGGCGGACGGATTCCCAGCCGACAGATTTCAAAGCATGCTTTGAAATCTGTCGGGTGGCCAAATCCGTCTGTTTGCCCGTACACACGATCGAATCTGTCTGCTGAAATGGTCTAGCAGACCGTTTCCAGCAGACAGATTTGATCGTGTGTACGAGGCCTAAGGGGTTTAGGATAGGGTGACTAGACATCCCCTTTTTCCGGGGACAGTCCCCGGATTGAGGACGCTGTTCCCGGACCAAATCTGTCCCCGGTTTTGTCCCTGGACTGGATTTAAACAGGGGCTGGGGCAATTTCAAAGTCAGTTGGTGCAGAATTAAGAAAAATAATAATCTGATGATCATGTGCTGGTCAGAGTGGAGGGAATATTTCTTCAGTTTCGGGTGCATGCCCGTTCCGTTCCTGCTCGCTTGTTCTTCTGCCTTGACTCAAGTCCCGGCCAGCTGCCTGCCTATCTCCTTGCCTTCCCTGGCAGAGTGATCTTCCTCAGCTCCCCACCCATTAGTAGCCACGGCCTGGAGAATAAGACTTGACAGGCTGTGAGGCGGACAGCGATGGTGACGTGCAGAGAGTCGCTGATTGTCGCTATTACTAGTAAAAAAAAATATGTCTCCAGATTTCATTTAAAAAATGTGGTCACCTTAGTTTAGGATGCTGGGAGGTGGGGTTTATGATGATGTGACCACAGTGATTGGCCGGTCCCGACACAGTTACAGTCAGCAACGAGAAGGTCAAGATTGCTACTTGCCTGCCAGTAACTGTGCTGGGAGCGAGCAGGGTGCACGTTCTTGGCACAGCTGTATTTACACTAATGCACACAAACATGCAGTCGCTCAGCGCCAAGGTCAACCCACGAGAGGCCACATATTTCTGTGCGAGAGCAATTGGTAGCCATGTTTGGAAGACTCCAGATAGCCTTTAGTCCAGGGGACCCCAACCCCTGGACTGCAGATCAGTGCTGGTCTGTGGCCTGCTGGGAACCAGGCTGCGCAACTAGTGATCAGCGGTGGGCAGAGCGAGCCAGCACAACCTGCGCTGCCACCCACCAACCACCAGTGGATGCCCACTCTTCTTCTTCTAGCACCACTACTCTCTTCCCTCTCTGTGGTGACGAAGAAGAAGGGGAGGAAGAAGAATACCGGAAGGATCTCAGAGAACTGGTGAGATTGGCTGCCCCTTCTTCGACCCTGAGGTGACAGGTTGCACTCCCAACCAACCCTGCCGAGGTGAAAGTCTGCATCGATCAACATACAACCTCCCCCCAGGTGACAGGCTGCACTGACCAAACACCCGCTTACCTTCACCCACCCCCAGTCTGTGGAAGGGGGTTGTCTTCCTTGGTCCCTGGTCCCGGGAGATTGGGGACCACTATTTTAGACCACAAGTTTGCTCATTAGCTGCAAAGTGTAGACCAAGCCAATTCAGCTCCGTACATACAGTACCTTTTAGCGCTTGTCAGGGGCAAAAGCACCTGCATAGTCCATGAAAACACCCCATGTGGAACTGCAACGTGGACAAGCCATAAAAAGGGTACAGGGGTTGCTATGCAGAAGATCTTGTTTTTCGTTGTTATTAGGCACCCAGATAATCTGTCGTTTATTACTGCACATTTTTTTACACTTTGACCTGAACAAGCTTTATTATCAAGATCATTTGTCCTTGGCAGTAATGTGTTGTTGATTATCAGGCTTGTCTCATTCTAATATTCGTATTACTCCCGTGTTTTATTTAAATGCGTGGTTATGTGTACATGATATGTAATGCACCCCCTTAAGGAGCCGCTGGTGAATGTTCTTCCTTTGCCCCAGTAAAAGCCCATTGAATTTTCTCCACTGTCTCTGGTTAAAATGGAACAGTCTAGGGGTGTCTTTTTGAAGATTTATTAAAAAGTGGAACTTGAATGGGCTAGAGAGGGCATGGGATATGCCAAATTGTGTCACTAAACTCTTTGAGGACTCTTCTCTGTCTCAAAGCTGCAAAACACAAGTCCCACACAGGTAAATATGTATTCCTTCGAGAAACTAAGAGCTACATATAGTCACTATGGCCCCACACACAGGTCGTTCATTGTTTGCCTCCTGATATTGACCGGATACTCATCAGGGATGGAGACTCCTGGTACTTTCCAGTGAGCTTCTCCAGACCCAAACTGAATCCAGGACCTGATTTAGCAAATAGATCCCCAGCTTAAGCACCAGCTGGGACCTCGATGTCTTCAGAATGGCACAATCCTGCACAGGGGTCCCTTCCAGAACGTCTAGACCCAGGAACTCCTCACCCCTGCCTCAAGACTATTTTATTGGATCTGAAAATAAGGTGCTACAACCCAACGGAATAAGGGGATCTTTTAGAGCTGCCGGATACAGAAAGGCCGTTGCACAGCAGCAGTTACAGTCATGAAAAGAGATAATCCGCAACTCTTTGCTTTTCTTTTAAAAATCTTAAAAATGTATTGATTCTCCATAAAAGACACAATATCCAGACAGCAGATGTTAATGCTTTTCAGCAATGTGGGCCTTGTTCACAACCACCAAGGTCTGGACCCAGGAACTACTGGCCCCTGCCTCAAACCTCAGACTATTTATGGGCCCCTCCAGCCAAATACTGGGTACATCTCCCCAGGGATTGGCTGGATCAACATAAATATCCAGACTGGTTCTCTCAGGCTTCCCCCCACTATAATTCTAGAATCCTTTAGAATACAGGGGGGAGTAATCAAAGCAACAGCCTGTGAGACACTGAGCAGGCCAGAACAATCAACACCTGCTCCACTGATTAAAGAGGAGCTAAACTAAATGTACCTATCAACCTGCACTAAGGGTGCTACAAATATACAGTATATAGTAACTACACAATTTTTTTTTTATAAATAAGCAGTATAGAGCTGATAAACAGGCTATAACTACCTTTGTCAACCCTTTTTACCCCTAAAGGAATCCTTGAAATCATATTTAGATCTTGAGGAATCCCTGCTTAAACCAATTCATGAGAAAATGACCATTACATTGGTGGCCAGAAGGAAGAATGCCCCTTTACATTGGTGGCCAGAAGGAAGAATGCCCCTTGCATTGGTGGCCAGAAGGAAGAATGCCCCTTGCATTGGTGGCCAGAAGGAAGAATGCCCCTTGCATTGGTGGCCAGAAGGAAGAATGCCCCTTGCATTGGTGGCCAGAAGGAAGAATGCCCCTTGCATTGGTGGCCAGAAGGAAGAATGCCCCTTGCATTGGTGGCCAGAAGGAAGAATGCCCTTTGCATTGGTGGCCAGAAGGAAGAATGCCCCTTACATTGGTGGCCGGAAGGAAGAATGCCCCTTACATTGGTGGCCGGAAGGAAGAATGCCCCTTACATTGGTGGCCGGAAGGAAGAATGCCCCTTACATTGGTGGCCGGAAGGAAGAATGCCCCTTACATTGGTGGCCGGAAGGAAGAATGCCCCTTACATTGGTGGCCTGAAGGAAGAATGCCCCTTACATTGGTGGCCAGAAGGAAGAATGCCCCTTACATTGGTGGCCAGAAGGAAGAATGCCCCTTACATTGGGGGCCGGAAGGAAGAATGCCCCTTACATTGGTGGCCGGAAGGAAGAATGCCCCTTACATTGGTGGCCTCAAGGAAGAATGTCCCTTTACACTGGTGGCCAGAAGGAAAAATACCCCTTGCATTGGTGGCCATAAGGAAGAATGCCCCTTGCATTGGTGGCCAGAAGGAAGAATGCCCCTTGCATTGGTGGCCAGAAGGAAGAATGTCCCTTGCATTGGTGGCCAAAAGGAAGAACGCCCCTTACATTGGTGGCCAGAAGGAAGAATGCCCCTTACATTGTTGGCCAGAAGGAAGAATGCCCCTCACTCTGGTGGACAAAAGGAAGAATGCTCCTTACATTGGTGGGCAGTGAGAAAATGCTCCTTACATTGGTGGCCAGAAGGAAGGCCCCTTACATTGGTGGCCAAATAGAAGAATACCCCTTTTGCAGTAGTTGTCATAACGCCACCCTAGGCATCATGACGCTAACTCTGTCATTGGTCGTAAAACTATGCAGGCTCTATTAAATGGGAGATCAAATAGCCACAAGGAGCCCGTAAACCTCCAGAGGAGCCCTAGAATTCCACAGAAGCATGGTTGAGAATGACTGACTGGATTTGAGAGAGAGGTAACTGCTATAACCAATATAGGTGTACTCCTACTAGTTGCCTTGTACCAGGTCTGAACATGATAGTCCCACCTCCACCATTCCCCCTCTGGCCTGTGATCGCATTATGTACATCATCACCATTGCCTCACACGGACACATAGCAAGCCCAAGTCCAACTTGGTACATCTCCCCAGGGATTGGCTGGATCAACATAAATATCCAGACTGGTTCTCTCAGGCTTCCCCCCACTATAATTCTAGAATCCTTTAGAATACAGGGGGGAGTAATCAAAGCAACAGCCTGTGAGACACTGAGCAGACCAGAACAATCAACACCTGCTCCACTGATTAAAGAGGAGCTAAACTAAATGTACCTATCAACCTGCACTAAGGGTGCTACAAATATACAGTATATAGTAACTACACAATTTTTTTTTTTATAAATAAGCAGTATAGAGCTGATAAACAGGCTATAACTACCTTTGTCAACCCTTTTTACCCCTAAAGGAATCCTTGAAATCATATTTAGATCTTGAGGAATCCCTGCTTAAACCAATTCATGAGAAAATGACCATTACATTGGTGGCCAGAAGGAAGAATGCCCCTTGCATTGGTGGCCAGAAGGAAGAATGCCCCTTGCATTGGTGGCCAGAAGGAAGAATGCCCCTTGCATTGGTGGCCAGAAGGAAGAATGCCCCTTGCATTGGTGGCCAGAAGGAAGAATGCCCTTTGCATTGGTGGCCTTACATTGGTGGCCGGAAGGAAGAATGCCCCTTACATTGGTGGCCTCAAGGAAGAATGTCCCTTTACACTGGTGGCCAGAAGGAAAAATACCCCTTGCATTGGTGGCCATAAGGAAGAATGCCCCTTGCATTGGTGGCCAGAAGGAAGAATGCCCCTTGCATTGGTGGCCAGAAGGAAGAATGTCCCTTGCATTGGTGGCCAAAAGGAAGAATGCCCCTTACATTGGTGGCCAGAAGGAAGAATGCCCCTTACATTGTTGGCCAGAAGGAAGAATGCCCCTCACTCTGGTGGACAAAAGGAAAAATGCTCCTTACATTGGTGGGCAGTGAGAAAATTCTCCTTACATTGGTGGCCAGAAGGAAGAGTGCCCCTTACATTGGTGGCCAAATAGAAGAATACCCCTTTTGCAGTAGTTGTCATAACGCCACCCTAGGCATCATGACGCTAACTCTGTCATTGGTCGTAAAACTATGCAGGCTCTATTAAATGGGAGATCAAATAGCCACAAGGAGCCCGTAAACCTCCAGAGGAGCCCTAGAATTCCACAGAAGCATGGTTGAGAATGACTGACTGGATTTGAGAGAGAGGTAACTGCTATAACCAATATAGGTGTACTCCTACTAGTTGCCTTGTACCAGGTCTGAACATGATAGTCCCACCTCCACCATTCCCCCTCTGGCCTGTGATCGCATTATGTACATCATCACCATTGCCTCACACGGACACATAGCAAGCCCAAGTCCAACTTGGTACATCTCCCCAGGGATTGGCTGGATCAACATAAATATCCAGACTGGTTCTCTCAGGCTTCCCCCCACTATAATTCTAGAATCCTTTAGAATACAGGGGGGAGTAATCAAAGCAACAGCCTGTGAGACACTGAGCAGACCAGAACAATCAACACCTGCTCCACTGATTAAAGAGGAGCTAAACTAAATGTACCTATCAACCTGCACTAAGGGTGCTACAAATATACAGTATATAGTAACTACACAATTTTTTTTTTTTATAAATAAGCAGTATAGAGCTGATAAACAGGCTATAACTACCTTTGTCAACCCTTTTTACCCCTAAAGGAATCCTTGAAATCATATTTAGATCTTGAGGAATCCCTGCTTAAACCAATTCATGAGAAAATGACCATTACATTGGTGGCCAGAAGGAAGAATGCCCCTTGCATTGGTGGCCAGAAGGAAGAATGCCCCTTGCATTGGTGGCCAGAAGGAAGAATGCCCCTTGCATTGGTGGCCAGAAGGAAGAATGCCCCTTGCATTGGTGGCCAGAAGGAAGAATGCCCTTTGCATTGGTGGCCTTACATTGGTGGCCGGAAGGAAGAATGCCCCTTACATTGGTGGCCTCAAGGAAGAATGTCCCTTTACACTGGTGGCCAGAAGGAAAAATACCCCTTGCATTGGTGGCCATAAGGAAGAATGCCCCTTGCATTGGTGGCCAAGAAGGAAGAATGCCCCTTGCATTGGTGGCCAGAAGGAAGAATGTCCCTTGCATTGGTGGCCAAAAGGAAGAATGCCCCTTACATTGGTGGCCAGAAGGAAGAATGCCCCTTACATTGTTGGCCAGAAGGAAGAATGCCCCTCACTCTGGTGGACAAAAGGAAGAATGCTCCTTACATTGGTGGGCAGTGAGAAAATTCTCCTTACATTGGTGGCCAGAAGGAAGAGTGCCCCTTACATTGGTGGCCAAATAGAAGAATACCCCTTTTGCAGTAGTTGTCATAACGCCACCCTAGGCATCATGACGCTAACTCTGTCATTGGTCGTAAAACTATGCAGGCTCTATTAAATGGGAGATCAAATAGCCACAAGGAGCCCGTAAACCTCCAGAGGAGCCCTAGAATTCCACAGAAGCATGGTTGAGAATGACTGACTGGATTTGAGAGAGAGGTAACTGCTATAACCAATATAGGTGTACTCCTACTAGTTGCCTTGTACCAGGTCTGAACATGATAGTCCCACCTCCACCATTCCCCCTCTGGCCTGTGATCGCATTATGTACATCATCACCATTGCCTCACACGGACACATAGCAAGCCCAAGTCCAACTTGACCATGCCCGAACCCACCTCTTCAAGCAGGCCAGGGCTTCTTGGTATGTTGATCAGTTCCTGAACATGGTTTGGAGCAATTGGACTAGTCAAATGAACTGGACTTTGGGGTTCAAACAAACTCGGTCACATTACGGATTGCCCAGTGTGAGTACGCCCTTACAAGCCAAGGGTCATTACTAGCAACTGTTTACATGTCACACTGATTTACATCCGTTGTCTATGCAAACCTTGGGTGCCTAAAGGGAAAGTACATTCTTGGCCCATGTTCCTTTTTAAAAGGGTAGAACATGTAGAAAAATATGTTTGATAACTGTGTGTTTTAAAGGTCAAAGTTACACACACTTCATGTAAACGTTCTTACCAATGTGTGCATACTGTGTAGTAGTGCTGCAGTGCAATCATGCTATGCTGTTTCTCTCTCTCTCTCTAAATGCAAATCTTTTAGCCTGCTTGGAAACAACAGACTCTATCTGCCAAAATTCCACAAAAAAAAAAAAACAGAAAATGTTAAAAAGCAATGTTAACAGACTTTCAGTAGTGAGTGCGTGTGCCAGTACACAGAAGCATGGCAGATTTTTCTCCTGCGTGCGCCTGTTATGATTCACTTGGCTTGCCGCACAGTGGGGTTGCAGGCTAGGGCGGCACATTTAACAGCTTATGCTGTCAACACTTAGTGAGCTCAACACCTCACAGGAGGATATGTTCCAATGAGTGAACTTCGGGTATAGTAATGACCACAGAACCATTAGTGAAACCTAAACTGTCCCTGACTTTATTTTCGGAGATTGTAATAACAGGGACCCGGGCGTGACATCATCACATCGCGCCCGGGCCTCCGGCGGTCACAGTCATCTCTATGGCAAACATCTGTCGGACGGCGATCATCTCTCCGGGCCCCCGATGGGATGGGAGAGCCCGGAGAAGCACCGGATGGTGGCGGGAGGGGGGGATGTCCCCTCCCGCCGCCTGTAAGAACGATATAGCGGCGGAACCGCCGCTATGATCGTTCTTACGGTGCGCAGGATCGCCGCCACTAAAAAATTATATCTCAATGATGCCTCTGGGTGCAGGCATCATTGAGATATCCCCCCGCAAAGTCCAGGACGGCATGTGTGAATGAGCCCTAATGCCGCGTACACACGGTCGTTTTTTGCGATGAAAAAAAACGACGTTTTTTAAAACGTCATTTAAATTGATCGTGTGTGGGCAAAACATCGTTTTTTGTCTTAAAAAAAACGACCAAAAAAAAATTCCAACATGCTTGAATTTTTTGTGTCGTTTTTCAAAACGTCGTTTTTTGTTTCACAAAAAGTCACCGTGTGTAGCAAAAACGTCTTTCAAAACGACGTTTTTCAACCCGCGCATGCCCAGAAGCTAGTTATGAAGCGAGCTTCAATGGAAAAGTGTGGTGAACGTAACCTCGTTTTTTGTGAAAAAAACGATGGTGTGTATGCAACATCGTCTTTGAAAGTGACGTTTCAAAAACGTCGTTTTTTTTCATCGCAAAAAACGACCGTGTGTACGCGGCATTAGAGTACTATGTAGTTAAAAAGTAATGTATCATGAAATAAATGAACATTTCATCAATCTTTACCTACTGAGGGGCCCATTCACACCATATGCGTTAAAAGAGAAGTAAGACCAAAGCTTTTTTTTACCATACTTCTCTTGAGTGTTACAGGAGTGCACTTAATTTTGCTTTCCTGTGACCCAGAGTCAGCCGACAGCCGAAAACTTGCTGTCAGCTGATGTCACAAAGCCTCTCCAGGCTCTGGAAGCATCCCGACAATATTGTCAGGATTCACCCAGCTATATGCTCTATCATTCTCTTTTTTGTGTTTGTGTGTTTCACCTGGCTGCCTAACAGCTGGCTCCGTCCCTCAGCTTGCAGCTGAGAGGCGGAGCCAGCTGTGCAGCCCCCTTTTCCCAGCCCAGCCATCCAGTGAGCACTGGAAGAGCATACCGGTGACTGACAGTCGCTGCTCTCAATTCCAAGCAGACCAAGAACTAAGTGATCAGCGGTCACGTGACCGCTCAGTTTTCAGTCTTGCAGCCAACGTAGGACAGCTGCTGCATACGGAAATCCCAAGTGTGCAATGACGGCACGCGTTTCGTCATAAATGACGTCTTTGCTATTTTTTTCTTAAACCTATACTTGTTCTTTTAAAGTGGTAGTAAAGCAATTTTTGGTTGATTTATACCTACAGGTAAGTCTATACAGTAATAAGGTAGGTGCAGTAAACGTGCACCATTTAGGAGATACTTACTTTAGCACAGTGGTGGGCAAACTACGGCCCGCGGGCCGTATACGGCCCGCCGAACCTTTTAATCTGGCCCCCGGGCGGGCGCTGGCTACGGCGTTGTAGTGGCTGGCCGATGGGCGAATTACATCGCACAACGTCTCCTCCTCCTGGATAGTCAGTGGCTAGCAGCTAGCTGGAGAGAGGAGACGTTGCGCGATGTAATTCGCTAGCAGCTAGGGGAGGCGAGGCAGTGGGCAGAGTACGGCTTGAGCTGTACGTGCAGGCTCAGACAGGTAGTTGACGTCACGTCAGATGACGTCAACTCCTTTCCACGCGCCTGTGAGGAGCGATCCATGCGCCGGGAGCCTGTGAGCAGTGACTGGCGGCTGGCCATCCTAGGTGCAGAAAACAGAAATGTAATAGTCATCCATCACATCGGGACTTTCATCTGTACTGACGGTGAGTGATTGTTGCTATGCGACACAGATTGATGAATAACATCCATTATTCTATACTTCTATCTATTTTCTGTTTTCTGTGGTTTCTGTCGCTTGTCATGCTTTGTGCCCATTTTATCTTCTCTTTTTTTTAGTTTCTGACTGCTTTAGTTTCATTAGCTGGTTTATGTCATTTTAGCAGAAAATGCACCAATATATTGCAAACCAAATGGACACAAAGCATGACAAGCGACAGACACCACAGGAAACATAAAATAGATATGGTAAGAGAAGCCATGCCCAGCCACTGTCCATCAATTGTCACCACTGTGCCATGCCATCAAAAGCAATCACTGTGCCATCAATTGTCACCACTGTGCCATGCCAAATGCAGCCACTGTGCCATGCCATCAAACTGTGCCAGCAATGCAGCCACTGTGCCATCAATTGTCACCACTGTGCCATGCCAAATGCAGCCACTGTGCCATCAATTGTCACCACTGTGCCATGCCAAATGCAGCCACTGCCATCAAATGCAGCCACTGTGCCATCACCACTGTGCCATGCCATCAAAAGCAATCACTGTGCCATCAATTGTCACCACTGTGCCATGCCAAATGCAGCCACTGTGCCATCAAAAGCAACTGTGCCATCAATTTACCACTGTGCCATGCCAAATGCAGCCACTGTGCCATGCCATCAAAAGCAATCACTGTGCCATCAATTGTCACCACTGTGCCATGCCAAATGCAGCCACTGTGCCTGCCATCAAATGCAGCCACTGTGCCATCAATTGTTACCACTGTGCCATGCCATCAAAAGCAATCACTGTGCCATCAATTGTGCCAAATGCACCACTGTGCCATGCCATCAAAAGCAATCACTGTGCCATCAAAAGCAATTGCCATCATTGTCCACTGTGCCATGCCATCAATGTGCCATGCAGCCACTGTGCCATCAATTCTGCCAAATACCACTGTGCCATGCCATCAAAAGCAATCACTGTGCCATCAATTGTCAACACTGTGCCATGCCATCAAATGCAGCACTGTGCCATCAATTCTTACCACTGTGCCTGCCATCAAAAGCAATCACTGTGCCATCATTGTCAAACTGTGCCAGCAATGCAGCCACTGTGCCATGCCATCAAAAGCAATCAATGTGCCATCAATTGTCACCATTGTGCCATGCCAAATGCAGCTACTGTGCCATGCCATCAAAAGCAATCACTGTGCTATCAATTGTCACCACTGTGTCATGCCATCAAAAGCAATCACTGTGCCATCAATTGTAGTTTTGTAAAATAACTATTTTATGATTTTCTACCTTCAATTAATCTAAATTAATATTTAATGTTACAAATTTAAATTTTATTTATATTAATTCACACATACACACCGTCCATCTACTCTTGTTCCGGCCCCCGGGTCCAATATATGAACCCATTGCGGCCCTCGAGTCAAAAAGTTTGCCCACCCCTGCTTTAGCAGCACCGGTGATGTCACCATCACATGCGCCCTGCGTTCTTAATGAATGGCGTGCCGTCTATTGGGAGCCATGCCACCGCCGTGACTCCCCTGCACATGACATCATCTCGGCTCATCCGTACCAAACGCCCGTAGCCCACAACCCCCCCGGAAAAGCAGAGTCGGCAAGTGATTATACAGAGTTTAATCCACTGGTGTGATGGGGCGCTTTGAGTAAATATTAAGAGAAGCAATGAAGTCTATAATAAACCACCTTCTTGAAGCATATTTAGATTGTGATAATAACTTGTAAATTGGATATTAAAAAACGTCAAAATATAAAACGCAGTAGCAAACAAATCTATAGCCCGCTGAAGTGTGTATATAACGCATGCCTAGACATACGGAATGAAGGGTTGCTATTGCTTGCAGCAAAAACATGTTGTCTTGGAATGTGCAGAACGTTATTCAGGATATGTTGTTCGGCAAGTATAATGCTGTTTGTCGTCATTCCAGCAGCTCAGACCAGCCTGTCTGCTTGACATTTCAGATGTAAATTGATGTGAGCAGACTGGAACACCCACCATTTACTTATCTATTGTAGGGAAAGTTGCCAGGTACACCCCCCCATCCCCATGACCAACATGAGGGCATCCCATTTTCTTTATTTGATATCCAGTGCATGCAAGTGGATGTAAACCAGGGGTGCCCAACCTTTTGAGGAGCGAGGGCCACTTAAGCAAAATCGTAACCAGTCGTGGGCCACTATGAGCGGAGTGGGTGGATGACCGGTCCCTGTCCACCCTGCATTTGTAAAGCAGACACACCACACTCTACTGTATGGGCCCTCTGATCCGATGGAGGGGGGCCGATCTTCTTCTGTTTTCTTAGCAGATCGGATTGGAGGTAGGCGAGTGTAAACGGACACAAGTCTGTTTACCTCTTCCGCTTCATAGAGGTGAATGGAGGGAGCAGGGCCGATCCTAGGGTCACTGGCGCCTGGGTGCAGAAATATTTCTGGCGCCCCCACATGGGCGTCATCATTTTACTAACTCCTCCCCTTTACAAATGTTTCTATGGCAATGACTCAACCACAGAGGTGCTCCCCCACAAAATCTTCATTACCCCGGGATCCTTACATGATCTCTTAACAATAAACAAAATACAGGAAGAGAAGCAGAGTACTTTATTGGGACCTGGAGGAGGGCCTCTGTGATGGACACAGAGACGGCTTCTGTTAGAGAGTCTATAAGATGTTCGGCGCCCCCACCTCTGCAGGCGCCTGGGTGCAATGCACCCTGCCTAGGATCGGCCCTGGGAGGGAGGGTCCAATTGGGTCAGACCGACCACGTGAAAGGGGCCTAAGGCTTACACTGATGGTCTGTAGTCTACTCACACAATGGGTGCAGCGCAGTGCACCTGTGGCTTTCCTGCAGGTTAGCTGCACTTTGCCATAGAACTCTATTATATCCTGCAGGCGTGGTGCAGTTTCTGAAAGTGCATCAAACCCGCAGGTAATAACAGAAGTCTATGGCTCAGTACAGGTAACCGCAGGTGTACTTCGCTACACCTGTGGATCAGCTTGAAAGCAGCCCAGTAACCACTGCAGAACAGATATGCCCATATAATATATATAATATATATATATGTATATATATATATATATATATATTACACACACTGTGCCTTTAGTAATAAACATACCTTTAATTTCCATCTTCTATTCAGGTCTTTCTCCAGGCAAAGTGCATTTGGTATCACTCCGCCTATGACAGGAGCCGGTGCTTTACAGGAAGCATTGGCTTATGCGCACTGCTTGCTTTCTCTACCACTGGCTTTATTCACAACACTGATGCTCTGGGATGGAGGGTCGGCACCCTGCAATTTGGGCTTGCCAACCCGACATCCCAGAGCAGGAGGTCGTGGGCCGCATCAGAAGGCTCCGCTGGCCAAATGTGGCCTCCGGGCCACTGGTTGGACACCCCTGATGTAAACCCTTCCATATACCAAGTGAAGGGGGATCCACAGAGATAAAAGAAATCCTCCTACATAAGTTGTACCTGTTTACCTGCAGTCTTTTCTTCTCTACATCCATTCAAATTCCGGAATTTATAAAGCTTGTCTGAGCTGCCAGAAAACAGGGAGCTGAAATGACACTCTACAGAGCTCAGTGAGAGCTGATTGGAGGGAAGGGACACACTACATTTCACACAGAAACAGAGCCGAGGCTGTTAATCAGATGAAAGTCCCTCCCCTGTCACCTTTTTTCTCTTGGTGTCAGGGTAAATTGTCAGGAGTAACCCGTGCAGATAGAAGAAGAAAGAGGCAGCAGACAGAAATTACACTTTGTGCTCTGGACTGAGACAAGTACACACTATAGACGCGTATGCTTTGTTTATATTTCATGTCTGAGGTTTACAACCACTGTAATAAATACAGAGCTGCATCAATCTGCGTCTTTTATGTTTGCCTGGAGTCCAGCTTTAACTAATATGACATGGATTTAACGGGAAACAAAGTTGAGTTATTTTGTGCATAAGTGGATAATCGGCACAAAAAACGATGGGCCAGATTCTCGTAGATTGCGGCGTATCCTATTTACACTACGCCGCCGCAACTTACAGACGCAAGTGCCGTATTCTCAAAGCACTTGCTCCATAATTTGCGGCGGCGTAGTGTAAATGGCCCGGCGTATCCCCGCGTAATTCAAATTGGCAATGTAGGGGGCGTCTTGTATTTAAATTAAGCGCGCCCCCGCGCCGAACGAACTGCGCATGTGCCAGCTGTAAACGTAGCCCAGTGCGCATGCTCCAAATCACGTCACAAAAAGTCAATGAAACCGACGTGAACGTCACTTACGCAAAGCCCTATTCGAGAATGTTTTACGTAAACGACGGAAAATGCGACGCTGACCTGATGTCCATACTTAACATAGTGTAAGCCTCACCTACGCAAAGTTACCCCTCATATAGCAGGGGTAACTTTACGCTTACGCAAACGACGTAAACTACGACGACGGGGCGCAAATACGTTCGGGAATACGCGTATCTAGCTCATTTGCATATTCGACACGGAAATCGCCGTAAAACGCCACCTAGCGGCTAGCGTGAATATGCAACTTAGATACGACGGTGTAAGTGACTTACGCCAGTCGGATCTAAGGCAAATCTATGCGTAACTGATTCTAAGAATCAGGCGCATAGATACACCGTCGCGCAAACAGAGAGATGACGGCGTATCTGGAGATACGCCGTCGTATCTCCTTTGAGAATCTGGCCCGATGTGTTTAGGATCTGAAAAGATGCCAGTTTAGAAAATGATTATTACTATTATATAAATGATAAGGTTCGAAAATGTGAGTGTTGTGTTTGCTGGGTGGGGCATTTGGTAAGAATAACAATAGGACTAGTCTTCTAGTCTTCCTCGAAGCTCTTTGGGCAAAGTAATGGAAATCTGCTGGATGCGTAGACAGCGGTAAACTAAGATCGTTCTGGGCTTCCATTTTATTAAGTGGTTACGTACTTTCCTGTGTCATTATTTCTTAAAATGAAAGAGCTGCAAATTAGTTTTTTGCTGTAATGCCGCGTACACACGGTCGTTTTTTGCGATGAAAAAAAACGTTGTTTTTTAAAACATCATTTAAATTGATCGTGTGTGGGCAAAAAGTCGTTTTTTGTCTTAAAAAAAACCGACCAAAAAATAATTCCAACATGCTTGAATTTTTTGTGTCGTTTTTCAAAACGTTGTTTTTTGTTTCTCAAAAGGTAACCGTGTGTGGCAAAAACGTCGTTTAAAATGACGTTTTTCAACCCGCGCATGCCCAGAAGCTAGTTATGAAGCGAGCTTCAATGGAAAAGAGTGGTGAACGTAACCTCGCTTTTTTGTGAAAAAACGATGGTGTGTATGGAACATCGTCTTTGAAAAGTGACGTTTCAAAAACGTCGTTTTTTACTTCACAGAAAACTTTTTTCATCACAAAAAAGGATCGTGTGTACGTGGCATTAGAGCAGCTTCTTTAACCACTTCCTGCCCAGCCTATAGCAAAATGACGGCCGGGCGGTGGTTCCATCATATGATGTCTTTCAGGATAACGGCCCGGGGCGCGCTCCTGTGGGGGCACGCAGTGCGGTGATGCGGTGTGTCAGTTTGCTGTTGTCAATCACAGCCAGTGAGCCAATACAGAGAGAGCAAGGGCGGGGCCAAGCCACAGCTCTATGTGTCTTATGGACGCATAGAGCAGGGCTCAGGGGCAACCACCCACCAGTGCTTCCATAGCAAGCGGCTTGCTATTGGGGGCATTGGTCAAGGGGCAGAAACTAAAAGTGCCGGTGGGGGATCTGAGAAGAGGAGGATCGGGGCTGCTCTGTGTGAAACCATAACACAGAGCAGGGAAGTATAACATAACATGTTTGAAATTTAAAAAAGAAAGTCAACCAAGATCCTTTCCAACTATAATTTGACTGTATAGGAAGGAGAGGAACCCCCTGAACGCCATACATCAGCTACTCCCGACAGTCATAGAATAAAAGCAGTCTCCAGGACGTGTCACCGATGCGTTTCGCCCCGCCCGCGGGCCTTAGTCATGGTATAATTTGACTGTGCTACTAATGTGTTCTTTGTACTAGAAACTACTTTGTCTATCCTTTTGGCACAACTGGTATTTAAGTATTTTACATTACATTGCCAATAATTTATGCAGTGCTTTCCATACTGTGCGTTCACGTCAGTCCCTGCCCTCAGGGTCGGTTCATACCATTATTCACATGCGATCTGGGTGCCGTGCCATTTCAGCCCATTCATTTGAAAAAAATAAAAAGTAGTGCATGCGCACTTTAAAAAAATGCAGATCAACTGGATACTTCTGTACCATTCAATCCGCTGCATGCAAACACACCGCGTTTGCGACATGCATTTGGGGTGTCAGCATTGCAGTGAAACCTGCTGCAGATCGCAAGTGCAGTGCGATCTGCAGGCCCCTGGTGTCTCATAATTGAGACAGTAAGCCCAGGTTCACACTAGGCTGCGGGAGTGAAGCCGTGCGAGTTCAGCTGAACTCGCACGATTTTACTCCCGCTGGCAGTCCCGATTTCGGCCGCGATTTAAGAGACATCTGTGCAGGTTTCTGGCCCGAAATCGCAAAAAGTAGTACAGGAAGTACTTTTTGAAATCGGTGCAGATGTAGTGTGTGGTGCCGACAATTGCCGGAAAATCCTGCCGATTTGAGATGCGATTTGACATGTGAAATCGCATTCTCAAATCGTACCCAGTGTGAACCTGGGCTAAATGTCCCTTTCTCTGCAGCCTCATCTGGACAGTGAATGATTAGAAAGTGCTCTTCCTGTTCATTCACAAACTGAAGCATAATAATTCAGTATGCTTCAGTTATGAATGGACACAGGAGTGATTTGTACCAAATGCTCATTCAGGAAAGGATGGGGTCATATGACATATTACTGACCCATCCCTTGATGTGCCTGCAGTGCTGCGGGGGAAAGGGTCTAACAGGGGTGATCGTTAAGCAGGTTCATAGGGGGCACAAATCCAAGAACCGATCCCCCTACAGGGCAGCTGGAGGGAGAAAGAGGAGTAGAAGCCGGAAGCGCTGCAGAGAGATCCACATGTGAGCAAGAAGGCAGTACAACTGTCCCTCCTATTCGGCAGGTGCCCAGGCCCCCCTTTTGAACTGATGGGGCCCATGCCCGGTACAGTAGAGCCAGCTGTACTGCCTTAACAGCGGCCCTGAATATACAGTACCTACTTGCATGTCAACTGGGGGCTCCAGTGCCGTGGGCAGAATTGTAGCCCTCTTTTATCCAGAGGTCAATATGGAACAGATACAGAAACCTGATCCATACAGAGACATACCGAGCATTCACTGTGTTCATTCAGGAAAGGAAGGTGTCTGTAAATATGGCATATTTACATTTCACAATGCACCAATCCCCCGATTCTTTCCATCCTGAAACAATCCTAGCTGCTGGGGGTAGAGGAAGGAGGGGAGGGAAGCCAGTGTTCTATCAAATTGTGCCCTCCGTCGAAAAGAACGCAGAACAGGAGGGCACTCCAGCTGATTTGCTGATACCGAGTGATACCATTTCAGCAGAAGGACACCGTAGATGTCAGTCAGATTGTGCTTCACTGTAAACCCGTGGCTCAACAGCAAGGCACACTATGACAAATACAGTGTCCCTCCGCTTTTTGCATAGCATTAAATTGTGCCAGAGAAATGGTATCCCCCATCGAAAAAAGTCTCCTTTGATGTGCGCATGCCGTATGGGACGTCACTCCAGCTGATCGGCAACTCAGCTGGAGTGCCTTTCCATTCTGCGCATGTGAGGGTAGATTTAGACAGATCACCAGCAGCGCTGCGGGGGGAAAGGTGCATACAGGGGTGACAAAAAGTAGAAGCGCTGCAGAGAGATCCACAAGAGTGAGCAATAAGGCAGTACAACTGGCCCTCCTGCCCTGGAGATACCCATTCCCCGGTTTTGAACTGATGGGGCCCAGCAGGCCAAGTACAATAGGGCTGTACTGCCTTACCAGCGGCCCTGAATATACTATACCTACCAGCATGTCACCTGAGAACCCCAGTGCCGCAAGGCAGAATTGTAGCCACCTTTTATCCAGAGGTCATAATGGAAAAGATACAGAAACCTAATCCATACACGCAGACATACACAGACATACTAATTACATAATTAGGTTGCAGAGATCAGTTTGAGTGACGGGAGGTGACAGACGGCTCTCTACATAATACTTTTGTGCTGTAAGGCACAATGATACAAATGCTTCCTACACAAGACGTGTTGTTGTACTAAAATAAGAAAACTCAGGTGAGGTGTCTTTGTGAACCGACGTGGATGAATGTTCACATGTACACCGACAAGTCATCATTCTTATGCCTGACATACAACACAGAGAGCGGGAGAGGACCTGTTAGGACAGGATCAGTCTGTGTTGTGTTATTGTGTCTGAGCTCCGCCTCATATTACAGCCACGGCGCATACCGCATATTAGCTTTCAGCACCTCATAAATCTTGTTTTGCAGACAGCACTGCACGTCCTGTACGTGTCATGGTTGTGGAGCGCTTGTCATGGTTGTGGAGCGCTTGTCATGGTTGTGGAGAGCTTGTCATGGTTGTGGAGCGCTTGTCATGGTTGTGGAGCGCTTGTCATGGTTGTGGAGCGCTTGTCATGGTTGTGGAGCGCTTGTCATGGTTGTGGAGCGCTTGTCATGGTTGTGGAGCGCTTGTCATGGCTGTGGAACGCTTGTCATGGATGTGGAGAGCTTGTCATGGTTGAGGAGCGCTTGTCAAGGTTGTGGAGCGCTTGTCATGGTTGTGGAGCGCTTGTCATGGTTGTGGAGCGCTTGTCATGGTTGTGGAGCGCTTGTCATGGCTGTGGAGCGCTTGTCATGGTTGTGGAGCGCTTGTCATGGTTGTGGAGCGCTTGTCATGGTTGTGGAGCGCTTGTCATGGTTGTGGAGCGCTTGTCATGGTTGTGGAGCGCTTGTCATGGTTGTGGAGCGCTTGTCATGGTTGTGGAGCGCTTGTCATGGTTGTGGAGCGCTTGTCATGGTTGTGGAGCGCTTGTCATGGTTGTGGAGCGCTTGTCATGGTTGTGGAGCGCTTGTCATGGTTGTGGAGCGCTTGTCATGGTTGTGGAGCGCTTGTCATGGTTGTGGAGCGCTTGTCATGGTTGTGGAGCGCTTGTCATGGTTGTGGAGCGCTTGTCATGGTTGTGGAGCGCTTGTCATGGTTGTGGAGCGCTTGTCATGGTTGTGGAGCGCTTGTCATGGTTGTGGAGCGCTTGTCATGGTTGTGGAGCGCTTGTCATGGTTGTGGAGCGCTTGTCATGGTTGTGGAGCGCTTGTCATGGTTATGGAGCGCTTGTCATGGTTGTGGAACACCGCTACCAAAGAGGCATGTACTGGATTCCACCGTAGACACAGTTATGTTATTCATTTCTCTGAAGTTCTCTGCAAGCCCCAATGATGTAGCTCCTGTGCATGCTCATGTAGGGTAAGGGCACAGATTGGTGCTGCAATTGTGCTATTATATTCGGGCCTCGTGCACACTGGGTGTTTAGCTCCTGTGCATGAGATTCTAGAGTTTTTGAAGGGGGCAGAAAGCATGGGTGCACCGTCCAGCCCCACAGCTTGCAAAGTCTATGGGGGGTTGAAGCTGCTACAGCTGGATGGTACTCCGAGTAGTGCTAACGTATGTGCTCAGGGACAAATGGCGGAAAGGTGGACTGGACTGGAACAGGGCTGGACTGTGCCCTCTACTCATACCAAAATGTACAGAGGCTGGGGGTTATAACTCCTGCCCCCGGTCGGTTGCTGCCTCTGCATCTAAAGGGGTAGTAGTTGGGGGGCAGGCAGCAAAAGCGAGGCTTAACTATTCCACAAACACTAGTAGAAATGAGCCTGAAAACTGTTAAGCAGCCCAGGTATGCCTATTCTGGGGCCCCCCAATAGAGCTTCTGGCCCCTCCCTCCTACCGAGTACCCCCAGAACAAGCTGCTTGCAATGGGGGCACCCAAGTAGGCTCGCTCCCCAGATGCTGCTCTACAGTAGGGTAACTTTGTACCGGCACAGATTAATGCTGTCATTGTACATTGAGCTGCATGTGCATTTTTTTTGGGCCTCGTGCACACTGGATGTTTAGCACCTATGCTTTCGTTTCCAGGGTTTTTACAGGGGGCAGAAGGCACAGGTGCACTGTCCAGCTTGAAGGGGTAGCAATTGCGGGCAGGCAGTTAAAGCGTGGCTTTAGCATCCCACAAACATTAGTAGGAATGAGCCAGAAAAAGGTTAAGAAGCCTAGGTACGCCTATATTGGGGTCCCTCAAAAGAGCCTCTAGCCCCTCCCTCCTGCTGAGTACCCCCAGAGCAAGCAGTACCTGCCAAATACCCCCAGAGCAAGCAGCACCTGCCGAGTACCCCCAGAGCAAGGGTACCCAAGTCGGCTTGCACCCCAGCAGCTGCTCTGCATGTCCATTTACACACACAGACCTGGCTCAGCCCCCCGCTGCCTCTCTCTCCTCAGTGGCTCGCTGGCTGTGATTGACAGCCAGTGGTTCCCGCTGCTGTCTCAGCCAATGAGGAGGCAGAGTCCCCCGGAATGCCAAAATAAAAGGGCACTAACTATTGCTGGGTAAAGATAGCGAAAAGCTGCACACCAAAAGATCCAAGTATACATATTTCGAGACGCAGCCTTGACCCCTACGCTGAGGCTTCCACTGATGCATTTTGCCCCAACCACCGGGGCTTAGTTATAGAGCTATGGCTGGTTGCTAGACATTCTGCTCTTTAGGGCAGCACTGAGGTTAAAGGGGAATCTTAAAATGTAGTATTACTGAAGTGCATAAAATATTCCTGTAAGGCTTGGTCCACACTACTGCATGCATAGTCTCATCTCGTTTTCCAAAAAATGCGTCACACCAAAACAGTGCACACGAAAATGTGTGCTTAAAGGGGTTATAAAGGTAAATTTTTTCCTAAATATCTTCCTTTACCTCAGTGCAGTCCTCCTTCACTTACCTCATCCTTCCATTTTGCTTTTAAATGTCCTTATTTATTCTGAGAAATCCTCACTTCCTGTTCTTCTGTCTGTAACTCCACACAGTAATGCGAGGCTTTCTCCCTGGTGTGGAGTGTCGCGCTCGCCCCCTCCCTTGGACTACAGAAGAGTCAGGACTCCCACTAACACACATCTCCTTTCGCTATTTACAACGTAGAGAGCGTCCTGACTCTCCTGTGGTTCAAGGGAGGGGGCGAGCACGACACTCCACACCAGGGAGAAAGACTCGCATTACTGTGTGGAGTTACAGACAGAAGAACAGGAAGTGAGGATTTCTCAGAAGAAATAAGGACATTTAAAAACAAAATGGAAGGATGAGGTAAGCGAAGGAGGACTGCACTAAGGTAAAGGAAGCTATTTAGGGAAAAAAGATTGTACCTTTACAACCCCTTTAAAGATACAGTACGTGGGGGTGCTAATAACCATTAATGGCACCCCTGTGTGTGTTTGCTAAAGTGCAATGCGTTTCTCTTTGTGTTGGCTGATCAAAAATAAATAAATTCATCTATAGGCAGCTTCAGATTATCTTTCATATTGAAAGAAGTTTGTAGTTACCATCCAGTTACCAACTTGCTACCACCAGGGAGGCTTTGTGTTCTTTTTTTTTTTTTTTTTCATCACTAAAGAATTATGTTTTGAAACAGCAGCTTTGTATCTGACATTGTTGTTGAAAAATAAGGTGATCTTTCAGTGTCTCGAGAGTGCGATGAACCGTCACCAATTCTGGTGACAGTAAACAGGTGTGTCTGCCTTTTTCAAGCAACGTGAGAAGTGATTTTCACACTTGAAAAGTTCAGCATATACAGTAAGATGCACAGGGGAGCTTATGTGTCGTGTGAACAAAAAAAAAAAAAATCCTTTTACTAAGCAGAATGGGAGATAAGATCGATTGTGTTTATCGTCTGTTATTCTAAGTTTTCACGAAAGTCTTAAAAACAGCATGCATTGTAGTTACCAGCGTCTACGTGCCGAATCCTTTGCGGTTTTGTCATGATAATTAGGAAGAAGTTTTATGGGCTAATCCATACATGCGGATCTGTTTTTAAAAACCATCTCCACCCGTCCGTCTGTATTTTTTTTTTCTTTTTTTAGAGGATCCACCATTAGCATGCAATTTTTTTTGTAGAATTGCCTGGTCATGAAGGGAGTAAATCTTTCTGAGGTGAAGGTGTACTTCATCTCAGAAAGATTTACTCCCTTCATGACCAGGCAATTTTTTCTATACAATACTGCGCTATTTTTTAATGACAATTGCGCGGTCATCCAACACTGTGCACCAATTAAATTGATATAATTTTTTCCCTCGCAAATAGAGCTTTCTTTTGTTGGTATTTGATGACCTCTGCATTTTTTTTTCTTTTTTGCGCTATAAATGAAAAAAGACCAAAAACGTTGTGGCCATATGAGATCAATGATATCATGGACATCGATGCCCCTTTGTTATGTCACTCCCACCAAATCGGAAACCCAATCACCTAGGGCCAGGGCATTCCCAGCACAATGTCATTGGCCAAATATATAGCCATGTGACCATATGAGGTCAATGATTTCATAGGCATTCCCTGCCCCTTTGGGTACTGATTTGGTGGGAGTGACATAACAAAGGGGCAGGGAATGCTTATGACATCATTGACCTCATATGGTCACATGACTTTATATTTGGCCAACGACTTTGTGGTAATACTGTAGTGTTGGGAATGCCCTGGCCGTAGTTCACAGGTGTCAAACACAAGGCCAGCGGGCCGAATCCGGCCCTCCAGGCCATTTCATGTGGCCCTCGCACCTCTCCTGCAGCTGCAGGGGAGCTCCAGCCCTCCTCTGGTCCTTCTTCAGACACCCCTTACTTTCTTCTTTTAAGCAATGCATCCAGCTTCTTCCCAGCAGCAGCATAAGGAAAGTGGGGTGAACTGTGATGTAAGGGAGAGTGGGGGACTCAACTTCTGATGGTGGGGGGGCTCTTGACATCTAATGTATGGGGAGGGGGTGCGCTGGACATCTAACCTTACAGATACAACCGGCCCTTTTGAGGGCAATCATAATGCTAAATTGAGTTTGACACCCCTGCCGTAGGTGATTGGGTACCAATTTGGTGGGAGTGACATAACAATCAGCTGCAGCCAGGACATTCCAAGCACTATCACCACAACATCATTGGCCAATTATATAGCCACGTGACCATATGAGGTCAATGATGTCATAAGCATCCCTGCCCCTTTTTTATGTCACTCCCTCCAAATCGGTACCCAATCAGCTGCGACCAAGGCATTCCCAGCTCTATCACCACAACATCATTGGCCAAATATATAGCCACATGACCATATGAGATCAATGATGTCATAAGCATTCCCCGCCCCTTTGTTATGTCACTCCCACCTAATCGGTACCCAATCAGCTGCAGCCAGGGCATTCCAAGCACTATCACCACAACATCATTGACCCGAAATGGCCATGTTAGGTCAATGATGTTATGAGCATCCCCTCCTCTTTGTTATATCATAACCAAATCAGCAACCAATCAGCTGCTGCCAGGGCATTCCCAGCACTAATCCCACAATGTCATTGACTAAATGCCATGTGACCATATGAGGTCAATGATGTCATGAGCATCCCCACCCCTTTATGTGCGGCTGCGGGGATTACCATGGTTGCGGCATATTGGGCACTGATTTGGCTGGAGTGATAGCTTCCTTCCAGGTTCAATCCAAAGTTCTTATCTCTAATACTAATGCCTCCTGGGATATGCAATGTGAACATCCCAGGAGGCATTACTATCCTCCTTTATAGAACAATATGGAAAGAGATAGCACCAGATCTATCAGTAAAGTGTACGCCTAAAGAAGGACACCACCTAAAGTAAACAGAAGAGGAGAGCGGGAGACTGGGGACTACAGCGTCATGTGACCGCGGCTTTAGGGGGTGGCTGGCCATACATTATGCCATTTTCTTTTCTTCAACCACAGGTTGAAGAAAATGAATTCAAATGATCCCCCTGAACACAGCCAATGTTGATGGAGGAATCCCTTCAGCAGGACTATCGTATTCTGGCAGAGGGAGCCATCAGAATACAATGATCACTACTGCCGGCTATAGCCAGCAGCAGTGATTGTAGGACTAGATAGGTTGACTTCTGTACAACCAGCCTGCACAAAGATGGACTGAAAACCCAATAAAAAAAAGTCTTATTTACTTTCTGAACTTTACACACTGGAGTTGTTTGGAAAACAGAGCATCAGATGTTTTGTCCTGTCCAACAGCAAATCTGCCATCATCCCACCACTTAGGGGGAAAGAAAGGCAGCTGTGCTTGGAAAATGTGAAATTTAACTCATTGTGAACCCTACAGAAGTCACAGAAATTCCTGAAGCATGTATGTGTAGCGGCGTGTAGGGAGCAGCATGTCGCATGGGAATTCCTACACCCACATGACACGGAGTATACTTGAGATTATTGAACACAAGCTCACTACATAAAAACAAAACAGATCATTATGTGACGGCCTGTTTTTATTGTTTAGAGCTTTTCACTGGACTTAGAGTGCGGGGGATATTAGAGAATGCCTTCATTATGTGTGGTCTGTTTTGTTTTTCGGCTCATATATTTTCCTTGTGTATGTTACATTCTCTGCCTACATCTCAATTTTTGATGTTTGTCTACACCAGCGTTTCTCAACCTTTTCTACACAGAGGAACCCTTAAAACAACTTTTCAATTACTATATTTATAACTCATGATACATTGGTGTGATCGTAAGTGGGAGGAATGCTCCTTACACTTGTGGTCAATGGGAAGAATTACCCCCTTTCAGAGTGCTAAAAATATCAATAGTGTATCTGAGAGGCAGAGATTGTTCATTGCTCAAGGAACCCCTAGCAACCTCTAGGGAAGGAACTCTAGGGTTCCATAGAACCCTTAGCAACCTCTGGAGGAACCCTATGGTTCCATGACACCCATAACAACCTCTGGAGAAACCCTAGGGTTACATGGAACCCATAGCAACCTCAGGAGGAACCCTAGGGTTCCATTACCCATAACAACCTCTGGAGAAACCCCAGGGTTCCATGGAACCCATAGCAACTTCTTGAGCAACCCTAGAGTTCAATGGAACCCATACAAACTTCTAAAGGAACTCTAGAGTTCCAAAGAACCCATGGCAACTCCTGGAGGAACCCTATAGTTCCATGGAACCCCTAGCAACCTCTGGAAAAGCCATAGGATTCCACAAAACCCTGGTGGAGAAGCCCTGGTCTACACAGAGGATTTGAAGAGTATTTTTAAAGCTTTTAGTGAGTAATAGGAGAGCTCTAGCTCATCGTTTAGTGAGATTGCTTGTGGTTTCAGTGAGTGAGTTTAAGCTGGAAATATGCATGTAGAATATCGAACAAAAATTTGTACAAAAGTTCAATTGTCGTTCAAAAGTAGTTCAAGATTTTTATTTGCTATCTTTTTTGGCCATACTTCTCTTCTAGGTAACAGGAGTTCACTTATTTCTGCAATCATGTGACCCAGATTTAGCCGACAGTGGGCTAAAGGCCGCTGTCAACTCAAGAGCCGGTCCAGGAAGAATTCTGCCTTTAGCCCAGGTTCACACTAGAACGCAGTGCGGGAAAACTGCACCGCGTTCAAAATGCACCTCCCTTGCGATCAGCTGCTAGTGTCAATGCAATGTTAACAACACCCTGAACGCCAGTCGCAAATGCAATGCGTTTGCCTGCGTCGGGTCACTTTTTACAGAATGACAATGCAAACCGATTGCATTGCATTTTGGAAAAGTAGTTCACGTTCTTCTTTGATGCAATATGATTTGAATCCATTTAAAATGAAACTGAATGGCATGTGAATTGCACAGGGATCCTGTGCGATTCATAGTGTGAACCTAACCTTAAGGTTGGGATCTATCTAGACTGGCTGCTGCTTTAGCTTCTCGGTGCGCCACTGAGAGCCTGAGCCAGCTGCTTCCACCCCCTTCACGCTCTACGCACGAGAACCCTGCCAACAAAAAAAGTCCCTGAACCTTTTTCAAAATCAGGCTGCACCAAACTGCATGGTGCTGCAGCAAAATGCACGTATTATTAAATGCTTGGGGGGTGCCATTGACAATCAGTTGCATCTACTATAGGGCAGCGAGTCTGCGTACGTGTCGGTAAAGTGTGTGATTTTTACCCACGTTCTCGGCGCACACAAGGTGTGATCTTAGCCTGAAGCCTAAATGCTTAGATAACATTTAGCAGTGTCAGTTTACATAGGATAAAGTGTATGTAAAGGTAAAACCTTTTTTTTTTTATATATGTGGAAGGGCTAAACCCTCTATCAAGTTTTTATTAACACTGCCTTCGTCCCCATTGGGTGGGATTGAACCTCTTTATTTGTCCTGGTGACCACTGAGACAGAAAATAAAAGGAAAGACAACAGTAAGGCCGCGTACACACGTACGAGAACCATGTCGGGCTAAACTCATCGTTCCGCCCGACGAGGTTCCCGATGAGCGGTCGGAAAAGCTTGTCGAGCCAAAATCCTCATTGAACAACGAGGAAAAAGAGAGCGTGCTCTCTTTTTTGGCTCAAAGAGCTTCCCGACGGGACGTTCGTCGGAAGTGTACACACGACCGAGAACCTCGGCAGAATATGTCTCCCAGTGAGCTTCTCGCTGGATTCTGCCGACAAGCTTGTTTACGCCGCCTCAGGCTGCGTACACACGACCGGTTTCCTCGAAACTTGGTGGGACAGCTTTTTTGCCGAGGAAAACGGTCGTGTGTATGCTTTTCATCGAGTAAACTGTCGAGGAACTCGACGAGGAAAAAAGTGAGCAAGTTCTCTTTTTCCTCGACGGGAGTCGTCGTGTTCCTTGTCGGGCTAGTTTTCCACGAGAAACACGTTGGTGTGTATGCTTAGAAACCCGCGCACCTTCAGTAAAAGTTGTATTTGTAATGGAGATGGCACATTTGTCACGCTGTAACAGACTGAAAAGTGCAAATGTCTCTTGCCAAACTTTTTCCTAACACGCAGTAACATGAGATTAGCAAAAGCAGCCCCAAGGGTTGTATGTGTTGAAGTCACCGAGTTTGAGAACGAGGAGATTTGGACTTGACAGTGTGTACGCAAAGACAGCTTGTCACGTTTCTCGACAAGCCTAACAAGGAACTCGTCGAGGAAAACGATGTGTCTTTTCCGACAAGTTCCTCGGTCGTGTGTACGAGGCCTTAGGCCTTGTACACACGAGGGGAAATATCCGCTGTAAACGGTCCCCGGACCGTTTACAGCGTATATTTGCGCCGGGATGTTTTGATCCGATGGATCAAATTCCCCGCCGGCGGACAGCGCGGTGACGCGGCGGTGACGTTGACGCCGCCATCTCACCGACAACTTCCGCGCGCCTAACAAGAAACAAGATATGTCGTCGTACTAACCAGCGGACATAAAATCCGGCGAATTATTTGTCTTTGAAATTTTTCCGGATGTCGCAAAAAGTTCCGAGGTGATTTTTCTGAAATGGGTCGTGTGTACGTACAAGGCCTTAGAGTTGTATGAGGAGTAGCGCTGTCATTTTCTAATATTATCAAAATTTGATGATACATCAAAATTGGGCTAGCTGCTCTCCATCTAAAATATTTTTGCTACAAAGTCAACGACGTATGCCTGGTACACACGGCCGGACTTTCCGAGAAAAAAGTCAGACAGGCTTTTTTTCTCGGAAAGTCTGGCCGTGTGTAGCCTCCATCTGACTTTTTTTGGCCGGAAGTCCGACAGACCTTAGATAGAGAACCTGTTCTGTTCTTTTTCTTTCTGTCTGACTCACGGTGGACTTTTGCACGGTCAAAAGTCCGACCGTGTGTATGAGGCATTATAGTGTGAATTAGGGCCGAAACAACTAATCGATTATGAAACAACTAATCGATTATGAAATTAATCAATTACCATTTTCATAATCGAATAATCGGCCAGTAACATAATGGGGTTTAAAAAAACTAAAATTGGCCCTTTATAGTACAAAAAGAACAAATCGCTACTGTAAATATTACTTTCACTGCCCAGCAGTGAAAAATTAACCCCTTGCAGTAGCAATTATTTGCTCTTTTTTTTACTAATTTTAGTTTTTTTAACCCCCTATTATGTTACTAAACATGGCCTGGGTCACACCTCTGTGTTTTTTTTGGTGCTTTTTGCAGAAACACACTACAGTTCGTTTACATGGTTTCCTATGGGACACCTTTCACATCCGTGATTTTTTTCAGCTGTTGCGTATTTGGAAAGGGCAAGGACTTTTTTTAACGCAAAACTGTACTATTTTGTTTTTATGGTTCAATATACTTCAATGGATAAGCTGCAGAAAAGCATGTAATGTGTTTTTGCGGCAATTTGTGTTTTTTAATCTGCCCAACAACAAATTGGGCAAAAAAAAAAAATGCAAATCACTGCAAAATTACTTTTTTTTGTAAACATTATAAACCGATTAATCGAAACAATAATCGGCCAACTAATCGATTATGAAAATAACCGTTAGTTGCAGCCCTAGTGTGACTTTGGCTTGGTGTGACAGTGGCTTGGAGGGTCACTGACACTGAAGTCACTATTGACACTTAGTGATTGGTGATAATACTGTACACTGACACTGCTCTAATGACACTGACTGTGAAGGGGTTAACATTTAGGGGCAATCAAGGGGTTAACTGTGTGCCTAACAATATGTAATGTGTGCTGCTTTTACTTTCTGATCTGGCTGTTTTTTCTTCCTGCTTTTCAGGGAGTAGAAACAGCCAGATCACTTTTCTTCTGTGTGTTTGTAAACACAGAACTGTGTGTGTGTGTGTGTGTGTGTGTGATTGAACACAGCCGATCAGCAGGATTCAGCTGAAATCATTGGCTGAAATCTGCTGCCAAACTCCGGCCTTCTTCCTAGTTTGGGGGTGCATGTCCCCAATTGGACAGAGCATGGGTCAGCATGGAACATGTGCACCCCTAACCCGGGAGAAGGCTGGTCAAGTACATGTACTTGACTGTGCCCAGGGCTGCTGTTAAAAATTACGGGGGCCCCATACAGCCTACCTGACAGGCCCCCTGCCCTCCTCCTGGCCGAAAGTGACTGAGGACATAGATTTATCAGTCCTTTTCTCCCACTGCCTCAGCTACACAGAATGAATGAAAAGGAAGTGCTCTGAGGCCGCGTACACACGGCAGAGAACCTCGACGGGCAGAACACATCGTTCCGCCCGTCGAGGTTCTCTGCCGGCCGTCGAAATCGGCGACCCGCCCCGGGAATGGCAACCAGCCATTCATCCAGACGGGCCGTCACAAAAAGAGAGCGTGCTCTCTTTTCGCTCGACGGGATTCCCGACGGGCGGGGCGAGCCAGGAGCGTACACACGGCCGAGGTCCTCGCTGGAATGCAGCTTCCAGCGAGGTTCTCGCTGGTTTCCAGCGAGAACCTCGGTCGTGTGTACGCCGCCTGAGGCTTCCGCTCATTCACAAGCTGAAGCACAGTAAACAGGTTACTATGCTTCAGTGATAAATGGAAACAGTAGTGATTGGTACCGTTAGCTCACTGGCCCTGGATTCACGTAGAGAGGCGTATCTTTGTGCGGGCGTAGCGTATCTTGTTTATGCTACGCCGGCGCAACGTTGAGAGGCAAGCATGGTATTCTCAAAGAATATGCGCTCAATGTTGCGCCGGCGTAGCGTATAGTTGTCGGCGTAAGCCGACGTAAGTCAAAGTAGGTGGAAGCGGGCTGGAAGTGGGCGTTATATATTATAATGAAGCGTGACCCCATGCAAATGATGGCCACAGCTTCAAAAAACGAACTGCGCCTGTGTCGTCTCTTGGACGTATCCCAGTGTGCATGCTCACAGTTACGTCGAAATAGCTGCCTAAGATATGTCGAGCACTGCCTACGACGTGAACGTAACCTATGCCCAGCCCTATTCACTTGGTACTACGTAAACGGCGTACGCGACGTAATATTCGACGGCGTCGTTCCCTGGCCCATACCTTTGCATTACCTGCGCCTCCCATATGAGGGGTAACTTTAGGCCGGACGTAAGCCTTACGCAAATCGCGTATATGAAGCGGCCGGGTGCATCTACGTTCGTGAATCGGTGTATCTTACTCATTTGCATATTTAAAATGGGAACGCCGAATGCGTCCAGCGTAACTATGCGCCCATGAGGCAAGTTACGTCGGGTGGCTGAATCCTTGTTTTACTAAATATCTAACTTTACGAATCGGCGCAACAATACGACGGCACACATTTGTACTTACGACGGCGTATCGCTTATGTGAATCCGGCCCACTGTGTTCCATTCAGGAAAGGAAGGGGTTGGTAAATTACATCCCCCAGTGTGCCTGTTGCAGCTGTTAGCGGGAGAGGAGGGAAGCGGCAGACCTGCAGGGCAAAGGGGCATGGAAGGGGGGGAGGGGGGTGTATGGAGATGGAAGGGAGTGCATGTGCTAGAACCAATCCCCTTGCAGTGCAGCCGGGAGGTAGAGGGAGGAGGAGAAGCTGCAGTGGCAGAGAGAGGATGGTTGTCTGCAGTAAGACAGTACAGCTCAGCAGATGCCCGGGCCCCCCTTTTGTACTGATCAGGCCCGACCCCAGTACAGGAGGGCTGGCTGTACTGCCTTATCCAGCGACCCTGACTGTGCTTGTACCTAGCGCTTGCTCGCTTGGGGTATATTTACTATGAGCGGTCGGCATTCAACTTTATTTTTTATTTTTATGATGTGCAAATAAAAGCATATGTTTTATGAGATGCCTTGTTGATGGTATTTGCCGAGTATAACGAACCCTTCAAACCTTCCATACCATCTCCACCTGCTGACCCCGACAGGTGCAAATACATGAAATGGATGCATGACTTGGCATAAATACGTGGTAAACCGGCCGTGCCAAGTTTATGAATGTTTGCAGATTTGTACGGTATGCACCGTGTTCTCCAGATCCCGATATATATTTACTGATATGGCATTTGATAGTACCTGTCCATGACCTCTGCAGTGCAGGACTCGTATCAGTTAGTCTGAATAGGAAGGTCATTTACTAAAGTAATAAATTAATAAAGTGATCTTGCACAACTCCTTCCAGTGTCACTCTGTGTATAACAACATCATAATTCCAAAACCAATCAATATCATAAATCATTGGTGGACGAAATTAAATATTGAAACAGGAATGTCCAAGTATCAGTAAACAAATAAACTGAATAAAGACCTTCTTAACCACTTAAGACCCGGACTTTTAGGCACCTAAAGGACCCGGCCAGTTTTTGCGATTCGGCACTGCGTCGCTTTAACTGACAAGTGCGCGGTCGTGCAACGTGGCTCCCAAACAAAATTAACGTCCTTTTTCCCCCACAAATGGATCTTTCTTTTGGTGGTATTTGATCACCTCTGCGTTTTTTATTTTTTGCGCTATGAACAAAAATAGAGCGACAATTTTGAAAAAAATTCAATATTTTTTACTTTTTGCTATAATAAATATCCCCTCAAAATATATTAAAAAAAAATGTCCTCAGTTTAGGCCGATACGTATTCTTCTACATATTTTTAGTAAAAAAATCGCAATAAGCGTTTATCGGTTGGGGATAGTTTTAGTTGCCTTTAGGGTTGTCCCGATACCTCTTTTTTAGGACTGAGTACAAGTACCGATACTTTTTTTCAAGTAGTCGCCGATACCGAATACTGATACTTTTTTTAAATGTCCCCCACAAATGCAGCCATGTCCCCCACAAATGCAGCCATGTCCCCCACAAATGCAGCCATGTCCCCCACAAATGCAGCCATGTTACCCATATATGCAGCCATGTCACCCACAAATGCAGCCATGTCACCCACAAATGCAGCCATGTCACCCATATATGCAGCCATGTCACCCACATATGGAGCCATGTCCCCCCAGCCATGTCGCCCATATATGCAGCCATGTCACTCATATATGCAGCCATGTCCCCCACAAATGCAGCCATGTCCCCCACAAATGCAGCCATGTCCCCCACAAATGCAGCCATGTCCCCCACAAATGCAGCCATGTCACCCATATATGCAGCCATGTCACTCATATATGCAGCCATGTCACCCACAAATGCAGCCATGTCACCCATAGGCCTCGTACACACGATCAAATCTGTCCGCTGGACCGTTTCAGCAGACAGATTCGATCGTGTGTACGGCCGAGCCGACGGATTTGGCCACCCGACAGATTTCAAAGCATGCTTTGAAATCTATCGGGTGGGAATCCGTCCGCCCGACATGTCTGCTGGTTAGTACACTTACCAGCAGACATGTCGTCCCGCACCGCCGCCGCACCCCCGCCGAATGGATTCGGCGCATGCGCGGAAGTGTTTTACTTCCTGGTGCGGTGACGTGGCAGCGTCAACGTCACCGCCACGTCACCGACACGTCAGCGCGCTCTCTGCTGGCGGGGATTTTGGTTTGCTCGTGTGTACACGCGACATTAGCAAACCAAAATCCCAGCAGACAGATTTGTTCAAATCTGTCGGACGGACAGATTTGAACAAATCTGTCTGCTCGTGTGTACGAGGCCATATATGCAGCCATGTCACCCATACAGTATATGCAGCCATGTCACCCATATATGCAGCCATGTCACCCACAAATGCAGCCATGTCCCCCACAAATGCAGCCATGTCCCCCATATATGCAGCCATGTCCCCCACAAATGCAGCCATGTCCCCCACAGTGAAGAAATGTTTACACACAGCCATGTCCCCCACAAATGCAGCCATGTCACCCACAAATGCAGCCATCGGGTCCCCGGTCACAAATGCTTCGGAGCCATGTCCGGGCCCACAAATGCACGGCCATGGGTCCCCCACTTAAATGAGTAGTACCTTGTCCCCCACAAATGCAGCCTTGTCCCCCACAAATGCAGCCATGTCACCCATATATACTGCCATGTCACCCATATATGCAGCCATGTCACCCCTACCTAGCCACCCATAACTGTGCTATCACCCAAACATATCAGTGCTTTTAGAACTCTCACCTCCATCATGTGAATAGAAAGACTTATGCCCAAATATATGCATACCTCCCAACTTTCTGAGATGTGAATGAGGGACACCTATCAGCAAAAGTATGCAGGCATAGGACACACCCCTTGCCACGCCCCCTCAAAGGAGAATTGTACAAAAAAATAAAAGATTGGTTAAACCCACAAGTGTTTTTTTTTTATTATTCCTTTATATTGGCTTGAAATTTACAAATTCAGGAATTTAGAAATCAGATAAAAAGGTTTAGCACTGGCAAACACTTTTTGTTAGATAAAAAGTGCATTTTATATACATCATCTATATAGATCAGACCAAAATGAAGGAAACACGAGGAAGAAAGAGGGGCATTGCTTTAAATCAGGGACAGTCCCTCGAAATCAGGGACGGTTGGGAGCTATGGTTATGGGTTCGATGGTACTTCCTTGGTAAATTTCTTTCCTTATCTAATCTATATGGAATTCAGACTCTTGAAGTATCCTAGTAACTCCAAACCACATGCAGGAATAAAATAGATAGCATGCCTCCCATAGTGTAAGTAGTTTACACTTGCTTCAAAACAAGGCTTCGGACAGGCTTTGTTAAAGCTCTCTGAACGCTAGTCAAAGCTCCTGTTACTAAATAAAATGGTTAGCTTATAGACCTTTGTAGTCTTCGTGGGGCTTCAGTCTTCGTGGGGCTCAATGAGTCTTCTGGGGCTTCAATGATTTGTGCTTCAATGAGGCTTTGGTGGAGCTTTAGGAGGCTTTGGTGGGGCTTGGGGTGGGGCTTCAAGGAGGCTTTGGTGGTGCTTCGAGTCTTTGGGGCTCAAGGAGTCTTTGGTGTGGCCTTCGTCTTTGGGGCTTCAGGAGTCTTTGGTGTGCTTGAGTCTTCGTGGGGCTTTCGAGGAGTCTTCGGTGGGGGAGGCTTTGGTGGGCTTTGAGGAGGCTTTGGTGGGGCTTCGAGGAGTCTTCGGTGGGGCTTCGAGGAGTCTTCGGTTGGCTTCGAGGAGTCTTCGGTGTGGCTTCGAGGAGTCTTCGGTGTGGCTTCGAGGAGTCTTCGGTGTGGCTTCGAGGAGTCTTCGGTGTGCTTTGGTGGTGCTTCGGTGGGGCTTGGGGCTTTGAAGTCTTTGGTGGGGCTTTGAAGTCTTTGGTGGGGCTTTGAGTCTTTGGTGGGGCTTTGGGGCTTCTTTGAGGAGTCTTCGGTGTGGCTTCGAGGAGTCTTCGGTGTGGCTTCGAGGAGTCTTTGGTGGGGCTTTGAGGAGTCTTTGGTGGGGCTTTGAGGAGTCTTTGGTGGGGCTTTGAGGAGTCTTTGGTGGGGCTTTGAGGAGTCTTTGGTGGGGCTTTGAGGAGTCTTTGGTGGGGCTTTGAGGAGTCTTTGGTGGGGCTTTGAGGAGTCTTTGGTGGGGCTTCGAGGAGTCTTTGATGAGGCTTTGGTGGGGCTTTGATGAGGCTATGGTGGGGCTTCAAGCAAACTTTGCCATAGACTTCTATGGAGGCTTTGAGGAGTCTTTGGTGGGGCTTCGAGGAGTCTTTGATGGGGCTTCGAGGAGTCTTTGGTGGGGCTTTGATGAGGCTATGGTGGGGCTTCAAGCCAACTTTGCCATAGACTTCTATGGAGGCTTTAAAGACGCTTTGAAGCACAACTAAGAGAGCTTTAACAAAGCCTTGTTTTGAAGCAAATGTAAACTAGCCGTTCATGTGTGTTAAGGCTGAAGCAAGTATAAATGATCTCTTAAACCGTTTAAGAACGTGCAATTTATTAAAAGACAAATGGTTGCTTACATCAATTTAAGTTTAAAAGCGCATAAATGTAAAAACATCGGCGTAAGTTTGCCCCTCACATCATTTCCGGTCCGCTATTCACTACGGCCACGCCCTACCTTACGTCACGTAGGACGTTACGTCACATCCTGTGACTTCATCGGGGGGAACTGGATTGGATGTCTCTAGTGATTGTATTCAACTGGTGGGGCCAGGAAGTCAATCGGCGGCCATTTTGTTGAAGTTGATGTCGGCAAAGCAACGCGGCCATTTTCTAGATGATACACTAGCTGATTTAAAAACAATAGAGTGCCATGAGAGAGATCACTGTAGCCATTTAATTGTAGCGCATATAACAGTCCGTCGGCCATTTTCTTAAAGATTAATTATATGGGTAAATATTTGATCTCAAAAGCTAGATCGGATGAGTAAATTGTATTAGCAACAATATATGTAAAAAGGAACATCTAAATCTTTATTAACTACATAAGTGTACAAAAACTACACTTAGGCGGCGTACACACGACCGAGGTTCTCGCTGGAAACCAGCGAGAACCTCGCTGGAAGCTGCATTCCAGCGAGGACCTCGGCCGTGTGTACGCTCTCGGCGAGCATCCCGTCGGGAATCCCGTCGAGCAGAAATAGAGAGCACGCTCTCTATTTGCTCGACGGCCCGCCTGGATGAATGGCTGGTTGCCATTCCCGACAGGCGGGTCGCCGATTTCGACGGCCGGCAGAGAACCTCGACGGGCGGAACGATGTGTTCTGCCCGTCGAGGTTCTCTGCCGTGTGTACACGGCCTAATAGGAGGAGACATTAGTGGATAATTTGGTATGAGGATATTTACACATTTACTAAAGTCGCCCCAGACTCCAGCACATTGTTTCTGAGAGTCTGCGAAAAAAGATGAAATAAGTTTTAGAAAGTATACAGTATATGCCATTAAATACACCGCAGCGGGTTTCCAAATGCCACTGCTGCTTATAAATAGATTCCATTTGCTCGTTCGGTGCCTCCTGCTGCCTTTCAAAGGTTAATATGTTATTCTGGAAAGTTACAGGAGCTCCGCCAGTACTTAGAAGGGGATCCTTGCTTGACTTTTCTGAGAGAGTACAGCAGGACACAAGCGTAGTGCGGCACGGGGGGCGATGACAGATCAGCGGCACATAAAACCAGAACAGCGGTTCAGATGTAGATGGGGGACAAGGACAGGATATGGGCTGGGCACAGCAGGACAGGTAAATAGTACCGCAGCGGGAAATGGATACCCCAGCAGGACACAAACAATAGCGAAACAAAGATAAAGAATCACAACATAAAACAACTGCAGGCAGCAGTGCAAACATGTTTAGTACACGCATCCCATAACCCAGACTATTTTTTACCCTTAGTTAAAAACAAAAATAAATACAAATGCAGAGTACAGTATAGATTTCTGAAGCAATGCGTGATTATTTTCAAGTAGATGTAAATCCCAAGGGCTTGTGCACATCGGCTTGAAAAATTACGCATTTTTTTCCCTGCATTTTTTTCTGCGTTTATTCTGTATATTTTATAGTATCATTTTCTGTGGGCCCATGCACACAGCTGCGCTCAGATCCAAAAAAGGGAAAATAATAAACTTTATGTATGTGCATCGCAAATGCACTCTTTTGGAGCCACCTGAATCCTAGTAAACAGATGCACACAAGGCTGCAGAAGCCGCCGGCATCCTAGCAACAGAAGGACACTAGGCAACAAAATGACACTAGATGATAGAAGCTGTCTGCATCCTAGCTTACAGAAGGGCACTAGGTGACAGAAGCCACCTGCAGCCTAGCAACAGGAGGACATTAGGCGGCAGAATCTGCCTGCAGCCTAGAGACAAAAGGATAATAGGCGACAGACGCCACCTGCAGCCTAGCAACAGAAGGACACTGAAGTTGCCTGCATTCTAGCAACAATATTTCACTAAGTGACAAAACTTTCCTGCATCCTATCAACAATAGGACAGTAGGCAACAAAAGATGACTGCGTCCTAGCAACAATAGGAGACTAAGTGACAAAAGACTTCTGCAGCCTAGCAACAGAAGGACACTAGGTGATAGAAGTTGCCTGCATTCTAGCAATAATATTTCACTAAGCGACAAAAGATTCCTGCATCCTATCAACAATAGGACAGTAGGCAACAAAAGATGCCTGCATCCTAGCAACAATTAGGAGACTAGGTGACAAAAGACGACCGCATCCTAGCAACGATCGGACACTAGGTGACAAAAGACTTCTGCAGCCTAGCAACAGAAGGACACAAGGTGGCAGAAGTTGCCTACAACCTAGCAACAATAGGACACTAGCCGAAAAAAAGATGCCTGCATCCTAGCAACAATAGGACACTAGGTGACAAAAGACACCTGCAGCCTAGCAACTGAAGGACACTAGGTGACACAAGTTGCCTGCATCCTAGCAACAGGACACTAGGCGACAGGAAGCCGCCTGCATCTTAGCAACAGAACGATGCTAAGCAGCAGAAGCACTTTGTAGGCAGGATCTCGCTGCCAGCAATATCTTGCATATTAGTTGCTGTATTTTCATATGGCTGTGTGCATGCCAGATTAATGCCCAGGTTCCAACAATGAAGTTGATCGATCTACAGGACATTTTTATTTACTGCGCAAGCATCAAATATACACAAAAATTAATCTGCCGATTTTTAATTTTTAGAAATCGCAAACCCTACAGTTATTTTTTGGGGGTAAAAAATACAAAAAATAAATTCAAATTTTTTCGCAATTGTTTTCTCCAAAAAGCTCTGAGAAATAGAAATATATTTATACAAATTAAAGCTGTATCTTTTCCAAACAAAATGATCTTACATTGGGGTGGACTACAAACGCTAAACGCTAAATGCATAATGCGTGGAACCCCGTCATCTGCCAAAAGAGAAATAAAAAATAAAATAATGCTCTGGGACTCAGAGGTATTAATGGAGAAAAGGCCTGGAGGCTCAAGTGGTTAAAATGCAGATATTTTAGTACACCCGCATGTATGGAGTCAGCAGGTGAAGGAAAGGGAAAATTAAACGTTAAAATAGATTGTGTGCTTATACATTCTGGGCTCAGGTATGAACCTCGAGGGGAGAGTTAACCTTTAAAGCACACTACGCATGAACCCATGCTTCCAAAGTATTCATGTTGAGGGGAGCTTCGAACAAAGCCCCATTTACATCTAGTGATTTGTTTTTTCTTTGTGCGCCACACATTGGGCATAGTGTGTCACGCATTAATTTAAATCGGGTGCCCTACATGCGACAAATGCAGCAAAGCAGCCCATGGAGCTTTTTGCCATGTTACCATTTGCATGGGTTTTAATGCTTTCTGTGTAAGGATTCCAATTTATGGCAATGCAAGTACAGCCTAGCAACAGAACGACGCTAGGCATCAGAAGCTGCCTGCATCCTAGCAACAATAGAACATTAAGTGCAAAAAGCCACCTGCATCCTAGCAACAATAGGATACTAGGCGACAAAAGTCACCTGCATCCTAACAGAAGGACATTAGGCGACAGCAGCCGCCTGCATCCTAGCAACAGAAGGACACTAGCCGACAAAAGCCATTTGCAACTTGGCAAAAGAAGGACATTGGGCAACAGAAGCTGCTTTCATCCTAGCAACAGAAGGACACTAGGCGACAGAAGCTGTCTGCATCCTAGAAACAATAGGACAGTAGGTGACAAAAGCCACCTGCATTCTTGCAACAATAGGACACTAGGATACAAAAGCCGCCTGCATCTTAACAACAGAATGGCATTAGGAAACACCGCACCCCGCTTCCCCCGCTGGTACCCACTCCCTGGATTGACCCCCCCTTTTTTCTTCCTGCTCTCTTCTATCCTTCTTCCTCCTTCCTTATCTCTACAATGCTTGTTATGAGTCCTCGTGCGAAAACGTGAAAAGGAAGTGGAGGGGCCCGTGCCTTCCGATGCCATCACTAAGATGGATACTCTGGATGTTGCATACTTCTAGATACTTCCATGATTATGTTTATTTTTTCACTGTACTGTCGTGCATAGACCCAGTTATGAGAAATGTATTGTTGATGTGTCTGTATCAGTTCAATGTAATTATACTGGCTGTGAAACCGGGACCTCTCCCCTTGAGGTGTTATTCAATAAAGATTATATTTGGGGAAAAAAAAAAAGCCGCCTGCATCTTAACAGAATGGCATTAGGAAACAGAAGCTCGCTGCATACTAGAAACAATAGGACGTTAGGAGACAGAAACCGCCTGCATCCTAACAACAGTCGGACATTAGGAGACAGAAGCTGCCTGCATCCTAGAAACAATAGCACATTAGGAGACCGAAGCCGTCTGCATACTAGAAACAATAGGACACTAGAAAACAAAAGATGCATCCTAACAACAGAAGGATACTTGGCAGTAGAAGTTGTCTGCGTCCTAACAGCAGAAGATCGCTAGCTGACAGCAGCCGCCTGCATCCTAGCAACAGAAGGACATTAGGCATCAGAAGCTGCTTGCAACATGAGGACACTAGTTGAGAAAAGCCACCTGCATCCTAGCAACAATAAGACCCTAGGAGACAAGATGCCTGTGCACCATCATACTCTGCTCCCCATTACAGACTGCTGCGGAAGTGCTGTGGCGGCCAACTGCGCATGCGCGATGCGTTCCAAACGCATCTGCGATGCGTTCCAATGCATTTACGACAGTGCACACCAGCGAAACCTCGTTTGGCATCCAGGCTCTTTCCTTAACATCCCCGTGGATTGGAGGATGTTAAAAAAAGAGCCAGGAGGCCGAGCGAGCGGAGCAACTGGCCACTTTCCCCTAATTCCACGTCGCCCTGAATGACGGCTTACGCTGGTGTGTACTGTCGTAAATCCATTGGAACGCATCACAATTGCGTTTGGAACGCATCGCGCATGCGCAGTTGGCCGCTACGTCACTTCCGTAGCATTGTGTGATGGGTGATGGGGAGCCGAATATGACGCGTCACCTGCATCCCAGCAAAAGGACGACAGTAGGTGACAGAAGCCGCCTGCACCGTAGCAAGAGAAGGGCGCCAAGCAGCAGAAGCACTTTGTATATAGGATTTTCACTGCCAACTGCATATTAGTTGATGTATTTTCATTGTTCTGGAAACAGATGTGAATGAAGCCTAAAGCTGCACTTTACATTAAATAATTTGAAAGGCTCTTTGCGTTGCCTGCATGCTGAACACACTGTTTTATCATGCAGGCAACTGTCAGTTTTTGCATGCAGGGGGGCTGGGTTGAGGAAGCATTGCAATGCATGTTTTAGCACATCATGCTGCTTACTTTTTTTATTAACTTTATTTGAAGTGTGCATGTTTCCACACGGAGGCATGCAGTGCCTTTGAGTGCATTGCAAAAAAGAGCTTTGTGCCTGCATTTTACCGCCCCTCCTAGCTGCATGGCAGTGTTATCCCCTAGAGGTGACCTGCGCCGATCCAGTGCAGAAAAACGCAGGGTCAGCACGCTATGTTTGATCGAGCCCTGAAAAGAAAACAGAATCCGTTTTTCCTCGGGTATGACAGTGGATATCATTCATGAATACAGACGTTTCCTTTTGCTGAATCGGTCTTCATCAGAAAGTTATCACACGGAAACCTCTCCCTCTGCGAAGTCTGACACGAATGCTGAGATCATTCTTCTCTTAGACAGACTTGGCAGAAAGTCAGACTTCGCATGAGAAAGTTATATAAGTCCTTTAAAAAAACAAAAAAGAAAATTCCAGCAGTTATATCATACAATGATACAGTTACTGTATTTATGTAGTGAAGATCAAAGATGTTTAGATTGCAGCAACCAATCGGATCATCTGTCACAGAATCTGGGTAAAGTACACCGAAACCTGATTGGCGGTTCTGGGTATTTTTATTTTTGTCTTTTGCTATCATTGCTCTTTTTGCTGTTTTTTTTTTTTGCTTCTTAGGTACAAAATCAATTAAAGTCGTAACAATGCAGGAAAAGTCCTTAGATGAACTCCTACAAAACAGCTTGTGTCACTGTCCATTCAGCCCTGTCATTTACACAGCCCCTTCACACAGCACATTCAGGAGAATGATACTTAGGGGAACGTTCACGCTGGTGGTGCCCACAGAAGGGCAAGCTGCAGGCTGAGAGGAAGCACTATATTGACTCCCCCTTGAATGATTTACCTTGTAAATACTACCCTACTGGGCAGCAATCCGTGCATCGCATTTAAATGAAACTTTGTAATTGCCCTCTGTGTGTGTGTTGATTTTCTATATGTTTTAAAGGGGTCCGGGAGAACCCCAACTCGGTAGTTACCCCCATTCTGCAGATCCCCTGTCCAGTAGTACCTCCAGCTTTGCTGATCTTCCGCTCAGTAGTAACTCCCAGCTCTGCCGATCTCCCTCTCAGTTGTATCCGCCAGCTCTGCCAATCTCCCCTCATCCCCCAGCTCTACCGATCCCCCTCTCAGTAGTAACCCCCAGCTCTGCTGATCCTCCGCTCAGTAGTAACCCCCAGCTCTGCCGATCCTCCGCTCAGTAGTAACCCCCAGCTTTGCCGATCCCCATCTCAGTAGTAACCCCCAGCTCTGCCGATCCCCCTCTTAGTAGTAACCCCCAGCTCTGATTCTCCGGTTTGCTGATTCTCCTCTCTTTGATACCCTCGTTCAGCAGATCAGCAGCTTTATTAGCACCCTCATTCAGCAGATTCCCTGCTCAATAGTAACCCCAGCTCTGCTGATGCTTCACTCAGTAGTACCCTCAGTTTTGCTGATCCCCCGCTCAGTAGTAACCCCCAACTCTGAGATGCCCCTCATATTAGGAACCCCCAGCTTTTCTGATCCCCTGCTCCGTAGTATCCCCTAGCTCTGCTGATCCTCTGGTTTGCTGATCCTCCTCTCTCTCCAGTCCCCGCTCACCTTCCGTCATTTTGCTCCCACGCAGCTCACCACATGTGACATATGCTAGTTTATCCTGCTCTGGTCCCCCCGCTCTGCTGATCCTCTGCCGCTCAGTCCTCTCTCTCCAGTCTCCACTCGACTTCTGCTATAGCGCTCCCATGTTGCACACCATCTGCTAGTTGCTTTGCTCCAGTCCAGACCCCGCTCACCTTCCTGTTGCTTGACGCTGCACACCAAAGGTGACGTCTGCACCAGACCCTCCCAGAATATATACACACATGAACCAGAAGTGACTGCTAATGACGTCTTTCTGGTTGGATTCCCAGTGCATCCTGGGATATCTCATACCTACAATACCTCCAAAACAAAGCAAAGCGAACTCTGAATGAATAAAAGCCTCTCAAAAGCTTCAGGTGCTGCTAGCGAGCATTGTCATAGACTTCTATGGAGGCTTTGGAGATGCTGTGAAGCACCAGGAAAGCGACATGGGGGGGATCATTTTTCCAAGAGAAGCAAATGTAACCCCGGAACAGGACTGTAAGGTCACCATTTTATTTTGGGGTGAGGCGCTTTGATCGGCATTCAGAGTGCTTTATCCACTTAAGCCCCGGACCATATTGCTGGTCAAAGACTAGGCCACTTTTTGCAATTTGGCACTGCGTCGCTTTAACTAACAATTGCGCGGTCGTGCGGCGTGGCTCCGAAAACAAAATTGGCGTCCTTTTTTCCCACAAATAGAGCTTTCTTTTGGTGGTATTTGATCACGTCTGCGGTTTTTATTTTTTGTGCTATAAACTAAAATAGAGCGACAATTTTGAAAAAAGAAATGAATACTTTTAACTATATATTCTTTGCTATAATAAATATCCCCCAAACATATATAAAAAAAACGTTTTTTTTCCCTCAGTTTAGGCCGATACGTATTCTTCTACATATTTTTCATTAAAAAAAAATCGCAATAAGCGGTTATTGATTGATTTGGGCACAATTTATAGCGTTTACTAAATAGGGGATAGTTTTATGGCATTTTTATTAATATTTTTTTTTTACTAGTAATGGCGGCGATCAGCGATTTTTATCGGTACTGTGACATTATGGCGGACACTTTTGACACATTTTTGGGACCATTGGCATTTTTATAGCGATCAGTGCTGTAAAAATGCATTGATTACTATAAAAATGACACTGGCAGGGAAGGGGTTAACACTAGGGGGCGAGGAAGGGGTTAAGTATGTTCCCTGGGTGTGTTCAAACTGTGGGGGGGGGGTGGGACTGACTAGGGGAAATCACTGATCGCTGTTCATACATTTCTCCCCCTGACAGGACCAGTTTACACACACTGCTCCCGGTTCTCGCTGTATAACGAGCGATCGCGGGTGCCCGGTGGTGATTCGTGCCCGTCGGGCACCCGCGTCGGCGTCAGGGGAGAGCGGGGGGCGCGCGTTAGCCCCTATTGGCTGAACGGCAAGATCTCGACCAGCAGAGCCGACCTGCCGCTGTATAACTGTGGCGGCTGGTCGGCAAGCAGTTAAAAAAAAGAAAGCGTGTCCAGTGCCACATCTTGAAGCAAGTCATAAAGCTTCAGCAAATTTGTTCCCTCTGATCCCTCCTGTATTGAATTGTACTGTAACTCTACTGTCTGCCCTCATGTTGTAAAGCGCTGTACAATCTGTTGGCTCTTTATAAATCCTGTATAATATTAATATAATAATTGTTGAAAGCTCTGCAAAGGCTCTGTCAAAGCTTGCAGTTTTGGGTGGAAGTTTGCGAAGTTAACACCATATCATGGCAAGCAAAAAAAAAACAAAAAAACAATAACAATACCTGGAAAAGGTATAAATGACATACTATAAAAATATGTATTCAGCCAAGAAAGAAACCAGCCTAACTAATCCTTGTTTTTGTTGAGCTGTTGTTGCCAGACTCAAATTTCAACCTTTATCCGCCTCTTCACATGTTGTTCTGCCCGGCTTCTTCACGCTTAAGAAGGCAATAAAAAGTGTTGTAAATAAATTATGAAACATATAAAGCACAGCCTGGAAGCCTTCTGAATTTACCTCCGACCGTATCCATTGGTTTTATATCATTTAAAACCAATTTTTGCATACAAAGAAATAAAGAAGAGAAAGTATTTAAACAACATTGATGAAAAATTATACAATGATTGTCGATCGACCGATAGAGAGAACAATACAGGCAAAGCTGATGCAGTATACGGCATATATACGTGTCACGTTGTAGTAGGAGTATATGTGGCAAGCCTTACTTAAAGGGTAACTCCACTTTCATGGGGGAAAAAATAGCAAACAAACCATAAGATAGCGTATACAATTACTACACAAGTCCTATTGTAATTGATCTTAAAAAAAAAATGTAATTTCCAATCTGCAGTTGTAATATTCTGTAAGGCTAGGTTCACACTGCTGCTAAAGTAAAATCGCGCCATTTTACCGCGATTTTGTGGTCGAGATTTTGCCACGATTTCAGGGAATGCCAGTCTATAGAGCTGAATTTGCATCGCACACGGATCAAACTCGCACAGGACCCTTATTTCCCACAGCTTAGATTCGCACCGCACTGATGTGAACGGTACTAGTGGAAAACAATGTTATTTTAATGACTTGAGCGATCGCAACAGCTCAAATTCGCAAAATAATTTGCAGCAGTGTGAACCCAGCCTTAAATGCAATATGGCTGCCTGGAGGTGTTCCGTACACAGAGCGCCCCCCTAGAAATGTAATTTCCTGCTTGTGTGATTGGCTCACTGATTTTCCCAGAAGTCTGCACTAAGATACATGTCAGGTGTTTGGCAACCTCTGCAACAAAAATTAAAGCGGAATTTCACCCTAAATATAAGCCCTCCCATGTGATCCAGCATTTAAATCCATGTTCTTACTGTCTTATTCAGAATTGTATTTTTTTTACCCCGCGGTGGACGGCGCCAGTATAGCGCGTCACATCTTACGAAAGTACCCGAAAAGGACTCGGGTAATCTCGGCGAAAATGCGGCGCCTGCGCACAGACCTAGGAGCTGACTGCGCAGGTGCCGTATTTCTCCGAGTCCTACGGCTATGGCGCGTCACGCCCTCCGAAAAACGCCGAAATAGGACTCGGAGAAATACGGCGCCTGCGCAGTCAGCTCCTAGGTCTGTGCGCAGGCGCCGCATTTTCACCGCGATTACCCGAGTCCTTTTCGGGTACTTTCGTAAGATGTGACGCGCTATACTGGCGCCGTCCACCGCGGGGTAAAAAAAATAAAATTCTGAATAAGACAGTAAGTACATGGATTTAAAAAAAAAAAACAGCATACTGGCGCTGACGCCAGTATGCTGGATCACATGGGAAGGACTTATATTTAGGGTGAAACTCCGCTTTAAATTGTTTTTGGTGTGATACTCCCAAAGGGAAATCACGTCTAAAGGGATGCAGACGCTGACACTTTGCTCAGAGCCCTGCAGGTGCAGCAGCTGATTGATAATTATAAAGGCACTCCAATACAGATTCACACATGGGCACAGAGAAACACACAGCTATTCCCTCAGAAAAATAAAAGGTAGGAATCTGCAGCAAAGTTTGTTAAAATCCTTGTAATGTACATAGATCACTTAGACAAACATACAGCTGCTTCTTTAGGAACAACAAAATAAAATTAAATAAAAATAACTAAAATGCAATAATTAAATAATAAATACAATCCCTGCAATGCACATGGATCACCCAGACAAACTTACAGCTGCTTCTTCAGTACAATGAAAGAAAAAAAAATGCAATAATTATATATATATAATGCAATCCCCGCAATGTACACATAGATCACCTATTCAGCTGCTTCGTCAGAACAACGAAAAAAATAAATGCAATAATTATATAAAAAATAATTAATAAATAACAAATGTAATCCCTGCAATGTACATAGATAACCCAGACAAACATACAGCTGCTTCTTCAGAACAGCAAAATAAAAATTAAAATGCAAAAATTATATAAAAATAAATAAATAATAAATGCAACCCATGCAAGGCACATAGATCACCCAGACAAACATACAGCTGCTTCTTCAGAACAGCAAAATAAAAATTAAAATGCAAAAATTATATAAAAATAAATAAATAATAAATGCAACCCATGCAAGGCACATAGATCACCCAGACAAACATACAGCTGCTTCTTCAGAACAGCAAAATAAAAATTAAAATGCAAAAATTATATAAAAATAAATAAATAATAAATGCAACCCATGCAAGGCACATAGATCACCCAGACAAACATACAGCTGCTTCTTCAGAACGATGATAAAAATAAAAATAAATTCCTTTTTTATTTTTTCTCTCTTCTTTAATTTTTTGTGGATGGGATAAATAGTAAAGAGAGACTGCATTGTACTAAGATAACTGAATGTATTTTGCTTTTGTTTTTTTTAGCTAACATGAATGTTATCTCCCATGTTTTGTATAGATGTTGGAAAATTATTTGAAAAATAAATAAATTGTAAATAAATAAATAAATAAAATAAAAATGCAATAGTTAAATAAAAATAAATAATAATGAATTAAATAATAAATACAATACATAAATAATCATTAATAATAATAATAATAATAATAATAATAAAAAATAACCCCTACAACAATATTGGCCACTAATTCTAAAAAAATAAAATAAAAATAGTAAATCAATAAAAGGAATATCTACATTTACCCATAACCTTTATTTTTTTAAAAGGTAATAAATAAATAAAGCAGATTAAAAATGCTCAAAAACATAGCAACAAATGATAAAACAGATGATTGGCTAATAAAAACAAATAACAATGCAAAAGCTTAAAAAATGCTGTACAAAAACGTGCATACAAAACGTGCATACAAATGCCCCCCCCCCCCCCCCCCAAAAAAAAAAAATCCCTTAAAAATGCATCATGCAGCCTGAGATGCAACAAAGAATGTTAAAAAGGTAAACATTTTTTATAACAAAAAAGGTAATAGTTTATGATACTAAATAGCATTGAGTTCAGGTTTCCTATCCACATGAATTCCTTGCAGACGCCCGCACATGATCTGCTAAACAAACACGTGTCTCTGCTGATTTTTATTATTTTTTTTTTCTTAGATGGCCGCTGTCGGCTTTAGTTGTTTTTTTTTGCTTTCTTCTTGTTTTGTGTTGTCTTTTTACTGTATGTAGGTCTGAGAAGAGACAGAGAGAAAGGCGGGGGGCCCTTGGACAAGGGTTGTTCTTGTCTGGGGCGTAGCTGGGATGCCAGACGTAAAGAACTGGGAGTACTGCCAGGGGTTTTATCAAAGGAAGCAGATCAGCTGGCAGCTGGAGATGGGAGCGTGCCAAGCTGTCCGTCTCTTTCTCGGTTCTTTATCTCTTATTTTATTTTTTCTCGATGTGAAATGCTATAACAGCCCTCCTGGTTTTTTTTTTTTTTTATTTTTTTATCCTGCTATAAAAACTCTTTTTATTTTCAGTTCCTTCTTTGTCCCCCCCCATATTGTCATGTGTTAAGTGTGGTAGAGCTGACTCATGGTGTGCTACAGTCAGTAAAATGATCGCCGAATCACACCAGACTGTGCTGTGCAATGCAAAGACAAGGCAACAAAAATAAATACAAATTGCTGAGTATGGGGGCCTTTCTGCACCAACATGCAGCCTCGGGTTGTGTTACAATAAAGTGGTGCATGCGTTATTTTATTGCAGCGCAGCGCAATGTGCTGCAGCCCATAGAATCAATGCAGCAATGCATGTCAGTGCAGGCACTCACTCCACATGCACCTACAAGATAAATATTGCCATTTGCTGTGGTGTGAACCAGCCCGTCATTCAAACATTATTCATGCAGTTTTAGGTAGTAGTGCGCTGAAATAATAATTCTGGATCAAAACCCGAAAATTAAGGATTCACCTGGCCAAAAACTGAAACAAAAAAAAGTAAATTTAATTAATGTGGCTGGCGTTTTTGCATTGAAGTCAATGGGAGGCATTTTTGCATTATAGTTAATGGGATGTGTTTTTGTGTTGTAGTCAATGGGAGATGTTTTTTTGCATTGAAGTCAGTGGGAGGCGTTTTTGCATTGTAGTCAATGGGACGCCATTTTGCATTAAAGTCAATAGTGGGCATTTTACATTGAAGTCAAAGGGACATGGTTTTGCATTGAAGTCAAAGGGTTTTGCATTAAGGTCAATTGGACATTGGACGTTTTGCAATGAAGTCAATCGGCGGGTGTTTTTGCAATGGGACACAATTTTACATTGATATCAATAAGATGCAATTTTGCATCTGAAGTCAACAGAGGGGGTGTTTTGATGTCAATGAGAGGCGATTTAGCATTGCCTTCAATAAGATGCGATTTTGCATTAAAGTCAATAGGATGCAATTTTGCACTAAACTCAATAGGGGGCATTTTTGCATTGAAGTCAATGGGATGCGATTATGCATTGCCGTCAATAAGATGCGATTTTTGCATTAAAGTCAATAGGGGCATTTTTGCATTTAAGTCAATGGGACACAATTTTGCTTTGAAGTCAATGAGACGTGATTTTGCATTGAAGTCAATAGGGGGCATTTTTGCATTGAAGTCAATTGAGTATGAATTTTCGTTGAAGTCAATGTGATGCGATTTTCCATTGGAGTTAATAGGGGACGTTGTTGTATTGAAGTCAATAGGACACAATTTTGCATTGAAGTCAATGGGACGCAATTTTGCACTGAAGTCAGTGGGATGCAGTATGTTTTTTTTTTAATATATAGTCAAAACGCAGATGGTCGATGTATCAGTGCATCCTTAATCTTATGGTTACTTTTCTTACCTGTCAGATTTTTATTTTTGGAATAGATGAACTTTAAAGCAAATCTTTAAATCTTTACTGCATTCAGTTTACCTCATCCATCCATGGTCTCTATGCTTTGTTGAGAAATCACTTTACCCCCCCCCCCCCCCCCCCCGGCATTCCTGGCTGTGATCATCTTGAGTAAAGGCAGATTCATGTAGAATTTACTTCCTGGAATCCATCTGCCCTTAGCTCAGGCATGCAAGAAGGAGGTTCCCACACCCGTAAACTCGCTGCTGGCTGACTGAATGAATGGCAGCCCCACACGTCTCGTAAGAGCAGCACAATTTGGTTGTGGGCTACAGGAACAGGTGCGATTCTTGCGTCCGCAGACGGGAAAGTGTCAACTGAGCCTAAAATAGCATAATAAAATATATAAAATAAAATAGCATAATAGCTAAAATAGCATAAAGCAAATGCATCAGTAGTTTTTTATATATATATATATATATATATATATATATATATATATATATATATATATATATATATATATATATATATATATATATATATATATATAAAAATAAAGTGTCAGTGATTTTTCTTTTAATCAGTGTGTGCCAGTATCGGTAAAATGTTACACCGGGGTAGAGATCTGCGGTCTATTGGAAGCCGCGGTGAGTCGGCAGGAGCGCATAACAGGAATCTGGTGAAATGCAGAAAGCAAACGTCTTCCTGTTTCCTGACATTGTGTAACAATACATCTGCCTGAATGAATGGTGAGGCTTCAATGTCGCTCTTTTGCATAGATATACAAACAACTGCAACCAATGCTTTGCTCATAAAAAAAAGAAACAACTAACAACACAAAACGTGTGGTTACACAGGAGCAACTCAACTTGCAACGCGACTATGCACGGCGATCTGCGCACGACTTCAGTGGCGACTTGCAAAATGACTTCTGTATAGAAGCCAATGCAGGTCGTGCCAAAGTAGTACAGGAAACTTTTTCTAATGCCGCGTACACGCGATCATTTTTTGGGTTGTAAAAACTACGTCTTTCAGGCTCTAGAAAAAAACAAAGTTTTTTTTTTTCAACTTCATTATTAAAGCGACCTTGCCTACACACGATCATGAAAAAAAAAAATGCTCTAGCAAAGCGCGGTGACATACAACATGTACGACGGCACTATAAAGGGGAAGTTCCAATGCGGATGGCGCCACCCTTGGGGCTGCTTTAGCTGATTTTGTGTTAGTGAAATACGATTTGCGCTTTTCTGTCTGTTACAGCGTGATGAATGTGCTAACTCATTGCGTACGGTAGTTTTCCCAGAACGAGCGCTCCCCTCTCATAACTTGCTTCTGAGCATGCGTGGGTTTTTCACGTCGTTAAAGCCCACACACGATCATTTTTTACAACCCGAAAAAAAACAACGTTTAAAACGTCGTAAAAAAAATGTTCAAGTTTTTTTTTTTGGCCCGTTTTTCAGAACCCGAAAAATGCTCTGAAGCCCACACCTGATAGTTTTAAATGACATTTAAAAAAAAAAAAATACAACCCGAAAAATGATCGTGTGTATGCGGCATAAGACTTGAGTCGCTCCTATTAGAAAGGTTCTGTAGTACAGAACGGAGCGCTAGGTCGCCTGACAAGTCGCCCCTGGGTAAGGATACTAATATATGATCGCTTATTGAATCCTGTGATTGATTCCTGTAGAGGGAAGGGGGAGACTTTGGAGGTTTTTATAGACCTGGGCTCAATGAGACCACAGACGCCAGGTCGGCGTTACGACCAGAAGCTCCGACCTGGCACCTGGGCTGCCACCCGAATGCTGCACAGACCCCGCATGTGCCCCCACCCCCTATATATCCCTGCCTCCACTTGGGGACTTTGGGTGTAACCAGTGTTAATTTTGTCGACTAAACGAATACTATTATAGTCAACTAAAATACTACTGAAACTTAAACAATTGAGATGACTAAAATACAACTAAAACTAAAATGCAATTTTAGTCAAAAGACTAATGCGGCGTTCACGCGATCGTTTTTCATGACGTGAAAAATGTTTTTTTTTTTTTAAATGGTCAAAACAATCGTGTGTGGGCTCCAGAAAACCGTCTTTAACCACTTAAGGACCAGCCCAATATGCTGCTAAATGACCAAAGGTGTTTTTTTTACAATTCGGCACTGCGTCGCTTTAACAGACAATTGCGCGGTCAAAATTCACGTCCTTTTCTTCCCACAAATAAAGCTTTCTTTTGGTGGTATTTGATTGTCTCTGCGATTTTTTTTTTTTTTTGCGATATAAACGGAAAAAGACTGAAATTTTAGAAAAAATATGATATTTTCTACTTTTTGTTATAAGAAAAATCGAATAAACTAAATTTTAGTCAAACATTTAGGCCAAAATGTATTCAGCCACATGTCTTTAGTAAAAAAAAAAAATCGCTATAAAAAAAAAAAATAGCTACCTAGCGGCAACAGTGACACTAATACAGCGATCAGAAAAATGACACTGGCAATAGGGGGTGAAAGGGTTAACTAGGGCGGTAATCAAGGGGTTAAAAACTTTATTAGGGGGGTAGGGGGCTACCCTGGACCTAACACTAACTGCCTGTCACTGTAACTGTCACACTATTGCAGTGATCAGTAAATATATGATCACTGCAATCAGTGACAGGGGGCTGGGGGTGTGATCTGAAGGGGTTAATGTGCCTATGTGTGTGGTGTCAGTGTAGTGTTGGTGCGACTGACTTGTGATGTCTTCTCTCCTCTCAGCGGATTGAAAAATACCGCATAGAGGAGAGGTGACATCACTTTCTCTGCCTGTGTTTACATTATACAGGCAGAGGAAGTGCAGAGCAGGGAGGGAGCGGATTGGCTGGTAGCGATCCGGAGGGGGCGGACAAAAACGAACAGCCGCCCCTGGCCCATGTCTAGGCAGGGACGTACAGGTAAGTCCATGTGCCTGTACGTGCCATTCTGCCGACGTATATGTACATGTGGCGGTCGTTAAGCGGTTAAAAATTTAGAACATGCTCTAATTTTTCTCGTCGTTTTTCATGCTGTGTGAAAAACAGTCTCGTGTACGCTTTAACGGCGGGAAAAAAATGCGCATGCTCAGAAGCAAGTTATGAGACGGGAGCACTCGTTCTGGTAAAACTAGCTTTTGTAATGGAGATGGCACATTCATCACGCTGTAACAGACTGAAAAGGGCGAAGACTGAAAAGCGCAAATCGTCTCTCACCAAACTTTTACTAACACAAAATCAGCAAAAGCAGCCCCAAGGGTGGCGCCATCCGAAAGGAACTTCCCCTTTATAGTGCCGTCATACGTGTTGTACGTCACCGCGCTTTGCTCAACTTTTTTTTTTTTTTTTTCATGAACGTGTGTATGCAAGGCAGGCTGGAGAGGAATCGCAACAATCACGTAAAAAAAAAACATTGCTTTTTTGCATGACAGGAAAAACGCTCGTCGTGTTTATGTGGCATTAGGCCCATTTCACAAAGTCAGTCCGACCCAATTGGACCCTCCATTCACCTCCAATGCCGCGTACACACGATAGTTTTTCGGCTTGTAAAAAACGACGTTTAAAAAAAAACGTCATTAAAAACGAAACGATCACAGCATTTTTCGGGTTCTGAAAAACGAAAAAAAAAAAATTCGAACATGCTGTATTTTTTAACAACATTTTAAACAATGGGCTAGATTCAGGTAGATGGGCGTGAAAGTATGCTGGCGTAGCATATCCCATTTACGCTACGCCTCCGCAAATTTTACGGGCAAGTGCTGTATTCACAAAGCACTTGCCTGTAAAGTTGCGGCGGCGTAGCGTAAATGTCCTGGTCTAATTTAAATTCGGCTGGTAGGAGCGTGTATCATTTAAATGAAGCGCGTCCCCGCGCCGAACGAACTGCGCATGCGCCGTGACTGAACTTAGCCCATTGCGCATGCTCCAAATCACGTCAAATAGTCAATGAAAATGACGTGAACGTCACTTACGTACAGCCCTATTCACGAACCTTTTTACGCAAACGACGGGAAAAATTACGCCGGCACGCCGTCCATACTTAACATTGGCTGGGCCTCATACAGCAGGGGTAACATTACGCCGGACCTACGCTAATGCAAACAACGTAAAACAAATGCGCAGGCCGGGCGTACGTTCGGGAATCGGCGTATTACGCTCATTTGCATATTATACATGGGAAAGCCACCTAGTGTATGCGTAACTGATTCTATGAATCAGGCGCATAGATAGGAGGGCTCAGAGGCAGAGATACGACGGCGTATCTGGAGATACGCCGTCGTATCTCCTACCTGAATCTAGCCCATTGTCATTTTTTGGGTTGTAAAAAATGGTCGTGTGTGGGCTTAAACGACATGAAAAACCCGCGCATTCTCAAAGGCAAGTTTTGAGACGCCCGTTCTGGTAAAACTAGCATTCGTAATGGAGTAAGCACATTCATCACGCTGTAACAGACAGAAAAGCGCGAATCGTCTTTTACTAACATGAAATCGGCTAAAGCAGCCCAAAGGGTGGCGTCATCCGCATGGAACTTCCCCTTTATAATGCCGTCGTACGTGTTGTACGTCACCGTGCTTTGGTAGAGCATTTTTTTTTTTTTAACGATCGTGTGTGAGCAACGACGTTTTAATGATGAAGTTGGGGAAAAAAAACGATCGTGTGTACGTGGCATCAGGAGTAGCAAATGTAAATGGACTTGTGTTTGTTCACAAACACCTACCTCCAATCCGATCCGCAAAAAAAATAAAAAAAACAGTAGAGTGGGCTCTGCTCATTGTGGCCCGTGACTGGTTACCAAGTCGCTTAAGTGGCCCTCACTCTTCAAAAGGTTGGGATCCCCTGTATTAAAACATAAAAAGTCTTCTAGAAATACGTGTGTATAAAGTGTGCTGGCTACAAAATTGTCTATTTTTTTGGGTGGTATTTTAATCATAGTGTAAGGCGGTGGGAGTCCCTGGAAAACATCCGGTGTTATAAAAGGTTATATAATATAATAAAATGAAGGGATCCTCCTCTGTGTGTGTATTGTGCGATGTTTTCATCTCTGGTATTACTGAACTTGTACAGAAAGCCAGACGACTATCCTTCTGCTTCTATTTGCGGCCTGCTCTCTATTTATATGTTTTTACAGACTGGGAACACTCGCTGACAGATGAGATGTTTTCTCCTCGAACTGCGTTGACCTCTAATTGTTTACTGCTGACAATGAACTTCTTAAAGTGCAAGTTCTGCCTGTTCCCGATATGCTGTTATCAATGTAGAAGACTAAAGTCCTCATATAAAGGAGGATTAGAGCCGTCTGAGACCTTTTCTGCAGATACCTTGTATCAATCGGAAAGTATCTTTTTGGGATAATTTCTTCTTTTCCCAATTTTTGGGATAATTTCTTGATGCACCAATGTGTTGGCAAGCAGAAGTTTTCGGGGGTCGCACCCCCTTTCTCTGGACCGAGTACAAGTACCGATACTTTTTTTTCATGTACTTGCCGATACCGAATACCGATACTTTTTTTAAATGTCATGTGACAGTTTTCAAACCACAATACAGACTAAGGATATTTTCTTTAGAATTATGAAGAACTCTAACTCAAGACATTATAAAAGAATAAAGATGAGTAAAAATGAATAAAAAAAATGTATTTGCTTGTCACTCTGTAGTAAAAAACTCAAAGAATTTTCACAGAACATGTTGATAAATACAAAAAAGTATCGGCAGAAGAATCGGGAGCATATGCGTGAGAACAAGTACTCCCGCAAATACTCGGTATCGGTCCCGATACCGATACTAGTATCGGTATCGGGACAACCCTACTTGAAACCTTTTCTGCAGTTTCAATCAGAAGCAATCAGAAAGGATCAGTAGCAATCAGAAAGGATTTTGGGATAATTTCTTCTCTTCCCAATTTTTGGAATCATTTCTTGATGCACCTGAAATCTTTTTTGCAGATATTTTGTATAAGTCGTGAAGGATAATTTTTGTGATAATTTCTTCTCTTGCGTTGGCAAGCAGAAGTTTTTCGGGGGTCGCACCCCTTCTCTGAAGAAGGGGATGCATCACCTGAAGCTTTTTCTGCAGATACTTTGTATCAATCAGAAAGGATCTTTTTTGGGATAATTTCTTCTCTTCCCAATTTTTGGAATAATTTCTTTATGCACCAATGCGTTGGCAAGCAGAAATGTTTGAGGTCTCACCCTCTTTCTCTTCGACACATCTCCTGAAACCTTTTCTGCAGATACCTTGTATCAATCGGAAAGGATCTTTTTGGGGATAATTTCTTGATGCACCAATGTGTTAAAAATCAGAAGTTTTTCGGGGGTTGCCCCCACTTTCTCTGAAGAAGGGGGCACATCCCTTGAAACCCTTTCTGCAGATATTTTGTATCAATCGGAAAGGATGATTTTTTGGACAATTTCTTGATGCACCAATGCGTTGGCAAGCAGAAGTTTTTTTAGAGGTCGCACCCCCTTTCTCTGAAGAAGGGGGTGCACCACTGAAACCTTTTCTGCAGATATCTTGTATCAATCGTAAAGGATCATTTTTGTGATAATTTCTTCTCTTCCAAATTTTTGGGATAATTTCTTAATGCACCCAGGCCTTGGCAAGCAGAAGTGTTTCAGAGAACTCACCCCCTTTCTCTGAAGAAGGGGACGCATCCCCCTGAAACCTTTTCTGCAGATATCAATCGGAAAGGATCATTTTTGGGACAATTTCTTGTTGTACCACAGCGTTGGCAAGCAGAAGTGTTTTTTGGGGGGGTCGCACTCTGCTAGTATGCTTCGGGATCTTTCCGGTACACACCGGCCACCGCACATGGTAAGTAGTTTTACCAGGGCCACATATATGCAGCATTAAGGCTCATCCACCGAGAGGCCGCATATGTGTGTGCAGTCGGTGTCAAGGGGTTCAACTGAAAGTGGCCTCGGCAACAGTTTTGGTTTCCCCATTCCTTTGATTGACAGTGATAAGGAATGCAATGGACTCGGAGAAGTTCCCCAATTTATATATTCTCTGCAGCATGCTGGCAGGGAACAGGCTTTTCCACTCAGGCTGTGGCTGCTTTCTAATGAAAATGAACAGTAAAGCCTTGTACGCACGTTTGGTTTACCCGACAAGAACCAGCTGGCAGAGTTTCTTGCAGAGTAAACCGTGCAATGAGCGTGTGTACGAGGCTTTCAGGTTTCTCGTCAAAAAAACTGCCTAAAATCTTGACGAGAAAAATAGAGAACCTGCTCTCTATTTTCTCACCATGATTCTCGGCAATGTTTTCCTGCCGAGAAACCCAAGAGTGTGTATACTAACCTGTCGCCGTGAAAACCTGTGCATGCTTGAAATGACTTTGACGCATCGCGGTAGCTTACCTAGGCATAGGTAGGGTGCAGCAAGATGGTGCATGCTCGTCGTACGTGATGACGTCACTGCATTCTTGCCATTCGAAAGAACCGCGGTTCTTTTGAATGGAGTGTCTGTACACTCGGGCGGCAAGAGATTCTTGCCAAGAATCTCGTCAGGAAAAACAAATTTATTTTTTTCCTGACGAGATTCTGGCCCGTGTGTACAGGGCTTAATGCACACCTTTGTTTTGATGGGCCTGGAATGCATTTAGCTGAAAAAGTTGAACGGGGTTTTGAAGGACAATTATACTTAAACCCTAAAAAAAGATTCTAATGCCGCGTACACACGATCACTTTATGTGATGAAAAAAAATGACGTTTTTAAAAACGTCAATTTCATTGACCGTGTGTAGGGGAAAAACGTTGTTTTATGTCTTGTAAAAATGACAAAAAAAATTGAAGCATGCTTCAATTTTTTGTGTCGTTTTTCAAAACGTTGTTTTTTGTTTCACAAAAAGTCACCGTGTGTTGCAAAAAACGTTGTTTAAAACAACGTTTTTCATCCCGCGCATGCCCAGAAGCTAGTTATGAAGAGAGCTTCAATGGAAAAGAGTGGTGAACGTAACCTCGCTTTGCTAGAGCATTGTGATAAAACTATGGTGTGTAGGCAACATCGTCTTTGAAAATTGAAGTTTCAAAAACGTTGTTTTTTTTTTTCTTCACAGAAAACGTCGTTTTTTTTCATCACATAAAGTGACCGTGTGTACGCGGCATAACATTCCAATGAGCTGAGTTGTGAGAATGACATTATGCTGACCTTTTTTTTCTTTTTGGTGCCGTACATCGTTTTATCTATATTTTCCCCGCGGCTTCCGGGTAGGGATTCCCGCGGGACTGGGTGTTCCTATTCACATCCTAAGTGATTAACGTGCTTCTCACCGGCGCATACAGTGCGCCACGAGTTGCCGAAAGAAACCGAACGCCGGTGCGCAGGCGCCGTATAGAGCCGACGCGCAGTCCGACTTCTTTCGGCAACTTCGTGACGCACCGTATGCGCTGGTGAGAAGCATGTCAATCAATTAGCATGTGAACAGGAACGCCCACTCCCGCGGGATTTACTACCCGGAAGCTGCGGGAAAAATAAAGATAAAATGGTATGTACGGCACCAAAAAAAAAGGTCATCATAATGTCATTCTCACAACTCGGCTCAATGTGATGTTAGAATTTTTTTTTTAGGGGGAACCCCCGCTTTAAAAACCAACTTGTGGCCTTTCCCTCCCCCTTCCTTTCACATCTTGTCCATAACTAGGCCACGCTGATGGGCAATATGATGGTAAAGTCTTGCCACTTGCTTCAGAGCAAAATAGTTTTGCAGACCCGTCTCCTCAATGTTGGCACTTGGTTGTGCAAAGTCCAGTTGGTAATAATATGAAGCTGAACATGGAGCACAGGCTTAAAAAGAAGAGTGCTGTCACAGAAGCTGAATTTGGTAATCAAAACAACTCGGCGATATTGGATCATTTCCCATCTTCTTCTGCCTGGTGAGATTAACATTCCACTGACTTGAGTCAGAAGCGGCTGTAATTGCATGTTATTGTGTGATCTTGTTTCTAAAACACTCCGTGATTAATTGTTTGGCACACATTTCACCGCAGGCAGATCCAGAGTGTCAAGAGTACGACGTGCACATATCATATCCAGAGTGTTCACCTGTATTGTCAACACCTCGGCCCAGACACATTCTCATATCATAGACGGGGCGGTGAGCAGAGGACGGAAAACAAAATATTAAAAGATCAATAGGGTGGGCAAGGCAGCAATCAGAAATTTTGGGGCCCCTTACACAGCTTTAGTCCTGCAGGGGTCACCTGTCCAGAGATTAGGGAGGAACAAGAGGGCAGTCTGTCTCCTGCCAGGGAATACGAGCTGCTGTCTTCTGGCATGGTCAAGGATGGTGCACACAGGCGAATGTGCGTTTGTACCGCCACCCCCTCCTGGAGCTGGGGCCCCTTAGAACGCCCGGGTCCCTTGCATGTGTATGAGCTGTACCCCCCCCCCCCTGATGGCAGCCCTGAGGATGGCCAACAACCACTGACAGTGTGCCTCTCCTCGTGATGGTCTGAAGAATAAGCCTACTTACACACTCTGTTTATGTTGAAAATGTTCACACAAAAAAACACGTGCTTCTCCCAACACGCACACAGAAACGCGTTGCACATTAGCAGACCTGCGTTGGTTCCAGGCTAAACTTAACTAGTCTTAAAAATGTCCCCTCTCCCCTCCTGACACCCAGCCTATCAGTGTCTGTCAATGCCATCTCGGACTAGACAAATGCCTTACTTTAATACAGTGTTTCTCAACTCCAGTCCTCAAGCCCCCCCAACAGGTCATGTTTTCAGGATTTCCCTCAGATGAAAAGGCTGTGGCAATTACTAAGGCAGTGAAACTGATCAAATCACCTGTGCAAAATAATGGAAATCCTGAAAACCTGACCTGTTGGGGGGCCTTGAGGACTGGAGTTGAGAAACACTGCTTTAATAGAACATTGGATGACAGAGAGTTACCTTAATCTCAATGGCTCAAAAACAGAACTTCTTCTGTGTCACGCCAACCGAAAAAGATCTCCCACAACAATGTGGACCCCCCCGCTCATTCTGGGACAACCCATCGTCTCAAGCATCAAAGTAAAAAGTCTCTGAGTCACTTTTGACTCAAACATGACAATGGATGCACAAATAAGTTCGGTAGTCAGCGGATCTCGCCATCTGCTGCGCCTACTACGTAGACTTGTTCCATTTATTCCTAAAGAAGACACTGTAGTAGTGGTGGGAATGATAATCAACTCCAGACTCGACTATGCTAACGCCCTTTATATCGGACTCCCAAAATACCAAATCGCTCATCTACAAGTCGTTCAAAATAAGGCGGCACGACTTGTGACTGGAATAAAACCCTGGGAATCGATCTCTCCTTCCCTGAGATCCCTCCACTGGTTACCTGTAAAACACAGAATTACGTTTAAGGCACTTTGTTTGACACATAAGTGTGTTCAAGGAAGTGCCCCCCCAATATCTATGCGAAAAATTAAAATGGCACAACCCCAATCGCGTTCTCAGATCCACCGACCAAAATCTACTCCAGATAGCCATAGCCAGATACAAGTCCAAGGAAGTGCCCCCCAATATCTATGCGAAAAATTCAAATGGCACAACCCCAATCGCGTTCTCAGATCCACTGACCAAAATCTACTCCAGATAGCCAAGGCCAGATACAAGTCCAAAGGAGAACGAAGATTTGCAGTCCAGGGACCTAGACTGTGGAACAATCTACCAACCAGCATCTGCACGGAAGTGGATCACCAGGCCTTCAGAAAAAAACTCAAAACTCATCTATTCTGAAGGCAAAATATAGGAGGAAATGGATAATAAGCGCCCAGAGGCGATTCAGTTTGCATGTGTTGCGCTCAACAAGTTTCTCACTCACTCATCATTGCAGCCTTATCAGTGCCGCCAATTAGTACCACTTCATCAGTGCCACCTCATCAGCACCGCCTCATTAGTGCAGCCTCATCAGCGCCCATCAGTGCCACCTATTAGTACCACCTCATCAGTGCCCATCAGTGCAGCCTTATCAATGCCCGTCAGTGCTGCCTATTAGTACCACCTCATCAGTGCAGCCTATAAGTGCTTAACACAGCCTCATTAATGCCCATCAGTGTCGCCTCATAAGTGCCTCCTCATCGGTGCCCATCACTATTAGTACCACCTCATCAATGCCCATTGCTGCCGCCTCATCAGTGCCAATTAGTGCAGCCCACCAGTGCCCCTCAGTGAAGGAGAAAAATTACTTATTTGCAAAATCTTTCTTATCGTTTTTTTTTTTTTCGCTTGCCACCAGGTGTGAGCAATTCTTATTGCCCGACGTCCCAGACATGCAGTTCTGGGCAGCTAATTTAATAAAACTGCCTCCTAACTTTTTTTTTTTTTAGCTGGCTCCTAGATTCTAAGCAAGTTTGTCAAGCCCCGATTTGAAAATACTAAAAGCAATTTAACATTTAATTCTTTGTTATAGCTTTTGACCCTTCTCTAAGCAATTGTAAATATGTTTCCAGTTTCTGCCAGCAGAGGGCAGATGAAGACAACGCAGATTTTCATGATCATTGTGGAGCTCAGTTCCCTGTTTATATTTACATCATCAACATTAGGATTTATCAGCAAAATATTTGGCAAAAACAAGAGATAGACCCCTTGTATTTGTGTTTTGTAGCATCGGAGCTTTTGATCTCCAAGATTCACTTCATATACCCAATAACAGAGTCCTTAATAGTCCCAGTATTTACAAACCACATCCCCAGACTAAACCTGCTAATACCACTAGTGATATTAGTCTAGGACAGTGGTCTCCAAACTGTGGCCCTGGGGCCAGATGTGGCCCCTTACTTGCCTTTATCCGGCCCTTGGAGCACTATTCCTCCTACTGATATGAAACGCTATTCTGCCAACTGACACCAACTATGGGGCACCATTTCTTCTACTGACACCAACAATAGGGGACTATTCCTCCCAATGATACCGACTGTGGGGTACTATTCCTCCCACTGACACCAATTTTGGGGCACTATTCCTCTCATTAAAACCAAATGTGGCGATGTTTACTGCACTGATGCCAGTAAAAGTTTCCACTCCCACTGACAGTCCGGCCCCCCTAAAGTCTGAAGCACAAGGAACTGGCCCTTTGTTTAGAAAGTTTGGAGACTCTTCAGCTGTTGCGGAACTGCACGTCCCATGAGGCATTGTAAAACTCTGACATTCACAGATATGACTAGGCATGATGAGATTTATAGTTCCTGAACAACCAGAGGGCCGTAGTCTGGAGACCCCTGGGACTCTAGGGCCATGGCAGGATTTGGTGAGAAGCAGTGTGGCAAAGGTGACTATGAGAAATACAAGCATGCTGTGTGTCGGCACATCGCCCTGTATGGCGGTGCAGGAAACTCAGGGATGCAAATGGACCACTCTAGCACAGGTCCTTGGTGTGGTATCGTTAATAGAGGAAAAGAGGGGAACTGGCAGAGTCACCGAATATTTCAAAGGACATAACTAAGAATTGACATACAAGGCAAGCCCTAATGGGTTAATCCTCTAAAGAATATGTTTAAGATCAATTTTAGAGCCGGTTAACACCATAGAAACGCAGTCTGGATGCGTTCCAGGTGTTTTTTTTCCATGCGCGTTTTTAATGCGTCCCAGTGTGCATTTTTGACGCGTTCCAGTGCGCTTTTGATGCAGTCCAGTGCATTCCCCCCTCCTTTCTTAAAGCCGGATTACACCCACGATTTTATTTTATTTTTTTAAAGTCAGCAGCTACTAACAGTGTAGCTGCTCACATTTAATAAGGACACTTACCTGTCCTAGTTGCCCGCGATGTCTGTCCCCCAACGGCGATCGCTCGGTCCTGGCGCCTCCTTTCTTACTGAGGGAAACAGGTAGTTAAGACTTACCGTTTCCTACTGCGCATGTGCGACTAGCATGGCGCTTTGTGAATGGGCGGCTGCCTCCTGGGATACACACAGTTCAAAGAAGGCAGCGCGGCTCATTTACAAGAAGACACGGCGACGTAGCACGAGCCAGAAGATCCACTGCGGTGGAAGAAGAGGCAGAAGAGCTACTTCCGCATAGCAACCGCCCTTTCAGGTGAGTAAAAAAAAAAGATTAAAAAAAAAAAAACAACGGGTGGAACTCCACTTTAACCTTTAAATAAGGACGTGTGTTCCAGTGCATTTAGGTGCATTCCTGTGTATTCCAGTGCATTTTTGCTGTAAATGCAGCTTGTTCTACCTTTTTTTTTTTTTGGACTGCATGTGGCGTCAACTGGCCCTAAAGGTCAACATACACTTTAAACTATGCCTATTTATCCCACCGGTAAGGCACATCCACAGGCATATCCTTTTTTTCTAGGATGACAATGCTTACTGTATCCAGCTGCAGCGTTGTCACCCTTTCTTGTATTCTCCTGAGATGAACTGCAAGCAGCCAAACCAACACACAGTGTTCTGACCTACTTCACTTTAGAGACCACGGTGAAATTTTCAGCCGCTGATAGATCAAGCAAATGTCCACAGAAAGTTCATACAAAGACAAAGAGGATGTGCAATTGCTGCTGTTGGGTCTGAAGGTGGAAGGGGCCCCCATTGGGGGGGGGGGGGGCAGATGAGGTCATTTCAACACCAAAAATCCATGTACTTGTGCTGATAACAACACATGCCCAGTACTGTGTGATTGCTGTTGGCACTGACCCCGTATGACCTGTGACACTTCCAATCAAGAAGAACTGACTTCGGATGTAGAGGAGATTTCAGAACCGTTGTCACCAGTCACAGATCTTATTTACAGGTTGTGCTGAATGGAGAATTTGTCCAGCACTGAAATGAACCCTGTGTATTCCCAATGCAGTCTTCCTCAGGCTGTACAATTCCCAGAGTGTCTCCAACTAAAAACGATGATTTTTGTAAGGCCTCATTCACACGGGCGTGCGGGTGCATAGCCCCGAACGCAGGCTGTGTGCACCTGCTCATAGTCGGTAATGTACTGACCTTATTGACTGCTCTCCTGTCGCCTGTTTTTGATTTAGGCTTCACACCCCTGAGTAAGCACATTTGTGTGAAACACGTCCACTGAGCACCTTTTGGATCTCATGTATGTCATGTCCCTTATGATTTAATACATTTCTTTGTTTTTACTTCACCTGCATTCACACCTACCTGTTTAGGTAGGGTGGGGGCTAATAAGTGAAACCAGTGAGCAGAGATGATATATAAAGCCATGCAGTAGACAGCAGCTCTTTATGAAGAGGGAACCCCCCCCCCCCCTCCTCGAAACGTGTCAGCATTTGCAGACCCGTGTGCCATCTTCTCAACATAAAAGAAGCATGTATAGTGTTTCTCCATGTGGAAACTTCTGATGTACATGTCCTTTTATTATTGGTTACCGAGTATGATAACCTATTTTCCTGTTAATAAAGGGTGTTTAAAGTTAATGCACCAAGCCGGTGCCCTTCCTATACAACACCAGTGAATGCACCTGACTCTGATTAATTGCAAAAACCCCAGCAGGGTTGCATGAGCTAATAAATGCGAATGGCCATGAATAGCTGCGGGAGCTGGCAGCCCTTTTTTAATAGGGCTTCCTTCCTCGCCGGGGTTCTTGCATGTGAATGCACCCTTAAATATACATTGGGGTACAAAATCTGGTGCATCTCTGCAACCAGTCAGCTTCCAGTTATTTTTTTGTCAAAGATTAAAGTGGTTGTAAAGCCTCAAGGTTTGCATCCTATGCAATAAGGTGAAAAACCTTCTGTGCGGCAGCTCCCCCCCAGACCAGTGGCGGCTGGTGCTCCATTTCTTGGGGGGGCAGCAAACAAATATTAATTCAATATAGAGAAAAAGTGTATATATATATATATATATATATATATAGAGCAAGCACGAATTAAGATAAAATGATAGCCAACAGCATTACCGTCCTTATAAAAAATAGATATAGTTCCCGATGAAGGGAGAGGGCATGGGACTGTACGAATGAATGCATGTTGGGTATGACGTAGTGTAAACAATGGGAATAGAGAATAATTGTAGTATGTTGACTCCCTGCAGTTTCAGAGTCAACATACTACAATTATTCTCTATTCCCATTGTTTACACCAGGTCATACCCAGCATGCATTCGTACAGTCCCATGCCCTCTCCCATCATCGGGAACTATATCTAAATATTAATTCAATATTGTCACACAAGTGGATGGGCTCAGGGCGCAGTGCTCTCTGCCCCAAGCCCACCCTATTTGAAGCCAATTGGAGCCTCAGACTCTAATCATGTGCTTCGAACAAAAACGAACAAAAAAAATAATCCCTGCGTCCGGCCGCCCGGCGTGTAGATCATTGCATAGTTTGCTGGGAAGGGTGTATGGCAGTGTGCAGAGGGTCTATCCAAATTTTGTAGATCAAAGGCCGGCCGCATGGATTAGGGCCCCTAATGGAGCGACCACCACTACCCCAGACCCTCCCTTTTTCTTACCTGAGCCCGATCCAGCGATGTGCACGAGTGCAACAGCTGGAGCAGCTGTCTCTCTCCTCATTGGACAGATTGAAAGCAGCAGGAGCCATTGGCCCCTGCTAATGTCAATCAAATCCAGTGACGCAGGGGGACGGGGCCCAGTCCCGTTGTCTGTGTCAATGGACGCGGCAGCGGGACTCAGGAGCAAGCCTGCATGAGTGCCCCCTGGGAAAGCGGCATTCCCTGGGGGCACCCCGATGAAGAGGAGCGGCCTGGAGCACCAGTGGGACACCCCAGAAGAAGAGGATCGGGGCTGCTCTGTGCTAAAAGATTGCACAGAGCAGATAAGTATAACATGCTTGTTATTTTTACTTTAAAAAAAAGGGGGGGTTTACAGCCCCTTTAATTGAACAAGCTAAAGCTAGAAGCTGATTGGCTACCAAGCAGAGCTGCACCACATTTTGCACTCTGCAGTTTTAGTAAATCGCCACCAATAGCTGACCTTTTTCAGTGGTGGTGGGGGGGCGAGATCTGCAGTTACAGGCCCTGAATAGTGACCCAACCGGCAACGTCCTCCTGTGTTTTAAGGAACACGTTAATGAAAAAAATTGAGAGCATCAGAAAAATAATTTAAAGGTCTGAGAAAGTTCAGATAATCCTCACCAGATCAGGAACTTCCTATTGTCCCGTAGTCTGTGTGTATGTGTGTGTGCATATATATATATATATATATATATATATATATATTCCCGTATTTGCACTTCTAAGCCCCAGGCCCAGAAGACCTTGTAGAGGAGAAGAGGACGTGCTGTTCCCTCTCTTCCTCTCTGCCTCTGCTGCTTGTGCAGATAGCCCAAACCATCTCTATGGAAAATTTTCTTTTACTCGCTGTTAATAATAAATGAGAAAGTGCTTGCCATCGCAAAGTTTACCTAATCCTCGGATAATATTGAGTCATACTCCGAAAATTAGGTCACATTAGGGAAGACCGCACCTTGCAAACAGCTCTGGCGCGCAAACACAATGCCACAAAACACTTTGCCTTCGGTATTGTTTTGGCTGAATCCTATCAAAGGAGAACACAGTGTTCTGTCTTCTGAACGAGTGTAAACACGACTTTGGTGTTTTTTTTTTTTTTTTTTTTGTAGAGGAGCGGAAAGGCCAGCAGGGGGAGCCAGGGATTCAGAGGTGTAGATGGACGTCTAGGAATGCTGAAGCGGCTGAGGACTTCCCTCTCACAATGTGTGTATACAGTCTGGGAGTAATGCAGGATCAGCATTTCTACAAGAGCCATATGTCTGTCACTCAGGGAGATCATGTGTGGACGCCGTCACTGAAATATTTATGTCATCATACATACACATATATATATATTTATATATATAAAGATCATCGACGCTTACATCATTATAAAAATAGATTGTTTACATACTGCAGGAACATTATGCCATATTCGTATCAGTTAGATAAGGCCGTAACTTGTTTGTTGCTCAGTCGTGCTAAAAGGTTTTCATTACTCTGCTACTGGGGGCCTAAGTAGCAATCACAGGGCCCCCATTTCTAATGGGGCCCCCCAGCAACATGTATTTATGATGCAGACTCCAGCCGTCACAGTTCATATTCTTAAAGTGACTATAAACCCTTCATTTAATAACAAACATGTTGTACTTACCTGCTCTGTGTAATGGTTTTGCAGAGCAGCCCCGACCCTCCTCTTCTGGGGTCCACAGCTGGAGCTTCTGAGTGCCCACCATAGCAAGCTGCGGGGGGGGGGGGGTGATGCAGGCTTGCTCCTGAGCTGGTTCTGTCCACATACAAAGGTGCCTGCTTGAGTGCCCACCATAGCATGCTGTGGGGCAATGGTGCGGGCTTGCTTCCGAGCCAGGTTCTGTCCACACACAAAGGTTCCCGCTTGAGTGCCCACCGTAGCAACTTGCAGGGCTCTGATGCAAGCTTGCTCCTGAGCTGGTACTGTCCACACACAAAGGTCCCCGCTTGAGTGCCCACCATAGCATGTTGTGGGGCACTGGTGCGGGCTTGCTTCCGAGCCGGTTCTGTCCACACACAAAGGTGCCCCCTTGAGTGCCCACCGCAGCAAGCTGCAGGGCTCTGATGCAAGCTTGCTCCTGACCTGGTACTGTCCACACACAAAGGTCCCCGCTTGAGTGCCCACCATAGCATGCTGTGGGGCACGGGTGCGGGCTTGCTTCCGAGCCGGTTCTGTCCACACACAAAGGTGCCCCCTTGAGTGCCCACCGTAGCAAGCTGCAGGGCTCTGATGCAAGCTTGCTCCTGAGCTGGTACTGTCCACACACAAAGGTCCCCGCTTGAGTGCCCACCATAGCATGCTGTGGGGCACTGGTGCGGGCTTGCTTCCGAGCCGGTTCTGTCCACACACAAAGGTGCCCACTTGAGTGCTCACTATAGCAAGCTGCCAGGCGCTGGTGCGGGCTCACTTCCCAGCGTCTTGCTATGGCGGGAGCTCGGTGGGGGGGGGGGACACCAGAAGGGGACCCCAGAAGAGGAGACAGTAAGGAAGGAGTGGAGCTCGGTGTCAAGCTGTGATCTATCGGCTTGATTTACTAAGGACAAATAGACTGTGCACTTTGCAAAGTTGCAGTTGCTCCAGAGCTTAATAAATGAGGTAAAGCTTCACTTTGCAAAGAATGCCCAATCACATGCAAAAAAAAAAAAATCTGCATCTTTACTTGCATATGATTGGATGATGTCAGCAGAGCTTCTGCTCATTTACTAAGCTCTTGCAGTACTGTAAGGGGCTCTACATTGTAAAAGAAGTAGAGGGGCACCGCTTTGCAATGGGGCTGGAGTTCTGCAGCTGGTAATCTGTAGGGCTCTGTAGGTGGAGGTTTAGGGGCACTATGTGGGGCTTGGCAGTACAGAGGGCACTGTGGAGGGCTGCCCCGAGGGCAGGCACAGGATGAGAAGGGTGGCTCTGGTGGAGGATTAGGGGCACAGTACTGTAAGGAACACTACATTGTAAAAGAAGTAGAGGGGCACTGCTTTGCAAAGGTGCTGGAAAGGGGGGGGGGCATTTGCAGGGTACAGTGTGTGAACAGGGGCTGCTTCCCCCACTCTACCCCTACCCTACTGCTCAGAGCTGCTGTCACTAAGGGGTGCCCCATGGGAAGTAAAACTGAAACCTCCCCCTTCCTCTTCACACTGTATATGTGGCAGGTTACATGGCCGGGAGAGGAAGGACAACAGCAGGCTTTGTTGGAAAATGAGAGTCTCTCTTTTTTAGAATACAGTATCCCAGCAGGGGGGGGGGGGGGATTCCTCTACCCACCGCGCTTGTGTGGATGAGGCATTTGGATTATCTGTGACCAGCTTAAATCATTACTGCGTTCTGTAACACTTACCTTCCGCCCCCAATCCAGTGTCACAGTCTATGCAAAAACATCCTGCCCATCTCCTTTTCTACATACATACATTAATACATACACACCTATACTTAAATGCATGCATACATACAGTTATATACATTGGTGTGTATGTATGAATGTATAACTGTATGCATGTATGTGTGTGTGTGTGTGTGTGTGTATGAATATATGTATGGGTATGTGTGTGTATCTAGATATACAGTATACACAGTGCATCCGGAAAGTATTCACAGCGCTTCACTTTTTTTATTATGTTACAGCCTTATTTAAAAATTGATTAAATTCATTATTTTCCTTAAAATTCTACAAATGATCCCCCATAATGACAACGTGAAAAGTTTGTTTAAAATCTTTGCAAATGTATTAAAAAAAAATCTCATGTACATAAGTATCGCAGACTCCTCCTATGTACATAAGTATCACAGACTCCTCCTATGTACATAAGTATCACAGACTCCTCCCATGTACATTAGTATCACAGACTCCTCCCATGTACATTAGTATCAGACTCCTCCCATGTACATAAGTATCACAGACTCCTCCCATGTACATAAGTATCGCAGACTCCTCCTATGTACATAAGTATCAGACTCCTCCCATGTACATAAGTATCGCAGACTCCTCCTATGTACATAAGTATCACAGACTCCTCCCATGTACATAAGTATCACAGACTCCTCCCATGTACATAAGTATCACAGACTCCTCCTATGTACATAAGTATCACAGGCTCCTCCCATGTACATAAGTATCACAGACTCCTCCCATGTACATAAGTATCACAGGCTCCTCCTATGTACATAAGTATCACAGGCTCCTCCCATGTACATAAGTATCACAGGCTCCTCCCATGTACATAAGTATCACAGGCTCCTCCTATGTACATAAGTATCACAGGCCCCTTCCATGTACACGAGTATCACAGGCCCCTCCCATGTACACAAGTATCACAGACTCCTCCCATGTACACAAGTATCACAGACTCCTCCCATGTACATAAGTATCACAGACTCCTCCCATGTACATAAGTATCACAGACTTCTCCCATGTACATAAGTATCACAGACTCCTCCCATGTACATAAGTATCACAGACTCCTCCCATGTACATAAGTATCACAGACTCCTCCCATGTACATAAGTATCACAGACTCCCCCCATGTACATACGTATCACAGACTCCTCCCATGTACATACGTATCACAGACTCCTCCCATGTACATACGTATCACAGACTCCTCCCATGTACATAAGTATCACAGCCTTTGCTCAATAATTTGGTGAAGCCCCCTTGGCACCAATTACAGCCTTCAGCTTGGCACATCTATTTTTGGGCAGTTTCTCCCATTCTACTTTGCAGGACCTCTCATGCTCCATCAGGTTGGATGGGAAGGGTCGGTGCTCAGCCATTTTCAGATCTCTCCAGAGATGTTCAATCGGGTTGATGTCTGGGCTCTGGCTGGGCCACTCAAGGACATTCACAGAGTTGTCCCGTAGCCACTCCTTTGTGTGCTTAGTGTGGGTCGTTGTCCTGTTGGAAGAAGAACCTTCACCCCAGTCTGAGGTCCAGAGCGCTCTGGGCAGGTTTTCATCAAGGATGTCTCTGTACATTGCTCTATTCATCCTTCCCTCAATCCTGACTAGTCTCCCAGTTCCTGATGATGAAAAACATCCCCACAGTAAGGATGCTGCCACCACCATGCTTCACAGTAGGGATGGTATTGGCCAGGGGAGGAGCGGTGCCTGGTTTCCTCCAGACATGACGCTTGCCATTCAGGCTAAAAACAGTTCAATCTTTGTTTCATCAGACCAGAGAATTTTGTTTCTCATGATCTGAGAGTCCTTCAGGTGCCTTTTGGCAAACTCCGGGACAGCTGTCATGTGACTTTTACTGAGGAGTGGCTTCCATCTGGCCACTCCCCTATACAGGTCTGATTGGTTGAGTGCTGCAGAGATGGTTGTTCTTCTGGAACATCAGGGTCTTGGTCACCTCCCTGTCTAAAGTCCTTCTCCCCCGATCGCTCAGTTTGGCCCGGCGGCACGCCCTAGGAAGAGTCCTGGTGGTTCCAAACTTCTTCCATTTACAGATGGAGACCACTGTGGGACCATCAATGCTGCAGAAATGTTTCTGTACCCTTCCCCCCGATCTGTGCCTCCATACAATCCTGTCTCGGGGGGCCTACAGACAATTCCTTGGACTTCATGGCTCGGTTTGTGCTCTGACATGCACTGTTACCCGTGGGACCTTCTATAGACAGGTGTGTGTCTTTCCAAATCACGTCAACTGGATTTACCACAGGTGGACTCCAATCAAGTTGTAGAAACATCTCAGGGATGATCAGTGGAAACAGGATGGACCTGAGCTACATTTTGCGTGTCATGGCAAAGGCTGTGATACTTATGTACATGGGATTTTTTATTTTTAATAAATTTGCAAAGATTTCAATCAAACGTCCTTCACTTTGTCATTATGGGGGATTGTTTGTAGAATTTTGAGGAAAATAATAAATGAAATCCATTTTGGAATAAGGCTGTAAACATAACAAAATGTGGAAAAAGTGAAGCGATGTGAGTACTTTCCGGATGCACTGTATATATACATTTATACATGCATAAACACACACAGGCATAGAGTTAAGCCCTGTACACATGATCGGATATCTGATGGAATCTAATCCGATGGATTTTTTCGTTTGGATATCTGATGAAGCTGACTTTCATCAGTCCTACACACAGTCCTACACGTGCTGGAAAAAAAATGAAGTTCAGTGCTTCCGAGCATGCGTCAAATTGATTCTGAGCATGCGTGGATTTTTCTTCCACACAGACGATGGTTTTTTTCTATCGTTTTTTTTTTATCCATAGGAAAAATTTAAAACAGGTTCTATTTTTTTTAACCGGAATGATCGGTTTGTCCGATGAAAACGGTCCATCGGTCTGTTTTCATCGGACAAACCGATCGTGTGTACCGGGCTTTATACATTCATATATGTGCACATACACACACACACACACACATGTATGTATATAATATATATATATATAATATATATATATATATATATATATATATATATATATATATATATATATATATATACAGTGTGTGTATATATATATACATACATACATACATACACATATACACACACACACATAAATATACAAACACATACACACACACAAACATAAATATATATATACACACACACAATATATATATATTTTATATATATATATATATATATATATATATATATATATATATATATATACGCACACATAAATATACAAACACATATACACATACACACATACATAAATATATATATGCACACACACACATATATATATATATATATATATATATATATATATATATATATATATATATATATATCTATATATACACACACACACACACACATAAATTTACAAACACTTATATACACATAAACACACACACACACACACACACATATACTGTGTATATATATGTGTGTATATATATATATATATATATATATATATATATACACACACACACACATAAATATACCCACACATATATACATACACACACACACATATATATATATACGCACACATAAATATACAAACACTTATATACACACACACACACACATATATATATATGCAGTGAAAAGTAATGATATGATAAGTGCTTCAGATAGATGATGTAATAGCACTACACAGGTAATATACCAAGTGATATACAAATAAAATGTAATGGCTACAATTGTAGCTGGAAGTAAGAAGCCACTCACACTCACTTCCAGCTACAATTGTAGCCATTACATTATATTTGTGTATCACTTGGTATATTACCTGTGTAGTGCTATTTCATCATCTATCTGAAGCGCTTATCATATCATTACTTTTCATCATTATTTGTGTATTGTGGACACTCTAGATACAGCTGCCTAAGGGTCCTTTCACACTAGCGGACCGTTCGTCCGCTCATTACATGTAATGAGCCCCTATGGGGGCGGATCCGTTAGCGGATGATGCATCCACTAACGTCCGCCAGATCCGCATCCGTTTTTGCGGACGGAAGAATGTCCTATTTTTCTTCTGTCCGGCCAAACGGATCGGATGCAAACGGACAGACGGTCCGTTTCCATCCGACTCCCCATAGGGGAGAGCGGAGGAGAGACAGGGCGGTCCCTGCACAGTGTGTCCGCCGACAGCTGAGCGGAGACCCCCCGCTGAGCTGACGGACACACGGAGCGGACCGAAAAACGGACCGCTCCGTGTGAAAGGAGCCTAAGGCCCCATACACACGAGCAGACAAATTTGTTCAAATCGGTCGGACAGACCGATTTGAACAAATCTGTCTGCTTGGGACGTATTGGTTTGATCGTGTGTACACACGACGTTGACGCCGCCACTTTACCGCACCAGGAAGTAAAACACTTCCGCGCATGCGTCGAAACCAATCGACGCGTGTGCGAGAAGACATGTCTGCTGGTTAGCGTACTAACCAGCAGACATGTCGGGCGGACGGGTTCCCAGCCGACAGATTTAAAAGCATGCTTTCAAATCTGTCGGCTGGCCAAATCCGTCGGCTCACCCGTACACACGTTTGAATCTGTCTGCTGGGCCGACCGTTTCCAGCAGATAGATTTGATCGTGTGTACGCGGCCTCAGACATTTTGATGTTATCCAATCACTTTTCTCTATACTCACAGTAGCGCATTAGATTTCATTTATTTACTATATATGTACAGTGCCTTGCGAAAGTATTCGGCCCCCTTGAACTTTGCGACCTTTTGCCACATTTCAGGCTTCAAACATAAAGATATAAAACTGTAATTTTTTTGTGACGAATCAACAAGTGGGACACAATCATGAAGTAGAACAAAATTTAGCCCAATTTTTCAGCTTTTTATTTGTTAAAAAAGTTTGAAATATCCAATAAATTTTGTTCTACTTCATGATTGTGTCCCACTTGTTGTTGATTCGTCACAAAAAAATTACAGTTTTATATCTTTATGTTTGAAGCCTGAAATGTGGCAAAAGGTCGCAAAGTTCAAGGGGGCCGAATACTTTCGCAAGGCACTATGGGCCAGATTCAGAGAGCCATTACGCCTGTCTAACTGGTGTTAGACAGGAGTACTTTCAAATTTCTCGCGCCGTATCACTAGTTTGAATCCTCAAACCATGATACGGCGGCGTTGGGCTTCGATCTGACAGGCTTACGTCTTCGTACGCCTTCGGATCTACGCTGCAATCTTTTTGCGGCCGCTGGGTGGAGTTCGCGTCGTTTTCAGCGTCGGGGTATGCAAATGAGCTTTTTCCGGCGATCCACGAAGTTACGAGCGTCGTTCGCAATCGCGTACGTCATTTTTTCGCTACGTAAAGTTAAACCAGCTATTAGCTGGTCTAACGTTACGCGGCCCATGTTAAGTATGGCCGTCGTTCCCGCGTCGACTTTCACATTTTCCTTTATTTTTTGCGTAAGTCGTCCGGGAATAGGAATGTCCGTAAACGACGCTACTCAAAAAAAAAAATGACGTAACGACGTGATTTCGCGCAATGCACGGCGGGAAATTTCTGAACGGAGCATGCGCAGTTCGATCGCCGCGGGGACGTGCTTAATTTAAATGCCTCACGCCCCCTAATCGCGTAGTTTGATTCCGCCGGGAGAAATACACTACGCCGCCGTACCTTACGGGCCAAAATCTCTCTGAATTCCTCCTAGAGCCAGGTAAAGTACGGCGGCGTAGAGTATCTCTGATACTCTACGGGAATCTAATTCTTTCTGAATCTGGCCCTGTGTGTATAATATATATATATATATATATATATATATATATATATATACACACACACACACATACATGTGTTTATGTGTGTATATATATATACACATGAAGTACATATATACATACTGTACATATACACATTTTAAATTTTCATGCAAATGTGATCATTTTCGTCAGTTATATTTTTTTCGGATGTTTTAAAACTATTTTTACACGGATGATCATTTTGGGAATAAAATACAAGATATTCTTTTTGGTTCTTAGGGGGGCGTTGCATGATTTATTTCAGTACAAAAATGCATGGAATATCAGTGGAAGTTCCATAATTGCCATACAACAACATCCCCTATCACATGTAGGTTCAGGTCTGTTTTGTATTTAGTTCCAGGTCTCAGAATAGTACAATCAATGTTATGTGCGCAGGCGGCTTGTCTTATTTTGCAAATATATGTCAGTGTGCTGCAGTGAACCAAGGCTGTTTATTAGCTCTCTGGTTTGGAGTAAAGAAAGGAGGGGGGGGGGGGAGGAGGGGGGGGGAGTTACGACAGCAGCTTATTTGCATGAGAGGATGACACCATATGATGTCACCAACCACAGCTTTATAAGGACCGGCAGCTCTGAAATAGCAGTCAGTCTGTGCCTTGGTTGCATCAGCAAAAGAAGTCAAAAGAACAGTCCTAACGTAGTTCATTCAAACACCCGCTACCTACCGTACACTTAGATACACCCCAGCTGCTGGAGCTTACATTTTGTAGCTTGTGGAAGCCGAGATATTTTTTCCTGCAAAGATGAGTACAGGAATGTGTAAATACCCCATGGAGGTGGCAGTCTACGAGCTGCACAATTTTTCCATCTCGTTTTTTTCCTCCCTTCTGGGGGCCGACACTGTCTCCGTTAAACTGGATAACAGGTAAATATTTTTAATACCTTTTTTTTTTTTTTATATGTACGTTGGGCTGAGCGTCTGATAATTACCTTCATAGTGTGTCGCTTCAAGAAATAGGGCACCTGTCTGCGCACAAGGAACACAACAAAAAAAAAAAAATCGCCTTTTGTAATATTTTTATATAGCCACCAAATTGCAGTCAATTTTTTTTAAATTTTTATAAAGTATGTCTTGCGGGTTTGCAATAATCCAAAATCATTTACTAAACTAATTGCTAAAAATTATGCAGTGAATAATATATATTTTTTTATGTATTATTATTATTATTAATATTCATTATTATTATTGATTTACTATTAATTTTATTATCATTATTATTTTATTATTATTATGCCAGGATCTATATGTTTTGATGTTAGTATACCATATTTAATTGTTGCGTTATCGCCATTAAATTAAGCAGCATAAAACGCAGTATTTTTTTTTTTTGGCGTTGCAAGGTTACATCACAAATAACCTGTTTACTGATAACGCCAACATGCCCAAGCTTTGTTACAATACCTAAAAAAAAAAAAAAAAAAAAATCCACAGCTGGTCGGTTAGATCAGGATTTTCCTGGTTTGGACTGGAACAGCTAGACGCTTCCTCCTCCTTCTTGGAGGTTTGCACGAGACGGCTGCTGCTTTGTCTGTGCTGTCAGGTTCAAAAACCCCCTCAGGGGATATGCACTGCATTCTCTTGCCAGAAGAATGCTATAGTCATCCTGTTATATAACTGGTATGATAGTTAATATTTAAATTTTTTGCATGGCTATGATGTTTGGAAATTAAAATTAAAATTGCATTAGTAAAATAATCCTTATTTTTTTTTTTTTTCATGTTTACAGTGCTTCTGGAGCAAGCGTGGTGGCAATTGATAACAAAATCGAGCAAGCCATGGTGAGTATTATCTCAGTATAAATGCCCAACTGTTTTTTTTTAAATATGTCTGCGTCTGCCTTATTTTTTTATTTGCAAGAGACAAGCCTTATGGTTTGCAAATAAATAATATGCAAAATGCAAAACCATATATAGATATATTTTTGACTTGCAGTAAAGCCCACCTGCAGGACACGTTAAAAAAAAAAAAAATTAAAATAAAAGCACCTTTTGCTAAATAATGCTCCCATGAAGATGGTATTTTGCACTGTATTCCTTCACTGCAAGTGTCCAGATTGCAGAAATGTGTCTTTTTTTTTATTATTATTGTTATTATAGAGAAGTCCCATGATGTTTGAACCCAGAGGCAGCATGTATTTACTGTACTGTAATCGGCGCACACAAGCAAATATCAGATGCAAAGCTGGCAAGCGAAGGAGCATTTCCAGTGAAGGTCTCCTTGTTTTTCCCCAAAAGGCTGCATCCTGTGGCAAAGCTTGTTGCTGAGCAGATTTTCTTTTTTTTTTTTTTTACCACCGAGGTCCTGAAATCTCATTGGATAGCACGCGACTGCAGTGTGAACTGCGGACTGTCGGTCTAAGTAAGGCCTATGGGAAATCCCATTCCTTGGAAGGGAAACTGAGCAGACTTATTTATACATTGAACAATAAGTCCTTTTTTTTTAAGTTCCTTTTAACCCATAATTTTTTTTTCTTTTTTTTCATACAAATAAGTATCCAACAAAGGAGTACATGAGAAAATAATAACAGTGTCATATAAGAGAGAGATAGTATCCAACAAAGAAGTACATGAGAAAATAATAACAGTGTCATAAGAGAGAGAGACACGACCCTTAACATTTATATGCTCCAGCCTTAGAATATTAAAGGTCCTATAGGAATATTACGTCTTTTAAATATCAACTATTAGTTTTATGCTGGACATCGTTTTATTGATTTAACTCGGGGGTCTTCATACTTTTCAAGCAAAGGGCCAGTTTATGGTCTTTCAGACTTCAGTGGGGCCAGATAGGGTAAAAAATGCCCCCAGGCCGAGCATCAGTGAGAATAAACATGGCCCCAGTGTTGGTGGGCAGTAGAAGGAGGAGGAATAGTGCTCCATCATTGCTATTAGTCTAAGAAATAGTGCCCCATTGTTGGTGCCATTGGGAGGAATAGTGCCTCATATCATTGGAAGCAATACTACCCCAAGGGCCGGATAAAGGCTAGCAAAGGGCCACATACGGCCCTCGGACCGCTGTTTGGAGACCCCCTGGTTTAACTCATGGGTCTTCAAACTCCGGCCCTCCAGTTGTTCAGGAACTACAATTCCCATCATTCCTGTGAATGTCAGTGTGTTAAAATGCCTCATGGGATGTGTAGTTCTACAACAGCTGACAGGCCGTAGTTTGAGGATCCCTGGGTTAACTTATAGATGTTTTAATATATGATTAAAGCTGATTATTGTAATATTTATCTATTTTATAATCGGTGTTCTATTACAACAGACCTTGCATTCTCCAGCAACTATGCCCTATATATATTAGCCCTCCACCCCATGATCCTAAATCTCAAGTTCTAAGAAAACAGAAATACTTACCCCACTTTTAAGTACACAGGGGTTTATTTACTAAAGCTGGAAAGTGCAAAATCAGGCTCGCTTCTGCATAGAAACCAATGAGCCTCCATGTTTTATTACCAAAACCTAATTGAACAAGCTGGGGGTTAGAAGCTCATTGGTTTCTATGCAGAAGTGAGACTAACTTTGCAGCTTCAGTAAATAAACCCCATTGTGTACCTAAAAGTGGGGAATACATGTACATAATTTAGTCCCCAGCATCTGTGCAGGAGCAAACTTTTCTGAGATTTGGCATCCTCGGCTTTCTCAGAAACCCATGAAAGCACTGACTTCACCTTCGCCTAGTTCAGGGTTTCTCAACTAGGGTTCCTCCAGAGGTCTTCTAGGGTTCCTTGCGAGTTTTGGGATCTTCAGCTTTCTCAGGAACCCATGAAAGCACTAAGTGATTTAACCTTTGCCTAAATCTGGGTTTCTCAACAAGGGATCCTTCAGAAGTGGCTAGTGGTACCATGAGCAGTTTTGGTATCCTTAGCTTTCTCAGTAGCCCATAAGAGCGTTGCATGACTTCACCTTTGCCTATGTAGATTTTATTTTGGCATTTTGAAGCAACTAAGCCCATATATATTAGCCCTCTACCACCTGATACTAAAGCTCAAGTCCTAAGATGAAAAAATAAATAAATACTTACCTTGTACCCTAGTCTCGATGCAGGAGCAAAGTCTCTTGAGATTTTTGTTTCCTCATCTTTCTCAGGCACCCATGAGAGCGCTAAGTGACTACACCCTTGCTTTTTTTTTTTTTTTTGGCATTTTGCTGCAACTAAGCTCTTTATATAAGCCCTTCACCACCTGATCTTAAATCTCAAGACCTAAGAAGAAGAAAAAAAATACATACCTTGGAACCCAGTGACGGTGCAGTAGCAGACTCTCATGAGATTTGGCATCCTCATCTTTCTCGGGAACCCATGAGAACTCTGAGTGACTTTACCTTTGCCTAGGTGGGAGGTAATTTTGGCATTTTGTAGCAACTAAGCCCTGTATATTAGCCCTCCACCCCCTGATCCTAAATCTTATGTCCCAAGAAAACAAAGACACATAATTTAATCCCCAGCAACCATGCAGGAACAAACGCTTCTGAAATATGACATCCTCGGCTTTCTCAGGACCCCATTAAAGCACCTTCACCTAGATCAGGGTTTCTCAACCAGGGTTCCTTTAGAGGTTGATAGGGGTTCCTTTACGTTTTCTTAGATCAGGGTTTCTCAACCAAGGATCCATGGCATCCTACGATTCCTCCAGAAGTTGCTAGGGGTTCCTTTTCCCTATCATCATTTATCACTACTGAAGGAACTCTTTTTTTTTTTCTCGCCTAGATCAGTTTCTAAACCAAGCTTCCATGGAACCCTAGGGTTTCTCCAGAGGTTGCTAGGGGTTCCTTTACCTTTGCCTAGTTCAGGGTTTCTAAACCAAGCTTCCATGGCATCCTATGGTTCCTCCAGAAGTTGCTACGCTAGGGGTTCCCTTTCCCTCGCCTAGATCAGGGTTTCTAAACCAAGCTTCCATTGAACCCTAGGGTTACTTCAGAGGTTGCTCATTGCTGAAGGAACCCCTAGCAACCTCTGGAGGGACCCTAGTTGAAAAACCCTAAGTATCAGAAGCATTCTTCCCACTGATCATCACAGTAATTTATAATGATGTGTAGCTATGGTCAGTTCTATCAGGGGTTCCCTAAGACCAGAAGGTTATTTCAAGGGCTCATTGATGTTAAAAAGGTTGAGAAAGTCTGGCCTAGATGAACCGATTGGAGTTGGGCCACTTGGCCTTCAGGAGAAGGATTAAAACCCATCTCTTCTGAGGTCAAAGGGTCTCACTCACAGAATGGATACAGTGCCTAGAGGCGATTCAGTTTGCATGTGCTGCGCTATATACGTTTTTCACTCATTTACTCACTCATGAACTGATAATTTTAGTTTTATGGTTAGGCCTTGCAATGTAAGATACAGGGCTGGGAGCTTCCATGCATGGGTGCTCAACCTGTGGCTCTCCAGCTGTTGCAGAACTACAAGTTCCATAATGCCTCTGCCTATGAAAGTCATGCATGTAACTTTTGGCGGCTTGCAATGCCTCATAAGACCTCTGGTTCCTCTAAGGCTGGAGGGCCACAGGTTGAGCACCCATGATATAGGGCTGAGTTGCAGCAGACTGTAAGGTTCACTTTAGGGTGTGTAACTCCGCTAGCACTTGTTGGTAGGATGTTAATGTAGTTTTTGGATGTTTTAGTCTATTTAGGGCTTTTTAAATGGTTACTGATCTCTGTTTGGTGAAACACTGGAGTTGGTCATAATAGTGTACAAATTTGACAATATGAATAGTTCACTAATGTCTTCTTTAATTCGTTCTCCTAGGACTTGGTCAAGAACCATCTAATGTACGCAGTACGAGAAGAGGTGGAGGTTCTAAAGGAGCAGATCAAAGAGCTAGTAGAGAAAAACTCTCAGCTGGAAAGAGAGAACTGCCTTCTAAAGAACCTGGCCAGCCCAGAACAAATGAAGAGGTTCCAGTCTCGGCAACCTTCTGACGAAATGACAGGAGTGTCAAACCTAGAGTACCTGCATCCATCCCAACCACGCTCAGCAGGATCTGCAGTTTAAGTGGCTCTGTCTGTGGAGTGGGCAGAGCCACTGAACTCTTTCCTAATTGTCTTCTACGATAAAGCGAGAAAAAAAAATTGTCATTTTTTTTCCTCCTCCCTCTTTAAAGTGTCACCTTGGCCTTGGAGGGTCGTTGGCTAGCCTAAAAAAAACCTGGCATCCTTGAGTCGTTACCAGGGCTAGAGCAAAGGCTTCCTCGCAAAAGTATTTTCTTCATCGGTGAGCAAAGCCAAACCTCATGGACTCTTCCTGAGAAAAGAGTGCCAATCAAGAGCGTGCTCGTCCGCTATGGAAGCTGCCTTTCTTGACGTCGGACTTTTTTCTTCTTTTTTTTTTCTTTAACGCAAAAGAGCCAAGAGCAGTTGTTGAAGAAAGACCGTGGACCGCTTTAAGACAGGGTTGGCTAACCAATGGAGTACAAAGCCGGGCCAGAGGTAACGTCTCTGTTTTTTTTGCTATACCATGAACCATGTTTGAAAAACAGAGAATGGGTAACCTTTGGGAAAACAAGAGACTGGTGAAGAGCCGTTGCTTCATTGAGTTACACAAACACGGAAGAGCTAGATTATGCACCTCATCACTTTGCAATGGGAACCTGTCGTTCAGTTGGGTTGAGCATTTGTCCTGTTAAGTGCTAGTGGTGGGTTTGCTGGTGCCCTCCATAAATTTAAAGGGCAAGGAAGTGTAGGTCTACACCGTTAGTGTTCAGCGTTGGTTTAGCGGTTGCCATAAGTCTCACTGAGGGCTTGCAATATGCTACATGTATCATGGACAATGTTCATCTATGTGTCTTTCGGTCTTTCTTTTTTTTTTTTTTTTTTTAAATGTCTAGAGTAGATTCTGTTTCTTAAATTTTCTCTGCTACCGTGTGTCTCCATGCCAGACATGGGCTGACAAAGAGCCTCCGGAAAAAAATGTTCACGCATGACACTTTAAAATCTGGGAAAATGACTAAGGACTGTGGACTTTCCACTGCAAAATTAAAGACTTTCAGGACTTAACATTTTACAATAATAACCTGACGTGGCTCAATGGAATCAGTATCTTCTACTGTTACTGTCACAGATATCTACATTGTACATAGATTGATGGATTATGCAATAAAACATGTTTTTATATTTAGATACAAGCATTCTTCTTTCTTGCAGGCTCAACCTACCCACAATAACATACAATCAGAGTCGGTGTACATGTTATAGATCAGCCATTATCACCTTTTTTGTCCCAGATGAACCTTTGAAACAATTTCTTGGGGAACCCTTAAATTGGTTTTAAATTAAATTGTAAAAATGCCCCTTTTAGTTGTATTAGTGGGAAGAATGCCCCGTACATTGGTGGTCAGTGGGAAGAATGTTCCTTACAGTGGTGGTCAGTGGGAAGAATGTTCCTTACATTGGTGATCAGTGGAAAGAATGCTCCTTACATTGGAGGTCAGTGGGAAGAATGTTCCTTACATTGGAGGATCAGTGGGAAGAATGTCTCCTTGCATTGGTGATCAGTGGAAGAATCTCCTTGCATTGGTGGTCAGTGAGAAGAATGTCCCTTACATTGGAGGTTAGTGGGAAGAATGTTCCTTTCATTGGTGGTCAGTGAGAAGAATGTTCCTTACATTGGTGTCAGTGGAAAGGAATGCTCCTTACATTGGTGATGAGTGGGAAGAATGTTCCTTACATTGGTGATCAGTGGGAAGAATGCTCATTGCATTGGAGGTCATTGGGAAGAATGTCTCTTACATTGGTGGTCAGTGGAAAGAATGATTCTTACATTGGTGATCAGTGGGAAGAATGTTCCTTACATTGGTGATCAGTGGGAAGAATGTTCCTTACATTGGTGATCAGTGGGAAGAATGTTGCTTACATTGGTGATCAGTGGGAAGAATGTTCCTTACATTGGTGATCAGTGAGAAGAATGTTCCTTACATTGGTGGTCAGTGGGAAGAATGTTCCTTACATTGGTGATCAGTGGGAAGAATGTTCCTTACATTGGTGATCAGTGAGAAGAATGTTCCTTACATTGGTGGTCAGTGGGAAGAATGTTCCTTACATTGGTGATCAGTGAGAAGAATGTTCCTTACATTGGTGGTCAGTGGGAAGAATGTTCCTTACATTGGTGATCAGTGGGAAGAATGTTCCTTACATTGGTGATCAGTGAGAAGAATGTTCCTTACATTGGTGGTCAGTGGGAAGAATGTTCCTTACATTGGTGATCAGTGAGAAGAATGTTCCTTACATTGGTGATCAGTGGGAAGAATGTCCCTTACATTGGTGATCAGTGAGAAGAATGTTCCTTACATTGGTGGTCAGTGGGAAGAATGTTCCTTACATTGGTGATCAGTGGGAAGAATGTTCCTTACATTGGTGATCAGTGAGAAGAATGTTCCTTACATTGGTGATCAGTGAGAAGAATGTCCCTTACATTGGTGATCAGTGGGAAGAATGTTCCTTACATTGGTGATCAGTGGGAAGAATTTTCCTTACATTGGTGGTCAGAATATCCCCCTTCTTGACAGGATCATTGGTGCCATGCCGCTGGCTCTGGGAAGTGACGTTGGCCCTGGAACTATGAAGACCCCATGAATGGGGAGGTCAGTCAGCCACAAGCTCAAGGAACCCCCATCAACATCTGGAGGAACCTAAGGGTTCCACAGAACTCTGGTTGAGAATGACTGTTATAGATGATCACAATGATTGCCTAATATTTGTGGACATAACACCTGACTGTGGGGGAATTGTAGCTTGCAAAACTGTGAGATAGGCAAACTCTGCTGAAACTCAGGCTCATTTAACACACTGAACAAATCTGAAAAAAAAAGAACCTTTTAAAAAAAAATTCCCTGGGGAACCCTTAAATTGGTTTTAAATTAAATTGGAAAAATGCCTCTTAAATTTGTGGTCAGTGGCAACAAAAGAACTAACATTTTTATTTGGGTACAGTGTTGCATGACTGCGCAATTGTCAATTAAAGTAACGCAGTGCCGCATCACAAAAAATGGCCTGGTCATGAAGGCGGGTAAATCTTCTGGAGGTCAAGTGGTTAAAGTAAATCTTTAAATATAGTAGGTAGTGATTACAACCCTCCAAAAAGTTTTTGTTTTCCCCCTCTTCACTTCCTGTCTAGACATAACAGGAAGTAAGAGATCTATTTAGAGCCCTTGTGTCCAACCTGCAGGCCAAGAGCTGTGTGTAGTTCTTTATTATATGATGTGTGGCCCTTGGACCTCAGCAGTCTGTATTGATTAGGGTAATAGCCAGGGGTGTTGCTAGGTGGGAAAAAGACCAGGGGCTTCAGCCCGGAGGTAAAGCGGGCTTAAGGAGGGTGATAGGCTCACTTGCTTAACACTGATCTAACTGACCTATCTGACATACATAGACTGACCTGACTGACATACACGACTGACCTGACTGACATACACGACTGACCTGACTGACATACACGACTGACCTGACTGACATACACGACTGACCTGACTGACATACACGACTGACCTGACTGACATACACGACTGACCTACCTGACATACACGACTGACCTGACTGACATACACGACTGACCTGACTGACATACACGACTGACCTACCTGACATACACTGACCTACCTGACATACATGACTGACCTGACTGATATACATGACTGACCTATCTGACATACACAGATTGTTGCTGCTCAGTGCTCAGCCTTACTTGTAGTGTGTGAGTACACTCATCCCAGGCCCTGGCATTTACCACCACTCAGACAGACCTGCAGGCACCCAGAGCTATGAGATAGACAGAGCGAGTGGCTCAGTGGGGATCTCACAGTGCCCGGCGCGGCTGCAGTGTCATTCCCGCCTCCTCCTGGACCCAGCAGTGCCTATGATTTGGACGTCTTGCCGTCTCGACATTCGACAAGTGTGACGTCTGTCATAGAAGCCGGGTACCGGAGGCGGGACTTTTGTACGTCACTCAGCAGCACTGGCGGGAGATCGTTCCCTGTTGCAACTCGGGGCTAATAATGCATTTTGTTTTTTTGTGACCTGGTGCTTTTTGAGGGCACACACGGCTCCGGCCTCCGTCAGCCCCTCTCCCGACGCCACCGGTAATAGCATTGATCTCTATCACCAGTTTTGTATTGTCTTCTGCAGCAAATCCCCAACCAACAATGTATCCTTTCCTCACTCTCTGACCCTCATTTCTTCTATTTGTTCTTCTGTTTCTGACAGTCCTTTAAAGCATTACATATATTGAACAGTTATGTGTCACAGTGCGGCCCTTTGGTGAGAGGCCAGAGGCCACATTTGAGGTCCCCCTAGAGCTTATAGGTTAACAACCACTCATCTAAAGTAAGCAAAATCCCCTCCAAATTTTCAGAGATTTACATCCCTTTTTATCCTAACAACAGGCAAGACAAATAGAGAGGGTGAATGTACCCAGCAGGGACAAAAGACGGCAACAAGAACCTGAGACTGAAGTGCCCCGCCACAAATTAGGCCAGAAAGAAATGTATTCCAATGGAAAATTGCGTGGGATACTACCATTGCGTTTCGAGGGCCACAGTTTCATCAGGTTGGAGGAATAGGAAACAATGGGCCACAGTTTCATCAGGTTGGAGGAATAGGAAACAATGGGCCACAGTTTCATCAGGTTAGAGGAATAGGAAACAATGGGCCACAGTTTCATCAGGTTGGAGGAATAGGAAACAATGTACAGGTGGTCCCCGGGTTACAAACATCCGACTTACAAACGACCCCTACTTACAAACGGAGAGAGATAACAGGAAGTGAAAGAAAACTACCCCTAGGAAGGGAAATCGACTCCTGGAAGAGTTATCATGGAAAACCACTGAAGCTTTATCAACAATCCTTGTTTCCACAACAACCCAAAATTGTCACAGGGACAGGAAGTTAGGTGAAATCTTCTGGGGCATAGATGGCAAAACAAATGACCCTTCCCTATGAAATCCAAAAAAACTTTTTAAAATATTTGTTTTTGTCTGGAGCTACACTTAAAGTGGAGTTCCACCCAAAAGTGGAACTTCCGCTAAATCTACTCCTCGTCCCCTTACATGCCACATTTGGCATGTAATTTTTTTTTGGGGGGGGGGGGAGTGGGGGCTTTAGGAGGAGTGGGACTTCCTGAAGAGTTTTCACTGCACTGCAATGGCATGAACTGTGCTCATTGGATTACCAGCATTTTGGACTCCCTATGCAGTTGTAGTGCAGTCAATAATGCATCCCATTGGATCCGGTGTGAATGGGCCCTCAAATATTTATGTTTAGGTCCTCTCATAGTCAGAGTAATCAGGCGTGCACATTGTGCTGTGCTATAAACAAGTGAAGACACATTACCTCATTCACCTAACGGTTTGGTTTTCAGACTTGTACTTTTCAACAAGCGGCATATAAAAAAAAAAAAAAGCTGACCACAAGAGCGTCAGCAGATGAACATGGGCGGTGAGCGAGGAGGAAAATAGTGAAACTCACATCAGTGACTCCACCCGGGCAATAGAAAGATTGTGTCCTATCGTCTGTTTGTTGTTGCCGTTGCCTTGGTAGCAGGAGGTGACACCCACATCGAGACAGAAAGAAAGCACAAAAAAGGAATGAATACGATGCTCTGGGCTGCGACCTTTGTGCTCTACAGAGGCACAAGGAATTACAAGCTGACATTCATTTTCCGTGATAAAAAAAAGTCACTCAGTGCACTTTAATCTGAACTCCCGCCTTCCCATCGGTCTTTCACAGTTGCATAGGTTCTTCTCCTGGACCTAAGTTGCTTACTCTGACTTCACTGCACACTGTGAGCTTCTCACTTTGTGCATCGGAAACTGCAGAAAGTCAGATAAAGCCCACCACATTTCTTGGGTAACTATCACTAGCTTGCCCGTTCATTTGATTTTGCTTCTCGGCCTTTTGGATAAGGTCATGTGTAGTATCTGTATTAAGCAGTTTTTCGGTGATGGAGAATGGAGTACATCCTTTGGCCAGGGGAGGTCCTTTCTAGAATTTTCTCGAATTTAATAAGGGGCGAACAGTGGGATGGCCATTTTTTTCTCCCGGATTGACTCTGGCCTGAAGCGCAAGGCTTTTCCCCAGTTAAAGGCGAGGGCTCCCCTAAAGTTCTAAAGCCTGGTACACCAGGCCAGAATCAACCTGGTAGGAAAAAGGCACTTCCACCACTCCCACATTTTCCACCGAATTACATCTAGCCGGATACTCGACAGCACCCCCTTGCAATATAGGGCACTCCGTTCTCTCTCCCAAAAACTGAGAAGTACAGATACTACACTTGATCTCAGGCAAAAATCCAACCAGAGGAGCACCGTCCCTACCAGGAAGGCTTTAGAACTTTAGGGGAGCCCTCGCCTTTAACTGGGGAAAAGCCTTGCGCTTTAGAACTTCAACCGGGGGCAAGCCTGGTGAACCATCAGCATCAACCAGGAAGGAAACACCATTCCCACCTTACACTACATTGGGCAAATACTAGAAAGCATCTCCCCTCAATTGCCATATAGGGCACTCTGTTCTCTCATGAAAACCGATAAGAACAGATATTACACTTTATCTTAGCCAAAAGGCCAACCAGAGCAGCATTATCCCTACCCGGTAGCCATTAGATCTTTGGGAGAGCCTTCTCTTCAACTGGGGAAAAGCCTGGTACACCAGGCCAGAATCAACCTGGTAGGAAAAAGGCCCTTCCACCACTCCCACATTTTCCACTGAATTACATCAGGCCGGATACTGGACAGCACCCCCCTTGCCATATAGGGCACTCCGTTCTCTCTCCCGAAAACAGAGAAGAACAGTTGAAGGCAAGGCTCTCCCAAAGTTCCAATGGCTTCACGGTGGGGATGGTGCTGCTCTGGTTGACCTTTTGGCTATAATAAAGTGTAGTATTTGTTCTTATTTGTTTTCGGGAAAGAGAACAGAGTGCCCTATATGGCAAGGGAGGGGGGGGGAACATTCTAGTATTTGCCCAATGTAATGTAACATGGGAATGGTGTTTCCTCCCTGGTTGATGCTGATGGTGCACCAGGCTTGCCCCCGGTTGAAGTTCTAATGCCTTTCTGGTAGGGATGGTGCTGTTCTAGTCCGCCCTTTGGCTTAGATCAAGTGTAGTATCTGTACTTCTCAGTTTTCGGGAGAGAGAACGGCGTGCTCTATATGGCAAGGGGGATGCTGTCCAGTATCCGGCCGGATATAATTTGGTGGAAAATGTGGGAGTGGTGGAAGGGCCTTTTTCCTACCAGGTTGATTCTGGCCTGGTGCACCAGACTTTTCCCCAGTTGAAGGCAAGGCTCTCCCAAAGATCTAATGGCTTCCCGGTAGGGATAGTGCTGCTCTGGTTGGCCTTTTGGCTAAGATAAAGTGTAGTATTTGTTCTTATTTGTTTTTGGGAGAGAAAACAGAGTGCCTTATATGGCAAGGAGGGGATTTGCCCAATGTAATATAACATGGGAATGGTGTTTCCTCCCTGGTTGACGCTGATGGTGCACCAGGCTTTTCCCTGGTTAAAATTCTATTACCTTTCTGGTAGGGATGGTGCTGCTCTAGTCTGCCCTTCGGCTAAGATCAAGTGTAGTATCTGTTCTTGTCGGTTTTCAGGAGAGAGATAGAGGAGTGCCCTATGTAAGAAGGTGGGAATGGCGTTTCCTCCCTGGTTGATGCTGATGGTGCACCAGGCTTGTCCCCGATTGAAGTTCTAATACCTTTCTGGTAGGGACGGTGCTGCTCTGGTTGGCCCTTTGGCTAAGATTAAGTGTAATATCTGTTCTTATCAGTTTTCAGAAGGGAGAGGGGAGTACCTCCTTTGCCCAGGGGAGGTGCTGTCTAGTATCTTGCCTGGTGTAATAAGGTGGGAATGGTGAGAGAGCCTTTTTCTTCCCAGTGTGATTCTGATGGTGCTCCAGGCTCGTCTATGGTTGAAGGCATTGTTCTCCCTAAGTTCTAATGCCTTTCTGGTAGGAATGGTGCTACTCTGGTCTGGCCAGGGGCCAGGCTGAGTGAAGCTCACAATGTATTTGCCCCTGGAGTGGCACTCCAGGGGGGGCTACAAAGTAGGGGAGCTCACTATGAGTTTATTTGACACCAAGGTCACTACACCCAGTGCATGCTTTTTTCATACCTGCCTCCTGGGCTGGACCTTTTGGCTGGGACTGGAGGAATTTTTATCCTGGCCGAAGGGCCCGCCAATTGGCTCAATCAGAGCTCTGTCCGCCTTCCTTTTCCCTTTTATGTTTGTCTGTCATTTCTTTTATCTATTTATTTTTTAGCACTTGCACAAATTGGTACTTCCTCACCCCTGACTAATAGGGTGTAGGTCCTCTGGCTTGCTATGAAAGTCTTCGGGGGGAGGGCTCCTGGCCTTTTGGTCAGGGTCTCTCTTTGGAGGGGAGGCCCCCACTTGGTACTTGGGTAGGCCTTGCTTCAGCAGGCCTCCCAAAGAAAGGGGTCTGTCCAGTTTGGGCTGGGAGTGCCACGAGTACCTCAGTCCCTGTCAGGAGCCTTCCACCCCTTTATTTTCGGAGGAGGACGATGTGTACACCTGGTGCACTCTTTTGTGGTTTCACTTTTTTATGCACCTGGTGTTTAGTTTCGAGCTTGAAAGAAAAAAAAAATCATTTGATTTCAGTTCTTTCACTGACGCATTACCTATGCAAATGTACCCTGCCTAGGAACACCAACTACTCTAGACTGATATTTACATGTTCAAGAGCCAGAACGCTGCTTGCACTAGGACTAAGATCTCTTGGGAGGAGTACCAAGGCAGGATGCTGTGATGTTTTTGGAAAACTATGTCCAGCACCCTGCAAGCCCCTCCCACCAGCCATGATCTGTCGGCATTGCTTAGAGAACAATGGAGGCCCAATGATGATGTCACTGGCCCGATGTCATAAACGAATTACATCGCCCTATCTGCAGATACGCCACCGTAATTTCAAATGTGCGCCGTCATATCTTTACGCCGATTCACAAAGCGAGATACGTTGAAAAATATGGCTTCAGTCGTCCGGCGTAACTTGCCTACGCCAGCGTATCGTGGGCGCATAGTTATGCTGGACACATTCGGCGTTCCCATAATAAATATGCAAATGAGTAAGATACGCCGATTCACAAACGTAGATGCGCCCGGCCGTTTCATATACGCGATTTGCATAAGGCTTACGTCTGGCGTAAAGTTACCCCTCATATAGCAGGCGCAGCTAATGCAAAGGTATGAGCCAGGGAACGACGCAGTTGAATTTTACGTCGCGTACGCTGTTTACGTAGTACTACGTGAATAGGGCTGTGCGTAGGTTACGTTCACGTCGTAAGCATTGCGCCGACGTATCTTCGTAGATGCAATGTGATTCTGAGCATGCGAGCGCATGCTCAGTTCGACCGGCCATTCATTTGCATGGGGTCACACTTAATTTAAATAAATGCCGCCACCTCCTTCCTACTTTGAATTAGACGGGCTTACGCCAGCCAATTTACGCTACGCCGCCGCAACTTATGGAGCAAGTGCTTTGTGAATACAGCACTTGCCTCTCTAAGTTGCGGCGGCGTAGCGTAAAGAAGATACACTACGCCCGCACAAAGATACGCCAATGTATCTGAATCGCGGCCACTGGGTCTAAAATAAGATTTCTACTGAAAATGGAAAAGCATACAGAACAGGCATATCAAGGTTGTCTTGTAAAATCCGAGCATGTGGCAACTATGTTGGAAGAAGCTGGGTCAAATCATAGCTCTTTGCCAATTGAATAGGTTGCCTTTGGTAAGTCTTTAATAGTGGCCACATACAGTCATCGGCCACTTTATTAGGTACACCTGTTCAATTGCTTGGTAACACAAATTGAAAAATCAGCCAATCACATGGCAGAAACTCAATTAGCCAGATTCAGTAAGACTTACGACGGCGTGTCAGTAGATACACCGTTGTAAGTCCGAATCCGCGCCGTCGTATCTTTAAGCGTATTCTCAAACTGAGATACGCTTAAATGTTGCTAAGATACGGACGGCGTAAGTCTCCTATACCGTCGTATCTTAGCTGCATATTTACGCTGGCCGCTAGGGGCGTGTACATGGATTTTACGCCTAGAATATGCAAATGAGCAAGATACGCCTATTCACGAACGTACGTAAGCCTGTCGCAGTAAGCTACGCCGTTTACGTAAGGCGCCTTTCAGCGTAACGATAAACCACCAAAAAGATGGCACAGCCAATGTTAAGTATGGACGTCGGAACTGCCGTTGAGTTTCTCGTCTACGTCGTTTGCGTAAGCCGATTCAGAATGGGGCTGGGCGTAGGTTACATTCACGTAAAGCAATGAGTACTTGCGACGTGATTCTGAGCATGCGCGCACATGCGCCGTACCAACAGCCCTTCATTTACGGGTCACGGCTACTTTACATGTAGCACGCCCACTACCTGCCTATTTTACGCCATTTGCGCTACGCCGACGTAACTTAGGGAGCAAGTGCTTTGTGAATAAAGTACTTGCCTCACTATGTTACGTCGGCGTAGTGCAAATGGGATGCGCTACACCAAACTAAAGATGCGCCCGTCTTACTGAATCTGGCTAATTGCATTTAGGCATCTAGATGTGTTGAAGACGACTTGCTGAAGTTCAAACTGAGCATCAGAATGGGGAAGAAAGGGGATTGAAGTGACTTTGAAGGTGGCATGATTGTTGGTGTCAGACGGGCTAGTCTGAGTGTTTCTGGGATTTTCACACAACAACCATCTCTCGGGGATTACAGAGAATGCTGGGAAAAAAGAGAAAATATCCAGTGAGCGGTAGTTGGTTGGAGGAAAATGCCTTTTTGATGTCAGAGGAGAATGGGCAGACTAGTTCCAGATGATAGAAAGGCAACAGTAACTCAAATAACCTCTCGCTACATCCAAGATATGCAGAATACCATCCCTTAATTCACAACACATCTAACCTTAAAGCAGATGGACTACAGAAGCAGAAGACCACACCGGCTCTCACTTCCTAAGAACAGGAAACTGAAGCTAAAATTCGCACAGGATCCCCAAAATTGGATAATAGAAGATTGGGAGAACGTTCCCTGGTCTGATAAGTCTCGATTTTAGCTGCGACATTCAGATGGTGGGGTGAGAATTTGGCGATTGATCCATCCTCCCTTGTATTACCGGTTCAGGCTGGTGGTGGGGGTGTAATGGCGGGGGGGGGGGTATTTTCTTGGCACACTTTGGGCCCCTTAGTACCAATTGAGCACTCCACAGCCTACCTGAGTATTGTTGCTGACCATGTCCATCCCTTTATGACTCCAGTGTCCCCATCTTCTGATGGCTCCTCCCAGCAGGATAATGTCACCATGTCACAAAGCTCCAATCATCTCACCACTGGACAATGAGGTCACTGTCCTCCAATATCCTCCACATCTCATCCAATAGAGGACCTTTAGGATGTGGTGGAATCGGGAGATTCCCATCATGGATGTGCAGCCCACAAATCTACAGCAACTGTGTGATGTTATCATGTAACTATGGGGAAAAATCTCTGAGGAACGTTTCCAACACCTTGTTGTATCTATTCCATGAAGAATGAAGGCCAAAGGGGGTCCAACCCGGGACTAGCAAGGGGGACCTAATAAAGTGGCCAATGAGTGTACATTAACTCTACGATATAATGGAACTTACCTGTAGCACAAGGAAAGGCAGGGATGGTTCAGGATTGGGCCTTGTACAAAAATGTTAGCAGTAAAATAATGTAAGGATCGGCGATCAGATGACCACTATCACAATGGTCACGCAATCAGAAGCCAGTCTTGACGGCTACGAACTTTAGTCCAGACTGAGAGCTGTCTTTGATGGCTCAGTCTTTGCGCTGGGAGCGCGGTCTCGCCACATAAACATCGTCTGCCCACATGTGCGACATGTGAATGTTTAAGACCCCGCCCCTTTTGCCGACGCACATATGTGTTGGCCGATCGTAAAGCGGTGAAACGCAGCGCACCACAAGCAAATAAATAACGTGTGAGTTGTGGTGTGGTGTCGATGTGTCGTACTGCACATCTCTACACGTTATTAAATTTGTTATAACACGTGGTGGTATAAACAAGAACTTACTATTAAGCAATGTTATAGAAGTTGGTGCCCAACATGAGGTCTGACTAACCACCGCCATAAATAGTCCAACAGATTTCCAACATGCTATTTAAAGCGTCTAAATTTTAAAATCCTATCTTCATCTCCACGTTGTTTTCATTTAGTTTCCGTCTACTCCTATAACTCTGAAGCATCCAAAATGTTGTCAACTGACTATGTGAAGATCCCAACACTTCTACTTCCTAGAATCCTGGAGGGGAGTTACTATGCCCTGCGAGTCGGCGCTGCTGTGTCACAAATTTCACAGAGCCCTGCCTTCTGACCTACAGAGGTGCTGAGAGGAGGCAGAGTCAGTGTAGGAATCGCTGCTTGCGGGAAGCAAGGTACCATGGGATATGTAGTCCTTAGAAAAGGAGGAGAAGCTGGAAAGCGTGCAGGGAATCCAGGAAGTTGTGGAATGAGATGGTCAGCAGACATGCAGTCCTCACAACATGAAAGGAGAATTTTCAAGTAATCTTATATTGGATTGTCAATTATAACTGCAGTGGAACCCCGGATTGCGAAAAACGATGTGACCGTATTACGAATAATGCTCGTATTTTGCGAAATGTGTGGGGGGCTCTTGACCTCTGATGTAGGGGGGGGGGGGGTAAGGAGTGATGTAAGGGAGAGTGGGGGCTCTTGACTTCTGATGGTGGGGGGCTCTTGACCTCTGATGTAGGGGGGGGTGCAGAGTGATGTAAGGGAGAGTGGGGGGCTCTTGACCTCTGATGAAGGGGGGGTGCAAAGTGATGTAAGGGAGATTAGGGGGCTCTTGACTGTTGATGGTGGGGGGCTCTTGACTTTTGATGGTGGGGGGCTCTTGACTTCTGATGGTGGGGGCTCTTGACTTCTGATGGTGGGGGGGCTCTTGACCTCTAAAGTATGGGGGGTGGAGAGTAATGTAAGGGAGAGTGGGGGGCTCTTGACTTCTGATGGTGGGGGGCTCTTGAACTCTGATGTAGGTGGGTGCAGAGTGATGTAAGGAAGAGTGGGGGACTCTTGACTTTTGATGGTGGGGGGCTCTGTATTTCTAATGGTGGGGGCTCTTGACTTCTGATGGTGGGGGGCTCTGGATTTCTAATGGTGGGGGCTTTTGACTTCTGATGGTTGGGGGCTCTTGACCTCTGATGTAGAGGGGATGATGAAGAGTGATGTAAGGGAGAGTGGGGGGCTCTTGACTTTTGATGGTGGAGGCTCTTGACTTTTAATGGTAGGGGCCCTTGACTTTTGATAGTGGGGGGCTCTTGACTTTTGATAGTGGGGGGCTCTTGACTTCTAATGGTGGGGGGCTCTTGACCTCTGATGTAAAGGGGGGTGGTGAGTGATGTAAGGGAGAGTGGGGGGCTCTTGACTTTTGATGGTGGGGGCTCTTGACTTCTGATGGTGGGGGGCTCTGGATTTCTAATAGTGGGGGCTTTTGACTTCTGATGGTGGGGGGCTCTTGACCTCTGATATAGTGGGGAGGGTGGAGAGTGATGTAAGGGAGGGTGGGGGGCTCTGGACTTTTGATGGTGGAGGCTCTTGACTTTTTATGGTAGAGGCTCTTGACTTCTGATGGTGGGGGGGGGGGCCTCTTGACCTCTGATGTAAGTGGGGGGGTGCTCTGAACATCTAGTCTTACAGATATAACCAGCCCTTTGAGGGCAACCATAATGTTGATGCGTCCCCCCAATGAAATTAGGTTTGACGCCCCTGCTCAAAGGTGTCTGCATTCAGAAAATGTTTCATTTTATGGGGGGTTTTATGAAATCCTCAGGTCTAAAATAATTTTTAAAATTTGTGAAAATAATGCAAAAACATCTCTGGGATGTATATTATATATAGAATGTATTTTTTTTTTGTGAAAATAATTGAATATTTTTCTTTTAATAAGGAACAGAATTTGACACTGTAAATTAGTTTTTAGGATACTTTGTGTCATTGCACACAATGTTATGTTGTGTTGTTGGTTGGTGGAATACATGGATGTTATAGTATATCACTGGCGTTTCCTATGAGAGCCGTGGGAAGTAGACGGTGAATCAGCACCTTGCTTCTTTTTCCATGTCTAGAGATCAGGCTCGAGATGTTTTCTGCTTTGTTGGCTTTTTGTTTCCATGGTTACAGGATGCAATACTTCCCACTAATCGTTTCATCATCTATTGTACTATAAGCAGTATCATTGCTGTATAGACAACAGGTTTGTTTGTGTTTCCATCTATACATCAGATAGTTGCAGCCTCCCTAGTCACTGTCACTTTATAGCAGAGTCTATGGAAGTGGTGAGTTGTGTAGGAAGGTATGTGGACAACTACTCCCTGGTAACCATTATCTTTTACAGTTCCTAAAATTCTTGAGGAACTGAAACCTGCAGTGAAGGCCTACTAAATTATCGAAAAGGCATGGAGGAGCCCAGCTATGTGAACTAAATGTATTCTTCATTGAGAACGGTAAATTATAAGTGGTGATGTGTTTGGGTTCGGTATGACCCTGACATGCACTTTCCCAACGTGTGGTTGACGTACACAAAGGGGCAGGGTTGCTTGTGACATCATTGACATAATGTATGGGCACATGGCAGTGCAACGCACTTTGCCAATGGACATGTGTTTCTGTGCACTGACATGCATTGTGGCGCACTGTCAAAAATGATGCATGCACCAGAGGAATGTGGATACCCACAACTCTTCTAACCAGATCACTGCACAGAATGTACGAGACCAGCCTTGTGTACTGCTGCCAAACTCCTAAACAACAAACCAATGAACTAACTTCTAACTGCAAAACCTAACCAAACAAACTTCTAATCCACCAATCAACCAACAAACCTAACCAAACAAACTTCAAATCCACCAATCAACCAACAAACCTAACCAAACAAACTTCTAATCCACCAACCAACCAACAAGCCTAACCAAACAAACTTCAAATCCACCAATCAACCAACAAACCTAACCAAACAAACTTCTAATCCACCAACCAACCAACAAACCTAACCAAACAAACTTCTAATCCACCAACCAACCAACAAACCTAACCAAACAAACTTCTAATCCACCAATCAACCAACAAACCTAACCAAACAAACTTCTAATCCACCAATCAACCAACAAACCTAACCAAACAAACGTCTAATCCACCAACCAACCAACAAACCTAACCAAACAAACTTCTAGTCCACCAACCAACCAACAAACCTAGCCAAACAAACTTCTATTCAACCAATCAGCCAAAAAAATCTAACCAAACACATTTCTATTGAAACCAACAAACCTAACCAAATACTATTACTGTACTGTAACTATACCTATAATATTACTGTACATATTAAATGAAAATCGGACATTGGCCAATTACTAACAAACTTAACCACTTGCCTACTGTGCACCTACACCCCCTTCCTGCCCAGACAAAATATAAGCTTCCGGCACTGCGTCGCTTTAACTGACAATTGCGCGGTCGTGCGACGTGGCTCCCAAACAAAATTGGCGTCCTTTTTTTCCCACAAATAGAGCTTTCTTTTGGTGGTATTTGATCACCTCTGCGGTTTTTATTTTTTGCGCTATAAACAAAAATAGAGCGTCAATTTTTAAAAAAATGCAATATTTTTTCCTTTTTGCTATAATAAATAACCCAAAAAATATATAAAAAAAATATTTTTTCCCTCAGTTTAGGCCGATACGTATTCTTCTACATATTTTTGGTAAAAAAAAAATGCAATAAGCGTTTATCGATTGGTTTGCGCAAAATTTATAGCGTTTACAAAATAGGGGATAGTTTATGGCATTTTTTTTTTTTTACTATTAATGGCGGCGATCTGCGATTTTTTTATTGGGACTGCGACGTTATGGCGGACATTTCGGACACTTTTCTGACATTTTTGGGACCATTTACATTTATACAGTGAACAATGCTATAAATATGCATTGATTACTGTATAAATGTGACTGGCAGTGAAGGGGTTAACCACTAGGGGGCGGGGAAGGGGTTAAATGTGTGTCCTATGAGTGTTCTAACTGTGGGGGGAGGGGGGGTGACTGGGGGAGGTGACCGATTGTGTCCCTATGTACAAGGGACACAATCGATCTCCTCTCTCCCTGACAGGGACGTGCAGCTCTGTGTTTACATACAGAGCTGCACGTCCCAGCTCAGTTACTGAGCAATCGCGTGTGCCCGGCGGCGATCGTTGCCGCCGGGCACTCGCACGGGATCCCCGCAGAGCGGCGGGTGCGCGCGCGCCCGCCCGCGGCTTTAAAGGGACATCACGTCATATGAAGTGATGTCAGGATAATGGAGTAGTCTGCCCGCCGTCATTTGACGGTGGGCAGATGACAAGTGGTTAATCAAGCAAACTTCTAATCAACCAACAAACCTTACCAAACAAACTTCTATTCAACCAACAAACCCAACCAAACAAACTTCTATTCAACCAACCAACAAACCTAACCAAACAAACTTCTATTCAACCAACCAACAAACCTAACCAAACTTCTAATTAACCAACCAACCAACATATCTATCCAAACAAACTTCTATTCAACCAGCCAATTACCAACAAACCTAACCAAACAAACTTCTATTTAACCAACCAACAAACCTAACCAAACAAACTTCTATTTAACCAACCAACAAACCTAACCAAACAAACTTCTATTCAACCAATCAACAAACCTAACCAAACTTATAATTAACCAACCAACCAACATATCTAGCAAAACAAACTTATATTCAACCAACCAACAAACCTAACCAAACTTCTAATTAACCAACCAACCAACATATCTAGCAAAACAAACTTCTATTCAACCAGCCAATTGCCAACAAACCTAACCAAACAAACTTCTAATCAACCAACAAACCTAACCCAACTAACTTCATATCAACCAACAAACAGAACAAATTTCTATTCAATCAACAGACCTAACCAAACAAACTTATATTGAACCAACCAACAGACCTAACCTAACTTCTATTCAACCAACCAACAAACCAAACCAAACTTTTATTCAACCAACAAACCTAATCAAACCGCTTTTTAACCCACCAACAAACCTAACCAAACAAACTTCTGTTCAACCAACCAACAAACCTAACCAAAAAAACTTCTAATCAACCAACCAACCAACATATCTAGCCAAGCAAACTTCTATTCAACCTAACCAAACAAACTTCTATTCAACCAACCAACAAACCTAAGCAAACAAACTTCTATTCAACCAACCAACAAACCTAACCAAACAAACTTCTTTTTAACCAACCAACAAACCTAACCAAACAAACTTCTATTCAACCAACCAACAAACCTAACCAAACTTCTAATTAACCAACCAACCAAAATATCTAGCAAAACAAACTTCTATTCAACCAGCCAATTACCAACAAACCTAACCAAACAAACTTCTGTTTAACCAACCAACAAACCTAACCAAACAAACTTCTATTTAACCAACCAACAAACCTAACCAAACAAACTTCTATTCAACCAATCAACAAACCTAACCAAACTTATAATTAACCAACCAACCAACATATCTAGCAAAACAAACTTCTATTCAACCAACCAACAAACCTAACCAAACTTATAATTAACCAACCAACCAACCAACCAACATATCTAGCAAAACAAACTTCTATTCAACCAGCCAATTGCCAACAAACCTAACCAAACAAACTTCTAATCAACCAACAAACCTAACCCAACTAACTTCATATCAACCAACAAACAGAACAAATTTCTATTCAATCAACAGACCTAACCAAACAAACTTATATTGAACCAACCAACAGACCTAACCTAACTTCTATTCAACCAACCAACAAACCAAACCAAACTTTTATTCAACCAACAAACCTAATCAAACCGCTTTTTAACCAACCAACAAACCTAACCAAACAAACTTCTGTTCAACCAACCAACAAACCTAACCAAAAAAACTTCTAATCAACCAACCAACCAACATATCTAGCCAAGCAAACTTCTATTCAACCAGCCAATTACCAACAAACCTAACCAAACAAACTTCTATTCAACCAACCAACAAACCTAACCAAACAAACTTCTATTCAACCAACCAACAAACCTAACCAAACAAACTTCTATTCAACCAACCAACAAACCTAACCAAACTTCTAATTAACCAACCAAAATATCTAGCAAAACAAACTTCTATTCAACCAGCCAATTACCAACAAACCTAACCAAACAAACTTCTGTTTAACCAACCAACAAACCTAACCAAACAAACTTCTATTCAACCAACCAACAAACCTAACCAAACTTCTAATTAACCAACCAACCAACCAACATATCTAGCAAAACAAACTTCTATTCAACCAGCCAATTGCCAACAAACCTATGAACGATCATCTGATTTTCCACGAAGGTGCGTATCATAATAAAATTGACAATAGCATAAACTTGTACAAAAATTCTTGACTGATAAAGGCAAATGTATCTATGTACTAGCATAGTAGAAGGGGAAGCGTAGGGTCGTTCTTTGCTTCTGATCGTGCACATTTTTTTCTACTCGATTATTTCTGTACTATTACTGTACATATTAAATGAAAATCTGTCTGGGATCAATTGAATCATCTGTACTACCTGACACACTCAAGCTCAATAGATTCTAAGACACAGGAAAACAACTACAAATTGCTGTCGAGATGGTACAGGGTTCCTGTCACCCTGGCCAGAATCTTTCCCACGGCATCTGATGGATGCTGGAGGGGATGTGGACAGAGAGGCACGTTTCTCCATATTTGGTGGGAGTGCCCAGTACTGCGGCCATTTTGGGACATGGTCAGTAAGCATATCTCTGACGGCCTAGGCATTGATAAGCCGGCGCAACCCAAACATTTTCTGCTCCACGTCCCTCCTGTGTCTCGGTCTCGTTATAAGCGAAGTGCTCTCCCCCACCTTCTCAATGCTGCCAAAAGACTCATTCCGATACACTAAAAAAGCTTGCGTATTCCAAGCGAGCAAGATTGGTTGGGGAAGGTGGGGGAGATCATGGAGGCAGAGAGGTGGCTGGCCGACTGTAGAGGCACCCGCGAGAAATTTGACCTTGTATGGGCCGACTGGAGAGCCCACGTGCATGACACTGTTCTGATCTTGTGTAGTCTAGATGTAGCACTACTAGCCCTGGCAGAGTGGCAGACCCTTCCTTTGAACGGCTTGTCCGGGCACGCCGTTACCCTGAAACCACTGGCTCCACTCCATAGCGACCCACCGAGCGGAATGTTCCGCATGTTTATCTACCTCACTCTACTCCCTTCTTCTTTCTTTTTTCCCCTCACCTAACTATCTGACCTTGTTTCTTTCTTTTCAACATACTCTCTATTCATTGTTGCTTAGAAACAGGTTCGGCCTTTTACTGATCTCCTCTTCTGGGACACCTGGGAGCCTGTTTTGCTTTTTGGGTTTTCTAGGTGGTACCCGCTTTAGGTACTCCACACGTACCGCTCTGTTTAATGCACGAGAGACCTGTATTTGCCGCCTTATTTTTTCTTTTTTAATTGAGGTGACTGCCTGCTCTGCCCTCCCCCATTTTTTTTTTTTTTGGGGGGAGAGGCCTGGCTAAAGGGACCGAACGTCCAAGCTGGGCCTGGACAGGTAGGGAGCCCTGACGCCTGAGCGTGGCGGCTTGCAGCTCTCCCTGGCAAGATGCGATGGATGCTTATGTTTAGATTACGCCAATACTGTACTCTAACGCCCCTCCCTCCCCTCCCCCTCAACACCCTTCTCTTTCCTCCATATATGTACGTTCTTTATCCCCCCCCCCCAGGCTCCTTTACCCCTCTTACCCTCCTCTCCCTCCCCCCAGCTCATCGTGGCTTTGTTGTGAAGTCACACTGTTTATGTTCCTTTTTTTTATTATTGTCTTCTGTTTTGAAAATGAAAATAAAGATTATACAAAAAAAAAAAAAAATTGAAAATCTGTCATTGTGTTCATGTACGATAAAAAGTTTCTATCTTTCACACTCAGTTTTTGTCATCCTGAACATTGGAATTGGCTGTCAAAAGCACTATACTAATGATTCGATAATTTGCTGATTATTCCTCGTACAGACATTTTCGTGTGTATACGGGCCATAACCAACTAAACTTCTATTTAACCAATGAATTTATTGATTAATTTATTACCTACAAATACCCCTGCTTGGATCAGTTGGTTCAGCTGTCTGCTGGTTGTGGTTTGTGGTTTACATCAGCTCTCTATTCCTTTAATTGGAATCACATCAGGTACTTGTTTTGCATTCAGTGGTGTTGGAAGGCACTTTCTTGTTTCTTTTGTTTCATTTCACGACTTCTTTCCCAGTCTTGTTTTTCTGGGTAGTTATATGCACATCTGTTCTTTACCTTCACCATCATGGTGCACTTAGCTGTACTGCTCACCCTTTGGCTTTCGCCCACCCTTTGGCTTTCCCACACCCACGCTCTTTTTATCACTTTAGCTCCCAATAGGTTGTCACTTCACTATAGATTGTCCCAATATGGTTATTCACCATTTATTTTACTTTAGCTACTCATCTTTCACAAACACCTTGGAGTTATCACTAGGCACGACCTGTCACGACAGTGTGGACTTCCTGTCCCTGTGGGGACTTGTGGGCTTAAAGGGGTTGTAGGGTAAATGTTTTTTTACCTTAATGCATCCTATGCATTTACGTGAAAAAACACCCAACAGCACCAGCCCCCCCCCCCCCCCCCCCGAGCCCCTGTTTTACTTACCTCACTCATTAAAAGTCTCGCGCTCATCCCTGTCTTCCTCTTCGATTCCCAACCTGGCCGTTGATTGGCCGATGACGCGTCGCGCCGGGGGGCAGGGCCCAGTTGAATCAGGCGGCTGCTATGCCTGCCGCTGTATCACGGGAGCGCGCCCGCAAAAGCTTTCCACAATGCGAGCTTGCTCGTGTGAAGGTGGAAAGCTCTTGCAGAGGGGGAACCATGACACCCGCCGAGGGACCCCGGAAGAAGTAGATCGGGGCCACTGAGTGCAAAACAAGCCACACAGTGGAGGCAAGTATAACATGTTTGTTCGTTTTATTTTTATTTATTTTTTCTCCTTAGTGTCGCTTTAATCCGTCATGTGGCCCTTTACCACCTCAGCTCCCGGCACAGACATTCAAGATGTTCCCCGGCTGCCCAGTGATTGCCACCCTGCCACCGGGCCCAGTATGCCACTGATTTTAGGTCACCATTGCTCTACACCCACCAAGTGATGTCCACGGGCGGACTGACCATTGGAGTTCTCGGGCACTGCCCGAGGGCCCATGCCACTAGGGGGCCCCATCAGGGTTGCCAGGTTCAATAAAACCAGGGACAGTATGTAAAAATCTGTGTTTTTTTTACATCTGTCCCTGATATGTTTGAAACCGACATAGTTTTGATGTGAAAATCCTGAGATTTTACCTGCCCTGCCTCCTGGCGTGGTGGTCCTCTGTAAGCCCGGGGGCCCCATAATCTTCTATTGCCCTGGGGCCCCATGAGTTGTCAGTCCGCCCCTGGTGATGTCACACTATAAAACAAAAGAGAGTTTCTCCTAATGCCGCATACACATGCTTGGAATTTCCGACAACAAATGTTCGATGGGAGCTTGTTGTCGGAAATTCCGACCGTGTGTAGGCACCATCGGACATTTGCTGTCGGACTTTCCGACAACAAAAATTTGAGAGCTGGTTCTCAAATTTTTCAACAACAAAATCCGATCATGTGTAGACAATTCTGACACACAAAATTCCACACATGCTCTATGTACGAGAGTACGAGACGGAAGCGCTCGGTCTGGTAAAACTAGTGTTCGTAATGGAGATATCACATTCCTCATGCTGTAACGGACTGAAAAGCACGAGGCTGAAAAGCACGAATCGTCTCTCACCAAACTTCTAACACGACTGGTATTGAACCTCCCTTTAATAGTGCCGTCGTACGTGTTGTACGTAACCGCCTTCTTGGTGATCCAAATTTCCGACAACATTTGTGCGACCGTGTGTATGCAAGACAAGTTTGAGCCAACTTCCATCTGAAAAAAATCCCCGGTTTTGTTGTCGGAATGTCCGATCGTCTCTACACAGCATAAGGCTAAACAGGAACCTTTCTTCTTCACATCTTTGTCATGTTTGAACCGAAGGAGGAACCTTTACATCCTATTACTACAGTAGTAATGTAGCCTACATTGAAAAATTACTATTACCCTCTTTAAACCACTAAACACGAAGAGGCTTCCATTATACTCAAAACCTGTGAGTTGAAGTTTTGCTATGAGCTGGCAATGGCAAGACTGTCTTCAGATGCATCACGTGTTGACCGCCTTCCGGAACGAACTGTCCCCATCAATGAAGTGGTTTGTGGTCACATCTTAAATTCCTTTAATTTTACAGGAAATAATGTAATCACGAAAAGGTTAGTACTGTACTCGTTTTGCATGGCCCCTGATTGGAGCGCTTTAGATCTCGTGTTTTGTTTTGCTCGAGTTGCCATAGTAGTGTTTGGGACTAATGCTAGCAACATACACTTTTTGTAACTCACATGTCTGGGTTTGTTTATTTTTGTGTTTTAATTACTTTTTTTTTAGCTCAAAAAAATGCAAAATAAATGTATAGAATGCTGTTGAAAAGTAGAAATTCCAGTTGGTTAAAGCCATTCAACCAATTTTTTGAAATAACAAAACAAAATAAAAAAAATGAATGATACAACACAACATTTTCCAACCTACACTATGGGCCAGATTCAGAAAGAATTTAAGCGGCGTATCTGTTGATACGTCGCGTAAATTGTAAGAAGCGCCGGCGTATCTTTTTTCTGTCTTTCAGAAAGCAAGATACGCCGGAATTGTGCTAAGAGACTTACGCCGTCATATCTAAGTTGCATATTTACCCTGGTCGATTTACGTGTCGAATATGGTAATGAGCTAGATACGCCGATTCAGAAACGTACGTGCGCCCGGCGCATTTTTTTACGATAAAGCAACAAAAAGATGACGTAGCCAATGTTAAGTATGGACGTCGGAACAGCTTCTAATTTTTTTACGTTTTACATAGTTTGTGTAAGTCGTCCGTGAATGAGGCTGGACGTAAGTTACGTTCACGAAAGCAATGAGTATTTGCGTATTTAGGGCCAGATTCAGAAAGCATTTACGCCAGCGTATCTATAGATACGCTTCGTAAATACTAAGAATAGTCGGCGTTTCTTTTTTTGCTATTCAGAAAAAAGGATACGCCGGCTTTCTTCTAAGATACGAGCAGCGTAATTCGCTTACACCGTCGTGTCTTAAGTTGCATATTTACGCTGGCCACTAGGTGGCGCTTCGCGTAAATTATGCAAATTACCTATTTACGCAGATTCACGAGCGTACTTGCGACGGCGCATCGTATTTAACGTCATTTGTGTAAGCGTGAGACCGGCGTAAGGTTACCCCTGCTTTAGGGAATGGGGCTCGACGTTAGTTACGTTCACGTCGTTTACATTGAGAAAAAAGCGACGTGATTTTGCGCATGCGCACTGGGGACGTCCACAGACGGCGCATGCGCCATCCAAAAAAAACGTCACTTACGTGGGGTCATGATTCATTTACATGAATCACGCCCCCACCTTCCAAATTTGAATTGCGCGGCCTTGCGCCGCCACAGATACACTACGCCGCCGTAACTTATGGCGTAATTCGTTTCTGAATAAGGAACCTAAAAATAGGCAGATGTCTCTGAATCTGGCCCATACTATTAAGAGCATGCGCACTGGGATACGTCCACGGACGGCGCATGCGCCGCTCGTAAAAAGCGTCATTTACGTGGGATCACGAGTAATTAGCATAAAACACGCCCACCTCTTCCACATTTGAATTAGGCGTGCTTACGCTGGCACATTTACGCTACGCCGCCGTAACTTAGGACGCAAGTGCTTTGTGAATACTGCACTTGCCTCACTAAATTGCGGCGGCATAGCGTAAATACGATACGCTACACCCGCTCAAAGTTACGCCGCCCTACGTGAATCTGGCCATATAGGTCCAAAAGCTTGAGATCACCTGACTATCACACCTTTATGGCCATGTTGGACATCCTATTTAGAGAAGGATTAAATCGCAATTAAACTTTCAGTTTAAATCAGCTAAATCCTTTCAGAACAAAAGCTATGCAAAGCTTACGGCTTATTTTTTTTAGCAATCTGCCACAGCCTGATGAGTAAAGCCTGTCCCCTGCCAGCATTCTGCAGAGAAGGACGCTTGTAGGGCAGTAGCTTTCTCTCTGCACAGGACGGACCCACCTCCTCTGCTGAGTCAGAGATCTGTCCAATCAGCAAAGTTTATGATCCCTGCTGATTGGACACCTCTGGCTCTAATTCAACAGTGGAGGTTTTGGACCTCTGCAGAGAGACTACTTCTTCCACACAGAGAGTACGGGTCAATAAGGGTACATTTTTTGCAGTGTTCTGGCATGGCGGCTGGTGCTCACTATTTTTGGGGGGAGGGCACAATCAACACTACCCCCCACCCCCGCAGGAGACACAGGTGGCGGCGATCTTCCCCCCGCAGGAGACACAGGTGGCGGCGATCTTTCCCCCTTCCCCCTGCAGGAGACACAGGTGGCGGAAATCACCCCCTCACCTGCCCCCCGGGAGATACAGGCGGCAATCATCCCCCCCCCCCTGTATTGAAATGAATGCCCCTGGCATCCTGAAAGGCGGCAGAAGCATGGATATGAGGGGTGGCAGCGATGCATAGGTGGTGGTGCCCGTGTGCCCTTAACCCCTGGTTGGATCTCTGCAGAGAAACCACTGCTTCCACAGAGAGCAGGGGCCCTTCTCTGCAGCTTGCTGGCAGTAGACAGCTTTTTCTGCCCAGGCTGTAGCTGCTTTCTAAAAAAAAAAAAGTGAAAAGTAAGACAAGGCATGCTCTTGTTGCATTGGAAAGCTCTGGATCAGCAGGGGGTATGGAGACCTTTAGAGAGAGACTACTGTTTCCACAGAGAGGAACGTGGCACGGCGACAGGCTTTTCTGCTCAAGCTGTCTACTTTTGTAGACTTTTTGTTTTAATGCACCTAGAATTTATTTGGCAAATTTAAACTGAAAGTCAAGGCAACAGTTTTGGTTCCCCATTCCTTTGATTGGCCGTGATAAGGAATTCAATAGACTCAGAGAAGTTACCCTATTTATATTGTTTGACGCCAACTGCCCCCGTTTGACGCCAACCGTCCCGGATACTGCGGGAATTTCCCATGCTTTCAAAAGAATCCCTGTGTCCAACGGATCCAAGCCCCAGAGTGCCAGAGCCTACTGGAGGTACTTGTTCTGGGAGGGGGGATTTGCACTAAGAGGGGGGATTTGGGAGGATTTATGTTGGGGTGGGGGATTTGAGGGGGAATTTGCATTAGAAGGGAAGATTAGGGGGGGGGATTTGCGCTGGGAGGGGAGATTTGCACTACTAGGGAGGATTTTGAAGGAGGATTTATCTTGTGATGGAGGATTTATCTTGTGATGGGGGATTTGCATTAGAAGGGAAAATTTGGGGGAGGATTTGTGATGGTAGGGGAGATTTGCACTAGAAGAGTGAATTTGGAAGGAGGATTCATGTTGGGAGAGAAGATTTGTTCTTGGAGGAGGGGGTGCACTAGTAATAGGAATTTAGGGGGAGGATATGTGTTGGGAAATGGGATTTGTGCTCGGAGGGGGGATAGGATTTGTGCTGAGAGGGGGATTTGCACTAGTAGGGAGCATTTATGTTGGGATGGAGGATTTGGGGGGAGGATTTGTGTTGAAGGGTGGAATTTGCATTAGAAGGGAAGATTATGGGGAAGGTGATTTGTGCTGGGAGGGGGGATTTGTACTAGTAGGGAGGATTTGGAAAGAGGATTTATGTTGGGATGGGGGATTTGCACTAGAAGGGAAAATTTGGGGGAGGACTTGTGCTGGTAAAGGGGATTTGCACTAGAAGAGACGATTTGTGCTGGGGGGCGGGGTGGACTAGTAAGGTAGATTTGAAAGGAGGATTTATGTTGGGATGGCGGGAATTGTGCTAGAAGGGGGGGTTTGGAGGGAGGATTTATGTTGGGATAGAGGATTTGGGGGGAGGATTTGTGTTTGAAGGTAAGATTTGGGGGAAGGATTTGTGTTGGACGGGATTTACACTAGTTAGAAGGATTTAGAGGTTGGATTTAAGTTGGGAGGGGGGTTTTGTGCTAGAAGGGAAGAATTGGGGGGGATAATTTTGTGCTGGGAGGGGGGATTTGCACTAGAAGGGAGGATTTGGGGGGATTTATGTTGGGGGGGGGATTTGTGCTAGGAGGGGGAGATGATGTGTGCTGAGAGGGGGGAATTTGCACTAGAAGGGGGATTTGGGGGGTTTATGTTGGGAGGGGGGATTTGTGCTAGGAGGAGGAGAGGATGTGTGCTGAGAGGGGGATTTGCACTAAAATGGGGATTATGGGGGGTTATGTTGGAATGAAGGATTTGTGCTAGGAGGGAGAAAGGATTTGTGCCGAGAGGGGGGATTTGCACTAGAAGAAAGGATTTGTGTCGAGAGAGGGGAAGGGGAGATTCAGAGATTTGTGTTGGAAGGGGAAAGAGCCTTTCCCTGGGCACTAACAACCCAATACCACACCACTGGCTGCAGTGCTAACAAGGGACATGCTGAGTTTTTTTTTGTTTTTGTTTAAATGCAAGCAATGTAAGAGAATTCAATCTGCTTGAAAAAGCAGCCAAGCAGTTGTAATGCGGTTCAAAGAGCATGCTGATAGCAGTAGAGAACAGAGTGACAGATGGGGCTCATCAGCCTGCTGCATTCACTGTAGACATGCAAGCGTTACCGAACCGCAGCACAGAAAAGTCTGGTTCACCTCCTATATGTATTTTGATTATTTGTTTAGCCTGTGAGGACCCACGACATTTTCTATTTGCCTCGTAAATTGTGCAACACCAACACCAACCGCCCCCATCCCTACCCCCTCTCCCCCCCCCGCTGGTTGAAAATCTTTACATACACAAAGAGCCGGGCTGGCTGCCTGAAAATGAACCTGATGAACTTTGTCCGGAGTGGATATCGGAGAAGTGTCGTCTGTGGAATGTCAGCCATGCTGTGACCTTCAGGTATCTGTACAGAACGTTCATATCAATAGCAAATTATGTAACCTGCAGCATTGGTGTGACATACCTGACCCATTGTATTCTTCCATGGCATGTCTGAAGAATGTTCTAGATATTTTTTTTGGTCAAAGTGTATCTCAAACCCGAGGAAGGTAAACACAACACACCGGAGATCATCGGCCCTTAGATATGGCGACTGCATTCCTTGTTTTTTTTTATTATTATTTTATTTCCTGGCGATTCTGATATGTAAAGTTCAGGCCACTTTTATTTTCTTTTTTGTACACTATCAGGTGTTCAAACAAGCAAGCAAGGTCACTCAGACCTATCCCTTCCTTGTCAGAGGAGACGACACTTCAACGCGTTTTGTCCAAGCCTGTATTGTTGGTTGAAATGTGTCATAAGCAGAGATAGGTCTGGCGAGGAAGGACGTCACGTACTTGAGAGGAGACTAAAATGACGAGGTCGGCCTCTCTTGTATCTCCAGGCCCAGGCCCCAGTGGGAGTGGAACAGAGGGTGCAGAGGGAAAGGAGGAAGATGAGTGCCTGCAGATGTAGATCGAGGAACTTGCAGCAGGAGATGCGGTTCCAAGGCAGGATATGTCTGAGTGGTGCCAAAAAACAAAAGAAGCATAGCAGTGTGTGGCCTGAACTTTACATCTTCTGTGGGAAGGAGGAAGATCCCAGAAGGCCGAGCACCCACACTCAGACATTTTCCTACCTGCCAGACGGTGACTCAACTTCAACTCGTTTCATGCAAGCCTGTATTGTTGGTTGAAATGGGTCAGCAGCAGAGATAGGCCTGACGAGGAAGAACGTCATGAGAGGAGACTGAAATGACGAGGTCGGCCTCTCTTGTATCTCCAGCCCCACTGGGAGAGGAAGAGAGGGCGCAGAGGGACAGGAGGAACATGAGTGCCTGCAGATAACGAGCCAAAGTCAGGAACGATCCAGGTCAGGAATGAGCCAAAATCAGGAACAAGCCAGGTCAGGAATGAGTGAAAGTCATGAACGAGCCAAAGTCAGGAACGAGCCAAAGTCAGGAATGAGCCAAAGTCAGGAATGAGCCAAAGTCAGGAACGAGCCAAAGTTAGGAACGAGCCGAAGTCAGGAACGAGCCAGGTCAGGAACGAGCCAAAGTCAGGAACGAACCAGGTCAGGAACGAGCCAAAGTCAGGAATGAGCTAGGTCAGGAACAAGCCAAAGTCAGGAATGAGCCAAAGTCGGGAACGAGCCAAAGTCAGGAACAAGCCAGGTCAGGAATTAGCGACAAGACAGAAGCAGGATCTGAGATCAGGTCAAGAGTAAGCCGGGTCAGCAACCAAGGGAACACAATGGAGGTACACAGGATACAGGGAACAGCTGAAGACCAATCAGCATTAGAGCACAGGCATAGTCTGTCTGGCGCCAACATACCTTGCATGCACACCTATTCGCGTACACATGCCTGAAGGCTGAGCACCCACAGTTGGTTGCTGTCTCCAGGTTCCCTGTAGCTCTTTCACTTGCGTTTGGTGATCCTGCCAGTAACACATCAGGTGTTCAAGCAAGGTCACTCAGACATATCCCTCCCTGCCAGATGGTGACTCCACTTCGACTCGTTTCATACAAGTGTGTATTGTTGGTTGAAATGGGTCAGCAGAAGAGATAGGCCTGGCGAGGAAGGACGTCACATCCCTGAGAGGAGACTGAAATGACGAGGTCGGCCTCTCTTGCATCTCCAGCCCCAGGCCCCACTGGGAGTGGAACAGAGGGCGCTGAGGGACAGGAAGAACATGAGTGCCTGCAGATGTAGATTGAGGAACTTGCAGCAGGAGATGTGGCTCCAAGGCCACACGAGAACCATCAAATCAGGAACAGTAGCCTTGCAGGTATATCAGATGAGGTTAGGGAAGCACTTCGCTTGTGCTGCGGGGCCGGGACATGTGGCTGGTCGGAGCTCTCAGCAGACTTGCAGTAGGAATATTCAGTGGGGTACAGGCCTGCAGCAGCAAACAGCCAGGCAGACACTTGAACGAGAGGATAAACCAGGATCAGAGAGAGAAGCATGGTCACAGGATTAGCCAGGGTCATCAACAGGTGGGCAACGAGATACCAAATTAGGAGTAGAGCCAGGTCAGGAACGAGGCAGGTCAGGAATGAGTGAAAGTTGGGAACGAGCCAGATTCAGGAACTAGCCAGGTCACGAACAAGCCAAAGTCAGAATTGAGCCAGGTCAGGAACGAGCCAAAGTCAGAAACAAGCCAAAGTCAGAAGCGAGCCTTAGTCAGGAACGAGCCAGGTCAAGAATAAGCCAAAGTCAGAAACGGCCCAGGTCAGGACCGAGTCAAAGTCAGGAACAAGCCAGGTCAGGAATGAGCCAGGTCAGGAACAAGCCAGGTTAGGAACTAGGGCCTGGGACATGTGGCTGGTTAGAGCTCCCAGCAGACTTGCAGCAAGAACATTCAGTGGTGTACAGGACTGCAGCAGCAAACAGCCGGGCAGTACTTGAACGAGAGGGTAAACCAGGATCAGAGACAGAAGCATGGTCAAAGGATTAGCTAGGGTCATCAACAGGTGGGCAATGAGATACCAAATCAGGAGCAGAGTCAAAGTCAGTAAAGAGCCAGGTCAGAAATGAGCCAGGTCAGGAATGAGTGAAAGTCGGGAACGAGCCAAATTCAGGAACAAGCCAAAGTCAGGAACGAGCCTGGTCAGGAACTAGCCAGGTCAGGAGCGAGCCAAAGTCAGGAATGAGCCAAGTCAGAAACAAGCCAAAGTCAGAAACAGGCCTTAGTCAGGAATGTGCCAGGTCAAGAACGAGCCAAAGTCAGAAACGAGCCAGGTCAGGAACAAACCAAAGGCAGAAACCAGCCTTAGTCAGGAACGTGCCTGGTCAAGAACGAGCCAAAGTCAGAAACGAGCCAGGTCAGAAACAAGCCAGGTCAGGACTGAGCCAAAGTCAGGAATGGGCCAGGTCAGAAACGAGCCAGATCAGGAACAAGCCAAAGTCAGGAATAAGCCAGGTCAGGAACGAGCGACAAGACAGACGCAGGATCCGAGATCAGGTCAAGAGTAAGCTGAGTAAGCGGGGTCAGCAACCAAGGGAACACACTGGAGGTACACAGGATACAGGGAACAGCTAAAGATCAGTCAGAATTAGAGCACAGGCATAGTCCGTCTGGCGGCAACATACATCATGCGTGCGCCTATTCGCGTGCGCATGCCTAATAGCCTTTCTGCGAAGATTCATGCGCACATTTCTATTAGCCAATCGTCTTCCTGCATGCACCTTTCTATTAGCCAAACAGCTGGTTGGTATTCTCTGACAAAGGATATATCTGAGAGGGCGTGACTCTCCCTCCCTGCCAGGCGTGACTGCTTCAACGCATTTCATTGAATCGTATACTATTGGTTGAAATGCATCAGTAGCAGAAATAGGTCTGGCCAGGATGGAGTGGCCTTGCTTGCAGTGTAAAAAATAAAAAATCATAGTGGTGTGTGGCCTTAACTTTTCATCTTCTGTGGGAAGGAGGAAGATCCCAGAAGGCCTTTGACATCAGGTGTGCAAGCAAGGTCATCTGAACTTGTGTGGCCTAACCTATTCATCTTTTGTGGGGAGGAGGCGGGTCCCAAAAGGCGGAGCATCCGCAATGTGTTGCTATCTTGAGCTGTGCCACTGCTGTTCCCAGGAGCTGTGCCATTCAGGACCATCTTAATAGCATCTTGGGCCCCTGGGCAAAGTAATGCTCTGGGGCCCCTACAATGATGACAGTGCAGGTAAACAGACATCAAGTAGGTAGGAGGCAGACTGCCTAGCCTGTGTATCTATCACTCTCAGTGCTATCATGGGGCCCCCAATTTCGGGGCGGCGTGGGCTTAAAGACCAGATGCTTGGGGCAAAGTGCAGGGGCCCCCCATTAAGACAGCCTTGTGTCCGCTTGCCCACTTCTGCACAGTAATGTTAGCGAGGAGTGTGGAGTGGAGCAAGATGGCGGCGATGAAACGTCACTTCCTGACGAGATAGCCGCCGGGTGTACCAAGGTGGCCGTCGCCCCGAAGCTAGGCCGAAGCCGGGCACTTTCCTTTGGCCGCACCCGAAAATCGTGGGTCACCCAGCCTGGAGATCGCGGGGGGGGGGGGGGGGACGGAGATGCTGTATGTGATCTCCCGTACACAGAGGGGTGTACTTACTTTTGTGAGATGCTGTATATATTTATTGTGGTCTATAAGTGGTTACATCATACATAGTGCGTGCTGAGGTCTGCAGCAATGAATGATTTTTGGATTTTGAAATTTTAATGTAAATCTAGACATTTGGGGGGGGGGTGTGTAATATTTCCGCTGGGTGGAGTATGCGATCCCCTTACTTTCAATATCGCCCCAATCGATGGGGAGATTTTTGCCGCGATCGTCGCCTGACAAATCGCAGGACTGCTTTTGGGAATCGGGCGTCCTGTCATTTTGTGTGATTTGTCAGGTGTCAATATTGTCCCATGATTGGGGGGCCATTGAAAGTAACGGGATCACAAGTGTGTCGCACGTTTTGCGGCAATTCGGGAAATTGCAGTAATTCCGCCCGCGATCCGGAACACCTAGGTGTGATCGCACCCAAAGCTAAGCGTCTTCTGTCAGTTGCTGGGTTCTCCTTCTATAGATTCTGGGGGAACGTTTTCTTCCTCAAACATTCCACACGTTCTCTTCATTCTTTATTCCACCGCTAATCTATACTCCGCATTGACCTTGTATATCGCTTTTCTCTCTGAGGACTCCAAGTATTGGAGATGGCGTTGGCCAGGAATCGAACCCGGGTCAGCTGCTTAGAAGGCAGCTATGCTTACCACTACACCACCAACGCAAAAGTAGCATGTCTTTGTAGTGTGGGAGGAAACCGGAGGACCCGGAGGAAACCCACAAAAGCACAGGGAGAACATGCAAACTCCATGCAGATAGTGTCCTGGTCAGAATCTGAAACAAGGACCCCAGTGCTGCAAGGCTTACCACTAAGCCTCTGTGCTGGCCATATGCGGCCTCTGTTCTCTAAGGCCCGCTCCCGCTGAGCGGGGTAAATCACTTATGTTCACTCAAATTGCCTTTAGAAGAAATCCAAACTTCTCCTAAACTACAATCTTTAACACTCCTGTAATAAAACACCCCAAATAACAAAGAGGGGTTCAGTGTTCCCCAAATTAGCAACACAATGAAGCTAAATATTCCATTCACCCTTAGGCCTCATTCACTTGGGGGGTATGAATCCGTACCTCATGGGAGGGCCGTGTTTACTGGAATGGGGATGCACGGGTGTTCCCAGCATCCCGTGTAGGCAATCCCATTGCTGTCAACTGGGGTGCAGTGACTGTGCCCAATGTGACATCGGTGTGGGTGCCGTTGCACGGCCCGAACGGACCCAGGGTGCGTCCGCACAGCTGCACACACATGGATGTCCTTTTTGGGGTTAACGCAGCCCCCACACTGGGTACAGATTCATACACCCGTGTGAGTGAGGCCTCGGACTTCTCCATGAAGAACCTCACTGGCAGGAAGAGTTCTCATTTCTCCAGCAAAGAAAGCCTAAAGAAAGCTGGAAAGTCTTCTCCGACCTCTGAAGACAAAAAGAGTTCCAACTTCCACTTATAGCCAGACCAACACACGCCTCAAAAACATACCGGCCTCCAACCTCCCCTTAGCCGGTCCAACACACGCCTCAAAAATATACCGGCCTCCAACCTCCCCTTATAGCCGGTTCAACACACGCCTCAAAAATATACCGGCCTTCAACCTCCTCCTATAGCCAGTCCAACATACGCCTCAAAAACATACCGGCCTCCAACCTCCCCTTAGCCGGTCCAACACATGCCTCAAAAATATACTGGCCTTCAACCTCCTCTTATATCCGGTCCAACACACGCCTTAAAAACATACCGGCCTTCAACCTCCTCTTATAGCTGGTCCAACACACGCCTTAAAAACATACCGGCCTCCAACCTCCCCTTAGCCGGTCCAACACACGCCTCAAAAATATACCGGCCTTCAACCTCCTCTTATAGCGGGTCCAACACACGCCTCAAAAACATACCGGCCTTCAACCTCCTCTTATAGCCGATCCAACACACACCTTAAAAACATACTGGCCTTCAAACTTCACAACATAATAAATTTCTTTATGCCGATCGACAATACATAGATCAAACATATCACCTGTATAAACGTGCTTGAGATGTTGGTGGTAAACAGCCTGCTAGGCCCTGGGGGAACCAAACCCAGTCCTCCAAAAGCCGCCTCATATCCAAAAGTTGCCAAGAGTGTAAATGTAGACATTATGCTTTAAGGGAAAGGTAGAACAAGGGGGGAAGGAAAATGGAAAGGGCAGAGAGGGAGGAAAGTAGGGGGGATGGAAGGTTGCGGGTAGGAAAGGTGTGGGGGTCCCCCCAAACCCTCACCCCCTTCTTCTTCCCCCAACCTTCCCTTCTCCCCCTTTCCTCGCTCTCTCCCTCTTTGTTCGACCTTTCCCTTTAGAGTGTTATATTTTTGATTAACCTTAAAACTTAATGTCTACATTTACACTCTTGGCAACTTTTGGAGGGCTTGGTTCGGTTCCCCTCGGGCCTAGCAGGCTGTTTACCACCAACATCTCAGACACTTTTTTTTTTTATAGGTGATTATGTTTGGGCGATGTATTGTCGAACCTTAAAGCTTCTGCAGAAGCTACAGAAAGGTAAATAGAGGGCTGATGGGAAGACCCTCCGGTTACTGGAGTGGCAGCCGCCACCAGTGTAGGGACCTGTGTTGGTACCGCCGTACCTGGCCCCTGGGAGGGTCCCTCAAACTTTTTGTTGAGTCTTCTTCTAGGAACAGCCAATTGTCTTGTTTGTCCAGGTACGTTGATAGTTGGTGATTCAGAATCTGCTTATGAGAATCTTTTAGGAGATTGATGACGTAGTGGATTCCTGTCACGATGGCTTGAAATGAACATCCTCTCTCTCATATATTTACTAGCAAATTGTCCTCTTCTCATCGCCTAGTTAAAATTTTCTTCCAACATTTTGGCCATCTTCCTTCCCAAGAAAGCTGCACCCCTCTCATTTAAGTGCAATCCGTCACTACTATAATGATGGTAACAGCCTGAAAAGTCAGTCCAGTTTGCCATGAAACCAAACCCCTCCTCCCTGCACCAGTTCTTCAGCCACTTGTTAAGTACCATAAGCTCTTGCTGTCTCTGTGGTGTGACTCGAGGTGCAGGCAGTATTTCAGAAAATATTGCCTTGGCGGACCTTTTCTTCAATATGGCCCCCAAGTCCCTGAAATCATTTTGTAGGGCGCTCCATTTTTCTCTAACTTTGTCATTGGTACCAATATATACCATGACAACAGGGTCCTTTCCAGCGCCATCCAATAATCTGTCCATGCAATCTGCAATGTTCCGAACCCGAGCGCCCGGTAAACAACATACTGTTTGGCGATAATGGTCTTTGTGACGGATTGCCCTCTGTATTCTTCCAATAACTGAATCCCCTACCACTAGTATGTGCCTATCCTTTCTGGTAACCTTGCCGTCACATGCTGGTGAAGCCTCCGTGTGGCCGTCACATGCTGGTGAAGCCTCCGTGTGGCCGTCACATGCTGGTGAAGCCTCCGTGTGGCCGTCACATGCTGGTGAAGCCTCTGTGTGGCCGTCACATGCTGGTGAAGCCTCCGTGTGGCCGTCACATGCTGGTGAAGCCTCCGTGTGGCCGTCACATGCTGGTGAAGCCTCCGTGTGGCCGTCACATGCTGGTGAAGCCTCCGTGTGGCCGGCACATGCTGGTGAAGCCTCCGTGTGGCCGTCACATGCTGGTGAAGCCTCTGTGTGGCCGTCACATGCTAGTGAAGCCTCCGTGTGGGTGTCACATGCTGGTGAAGCCTCCGTGTGGCCGTCACATGCTGGTGAAGCCTCTGTGTGGCCGCCACATGCTGGTGAAGCCTTCGTGTTAACGCTACAATCTGCTGGAGTCTTGGTGGGAAAGTTACGTTCTGCCCGAGTCTCAACAGAATCGTTGCATGCTGAAGGAGTCTTCATGTGAATGACACGTGGTTGATTTAAAGAAATTCCCAACTTTTGGGCTATTTTCTTTGCCAACAGAGTGGCACCCTGTTCATTTAAGTGCAGTCCATCCCTGCTGTAGAGCAAGTAACCAATTGAAAAGTCAGTCCAGGTCTCCATGAAGCCAAACCCCTCCTTCCTGCACCAGTTCTTCAGCCACCTGCTAAGCTCCCTAAACTCTTGCTGCCTCCTTGGTGCGGCTCGAGGTACAGGCAGTATTTCTGAAAATACTGCCTTGGAGGTTCTTTTCTTGAGTATAGCTCCTAAGTCCCTGAAATCATTTTGTAGGGAGCTCCATTTTCTTCTAATGTTGTCGTTGGTTCCAATATGTACCATGACAGCTGGGTCCTCCCCAGCCTCATCCAACAATCCATCCATCCGATCTGCTATGTCCCGAACTCGTGCGACCGGGAAACAATATACTGTTCGTCGATCACCGTCATTCTGACAGATTGCCCTTTCTGTCCCTCTAAAGACGGAATCCCCTACCACCAGGATCTGCCTATCCTTTTCTGTAAGCTTGCCCTCGTCTTCATGGGAGGAGATATTCCCATGGCTGTCCTGTTGTTTTGTTGTGCTCTCAACATGTACGTCACATTGTGCTGGAGTCTCAACATGAATGTAACATTGAGGTGGTGTCTCCATGTGAACATCACATGCTGGTGAAGTCTCCGCTTGAACCTCACATGCTGGTGAAGTCTCTGTTTGAACCTCACATGCTGGTGAAATCTCCGTTTGAACCTCACATGCTGGTGAAGTCTCTGTTTGAACCTCACATGCCGGTGAAGTCTCAGTTTGAACCTCACATGCTGGTGAAGTCTCCGTTTGAACCTCACATGCCGGTGAAGTCTCCGTTTGAACCTCACATGCTGGTGAAGTCTCCGTTTGAACTTCACATGCTGGTGAAGTCTCTGTTTGAACCTCGCATGCTGGTGAAGTCTCCTCGTGAACGTCGCATGCTGGTGAAGCCTCCACGTGAACGTCACATGCTGGTGAAGCCTCCTGGTGAACGTCACATGCTGGTGAAGCCTCCTCGTGAATGTCCCATGCTGGTGAAGCCTCCTCGTGAACGTCACATGCTGGTGAAGCCTCCTGGTGAACATCACATGCTGGTGAAGCTTCCTTATGAACGTCACATGCTGGTGAAGCCTCCTCGTGAACGTCACATGCTGGTGAAGCCTCCTCGTGAACGTCACATGCTGGTGAAGCCTCCTCGTGAACGTCACATGCTGGTGAAGCCTCCTCGTGAATGTCACATGCTGGTGAAGCCTCCGCGTGAACATCACATGCTGGTGAAGCCTCCGCGTGAACGTCATTTGCTGGTGAAGCCTCTATGTAGCGTTCATATTCTGTCTCGCTCACTAGGGCTGTCCTGCCTTGTGAGCCGTCTCTGCAGTAAATACTGCGTACATCTGCAATAAAAAAAGAATAATCGGGTTTAGCACTTTCACCTACATTATAAATATATATATATATATATATATATATATATATATATATATATATATATACATCAAATTAGACAGAGAAAAGTTCAAAATTCCAATGCCAGGGACAATAAATAAACCAGACATGACAGGGACACAGGGATCACTAACGGTGACCTTCCTATAAAAATTCTGGTTGCCTGGCAGTTATGCCGACACACTAAAATGAATGGAGTCAGAAAGGGAACTGATTCTTAATTTTAATGTGCGGAGAGTAATCTGCAGTGCTTCTGTTTCTTATTATTAAACACCCAGCCTCTACTTTGGACTCCAATAAAGATGTTTTTATAACAAAATATTTTTTTGCGTGTTTTGGCACTGTACAAGTCTCCATCATACGCTTCTATCTGCAGCTCTCCCTGTGTCTCCTCCCCCTCCCTGTACATGTCTCCATCATACGCCTCTATCTGCAGCTCTCCCTGTGTCTCCTCTCCCCCACCCTCCATGTACATGTCTCCATTATACGCTACTATCTGCAGCTCTCCCTGTGTCTCATCCCCCTCCCTGTACATGTCTCCATCATACATTACTATTTGCAGATTTCCCGGTGTCTCCCTACCCTCCCACTCCCTGCCTGTCATCTATCACTATCCCTGATCTGTTCACCCCACCCTCTGTCACATAAAAAGCTGCATCCTAGTGCCTGTGCTCTATAGACAAAAAAACAACCTTTCTACTTGTATTACAATGTATCCATCTTGGCCTCTGTTTAATCTTCAACTGCCATAACACCGCACATGTGATCCATTATGACAGTTTGATTTGAGAGCACAATAAATGTGACAGTTGGCATTCCCAGCATGCCGGGAATAGAACCGTTTTTTTTAACTGTTAAATCTATGGCTTTCCTTCTGCTTTAAACCAGTTGAAACCGGTTCTTTTTTTGAATAACACACAGGCACTGGGATGCAGCTTTGTATCTGACAGAGGGGAGGATATAAAGATCACAGAGGCTTAACAATCACTTTATTATCTCCTTCTGTTCTAAAATTCGATGAAAATGAATCATTTTGGGGAGACTTCGATCAATGAGTGGAGGTGACTTATCCATTTTGTATCGATCACTACCCATAGTACTTACCACTCTCGGTGTCTGTATCCCGGTGATGTCCATTGGCTTTACAGCCGGATCCGAAACATCCAACAACGGCTTGGTAACAGCCGCGTACAAGCGCTCGGGTCCTCTTCATTTTGGAGGGCTTTTTGGGGGTATCTGCAGGCTGGTCACTGATACCTCCTTCTATAGCTGCCCTTCCTTTGCTGGCTTTCTCTTTGGTGTTTTTCAGAGAAAAAAGCTTTTTACATTTAAATTGTCTCATTATTAAGAAATAAAGAAACACTCTTTAAATGTACAATAATAAAAATGCAATGAAATCGAATCGCAATAAAATCGAATCGAATCGCAAGAAAAATCTCAGGAGAGATTAGAAGCACGTCTTCACTGGTCAGTGAACACTCAGCTACTGATGTCTTCCTTCTCTTCGCCGGTGCATTGCCATGAATTGAGATTTGCCATAGAATGAGATGGTCCGCCTCCATCCCATTCTATTGGCTCACTCATGTCACGTGACATATTTAAACGTCAAGTATTGACGCAAACATCAGTCACAGCTAGGCTATCATAGGGAGAGGATCTCCTCTCCCTGTGATAGCCCGATAGCGCTGTTAGCAGCGTGCCTCCCGCCAGCGCTAAGTACACCCCGCGCCCGCAGCTCTACTCCCCGCACCCCGCGCCCGCAGCTCTTCCCCGTCCTCCGCGCCCGCAGCTCTTCCCCGTCCTCCGCGCCCGCAGCTCTACTCCCCTGTTAAGAATCAGGGAACGGGGAGAGTCTACGCTATTAGCGTAGACCTAGCGTTGGCTACGTTAGTAGCGTAAACACCAGCCCACATAACCTGGAGCAGCTGCAGCTGCAGCCCGTTCCCTGATTCTTAACGGGGGAGTAGAGCTGCGGGCGCAGAGGACGGGGAAGAGGTGCGGGGAGTAGAGCTGCGGGCGCGGGGTGTACTTAGCGCTGGCGGGAGGCACGCTGCTGACAGCGCTATCGGGCTATCACAGGGAGAGGAGATCCTCTCCCTATGATAGCCTAGCTGTGACTGATGTTTGCGTCAATACTTGACGTGACAATGCACCGGCTTATATTCGCTCAGGCTATGACATCACAAAGATCTTTTTTTTTTTAAATCTCATGATGACTCCGCAAAAAAAATAACTGCCAATAACTGCCATTTTTTCTTAAAGGGGCCACGTCCTTATTTTAGAACTTTGTGAATTCAGCTTGTAGGATCAGTATATGGATCTAATAGGGACACAATGTTATTGTGAATGAGATTTTAACCCTTTCAGTCCCATGGCTAAAATAAATATCTCTATTCTTATGATAACATCTTTTCATTTCTTTTATTTTCTCGTTGTTACACCCCAATTATTTCTCTATTTTTAACCCTTTCACTACAAAATTGTGTGTGTATAGTTTTTTTTTTTTTATTATTTTATAACCCATTAACATTTAAATTATTTTATAAACCAATAGTTTTCACCCCCCCCCCATTTGTTACATTATAAATAAAGGAAATGCTGTTTATTTTTAGTGTTGGATGGAGTGGAGAGGGATTATTAGAACCTGTCAGGCTTTTTGCTTTAAAAAGAAATTGTCAGTTATTTTTTTTTGTATTTATTTTGTTGTTTTTTTAAATCTCTTGATGACTCAAAAATAACGATTTTTCTTAACCACTTGCTTACCGGGCACTTAAACCCCCCCTCCTGTTCAGACCAATTTTCAGCTTTCTCACTCTTTGAATGACAATTGCGCGGTCATACAACGCTGTACCCAAATGACATTTTTATCATTTTTTTCCCCACAAATAGAACTTCCTTTTGGTGGCATTTGATCACTTCTGCTGTTTTTATTGTTTGTTAATTTATTTTTAAAAAGACCGATTTAAAAAAAAAATATATATATATATATATATATATATATATATATATATATATATATATATATATATTTATATATATATATATAAAAACGTTTTTTACATTTAGTGGGAATGCTTCGGCAGTCCCACAATTGTTGTTTGTTCGTTTTTATTTATCTTTAATTTTAATTTTAATTGTATTCCGTAAGTTTTTTGGCTCTGCGTAACTTCTGCATACTTTCAGCTATTAAAACCATTCAACTTTTAAAATGTTCAGCTAATGATGGGACTTCAACTTTTTTTTCTACTATTCATACTTTTTACAATATTAAGCTTTTTAACACTTTTATTTGTTTTTTTAACATTGAAGTCAATGAGAGCATGTGGCACTTTTTGATGGGGCGCACTTTTTGATGGGGGCAGTTTTTGATGGGTCCAGGTTTTGATGGGGCCATAGGATGGGGCAATTTTGATGGTGCAGTTTTTGATGGGGCAATAGTATTGGGGCCAGTTTTTAATGGGGGGCCAGTTTTTGATGGTAGTTTGATGGGAGACTTTTGATGGGGCAGTTTTGATGGGGGAAATATGATGGAGGCATTTTGATGAAAGCAGTTTTGATGGTAAAAATGTTAGGGGGCAATTTTATGGGGCAGCTCCTGCAAAAGCTAATGACTTTTAAAAAGATGCTAATTAGAGGGATTGCTGATTCTCACTTCAACTTTTTCTTATGGATTTAAGCTATTCATCTAGTTAGCTTTAGCAATTCATCTACTCAGCATTCCCATGCATTTTCTGCAGGAAATGCATTTTCTAGTTGTTGTTGTTGTTGTTGTTGTTATTATTATACATTTATATCGCTCTGACATATACCGCAGTGTTGTACAGAGATCACTGAGCTAATCACATCAGTCTCTGTACAGAGGAGCTTACACTCTAATGCCCCCTTCCCCCACAGTCACATCAGTCTCTGTACAGAGGAGCTTACATTCTAATGTCCCCTCCCCCAGTCGCACCCTATTATACATTTATGTAGCTCTGACATATACCGCAGTGTTGTACAGAGATCACTGAGCCAGCTACCTCAATCTCTGTACAGAGGAGCTTACATTCTAATGTCCCTTCCCCCCCACAGTCGCACACTATTATTATTATTATTAGTGGGAATGCTCTCCAACATTCCCAGTATTGTTGTTTGTTTTTTGTTTTTCCGTATGTTTTTTTGGCTCTGCGTAACTTCTGCATACTTTCAGCTATTAAAACTATTCAACTTTTTAAAATATTCAACTTTTTCAGCTAATGATGCGACTTCTTATATTTTTTATATTTTTTGTACTATTTATACTTTTTAAAACATTAAGCTTTTTTCCCCTTTTTTTTACTTTTCATTTTATTTTTTTACATTGAAGTCAATGAGAGCCTGCTTCAAATCCTTAAAATCTTCCTTTTCCAAAAGTTTCAGCTCCTTCATACTTTCACCTACAGACACCAAACAAACTTTTTAAAGAGTTCACAGAATATTCAGCTGTCCGGCTATATCTTTTCAGTTTGATATATTTTACAGTTTTTGTGAAAAAGCTGTTTACGTTTAGTGATCATTTCAGGAAATTTTAGCTATTTAAACAGAGTGGGGTAGATTCATGTAGATCAGCGGATCTTTTGATCCGCGTGATCTATCTTTTTTTACGATCCGCCTGCGCCAGTTTTTGAGGCAAGTGCTGTATTCAGAAAGCACTTGCCTCGTAAGTAGCCCTGGCGGATCGTAAATCCCCCGGCGGAATGCAAATTCCGCGGCTAGGGGGAGTTTACTATTTAAATCACCCGATCGTACTGCGCATGCGCCGCCGGCTAAATTTCCCAGCGTGCATTGCTTTAAATGACGTCGCAAGCACGTCATTGTTTTCGACGTTAACGCAATTAACGTATGGCCGTATTCCCGACTTACGTAAACGACGTAAAAAATTTAAAACTCGACGCGGAAACGACGGCCATACTTAACATAGGATCTGCCGCACTTACCCCGCATATAGCAGGGGTAACGATCCGCCGGAAAAAGCCGAACGCAAACGACGTAAAAAAAAGCGACGGCCGGGCGTTCGGTTCTGAATCAGCGGTTCTACTCATTTGCATATTCGTCGCGTAGAAAAAAAGAAGCGCCACCTAGCGGACGGCGGGAGAATGCAGCCTAAGCTCCGACAGTGTAACTCACTTACACCAGTCGGCTCTAAGGGAGATCTATGCGGAACCTGATTCGAGGAATCAGCCGCATAGATCCGAGCGTCGGATCTCACAGATCCGACGGTGTATCAGTAGATAAACCGTCGGATCTCTATGTGAATCTACCCCAGTGTCTATGGGGCTGGTTAGAGTGGATGATGTCATCGCTACAGCACAGAGCTTTTACCAAAAATGATCTTTTTGTTCCTTTTCTATAAATTGCTCTCACAATTTATACATAGCAGGTATTTTTGTCTAGTTTCAGGTAGAGCTGCACGATTCTGGGGAAAAATTAGAATCGCGATTCTTTTGCATAAAATGAAGATCACAATTCTCAAAAAAAAAAAAATTGAAAGTTATTTTCAGCACAAAACGGCGCTTATGTGCTTAAATCCAGAATATGTAAATCTGACGGACTGTTTACATGTTACATTTTAAAGCCGCAGCAAACCTGCTGACCTTACATGCTTGCTAATGTGACAGAACACCTCTGATTTTCACATTGAACTAAATCTGAAAATCGGAGGTGTTCTGTCACATTAGCAAGCATTGTAAGGTTTGCTGCTGCTTTTTTGTGTTTAACCACTTAAGACCCGGACCTTTAGGCAGCTAAGGGACCTGGCCAGGTTTTTCGATTCGGCACTGCGTCGCTTTAACTGACAATTGCGCGGTCGTGCGACGTGACTCCCAAACAAAATTGGCGTCCTTTTTTTCCCACAAATAGAGCTTTCTTTTGGTGGTATTTGATCACCTCTGCGGTTTTTATATTTTGCGCTATAAACAAAAATACAGCGACAATTTAAAAAAAAAAACAATATTATTTAACTTTTTCCTATAATAAATTTTCCCCAAAAATATATAAAAAAATTTTTTCCCTCAGTTTAGTCCGATACGTATTCTTCTACATATTTTTGGTTAAAAAAAAATCACAATAAGCGTTTATCGGTTGGTTTGCGCAAAACTTATAGGGGTAGATTCAGGTACACGTAAATTTGCGCAGCGTATTCGAAATACTCTACGCTGTCGTATTTTACCAGGCTCTAAATGGAATTCTGGTAGATTTTTGCCCTTACGATACGGCGGCGTAGTCTATTTCTCGCCGCGTAATCGAAATACGCGATTAGGGGGCGTGAAGCATTTAAATTAGGCGCGTCCCGGCGGCGATCGAACTGCGCATGCTCCGTTCAGAAATTTCCCGCCGTGCATTGCGCGAAATCACGTCGTTACGTCATTTTTTTTTTTGAGTAGCGTCGTTTACGAACATTCCTATTCGGACGACTTACGTAAAAAATAAAAACAAACGTTGAAATTCGATGCGGGAACGACGGCCATACTTAACATGGGCTGTCTAATATTATACCAGCAAAAAGCTGGTATAGTGTTACGCAAAAAAAGATGACTAAAGATGCCGTAAGAGATTGCGATTGAAGATCGTAATTTCGGGGATCGCCGGCAAAAGCTCATTAGCATACCCGACGCGGAAAACGACAGGAAGTCCACCCAGTGGCCGCAATTTTATTGCAGCGTAGATCCGAAGGCGTACGAACACGTAATCCAGTCGAATTGAAGCTCGCAGCCGTCTTTTCATGGTTTGAGGTTTCAGACTAACTAAAAAACGCGCGTAATTCGAAAGTACTCCAGTCTAACACTAGTTAGACAGGAGTTACGGCTCTCTAAATCTGGCCCATAGCGTTTACAAAATAGGGGATAGTTTTATTGCATTTTTATTTTTATTTTTTTACTACTAATGGCGGCGATCAGCGATTTTTTTTTCGTGACTGCGACATTATGGAAGACACTTCAGACAATTTTGACCCATTTTTGGAACCATTGTCATTTTCACAGCAAAAAAATACATTAAAAATGCACTGATTACTGTGAAAATGACAATTGCAGTTTGGGAGTTAACCACAAGGGGGCGCTGAAGGGGTTAAGTGTGACCTCACCTCTGTTTCTAACTGTAGGGGGGTGACACTGTAGTTGTGACGTCATTGATTGTGTTTCCCTATAAAAGGGATCACACGATCGATGACGGCGCCACAGTGAAGAAAGGGGGAAGCTGTGTTTACACTCACCTCTCCCCGTTCTTCAGCTCCATGGACCGATCGCGGGACTCCAGCGGCCATCGGGTCCGTGGGTCCCGGAGCTTCGGACCGGGTCGCGTGCACGCGCCGGCGTGCTCGACCCCATAGCTGGGCTTAAAGGGCAACGTACTTTCTGCCGACGTATATAGGCGTGAAAGGGTCCTTAAAGCGGGGCTTCCGGGTATGTAATCTGCGGGACTGGGCTTTCCTAATTGATTGACATGCTTCCGACCGGCGCATACATCGCGTCACGAGTTGCCGAAAGAAGCCGAACGTCGGTGCGCAGGCACCGTATAGAGCCGACTCGCAGTCCGGCTTCTTTCGGCAACTCCTGACCCGCTGTATGCGCCAGTCGGAAGCATGTCAATCAATTAGGAACGCCCAGTCCCGCAGATTACATACCCGGAAGCCACGGTGAAAATACGCTATGTACGGCAATGAAATAAAAAAAAACAGCCTAATGTCATTCTCACAACTCAGCCGAATGTAATGTTAAAACATTTTTTTGGGGTGAACCCCTGCTTTAAGTGGTTAACCACTTCAATACTGGCCCATAGTCATTTGACGTCCACAGAGGGGATCTCCCATCCTGGGTGGACGTCATATGACGTCCTGGAATTTGTGCAGTGATATCTGAATGATGGGAGCAGCTAGAGGCATCATTCAGATATCATTCGTTAGTGCCGGCGAATCTGTGCACGATAAGAACGATCATAGCGGCGGTTCCGCTGCTTGATCGTTCTTATAGGCGGCGGGAGGGGACATACCCCCCCTCCCGCCACCATCCGGTGCTTCTCCGGGCTCTCGCGTGCGATCGGGGGCCCGGTGAAAGAATTGTCCGGCGCAGGCAGGAAGCATAGAAATGACTGGTGACCATATGGCCACCAGTCATCTCTATGACCGTCGGAGACCCGGGCGCGGTGTGATGCCGTCACGCCCAGGTACCCGTAAGTAAACAAAGCCGCGATTACAGCTAGTAAGCAATACCAAGCATGAGATCGTGATTTTTTTTTCATGATTTCCAGCCTGGAGGAGAGATGTGGGGGGAGGGGAGGTCTTATTGACCCCGCATCTCTCCATAAATAGGACCTGTCACACACATTTCCTATTACAAGGGATATTTACATTCCTTGTAATAGGAATAAAAGTGATAAAAAATAAAATAAAAAAAGTGTAAATAAATAAAAACAAAATTAAAACGCCCCTGTCCCTGGTAGCTCGCGCGCAGAAGCAAACGCACACGCAAGTCCCGCCCACATATGTAAACGCTGTTTAAACCACATGTGTGAGGTATCTCCGCGTGCGTTAGAGTGTGTGCAACAATTTTAGCATTAGACCTCCTCTGTAAATCAAAACTGGTAACCTGTAAAAAAATTCAAAGCATTGCCTATAGAGATTTTTAAGTACTGAAGTTTGGCGCCATTCTATAAGTGTGCGCAATTTTAAAGCGTGACATGTTAGGTATCGATTTACTCGGTGTAACATCATCATTCATATTTTACAAAAAAATTGGGCTAACTTTACTGTTTTTTTAATTCATGAAACCATTTTTTTCCCAAAAAAAGGCGTTTGAAAAATGATTGCGCAAATACCGTGCTAGATAAAAGGTTGCAATGACTGCCGTTTTATCCCCTAGGGTGTCTGCTAAAAAAACCATATATAATGTTTGGGGGTTCTGAGTAATTTTCTAGCAAAAGAATGATGATTTGTACATGTAGGAGAGAAGTGCCAGAATTGGCCAGGTATTGAGGTGGGTATAAAAGCCCGGTATTGAAGGGGTTAAAATAACTGTGAATGCTACATTGGGTATAACAAGATGTCCACTCAGGGCCGTCTTAATAGCATCATGGGCCCCTGGGCAAAGTAATGCTCTGGGGCCTACAATGATGACAGTGCAGGTAAATGGACATCAAGTAGGTAGAAGGCAGACTGCCTTCCCTGTGTATCTATCACTCTCAGTGCTATCATGGGGCCCCCAATTTCGAGGCGGCGTGGGCGCAAGGACCAGATGCTTTGGGAACAACTTTCAACAGCTACAGGGACATTGAGAAATGGTCTACGTGTTTCGTGCTATCTCAGCGCTTAATCATGACTCTTGAGAAACGCGTCAACCCCCACAATGTCTGTGTAGCTGTTGGAAGTTGCATTCATATGATATTCAATAAAGATGAAGATTCTTGGAGTGCAGCTCTCTGAATTGTTCATTCTACAAGCTACTGAGTGCTCAGTGTTATTTTGCATCGTGCTTAAATGGAAAATTCTAAAGATCTCCCACTGACAGCATCAGGATATCCTGCCGAGACCCGGCAGCTATCTCGCTTCTGCTCTGCATCCCCCTGAAGCAGCAAGTCCCGCAGTAGTTGTCTGTCGCTAACTGATAATAGCAACTAACATACAACTAAAGCGAGGGATCTGCTATGGACCTGCAAGGGGGGCTACAAACCCGCAGCCACCCTATAAAATATGAAAGTAGAATTAAACCTAAAAAAAAAAACTTGATGAGATTTCTATGGCAGAAGAGATCCTATTGGTCTGTTCTGTTATAAACCCTTCCCCCTACCTATCAGTGTTTGTGGACACTGGGACGCACATGTACAGCTCAGCTCAGCATACGTTTATGGCACCGCTCTGTACCCTGATATTGTGGAAGTGACGTCATCCCGGCACAGCCAACCAAAAAGCCAAAGAGTTGGAACCTGGAGGAAAGACCAGGAGAAGATGCCTGTAACCAGTGGTGGCTGGTTCTCAAAATGTTTGGGGGGTGTAAAACAAACTGAAAAAAAAAAACATCAATTGCAGCCATTGTGCCTATCAAACACAGCTACTGTGTCTATCAAACGCAGCCACTGTGCCCATCAAACGCAGCCACTGTGCCCATCAAACGCAGCCACTGTGCCATCAAACACAGCCACTGTGCCCATCAAACGCAGCTACTGTGCCATCAAACACAGCCACAGCGACCATCAAACGCAGCCACTGTGCCCATCAAACGCAGCCACTGTGCCCATCAAACGCAGCCACTGTGCCCATCAATTGCCGCCACTGTGGCATCGATTGCCGCCACTGAGCCATCAAATTCAGCCACTGAACCCATAAATTGCCACCACTGTGCCATCAAATGCAGCCACTGTACCCATAAATTGCCACCACTGTGCCATCATACACAGCTATTGTACCCATCAAATTCTGACACTGTGCCCATCAATTGCCGCTACTGTGCCCATCAAATGCTGCCAGTGTGCCCATCAATTGCTGCTACTGTGCCCATCAAATGCTGCCAGTATGCATCCCTGACCGCCCGGCACTTACCTGTCTCGGTGGGGCAGCGCGTCACGGTCCTCCACGCTCCTCGCTCCTCGATGTCTTCTCCCGTTCTCTGCTATGATTGGACGCCTGATAGCCAATCAGGTGACAAGTAACAGACCCAAGCACCTGATTGGCTGTGAGGTGGTTTAGTGTTAGGAAACCGATTCATTCGCTTTCCTAACACAACGCTGAGTGAACAGCGAACGCACAGCATGGCGAGCGCTGTTTATCTTTTTGGACGCTTATTAGAGCCTATGGGCCAGATTCAGGTACATCTGCGCATTATTGGACCGGCGTAGCGCACCGCCTTTACGTTAGACTTGCGCAATGTAGCCGCGTAATCACCCTATTCTCGTAGCTTTTGTGCAGAAAATTGCGCATGCGTAACGTTATTTCAGAGGCGTAAGGCGGAGTATTACAAATTGGGAAGGACGTGGGCGTGTTACATTGAAATGAGCCGTGACCCCATGCAAATGAAGGGCCGGCCGGCTCGCGCATGCGCGCTTGAAGCAGACCATGGTCAGCACCTCTGTGCGCATGCTCACAACTCGGGAACGGCGCAATCAGTGAAATTGGAAGTGGACTAGGGCAACTTAGTGAACTACGCAGAGAGCATAAATAGACAGACACAAACGCACTTCCTTGCAAAAGTACATCCCTTTGTATCCCTCCCTATACAGCAAGGTGCTTTTGTTCTGTTGTTTATTAGCGTTTGTTTGTTTGTTTGTGACGTGTCTTTGAGATATTTGGGGACTGTTTTGCAGAGTGATTTTTGTCTTTTATGTGTTTTCTTTGTTGTTATTTTGTTTAAATTATATTTTTGCTGGGCATTTTTTATTTTTGCTTGTCATTTATTTTATTTTTTTGGTTCTGTTGGTGTATGATTTTGGAATGTGGGGGTGATATTCCTGCGGGAAAAGGGGTGTCACCCTCATTTGTGGTGGAGAAGTGATCCCCAGGTCCGTGTGAATGGTGTATGAATGTACAGTGACATAATTGGAGCCGTGGCATGGCGTTGCTGCTCACAAGTCCTGCATGGTGGGCTTGTGCCAATCCAATGTGATGACGATGTGATGTGTGTGTGCTAGGGACCACAGTGGTGTGCATGCATGCATTCTCATTGTGCCATGATTAATGTGTGTGTTTAACGTGCAAACGATGCATATGTGAGCTGGCATGAGATGGAGTCATGAGATGGGGTCCCAGTGCATATGCAGAGTCACCTTGAAGGGAAAAGACAGGAGGATGTTAGTAGTGCATGTGCCCCTTGTGATGTGTGCATCATGGGGGGGGGACAGTCATGCCTGCCACCCATGTCACTCACCAACCAGCCAGCTGTCCCCATACATGTTCTGTTCGAAATCTGTGGGGATGGGGCTATGATTGTATATGTAGCTGTCATGGGTGTCATGGGTAGTGCCATGTGTTGGGCTGCTGATGTCCTCCTGCAAGGTTGTGGTTAATTCCATGATGGCATGAGGGGTGAATCTGAAGATGCGAGACACCTCAGAATCACTCATGCCATAGATGTCTAGGCGTGTGTGATATATCCTCTCCCGTGAAGAGTGAAGAGTGAGGGGCTTGTATCAGATAAGAATATTGTATTAGATTAGATTAAATAGTAAAGTTTATATAAGCAAAAAAAAAAACATCTCCCGTGCCCTCCTTAGTGCCCTCCTCTGTACCCTCCTCAGTGCCCTCCTCCTTCTTTGCTCATCTAACGTCAGTAGTATAGCTATGAGCATGGATGCCACTGGCATGTTGGCATACAGTTTGTTGGGCAACACGTGTGACTGCTGAGCTCCTCACTAACAGTGTTGCTTTATCTGACATGTAGACGATTTTTCTCTTTTTAGACCAGCTTTTATATGGTCTAATTTTAGACAGGACATTTTGCTGTTGCGCACACTGCGTAGCCTGCGCTGCCCCAACGTTCTTTTGTGGATCCCCGTAACTCCCTCATTAGCATATTTGACTAGCAAATCAATGGTCTGTCTAGCGCAGTTTTGCGCGGACGGATGCGCCTGTCTAACGAAATTACGCTGGACAAAAAAAAGTAGATTTCTTGCGTATCTCGTTTTGGGGATGCCGTGCATCGAAACGCACGCGCACATTTAGACTTACGCACGCGCATCTCCTGTTGCGCAGGCGTAATCGCTCTGTGAATCTGGGCCTATGTCTCTAATCAGGTGCTTTCAAAAAAATACCAACCGGTGGGTTCAGTGCAATGCCTGAATCTATTTATTGGTTAGAGAGAGGTGGCAGTGCCTTTGCACCCGTGCGCCCTTTATGGACGCACCGTCACTGCCTGTAACCCAATAAATAAGCTTGGGAGGGGCAAAATGCGTCAGTGATAACTTTCGACAGCCGACTCAGGATTTTCGGTTGAAAATTCCCAAAGGCACAAACTCCAAGGGAGGTCTCTTGACATCTGATGTAAGGGAGGGAAATCTAGTCCTACAGATACAACCGGCCCTGCTCTAGTGGTATTAAAAGGATTAAAGGGAGGGGTTATTAAATATTAATATTTAAGTGTAAGTGTGAGACGGCCTAGAAACTTTCAGTTTTCTATCTGATGCACCTTCCAGGTAAAGTTCACCTAGAGTCATAAACAAATGTAGCCACATCAGCATATAACCTCCTTCTAGATATGTGTATTGTGTACATATTATCTACTCTACGACCTTCTATAGATAATCATTTCAGCTGATAAAAAAAAATGAATTTCTATCTAAAAAGCCATAAAAGCAGAAACGTACCTGTAAGCCATCTAGCTTGTATGCATACAACATTTTCCTACTATGCCACTCTAATGCCACGTACACACGATCGGTTCACCCGATGAAAACGGACCAATGGATTTTTTCATCAGATACCCGATGAAGCTCACTTTCATCAGTCTTGTCTACACACCATCAGTTAAAAATCTGATCGTGTCCAACGCGGTGATGTAAAACACAATGACGTGCAGAGAAAAATGCGTCGACTTGATTCTGAGCATGCGTGGATTTTTGACCGATGGATTTCCCCACAGACGATCGTTTTTTTTTATCGCTTTTTAACCATCAGAACATTTTAAAACAGGTTCTAGTTTTTTTCACCGATGGAAAAAAAACGATGGGGCCCACACACGATCGGTTTGTCCCATGAAAACGGTCCATTGTACCGTTTTCATCAGAGGAACCGATCGTGTGTACAGGGCATAAGGATCTGGATGTGGAAGCTGGACAAGAAAGATGTAAAATAGGAAAAGTACTGATCCCTTTACATTCGGTGAACTTGTATTGGCAAAGAAGTCTCAGAATACTGTGGACAGCAAGGAAAACAAACACATGGATCCTTCAACAAACCCAGCCCAACCGTTCTCTAAAACCCCAGATGACTAAACTGATCTCAAGTTCCTCCACCACAAACTGGTCAAACCATGTCTTTATGGAGCTGGCTTTGTACACAGGGGCACAGTCATGCTGAAACAGGAAAGAACCTTCCCCAAAATGTTCCCACAAGGTTGGGTGGGCATAATTGTCTAAAATGTATTTGTATGGTGTAGCATTAACGGTCCTTTTCACTGAAAACACCTGAACTTAAACATTTGGAAGAGACCTACGTCATTTTTACCATATAGTAAGTGTGATGATCAAGTGTCACCAAATATTGAACCATATAGCAAGGTATGGTGGTCAAATGTCAACAAATTTATAGCCATATGGGTAGGTTTAGTGATCAAGTGTTAACAAACTTTTGGCTATATAGGTAGGTGTGATGGTCAAATGTCCACAAACATTTGGCCATGTAGGTAGGGGTGGTGGTAAAGTGTCAACAAACTTCTGGGCATGTAGGTAAGCATGGTGTTCAAGTTTCCAATTTTTTTTTAGCCATGTAGGTAGGGGTGGTGGTAAAGTGTCAACAAACTTCTGGGCATGTAGGTAAGCGTAGTGGCCAAGTGTCAACATTTTTTTGGCCATGTAGGTATGGGTGATAGTAAAGTGTCAACAAAACCTGTGGCCATATAGGTAGGTGTGGTGGTCAAGTGTCAATAACATTTTTGGCCATGTAGGTAGGGGTGGTGGTCAAGTGTTAACAAACTTCTGGGCATGTAGGTAAGCTTAGTGTTCAAAGGGTCATTCAATAATTGGCCCATGTGGCCATATAGGTAGGTATGGTGGTCAAGTGTCAATAAAACTTTTGACCACATAGGTAGGGTGGTGGTCAAGTGTCAAAAAAACTTTTGGCCATGTAGGTATGGGTGGTGGTAAATTGTCAAAAAACCTGTGGCCATATAGGTAGGTGTGGTGGTCAAGTGTCAATAAAACTTTTGGCCATGTAGATAAGGTTCGTGGTCAAGTGTCCAAAAAAGCCAAGTTAGCCATGTAGGTAGGGGTGGTGGTAAAGCGTCAACAAACTTCTGCCCATGTAGGTAAGTGTGAGGTCAAAAAAAATGTTGGCCATGTAGGTAGGGGTGGTGGTCTATTGTCAATATAACTTTGGGCCATGTAGGTGTGGTGGTCAGGTGTCAACAAAATATTAGCCATGAAGTTAGGGGTGGTGATCAAGTGTCAACAAAACCTTTGACCATGTAGTAGGTGAGATGGTCAAGTGTCAATGAACTTTAGACCATGTAGTAGGTGAGATGGTCAACAAACTTTTGGCAGTAAACGCAGGTGTGGTGGTCAAGTGTCAATAAACCTTTGGCCATATAGGTAGGTGCATAGCTCCCAACTGTCCCTGATTTTGAGGGACTGTCCCTGATTTGGAACAAAGTCCCTATGTCCCTCTTTCTCCCTCATTTGTCCTTCATTTTGGTCTGATCTATACAATTGTATATAAAATGCACAAATTTTCTATCAAAAAGCGTTTCCGAGTGCTAAAACTTTCACCAGATTTCTAAATAGCTGCATCTGTAAATTCCAAAAGCCAATATAAAGGAATAGTGGTGGTAAAAAAGCACTTGTTGGTTTAACCAATCTTTTTTTTTGTACAGTTCTCCTTTAACGCGGGGTGTGGCAGGGGTGTGTCCTATGCCTGCATACTTTTGCTGATAGTTGTCCCTCATTCCCATCTCAGGAAGTTGGGAGGTATGTAGGTGTGGCGGTCATGTGTCAAAAACACTTTTGGCCATTAAGGTAGGGGTGGTGGTCAAGTGTCCACAAACTTTTGGCCATATAGGTAGTTGTGGTGGTCAAGTGTCAACAAACTTTTGACCATATAAGTAGTTGTGGTGGTCAATTGTCAATAAAACTTTTGGCCATGTAGGTAGGGGTGGTGGTCAAGTGTCAACAAAACTTTTGGCCATATAGGTAGGTGTGGTGGTCAGGTGTCAACAAACTATTAGCCATAGAGTTAGGGGTGGTGATCAAGTGTCAACAAAATGTTTGACCATGTAGTAGGTGAGATGTCAAGTGTCAATGAACTTTTGACCATGTAGGTAGGGGTGGTGGTCAAGTGTCAACAAAACTTTTGGCCATTTAGGTAGGTGTGGGTGTCAATTGTCAATACAACTTTTGGCCATGTAGGTAGGGGTAGTGGTCAAGTGTCAGCAAACTTTTGGCCATGTAGGTAGGTGTGATGGTCAATTGTCAATAAAACTTTTGTCCATGTAGGTAGGGGTGGTGGTCAAATGTCAGCAAACTTTTAGCCATATAGGTAGGTGTGGTGGTCAGGTGTCAACAAACTATTAGAGTTAGGGGTGGTGATAAAGTGTCAACAAAATGTTTGACCATGTAGTAGGTGAGATGTCAAGTGTCAATGAACTTTTGACCATATAGTAGGTGGGATGGTCAACAAACATTTGGCAGTATATGTAGGTGTGATGGTCATGTGTCAACAAACCTTTGACCATATAGGTAGGTGTGGTGGTCAAGTGGTCAAGTGTCCACAAACTTCTGGCCATATAAGTAGTTGTGGTGGTCAAGTGTCAACAAACATTTGGCCACATAAGTAGTTGTGGTGGTTAAGTGGTTACAAACCTTTGGCCATATAGGTAGGTGTGGTGGTCAAGTGGTCAAGTGTCCACAAACTTTTGGCCATATAAGTAGTTGTGGTGGTCAAGTGTCAACAAACATTTGGCCACATAAGTAGTTGTGGTGGTTAAGTGGTTACAAACCTTTGGCCATATAGGTAGGTGTGGTGGTCAAGTGACCGTAAACATTTGGCTATATAAGTAGTTGTGGTGGTCAAGTGTCAACAAACTTTTGGCCATATAAGTAGTTGTGGTGGTCAAGTGTCCATAGACTTTTGGCCATATAAGTAGTTGTGGTGGTCAAGTGTCCATAAACCTTTGGCTATATAAGTAGTTGTGGTTGTCAAGTGTCCACAAACTTTTGGCCATATAAGTTGTTGTGGTAGGCAAGCGTCCAGAAACCTTTGGCCATATGGGTAGGGTGGTGGTCATTTTTACAGGCACTGAGGAGGCTTTTTATTGCCTTCTTACTGCCTGCTTTAACCTCTTGAAGCCTACATTGCCATGGTTGTTGGGCGCTTGCAGAGCAATCACATTTACTTCCACGGGTCAAGTTCGGTGGGCGCTACACTTGCCAAATGCAACAGCAGGTATACTTCATGCAGCAAAACACTGCACCCCTGGATGCTGCCTCTGCAAAGTGATACTGGTTAGGGTTTAAACCAAACATAGGGCTTTACTGCCCCCCCCCCCCCCCAACTGATAGTGTGAATGGGCCATTAGTGCTATTGCATTGGATTTGTTAGTAGCAGGCTATTTCCTAGACCTAGACTGCCATCCCCTGACTTCCTCTGATTAACAAAGCAATAAAATTGTCTTCTTTTGGTTCCCACGACCTATAAAATGACTTCAAAGCTGTTCTATCAGCTATAAAATATACGAGTCCCCTAATGACCGAGTCGATTTCCTGCTGCAAGCCCAGATCCTGGAGGACACGCTACACGCAGCTCAAGACATTTCTGGCCAGGAACCTGCAAAAAGCCGAAGCCTTCGTCATTTTCCAAGCCTAATCTGCAATAGTTATATCATATCCACATTTCAGGCGATCAGAATATATCTGAGAGTGGTAAGAGAAGGAGAAAGACCTACTGGATATATTATGTCCATGCTAATTTCTGACAGATTTTCACTTGGAAACTCAGCGTGACAATTGGCAGCGCCGCGCGGCCAGAGAGGAGAACAAACTGTTCTTTGCCTAAAACAAAACAGGAAGCTCAGTTGTTGGAAAGGCCTGCCTGGCCTCCTTCCATTATTCTAATGACGGACGCAGCTCAGCTTCTGACCCAGCTGGTCAAACCCGGCCTTAAAATGTGCCGAATTCTGAAACACGCACAGAATTAGAATGACTTCTGTTATAGGAAGCACCCATCCCAGAAGAATACAACCCGACCTGACGGACAGTTCATATGCTAAAGCAGATGTGTATCATTCCTATTACTTATACTGTTTTCCTCCTTTTTTTTTTTTTTTATCCTCAATTGCTGCTGATCTCCTACAGCCTCTTTGTAGCCACTACAGGCACTCCAGAGATGAATGCATGGCATTTCTTTGGGGTGGGTTTCTTAACGACCGGCTCCTGTATATATACGTCGGCAGAATGGCACGGCTGGGCAATGTAACATATATTTACGTAAATTTACATCACTTTGAAATTCCCGCCATGCGGGCACACCCCTGCCATGAGCTCCGTGCCCACGGGACCCGCGGACTCGATGTCTGCCGGTGTCCTGCGATCAGGTCACAGAGCTGCAGAACAAGGAGAGGGAAGTGCAGGGGCGGACTGACCATTCGGGCACTGGGCCCCATGCCACTAGGGTGCCCCAAGCCACTAGGGGTCCCCATCAGTGTTACCAGCCTTAGTGAAACCAGGAACAGTATGTAAAAATCTTTTTTTTTTAAATCCCAAGATTATAGCTGCCCCGCTTTTCCAGTACCTTTTCAGTGTGTGTATGTGTATTCTGTGTGTGTGTAAATACTGTGTGTGTATACTATATGTGTGTGTATACTGTGTATGTATACTGTATGTGTGTGTATAAAGTTTATATTACTGTATGTGTGTGTGTATACTGTGTGGCCCCATAATCTATTGTCTGGGGGCCCCATAATCTCCTATTGCCCGGGGACCCCATGAGTTGTCAGTCCATCCCTGGGCAAGTGTAAACAAGCATCTCCCCGTTCAGCCTAGTGACACTGTCACTGATCGTCTGCTCCCTCTCATCGGGAGCATCGATCAGTGATGTGTCACTCTTAGCCACACACCCCCTAACAGTTAGAATCACTCCCTAAGACACACTTAATCCCTTACTAGCCCCCTAGTGGCTAACCCCTTCCCTGCCAGTCACATTTATACAGTAATCAGTGCATTTTTATAGTACTGATCGCCGTATAAATGTGAATGGTCCCAAAATATCGCCAAATAGCGTTGTGTCCACCATAAAGTCGCAGCATTAAAAACAATGCCTTAAAACTATCCCCTATTTTGTAGACACTATGGCCCAGAATCACATACATCGGCGCATATATAAGCCGACGTAGCGCATCTCATTTCTGCTACGGCGGCGCAACGTTGAGAGGCAAGCATGGTATTCTCAAAGAATATGCACTGAACGTTGCGCCCGCGTAGCGTATAGTTGTCGGCGTAAGCGGACGTAAGTCAAAGTAGGTGAAAGTGGGCTGGAAGTGGGCGTGATATATTTAATTAAAGCTTGACCCCATGCAAATGATGGCCACAGCTTCAAAAAACGAACTACGCATGCGTTGTCTCTTGGATGCATCATGCATCCCAGTGTGCATGCTCACAGTTACGTCGAAATAGCTGCCTAAGATACGTCAAAAACTGCCTACGATGTGAACGTAACCTACGGACAGTCCTATTCAAAAGATCAAGACTCATCTCTTTTGATACCAAAGGAGACAGGAACAACAAGCGCCCAGAGGCGAATTAGTTTGCATGTGCCGCGCTATATAAGTCTTCATTCATTCACGTAGTACGTAAACGGCATACGCGACATAAAATTCGACGGCGTCGTTCCCTGGCCCATACCTTTGCATGACTTACCCCTGCTTTATGTGGGGTAAGTTTACGTCGGACGTACGACTTACGTAAACTGCGTATATTAATGCGACGGGCACAAGTACGTTCGTGAATCGGCGTATCTTACTAATTTGCATATTCAACATGGGTACACTGAATGCGTCCAGTGTAACAATGCGCCCACGATACGCCGGCGTAGGTAAGTTACGTCGGTCGGAAGAAGCCTATAACTTTTGCACAAACCTAGTTTGTAGGCGCTATAACTTTTGCGCAAACCAGTCGTTTATTGCATTTTTTTTTGCCGAACATTTGTAGAAGGATACGTATCGGTCTAGACTGAGGACAAAAATAGTTTTTTTTTTTTTAAATTGGATATTTATTATAGCAAAAAGTAAAAAATATTGCGTTTTTTTTTTTCAAAATTGTCGCTCTTTTTTTGTTTATAGCGCAAAAAATAAAAACCGCAGAGGTGATCAAATACCACCAAAAGAAAGCTCTATTTGTGGGGAAAAAAAGGACGTTAACTTTTGCCTGGGCAGGAGGGGGATATATGTGCCCCGAAAGCAAATGGTTAATAAAGAAAAATCATATTCAAAAATAATAATACCAAAAACAGATGATTCTGCTCTGTGCACAACTAGATGCCTGCACTTCAGCAGCTTTTCCTTATCAGATTTAAAATATAATAATTTTACAGTTGCACAATTTGGGGTCAATTCACAAAGAGAAACGTTATTGGTTTTCTTCAGGTGTTAAATTAGCACTCCTTATTTAACGCTAGCAAACATGGTATTCACAAAAGCTATAATCGTTATTTAACATAGTTGTTATGGTTTTCAACTGACTCTTTATCCAAACGTTATTCTAACTACTCAGACGTTATTATTAACATTTGGGACGTTAAAATAACTCTTAAGATCGTTAAATAATGCTGGAGAGATGCATTCTGGGAGCAGAAGGGGAGGAGAACAGCTGCATGTGGAAAAGAGCAGAGAGAGAGAGAGAGAGACAAGCAATACACATGGAGATTGAGCATGTGATGTGCAAAACTTCTAGTGTGTGCTTTTCTAAAGTATTTCCTCATACAGAGTATAATGTGTATTTCCTCATACAGAGTATAAATATGGGAATGATCGGAAAGCTATCAAAATACCTGGGTTTCAGAAAATCATCAAAAAAAGTATGAACAAAATGAACAAATAACATGTTCTTCTTCGCCTCTGGATAATTTAAGTTCAAATTCTAACATGTTCTTCTTCGCCTCTGGATAATTTTAAGCCCAACACTACACTACACTACAAAAATCGCCAAAAGCTTCCTCTAACTATCTATAAACGGTTCTATCTGGGAAATGCCCAACATACACTAACGCCACCCTGAGGGAGGTGTTAATTTCGCCAAAGCTTCCTCTAACTATCTATAAATATGCTGGGAAATGTCATAACGCCACCCTGAGGGAGGTGTTAATTTCAAAAAAATCTTTGTGATTGCTTAACGATTGATAACTGTCAAAAAAACTTTGTGAATTCTTTAAAATAACTTCTGTACATATTTAACGATTTGACTCTTAAAATAACGTTTTGAATCTTTAAAATAACGATTTACTCTTTAATAAGATCCACACCTTAAAATATCGGTTCTTTAGGGAAACGTTAATGATCGTTTAGTAAAAGTGAATGAACTTCAATAATGTGCAAAATCGTTAAAATAACACTCGCAATCTGAAAATAAAGCTTTGTGAATTGACCCCTTTGTCTTTATTTTGTAGAATCCTATAAATAAGATAGAAGCTTGTTATATAACTCCGTGCCTCATAATGGACTGTTTGGGTTATGCAACTTTTTGGCAGGAATAAAAGAATAAAATCTTCTCCATTCTTGTTCAGTTTGGACATTTTCCTCTCTGTGTGCCATAAACCCGGAGAGAACATTTCTCATTATTCAGGTTTTTTTACATATAGGAGAAACCAAATAAAGTATTATCGTCCCCAGCTGGATTCAGGCTCATTAATGCTGATCAGCAAAAAAAATAAAGGATTGGCACAGAGGAGTTTGCTATTAATTGTCCATTAACCGGATTACTGTTCCGGTTGACACCCCTGGCAAGTGACGCAAGTGTGGAGTCTAAGGCTGGCCATACACACTTTTTTTTTTTTTTTTCCTGTTCAGCATGCAGGCTGGGGGGGGGATCCAGGGTACAAACCAGAGTAGAGACAGCATTTTTTTTTTGAAAAGCCTATGGCGTTTGAATACACCCAAAAAACTCCACCCGGTGCAGAAAAATGTGCACACAGAGTGTTCACAAAAACGTGCAGACGGGTGCAACGTCAAGTGGTCCTCCTGTGCAGAAGGGACCCAAACCCTGATCCCCCGGGGCGTTAGGCTCCAGACAGGGACTGAGGTACTGTGGTCCGAGCAACCGAAGCCGACACGGACCCAACTTCCTTGGAGGGACTGCCGAAACAGAACCCTCCAAGTACTAGGTGGGACTTCCCCGAAGGGAGACCCCATGAGAGCGGGCGAACTAAGCCAGAAGGCTATGTCCACCCACTCCCAAGACGTTCAGGGCTGGCCCGAGGACCGGCACCCTACTAATCACACAGTGAACAAAACGTGCACAAACAAAAAAAGACAAAAACGTGACAAACATAGGCAATAAAATAAATAAAGTGGGGGAAAGGGATAGTGGAGAGGAGAGTGAAAGAAGTGGTCATTGTGTTGAACAATGACCAGGCCCTCCGGCCAGGAATAAAAAAATCCTCCGGTCCTGGCCAAAAGGCCCGGCCCAGGAGGCAGGTGCTAAAAAAGCATGCAGTAAGATGAACCTGCTTCTCGGCCCCCTACTAAAGTCACTGGCAGCAGGAGAAGCCGACATGTGCTGTTCGTTTTGAGTGCCCTGCAGTGCAATCTGGGAGTTGTAGTCTGCAGAGCACAGGCACCAGAGGGCCAAGTCTAGTGTGCATGTGCTGTGAAGAACTACAACTCCCGCCATTCACTGCGGCCGCCGACTTTGGGGGAAAGGCTAGGAGGATGGCGCCGCGGCGGTGGAGCCTGCTATTGGATGCAGCCAAATCGCCAAGCTGAGGTATGTTGTACTTCTCCCTCATCCGCGGACCGCGGTGCACTTTGCAGCTAAGACAGGCGGTGTCAGTCTGTGTGCAGCGCCCGCCCGGTCACCTCGCTAGCTTGCTTGGGCACACACTCACCGAGTCCTGTCAGGCAAATTAGGCGGCCGCGAGGCCTTTTTGGGGGCGAGGCCTAAGGTGGTCGCCTAATTTGCCTAATTAAAGAGCCGCCTCCATGGCCCTTGGAGACTCACAATTAACCACTTAAGACCCAGACCATTATGCAGGTTAAGGACTTTGCCCCTTTTTGCGATTCGGCACTGCATCGCTTTAACTGACAATTGCGCGGTTGTGCGACGTGGCTCCCAAACAAAATTGGCGTCCTTTTTTCCCCACAAATAGAGCTTTCTTTTGGTGGTATTTGATCACCTCTGTGGTTTTTATTTTTTGCGCTATAAACAAAAATAGAGCAACAATTTTGAATTTTTTTTTTTTTTTTTTTACTTTTTGCTGTAATAAATATCCCCCAAAAATAAAAAAGAAAGTTTTTTTTTCCCTCAGTTTAGGCCGATACGTATTCTTCTACCTATTTTTGGTTAAAAAAAAATCACGATAAGCGTTTATCGATTGGTTTGCGCAAAATTTATAGCGTTTACAAAAACGGGATAGTTTTTTTGCATTTTTATTAATATTATTTTTTTACTACTAATGGCGGAGATCATGACTGCGACATTATGGCGGACACATCGGACACTTTTGACACATTTTTGGGACCATTAGGGGTTAAGTGTGACCTCATATGTGTTTCTAACTGTAGGGGGGTGGGGCTGGACGTGTGATGTCAGTGATCGTCTCTCCCTATATCAGGGAACAGACGGTCACTGCCACTGCCACAATGAAGAACGGGGAAGGTGTGTTTACACACACCTCTCCCCGTTCTTCAGCTCCGTTGACCTTTCGTGGGACACCGGCGGCGATCGGGTCCGCGTGTGCGTTCACGGAGCTTCGGACCGAGTTGCGAGCGATCCGCTGGCGGTGCGCTCGCGACCCCACGGCTGGGCTTAAAGAGACACTTACAGGTACGTGATTGTGCCCAGCCGTGCCATTCTGCCGACGTATATCGGCGTGAATGGTTCCTTAAGTGGTTAAAGGCTGCAGGCGTGGAAAGAGTCTGTCCTGGCTCAGAATGCTCTCACATACAAAAAATTATGTAATGATCAGCTCAGCTCCGACCAGGCCATGCCTAACGCGTTTAGTCATGTCCACAAAGTTTAGTCATGGAGATAACTTCCTGCTATGGCTTTTGTATTGTGGCAACTAGTGCCAGCAGCTGTCAGGATACCCAAACAGCGGCTGCATTTGATTGAACATAGGCGTTGTCCAGCTTTTCACTCAGCTCCTTCGATTAGCCTTCGATATTTGAGCAATGTATGGCCAGCTTAAGTAGCACCTTGGTCTTCACCATAGCACCCTGCATAGAGTGATGGGCCAGTTGAGGCAGAGGTCAAGGCAAGCAAGAGAGTATTTGGTGTCCAGATAGAGGTCGGGAAGCTCTCTTGCTTTCTACCCTTCTCGACCTCTACTGCACACCAACTACTCTCTTGCCTGCTGCCTGCTTCGACCTCTGCCTCATCTGGTCGATCTCCAGTGAGCAGAATCAGCAACTGGGGCAGAAGAGATGAGCAGAGTCAGGCAATCCGGGTCAGTAACAATCAAGGCATAACAATAGAAATCTAACAAGAAAGCTGGCAAGAAGTCATTGGACCGGCCAGCATAAGGAAAGGAGCTTAAATACCCTCCTTGGCCTATGTGCATGCCTAGCAATAGGAACGCACACCAATGCATGCTAATGTACTGTATGTGCGCCAATGTATGCACATCAACGTGCACGCTCACACCTAAGAGTGCCAACATGTGTATGCTCACACTTATGGGTGTCAGCTGCATACTCATAACAATGCCAACATACACCGCACAACTGAGGCCAACACATGCAAGCGCAACTATAAATGCCAACAGGCATGCCAACATGCACACTCACACCTATGAGTGGCAACATGTGCACGCTCACACCTATGAGTATCAACTTTGCAAGATGTGCACGCTCACACCATATGAATGCTGAGAACTATGAATGCTTAGCATGTGCACATATGAATGCTCACACCTATGCCAACATCTGCACGCTCATCACAACAATGCCAACATGTGCACGCTCATCACAACAATGAGGGCCAACATGCACGTACCAACTTATGCCTATGAGTACCAACATGTGCACACCCACAATGTGAGGGCCACATGTGCACTGCACACCTATAAATGCCAACATGTGCATTCTCACACCTGAGTGCCAACATGTGCACTGCTCACACATGAGTGCCAACATGTGCATGGTCACACCTACGAGTGCCAATATGGCTGCAGGTGACTGGATTTTCTACTCAAGCTGTGGCTACTTTCTACGCTAACTGTAACATAATTGCTGACTCTCAAATTGGATATACTCGCCCCTTTGCACAACCAAGCTCAGTGAAAGTTCAACGAAAGTTAGCATTTTCCAGACTGGGACTCAAAACTTAGACTTTATTTGGTTAAAATTACAGGACATAATGAGAGCCTGTGGCTGTTCTCTGTGATAAAGGTTGTGGTAACACATCAACGTGCACGCTCACACCTAAGAGTGCCAACATGTGTATGCTCACACCTATGGGTGTCAACATGTGCACGCTCACAACTATGAGGGCCAAAATGTGCACTCCCACAACTATGATGGTCAACATGTGCACTCTCACAACTATGAGGGCCAAAATGTGCACGCTCACACCTAGAATGCCAACACAACAATGCACGCTCACTATAAGCAACATATGAATGCTCATCACAACTATGAGGGACAACATGTGCATGCTGACAACAATGAGGGCCAACATGTGTACGCTTATGCCTATGAGTACCAACATGTGCACACCCACAACTACGAGGGCCAATATGTGAATGCTGACAATTATGAGGGCCAGCATGTGCACGTGCACACCTATAAATGCCAACATGTGCATTCTCACACCTATGCGTGCCAACATGTGCATGGTCAAATCTATGAGTGCCAACGTGTGCATGGTCACATCTACGAGGGCCAATATGTGAATGCTGACAATTATGAGGGCCAGCATGTGCACGTGCACACCTATAAATGCCAACATGTGCATTCTCACACCTATGAGTGCCAACATGTGCATGGTCACACCTACGAGTGCCAACATGGCTGGCAGGTGACAGGATTTTCTACTCAAGCTGAGGCTACTTTTTAAAGAAAACTAACTGTAGGACTGTCATAATTGCTGGACTCTCACATTGGATATACTCTCCCCCCTTTTGCACAACCAAAGCTCCCAGCCAGTGAAAGTTCAACGAAAGTTAGCATTTTCCAGACTAGGGCTCAAAACTTTAATTGGTTAAAATATCAGGGCATAATGAGAGCCTGTGGCTGTTCTCTGTGTTAAAGGTTGTGGTAACACAAGAGCTGAAATGAAGCAGTAAAGCAGTAACTAGAAGCGTGCTACCTGCACAGGAGGAAGTGCAATGAGATGCCCTAGGCTAGAGAAGTGACCCTGGAATGATAAACGGTCGCTTATCGGAAGCTAATTCTTCAGTTCAAAGTTCATCAAAACACATTCTTGGGAATGATAAATCCATTATCATCATCACCTGCTTATAGTAAGTCACAAACAAGTATGACGCTGGAAGGGTTATATACACCGCATTTATGGCTGCTGTAAAGCAGGGAAATGTTAGTTTTTTGGGGGATATTATCTATAAAGATGATTTTTTACTATGATGAGGTTCCATATATCATTGTCCGAGTGTCGACAGGGGCAGAAAAAGGAACAGTCCTTTTCAAACACAACTGTGCTGATAAGATAAAATCAATATTTGAAAAATGCTTTTCCGGGACAATTTTAAACATAATAAAGACAGATATGTATATATATATATATATATATATATATATATATATATATATATAGTATATAGATATATAATTATATATAGATATATATCTATATACATATATATATAAATATAACATACTGAGCTCCGTGTAAATTTTTAGAATTCTTTTCCTCCCAGTCAAAGAAAAAGAAAGTCCCGAATCATTATTCATAATCTCCATGCTCCAGGGATGCCTTCTCAGAACTCTTCTAAATGCCGGCTTTATCCAACCCAATTCCTGTGAGCCCAGGCTGTCAATAGTACTGGTGTTTTCTGGAAAGAGAGGTGGAGAGGGGAGGTGGAACTTCCTGTGGTGTATTGAGGAGCCCTGACCAATCCCCAATCTGGACTGGCAGGGGGCAGGCCTCCTTAAATACCCAGAGTCAGGAGGAGTTGATCGGGTGGAAGATTAAGATGTAATGTTAGGCTGTTGAAACTTTGAGGGAGCTCCCTACTCTGGGGGGGGGGGGGGTGTGACCTTGGACCCGGGCTCAGGCGCGGACAGGACCCTCTTACAACCCACAGAGGTGTTCTGACCAGGAGGCAAAGGAGGATCAAGAGAGGACAGCAGGAGAACACTGCCGGGAAAGTCTCCAGGAGTTCTGCAGAGGCAGCCAAGCGTGCTGGTGAGTGTTTACACAGTCGGGAGGACTGGGAGGCATGCCTTAGAGGACTGAGATGCAGCAGTCTGGGATAGGTGCAAAGCCAGTCTGGAGGATTGTGGTGGCACAGGCGGTGGAAAGAGGCAGCTGCAGCCAGGATGGCTGGCAATGCCTGAAGAGGTGCTACTGGGAGCACTAGCCACAGGGACAGCTAGCACTGGAACTTCCTATTTTTTTTCTACACCATAGGGTCCCTGCCTGCAAAGGGCATGTGCTTTGAGCCTGGTTGAGTCAGTGTCAGGCATGCAGTGCTAGTTGGTCCGCGAAGAGCAAGCAATTAAAGTGCTGGAGGAGTGAGGAGTGATATTCTGTAAGCAAGGATAAGGATAAGAGGAGATTGTACAGTATATACTGTGGTGTACGTATATAGTTGGTCCTAAGTTTGACTGTCAATTATATGGGCATCTCTTAGGTTTCCTATCCCTAACCAAATAAAATTCCCTTCAATAAAATACAAAAAAAAGTGCAAGGACTGCTTTCATGTTTTTGGATGCTTGAAAAGAATGTGCCTGGCTGGGCAGGGTGACAGGCGGACTACTACACTCAGCTACCCCTACAGGGGTACCACTACACATACCTGGCAACATATGGGGCCAGATTCAGGTAGATGAGAGTATCTTTCCTCTGGAGTAACGCTTCTCATTTACGTTACTCTGAAGACCCTTTCAGCGCAAGTCCTGTAATTCACATAGCAGTTGCGCGTAAACTTGCGCCAGAGTAACGATAATGCGCTGGCGTAACCCGACGCAAGGGGAAGTGGGTGTGATCATATGTAAATGATGGGCGGAGCCCAGCGCAGAGGCTTACGTTCAGCGCATCAACCACGGAGCATGCGCAGTGAGTGAGGCTCCACTCGCCCCCTTTGTGCGCATGCTCACAACTTCCGTCGGCACCACTTCACGGGAAACGTCAGCGCAATGCCTTCCGTTGGGCGTTTAAATGCGCCCGTAGAAGCGCCATTCCGGCACTAAAGTATATCCTGCTCCCCCTCCCCGCAGTGATGTTACTTTTGTTCTGAGATGGCTGCTCCCGTTCCCCGCAAACACACAGGAGAAAGCTGAACTTTAATGGCCAGGAGCTGTCAGCCGTCATCTCGGCTATGGAGACCTATGATGTCTTCCTCCATGGCTGTAAAATTTGACAGACAAGCATGGACAGAGGTGTTGTCCTGCAAGTGGGGGTGCTCAGCTAGCTCTTATCGTCGGTAACGCTGCTGTAGCTGCTCTCCTGCTGACCTGTGACGTCTGGAGTAAAGATAAAGCAGCCTTTTGTAGAAATAACTTTGCGCCGGACGGACGAGATACGCGCGGCGCATGTAGCCAGCGTATGGTGCTAATCCGTTCGTGAATTGGGAAAAATCCCTCATTTGCATATTTGCAGGGGAAATCAATAGGCGCGACTGATGCGCCCAGCGAAATTAAGCGCTGACGATACTCTGGCGTCGGAACGTTCCGCCGGTCGCAAATGACCCGTTATTGGGCGCATCTAGTTTGGTGGGTACGGGCACATAGAAACGACGGCGCATCATCACAGTTACGCGGCGCATATCCAAATACTCCAGCGCAAGTGTTCGTGAATCTGGCCCATGGAGTGTAAAGGGCACCAAAATATTTACTCGTCATCACTACACGTACAGTAAAAGGCTACTGAGTGAGATTTTGATTAGATATACACACAGTGAGCAGCAAATGTACTTTAACGACTTGGGTTTAGCAAGTTCATGTATTATTGCAGAAAAGATAAAGACAAAGTAAACTGAAGGTTTTAAAAGCCATATAACCTGAACCTTTTCTGAGATACTATGGGCTGAGATACTACTGTAGATAAAACCAGATGCAAACAAATAGGATTGTATACATTAACCTTGTAACTCCCTACTCCTTATGTAAAAGTTGCCATACACAGCTGATTTCTGTGCATCAGAATAAGTTTGAGCCTTGGTTGGCCTTGCCAGCACCATCCGGCTCAATCAACTTCGATTAGAAGATTTGTAAGACATGGACAGAAAAAAGGTCAGCTGAAAATTGACGACAGCCAATCAACTGCAGTCACAGTTTGGGTATTGTGACAGTTGTGGGTGCCGCCTATCAGAATAACATAGTCGGCCACAGGTGTCGGCTATTAGAGAACAATAGCTTCCAGTGCGGGAATCTATGGACCTCTCTCCTTCAGTTCACTGGGCTGAATGAACAAAATCTTAACATGGATTCATGCCAGATGAAGCCCGCTGTTGGTTGGCATCACAGAGCTGGTCCAGGCTTGGGCAAGATTGCAACAATGAAGTTGGGATCCGCCCACCAGCACCCATCTCAGCCTCACAGCGAGCCGCTGAGAGCCTGAGCCGGCCGCTCCCTCCACAGCCCAGCACACCAGTGAGTGGAGCGGGGCAGAGCAGACAGTGGTGATTGACAGTCACCAGCTCTCTGCTCATGGAGCCTTGAGAACTGAGAGATCGGCAGTGTTTGATTACTCGGTTCTCAGTGTTAGAGTAAATGCTTACCTAGGTAAGTATAATTCTGCAAAAAAAAGACAAACACAAACTTCTCTTTTAATAGTTTTTACCCAAGATTCACTCAACTGACAGCTCATACACTTTTCACAAAGGATTACATTTAAAAAGTGTGAATCTTGGGTGAAAGCTGTGAGAATCTTGTGTAAAAACCTTGTTATTGACCACTTTAAAGCTAATCTCCAGTTTTTACATGTCTAAATAGTTTGTTTGGACCAAGCGCTCTATGAATTTCATGTAACCTCAGCTGCATATAGTATACAGCGCCGGGTTTCGGCAGTGGGATGGAAACTTCCTGTCTTGCTCCAGGAACAAAATTGGGTTGGGATGAACGATGCTCAGCCTTTCGCGGGAGGGAAACACATCAGAGTCCCCCATCACTTCAGAGGTCCTTTCATCACATCAGAGTCCCCCCTATACATCAGAGCGCTCCCACCATCACAGAGCCCCCCAGTCACACAGTCCACCACATTCTAGAGTCTTTAAATCACACCGTCCCCCTTGACAGAACTCTTTAATCATACATTCGCCCCCCCTAATCACAGACCCCTTCAAGCACACGGTCCCACCATGACAGAACCCCTCAGTCATGCGGCCCTCCCATGACAGAACCCTTCAATCACACAGTGGCTTCATGACAGAAACTTTTAATCACATGGTTCCCCCATGACAGAATCCTTCAATCACAATTTGCTCCATCAGAGGCCCTCCTGATTCAGGGCCAACTGAGTCCTGTGTCCCCCCGGGGAACCCAAATAGCACCCTGGTTAATCCCTGACACTATATCATTTATAAAGGTATTAAAAAGTAAGGGTCCCAGCACTGAACCTTGGGGTACACCACTAATAACCTTAGACCATTCAGATTGCGAGTCATTAACCCCTACTCTTTCTGTCTTTTAGCCAGTTTTGTGTCCATTTACAAATTGATCTTTCCAAGCCTGTAGACTTCACCTTAAACATGAGCTGTGTGTGCAGGGACGGATTAACATAGGGGCTGTTGGAGCTGCAGCTCCAGGCCCCTTTCTTAAGATAGGCCCATTTGCCCAAAAAAAAAAATCTTAAAAAAAAAAGAAAAAAAGATCGACTTCGGGGGTTGTAGCTCGACAACCAGAGGTCACAGAAACCCCACATTTGGGGGGTAGGCAGATGAAGACCTACCCCACAACCGGTCAAAATATGGGATGGCTATCATGAATGGTTCCGGAGATACGGGCCTGCTTGCACAGCTTGTCAGAAGCTACAACTTTACTGTTTTGTTTTTATGGTTTTTATTATTCATTGAAGTGGGCAAATGCAGTGTGACATAAAATATTGCAGCAATTGCCATTTTAGTCTCTGCTAAAATATATATAATGTTTGGCGGTTCCAAGTAATTTTCTAGCAAAAAATCTTTAAATGGTTAAATTTCTTGCAAACACACAGAAGTTTGATCTAAGAAGGAAGTTGGTTACAATGTTTAATGTTGTTACAAACTTGGCAGACTGCCCAGATATTTTCTTTACACACACAGAAGTTTATCCCTTTGATCTAAGAAGAAAGCGTTAGTTACAATGGCCCAGATTCAGAGAGCCCTTACGCCTGTCTAACTGGTATTAGACTGGAGTAATTTCCAATTACGCGTGTTTTCTAGCTAGTTGAAAACCTCAAACCATGAATAGACGGCTGCGGGCTTCAATTCGACTGGATTACGTGTTCATACGCCTTCGGATCTACGCTGCAATAAAATTGCGGCCACTGGGTGGACTTCCCGTCGTTTTCCGCGTCTGGGTATGCAAATGAGCTTTTGCCAGCGATCCCCGAAATTACGATCTTCATTCGCAATCTCTTACGGCACCTTTAGTCATCTTTTTTTTGCGTAACACTATACCAGCTTTTTGCTGCTCTAATATTAGACAGCCCATGTTAAGTACGGCCGTCGTTCCCGCGTCGAATTTCTACGTTTTCCGACGTCTTTTATTTTTTTTGACGTAAGTCGTCCGGGAATAGGAATGTTCGTAAACGACACTACTCAAACAACGAATGACGTAACGCCGTGATTTCGCGCAATGCACGGCGGGAAATTTCTGAACGGAGCATGCGCAGTTCGATCGCCGCGGGGACGCGCTTAATTTAAATGCTTCACGCCCCCTAATCTCGTATTTTGATTACGCGGCGAGAAATAGACTACGCCGCCGTAGCGTACGGGCAAAAATCTACCAGAATTCGGTGTAGAGCCTGGTAAAATACGGCAGCGTAGAGTATTTCAATTACGCAGTGCAATATTAAGTGTATGTGAATCTGGCCCAATGTTTCCTGCTGAGAACTTGGCAGATTGCCCAGATATTTTCTTTTGACAGCTGAAAGTCTCTCCACTTGTTATATGAAAGAATCAGCAAACTCTGCATTGGAGATGTCAAGGGGGTTTGAATCGTTTTTTTAACGATTAATTGTGCAGCTCTAGCACGGTACTGTATTTGCGCAGCAATTTTTCAAACGTGTTTTTTTTTGGAAATAAACTGTTTCATTCATTAAAAAAAAAAACTGTCATACCCTCCACACTCCTCTCCTATACATAGTGCCCACTATCATACCATCCACACTCCTCTCCTGTACACACTGCCCACTGTCATCCCCTCCACACTTCTCTCGTATACATAGTGCCCATCATCATACCCTCCACACTCCTCTCCTGTATATACTGCCCACTGTCATACCCTCCACACTTCTCTCGTATACATAGTGCCCATCATCATACCCTCCACACTCCTCTCCTGTACATTGTACCTTTTGCCGTACCCTTTGCACTCTTCTCCTGTACATAGTGCCCAATGTTAGACCCTCCACATTCCTCTCCCTCACCTGCACATACTTCCCACTTATATACCATCCGTACTCCTTCCCTATGTCGCTTATCCGCAAAAACAGTTCTTTAAAATTATACTGAATACCCTCAATGTTACCAGCTCTAGAATGGACACACTTTTGTAAGTTCAACTAAAGGAAATCTCAGTTCTCATATTTGTTCTGCCCCATTATTAGAACTTATTTAATTTTGTGATTACTACTGTGATGTACAGAGGAACATAGGGGATCTCAGCTACTCTAAATATGGCATTTGTGAAAAAAAGTGTCCCTGAAAATATTTTTTAAATGTTGGCAACTATGCACTTAGGCACTGCCCAAGGGCCACTGGGTCAGTAGGGGGCCCCATGAGAGGTTCCTGGGATCCTGTGATATTATAGCGGTAGTAAACTTTCCTGACACTACTTTTTAGAGGCCCTGGGGTAGGTTATGCCACAATGTACAAGTATGCGCAGCATATTAGCACATTAGGGTACACTTACATTTTTAGACTGGGCCCTCCATAGCTGTGCTGTGATTCCCACGCATTTATTTATTATTTATAAAAGGCCCCACCAAAATCCTCAGCACCAGGCCCATGATGTTCTTAATCTGGCCCTGCGTGTGTGCGGTAGGGTTGCCACCTGTCTGGTTTTGACCCAGACAGTATGGATTTAGCATGCTGTGCCCGGGTTTCCCTCTGCCTGACACCCATGTACCAGTGCCACTGACAAGGGGTATCATGGGGCCTTCTGTAGCGGCCTCAGAACACAGGGGGACCCAGACAGCAGGGAGATCGGAGCGGCGCACAGCGGGGGTGGAGGAGCGGGCAATTACAGAGCACTCAAAACATAAGTGAGAGGTGACAGGCAGCTGCTGGTGCAGAGGTTTTTAATAAAATGTTTTAAAACAATCCACTCACTCATGTGAGAGCTGTTTATGTCAGTCTGTGAACTCCGCTGTCCCATTCTCCTTTCACTGTCCCATTCTCCCATTCTCATTTCACTGAATCGCTGGAGGAAGGACACAGAGCTTTGCCAGGTTTAAAGCAGATGCCATTTGCAGGCAGGGACAGCGGGCCCTTATGGTGTAGTAAAAATATAGAAAGTTCCAGTGTTAGCTGTCCCTGTGGCTACTACTCCCAGTAGCAGATGCCCCTTTCCATTGCCTGTGCCACCAAAATCCTCCAGGCTGGCTCTGCACCCATCTTAGACTGGGTGATTGCTCTGTAATTGCCCCCCCCTCCTCTGTAATTGCCCCTCCTCCTCTGTAATTTCCCCCCCCTTGTAATCGCCCCTCTCCTCTGTAATTGCCCCCATGCCCGCCGTGCTGATCCCCTTGCTGTCCGGGGCCCCCTGTGTGATGGGGCCCGACAATTGCGGCAAAATCTTGCCACGGTTGGGGTGCTAAGCTGTGCGCCGCTATAGTGTTCGGGTTTGTTTTAAAGAAAAGGTGGCAACCCTAGTGTGGGGGAGTGTGTCAAATGTTACTAAGGGTCACTGGAGCATCCTACCTTTACCCACTACCTATCCAAGTTATCAAATCATCAGAAAAAGAAGACCCCCAGACTGGGTAATTAGCCTGAAGAGTGATTGGAACTGTGTGTTTTGCTGCATGGAAACTACTGGGAAAAGGGATCCTGGCATCTACTCAGCGGCTCCTACAAGAGTAGTATTATTTTATTTGTTTAAATTTAGCTAGTTTGTGACCCTAAGTATGCCAGTTTTGCTCTAAAAACTTTAATCGAGTATCTTGGGCATACCTGTTACTCCCTTCCCTCACTGTAGCGATGGAATTCCTTTAAATTACTCCGATTTGGCTGTCATTTTTACAGCCAAATTCCAATCTCTATTGCAAGTATTTGCTAAAATAGAAAAACATGGCATTTTTTTTGTCAACCTAAATGTAATCCACTCAGAGTTTACACATACTTTACCCGAAGTGGGTTGGAATATCTTGTAAAGACACGTGCAGAAAAGGGGGCTGCATGGCATGTTCGATTGACCCAGATTCTGAAACTCTTTATACTAAATAATAACTTCCAGTGCTTTCACATGATAAGCATAGAGAGTGCCAGATAATTACAGATAATGCTAGTACAGTAAGTAACATTAGTCCCGCAGCCACTCGGCTAATTTTATCCTTCCAAGAAATTAAACTTAAATCATTTAGCAAAGTCTGAGCACCAGACAGGAACTTGGATGCATGCAACATGTGCAGAGAAGAATCTTTTTTTGATTTTTTTTGCTCAAACTTAGTTATTCTCTCAAAGTAGTCACAAGACAGGCAGGCAGGAACTGAGAAAGTGGGTCATAGCCCTAGAGGACCCCAGGGTGGATGCGCAAGCTTGGTTTTTAAGTCAAAAACATTCCAGATCCTCAGTCGTTCAGTCTCACGATATGAAAAAATATGTAGTGCTAATGGTGCTGGAGAAACAATGATGTCTCACTAGGTAAGTGATGATCACTGTACTAAAACAGTGATAATAATAACAACAACCAATATTGAGTGAATGAATGGGTTGGTGAATCCAAAAACAATAATAATAAGTCCATCAATATGACTGGTGGATGAATGATGAAGATAACAAACATGTGACCACGTAGATCCTCATAGGCAAACAATCATTCCTTCCATCTAAAAATAAATGTGAATGCGCTTACCGGAACCAATGGATCTACCAGTCAGCGACAGCAGATCGTGTAGGCATGAGAAATCTCCGCGGAAATTAGCTGGACTTCACTGAAGACCATGCAGTAGAAACCACAGACTGGGTGATAGTAGACCAAGGATCTTCGATGAAGGACCCTGGATGGACGATATCTTGGCACAGTATGCCAAAACTGGATCTCCCGGGGTATCCATCCCGAATCCAACAGATGGAAATATGATAATAGAACCCCTTGAGGGGATGAAGGCACAACGGGAATACTCCACAAAAAGCTCCAAAGAACATATGGGAAGAAAGAAAAAACAGAGCCCCAATTGATTTTCGATGACAAGAGCTGGCCCACAATCATCGTTTCAGCTCATACCAAGATGTTCAAAAGGGCTGAGGTCAGGGCTCTGAGAAGGGCACTTATGTTTTTTAGCACCAAATAAACTAGTTAAATCATGTCTTTACGGAGTTGACTTTGTCTAATTCAGTGTATTTGTAGTGCTGTTATACACTATATGACCAAAGGTTTGACCAAAAGTTTGTGGACACCTGGCCATCATACCTATATGAGCTAGCTTGTTGGACATAGCATTTCAAAACCACTAAGTATTAAAATGGAGCTGGCTAGGTCAGTCTCTGGTCTTCTAGGCAGTCTTTCCACAGGATTTAAAGTCTTGTAAAAGATGTATGATACACTAAATGGCCAGAAGTTTGGGAAGACATGACCATCACACTATACATGCACATCCCATTCCAAAGCCATGGGAGTTGTCCCACCTTGACAGCTATAACAGGCCCCAATCTTCTGGAAGGTTTTGGAGCCATTCAGTGAGATATTGTGATGATTTAAAAGAACATTTGTAAGTTCAGGTACTGATGTTGCATGAGAATACCTGGCTCATAATAATTGTTTCAGCTTAAACCAAGATGTTCATTAGGATTGAGGTCAGATCTCTGAGGCTCAAAACGGATGTTCTAATTCAGGGGTCCTCCAACTACAGCCCGCGGGCCGCATGCGGCCCGCCGAGCACCTTTATCCGGCCCACTGCATGCAGGGCCGGTAGACTGCTGTGTCAGAAGCTCACTGAAAAGTTTGGGTGCGCTGTGATAAAAGTCACTGTGTCAGAAGCTCATTGAAAAGTTTGGGCGCGCTGTGTGATAATAGTCCCACCCTCCTCTTAGACCGGCTCGTGTTATAGACGCAGTGTTCCGTCTATCACATGAGCTAGTCCAGGAGGAGGGCGGGACTACTATCACACAGCACGCCTGAACTTTTCAATGAGCTTCTGACACAGTGACTTTTCACAGCGCGCCCAAACTTTTCAATGAGCTTCTGACACAGTGACTTTTATCACAGCGCGCCCGAACTTTTCAATGAGCTTCTGACACAGCAGGAGCAGGAGATCCTGATACACACACAGACAGGTCAGACATCGTTTGGCACAGTAAGGCTGCAATGGGCTTGTAATAATGGTGGGGGGCTTCAATGGTGAGGGGGGTTGTATGATGGTAGGGGGTTTTGTAATGATGGTGGGGGAGGCTTGTAATGATGGTGGGGGGGGCTTGTAATGATGGTGGGGGAGGGCTTGTAATGATGGTGGGGGCTGCAATGGTGAGGGGGGCTTGTAATGATGGTGGGGGAGCTGCAATGGTGAGGGGGCTTGTGATAATAGTGAGGGGGGCTTGTAATGATGGTGGGGGGCTTGTGATAATGGTGGGGGGCTTGTAATGGTGGGGGCTGCAATAGTGTGGGGAGCTTGTAATGATGGTGGGGTGCTGCAATGCTGAGGGGGCTTGTGATAATGGTGAGGGGGGGGTTGCAATGGTGAGGGGGGCTTGTAATGATGGTGGGGTGCTGCAATGGTGAGGGGGCTTGTGATAATGGTGAGGGGGGGCTGCAATGGTGAGGGGGGCTTGTAATGATGGTGGGGGGCTGCAATGGTGAAAGGGGCTTGTAATAATGGTGAGGGGGGGCTTGTAATGATGGTGAGGGGGGCTGCAATGAGGGCATAGTAAGGAGGCATCGAAAGTGAGGCTGCAGTGATGGGCAGGGTTGGGGACTTTCGGGGTTTTTTTTGGCGGGGGGGGGGGGGGGCGGCGGCAGTAAGGGACCCGGCCCTCTAACGGTCTGAGGGACAGTGAACTGGCCCCCTGTTTAAAAAGTTTGAGGACCCCTGTTCTAATTCATTCTAAAGGTGTTCAGTAGGGTTGAGGTCAGGGCTCTGTGCGGGAAACTCGAGTTCCTCCACACCAAACTGGTCAAACCATGTCTTCGTGGAGCTGGTCCAAACTTGTCAACCCATGTCTTTATGGAGCTGGTTCAAACTGGTCCACCCATGTTTTAATGTAGCTGGTCCAAACTGGTCAACCCATATCTTTATGGAGCTGGTTCAAACTGGTCAACCCATGTCTTTATGGAGCTGGTTTAAACTGGTCAACCCATGTCTTTATGCAGCTGGTCCAAACTGGTCAACCTATGTCTTTATGAAGCTGGTCCAAACTGCTCAACCCATGTCTTTATGGAGCTGGTCCAAGCTGGTGAACCCATGTTTTAATGGAGCTGGTCCCAATTGGTCAATCTATGTTTTTATGGAGCTGGTCCACACTGGTTAACCCATGACTTTATGGAGCTGGTCCAAATTGATCAACCCTTGTCTTTATGGAGCTGGATCGAACTGGTCAACCCACATCTTTATGGAGCTGGTTCAAACTGATCAACCCATTTTATTTATGGAGTTGGTCCACACTGGTCAAACCATGTTTTTATGGAGCTGGTCCAAAATGGTCAACCCATGTCTTTATGGAGTTGGTCCAAACTGATCAACCCATGTCTTTTATGGAGCTGGTTCAAACTGGTCAACCATGTCTTTATTTAGCTGGTCCACACTGGTCAAACCATGCCATAATGGAGCTGGTCCACAATGGTCAAACCATGTCTTTATGGAACTGGCTTTGTACACAGGGGCACTGTCATGCTGGAATAGAAAAACGTCTTCCCCAAACTGTAACCACGCCATCTAAACACTAAAGCCACATTTTTTTTTTTTTAGTTTTGGGTTGAGTAGGAAACTGTCAAAACTGTGTGTGCTCTAATTGGCGAGATTTCCTTTTATTTCTTGTCACAGATTCACAATGAGAGGTGAATTCCCCTTAGAGAACTGAAACCAGAACTCAATTGGAAGATTTCCCTTTTTCTGTTCTGGTGATAATCGTAAAATGTGGTATTTGCCCTCACCGACACAGTGATCCCCAGGACATATAGTGAAGGCGATATTCCCCAGCAGGGACACAGCGACTGCGAGAAAAAAACTTGGTGGAGGATTTCAACATTTCCCTTCTATACTCCCCCCCCCCCCCCCCTACCAAAAAACAAGGTTGGCTTGTTTTGCAGCAGCATACAATTACTGCTTGAGCAATATAAATCAATAACTAAAAAAATCAATAGAGCTCTCCTATGTACAACAGAGTGTTTTGAATCAGCAGTTCCCAAACCATTCGTCACAAACAACCTGCGCAGACTGGATTGGGAATTGTTTCACTGACTTCAAAGGTCTGGTGTACAAATACACTGGTGTCCTTTATCTGGAATTAGAATTGTCGCCAAACATTTAGGCGATTATTAGACGTAGACGTAAACCCAACCTGAATGACATTAAGTTACCTAACGTACTTTGCAGCAACTGCGATGGCTTTTCTCTTGGCGTGTTTTCTGATGATGACAACACTGCATCATGTCTGTACGATGTGTGTTGAAATGTGTGTTGGCCACTTGTAGTCACCATTGGAAGTTAAAGCAAAGGTCCACCTGTTTTAAAAAAAAAAAAAAAACAGCAGCCAAAAAAATTCTGCAGCTGTTGACTTTTAAAAAATGGACACTTACCTGTCCAGCGCGCCCGCGATGTCAGCAGACGAGGCTGAGCAATTGCTCGGTTCTCAGCTGCTTCCGCCGCCATCCTCTGTGAGGATCGTGGCGTGCCGTCACTGGTCCCCACTCTCTCCTGGGAACAATGTTTCCCAGAAGACAGCGGCGGAGTGACATGACGATGCTGGACTCCAGCAGGAGTCAGAACCCGAAAGTGGTGCAAATACCTGTCTCAGACGGGTATCTGCACCCCCCTCCCCTGAAATGTGTCAAATGTGACACTGGACGGGGGGAGGGATCTAAAAAGCGGAGGTTCACTTTTTGTGTGAACCTTCGCTTCAAGTAGCAACGTAGGAGCACAATTGGGAGATGGGGGGGGGGGGAGCTCCGAGCCCAGTCACATGGATCTAAAGCCCCTTTCACACTGGGGCGGGAGGCACAGTGGCGGTATAGCGCCGCTAAAAATAGCGGCGCTATACCGTCGGATTTGCCGCAGGGATTCGGCCGCTAGCGGTGCGGTATTAACCCCCGCTAGTGGCCGATAAAGGGTTAATACCGCCCGCAATGCGCCTCTGCAGAGGCGCAATTGCAGGCGGTATTGCCTGTGGTTTCCCATTGTTTTAAATGAGAAGGAGCGGTATACACGCCGATCCTCTCACCGCTCCAAAGATGCTGCTGGCAGAAGATTTTTTTCTCTCCCGCCAGCGCATCGCCTCAGTGTGAAAGCCCTCGGGCTTTCACATTGAGTATGCAGTGCAGAGTTTTTCAGGTGGTATAGCAGCGCTATTTTTAGCGCTGTACCGCCTGAAAAACTCCTGAGTATGAAAGGGGTCTAAAGCTCTGTAAGGGAGTGCTGGAGAGCGGCTGGGAATTTGTGAGCCGTGACATTAACTCATAAGCTTCCCATGGCCCATCCCTCCTCTCCCCTGCAGCAGCTGCTCACTGACACAGGAGAACGGGAGCTGCAGGATCACATGACTGGACTGGACCAGATTAAAAATAGGTATGTAGCAGGGCCCTACCTATAGGATTTGCAATTGCAACCCAGCCCCAAGCTGCAGGGGTTCAAGCGGGCCCCTTTTTACGCCTGGATAGGAGGAGCCGGATTCTCTTCCTTTCCCTCCTGCAGAAGCTGAATGCCTCTTGCAGAAGCTGAAAATGAAGAGATCGGTTCCTATATATGCAGCAGCCCCTGCTGCTCCTCCTATTCAGCTTCTTTCTGCTGCCCCCCCGCCCCCCTGTGCTTTGTCCTGCCGGCCCTTGTACCCCTGCAGCTCTGCCAGGTTCACCCCTCCCCTCTCCTGCTGGCTGCTGCGGGAGCTCCGTCAGGATGGAGAGTGGGAAGGGGCCAGTAAATCTGCAATTTACCGGCCCCTTCTTTGTCTTAATAAATAGAGATAGTGATCCAAACCGATCACTGACTCTGTCCATTCATAACTGAAACATAGTAAAATGTGTTTGTGAATAAACAGGAAGCTCTGTACAGAGCTATTCCTGTCCAATAATTGCTGCTGTGGCTGCAGAGAAGGAGATTGAGGGACGTGTTCTCAATCGCCTTTCTCTGTCTCAAAGGTGAAACATTAGAAGTCACTGATCGTCATTAGAAGTCACTGATCGTCTGTTTCCCTGTCACCGGGAACAGCGATCAGTGACATGTCACTCTTAGCCACTCCCTAGGACACACTTAACCCCTTCAGCGCCCCCTACAGGTTAACCCCTTCACTGCAAGTGACATTTTTACAGTAATCAGTGCATTTTTATAGCACTGAAAAAAAA